>CM042166.1:59710511-59803011 GCA_023376005.1 Doryteuthis pealeii
AGAGGATTCTTTGTGCCTGTCTGCCAATTCGACGGTAATTGGAATTCTTCAATTGGTATGAAGTTTTATTCTACATTATCAAAAGGGAAAATGGAAAAGGAATTTAACAAAAAAAAAAAAGATTAAGGAAAATTTGAAAGGAAAATAATATCCCTCTACAATCTTATACTAATTTACATATTCACTATCGTATGGCAGATTTCAATTTTGATAAAAAAAAATGCAGCTGGTATTACAGATAAATATTATAGCTGCCCACCCCCACATTTCCACAATTTGTCCTGCTGGCTTCTCCCCAGGATGTAATGCCCCTTCTGAGTTTTTGAGTTTGCAACCCCTGAATTTAAATAATTCAATCTAGTTTGTTTAAGGTATATTTTATAAAGCCAGAATGTTCTCAGCTATTGATAAAAATGTTTTTTTCACCTTATCTGTTAAAATTTATTTACTGCTGAATATAAAAAAACAGATGAACAAGATATACTTATTCCATAAATTTTTCTGCCAGAGGTTGAACATTCAAGGTTTTGAATGATCAGCTAAAAAATAATACTTATTAGAATTTTCCATTTCAGTTCTTAACCCATCTATATCTGTAAGAAACAACTCTAAAACTCTGTATATTTCTAAGTATCAAAATTTCTAATAAACCTAAGAAGGCCAAACGTTTGTATCATACCTCCCTATTTCTTTAAAACTTTTAAAAATAAATTTAAAACTGTTACTTATTTTAATTTTTCTCTAATGAACAGGCCTAAAATTACATATTCAAAAAATCTTTGATTTTCCTTTTATAAAATGAATAAATCATATTAAAAAGAGAACATCTTCAGAGAGAAAAAAAATGCCATTTTATAGATACAAATCTAATTTATAAAATTAGTAAATTTTATAAATAACTATTTAAAATGTATAAAATAAATTGGTTCGAATGACTCCAAGACAGATTTACTGTGCTTGGCCTTCAGCCATCCAAATCAAATCAAATTTTGTCATTAAGATAAACTAGAATGCCATTAATCCATTTAAGCTCCTAAAAACACCTTAATTTTTTTTGTTAATTTTTTTAATGAAAAATACCACTGTATTGTATAAAAACAGTAAAATAGAATGTGATGAATTATGTGCTGTAATATGTTTTAAATGTTCATTTTTTAAAAAAATAAATAATAGTTTTCTTTGGTGTAATAAATTTGGAAACTAAAATGTTTTTTAGTGAACTTATTAACATGACTCACTCGTTAACTCAAAATTTTAACTCTCAGCCCAAAGCAAAAAATTACCAGTGACAGCTCGTAACTTGGTCCATTTGTATGTCAAGATACCACTGTATAGGTAAATCCTTTTTATGTCTTAGAAGATTTGTCAAACTGTCAAGATTTTTGTCTGACCTGCTTTACAATGAATGGCAACACACATACATATGCTAGAACATGTACGTGTGTTCTGTGCTCGTGTATCTGTTGATAAATAGGTTTGTCAGTTATGCAATTGTCCATTTCAGTGTATGAGTATAGTTCAAATTACTGAAATATACATACAGAATAATTAACCTCTTTTGTGTTTGAATAGAAACAATGAACAGAGAAAAGTAAAGAAAAAGCTTACAAAAGAGCAAACAATAGACACCTTAAGAAAAGAGGAGAAACTATTGACTACATCTTCAATAAAACATTAGAATCAACAGATAAACGCGGTCAGTTTGTGTTTTACCCTTCTGTCATGAAGAAGAAAAGTTGATTCAGAATTTTCTCTTCTATCAACGAGGGAGTTTATTTCCCTTTGGTGTTGTGTATAGAATAATGGGCCAGGTTAGCTCAGTCTGTAGAGCGTTTGGCTACAAACCATAAGGTTCCTAGGTTCGATACGCGGCCATCGCCAACTCAGTGTATGAGTAGCACAAGGATCTGTACGGTAAAGTAAAGGAGCTGATGGTAGGTGTGGCGCTCTACCCCAGATGCTAAGATAATCTCCTTGGTCTAGTGCTAGTGAAAAGGGGATAGCCTCCTTGCTGTCTGGCTGATACTGACATTAGGCCCGCCCTGACAACGTTTTAATTTTTATAGAATACATAAAAAAAAAGAAAGATTCTCTCTTATCATTTTCAATCTATTAAGAAAATTAGAGGGGGCATCCAGTAGTGTGCCAACATCATGTTCTTGGGTGTGGGGTGGTAAGAGCTTCGCTCCAGTGGCAATAAATACTGATTCAGATTTTTCAAAGCTTCACCTACACACCTATTTCAAATTCTATGCATTCATTGTTCAGGAGAATGTGTGGCAAAAGTAGCCAATATATTCAATGTTATAGCAATGCAAAGGCTTTTTGAGTTAGGGGGATTTTACACTCCCTGCCCTTCTTTGTTCCGCTACTTGGGGCATCTCATTGTAATATAATGCTTAAAAGGTTAGTCTCAAAGACCAATTACAACTGAGTAAGGAGTTCTTCAATCTGTTGAAAGTGATGCCAACATAGGCATAGTTAAACATTTTGACAGATTATCATAATATAAATCTCTCTCTCTCTCTCTCAATATATATACATATATATAATGAATGTATAAATATAAAAGAAAGATTCTGTATATCTGTATGTTTGTTTCTAAAAGACTGAGCACACATCCTTTCATACAGAAAGTCTAAAAATAAATACACTGCTTATATATATATATATATATATATATATATACACACACATATATATATATAAGCAATGTACTTATTTTTAGACTGATACATATTTCAATATTTGGTTACAGAGTTTCAATGCTGTAGAGTATGGGATTCTCATTTTAAGAGGTCTGCAACATGTTTGTCCCATTGGTTGGCAGACACTGAAAAGAGAGTGAATCCTTCTTTTGGTGTCAAAATTTAACAATTTGTGGAAGTGGAATATTTTTTATCATTCATTTTTTCTTAAAAACTGTATTAATTTATTAATCCCCTAAAAGAGTTTGGTAATAAATGATACCTAATAGTATCAATTTTGGGTTTTTTACATTAGAAATAATCAAATTTTGATATCTTTTATTTAGAATATAGATTAACATTTCATAAAAAATTGGTGGTGCAGTTGAACGTATGAATGATACTGTATCTATAATGATAAAAACCAGTTCAGAAAAATGTTTAGATATGACTGGCAAAAATGATAATTCAACAATTTTTAACCTTAAGGAAAAAGAAAAATTATAAAAAGCAATATGTAAACTAAAATCCTAGTTCTGATATGCAGGGCAGGAGTCTTGCCCTGAAAGTAGCTATGACCCTCTCTTTACCCCTATTAGCAGTTATTGTTGGATACTTTTGAACCTCTAAGATGGCATCAATAAAAAAAGAGCCAAAGGGCTATTCAGTCTACAGAGCAGTTTCTTTGAATAAATGTCAGTACACACTATGTGCAAGGATGAACCATTAGGGTTTTTTGTTGTCAATACCTTCAATAAAACCTGCATAATAAGAAAACACATTGATGGTTCTAGGGTAGGTCTGAGGCTATCTCATAAATATGGTTGGTTCGTTTAATGGACTCATTTTGAGTTCAGGCTAAGATCAAAGATTTTTTTTAGTTCAGAGAAAATGTTATCATGAATGTTCAATGAAGTCAGTGAAAACACCATCACACACACACACAAACACACACACACAACAAAAAAAAAAGCCAACTCAAAATTATTTAACCACATCCCATCATTCCTCTCCCACTCTTTCTCTCTCATATATATTATATATATATATATATATATATAAACTTTCACTACCAGTATTAAGCAATGATTGTCTGTTTACAGACTGGATCTCTCTGGTGATCATAAAATATATAAACAAACATATGTATTTAATAGTTTAAACACCACCCCTTTACGGCAGCTGTCAAATGGCTGAGAGGTTAGCGAATCAAGTGGATGAAAAGTCAGTTGGGTTTCGCTCCTGGTCAGTGGTAGTTGTTATGTCTAGCCACACTGAAGAGATGTGAAACTTCGAAACACGGATGACCTATTTTATATATATATATATATATAGTAAACAGATGAGAATAAACAATCATTTAAAAATGTTTGATAAAGCAAAAAGTGGTCAAATGCTGACCAGCTGAGCAGTAATAAAACTAAAATAATTAAAATCTCAAAAAATCTCAGAAGACAATTATCTGATGAAACTTTATTTCTATAGATAATACGTGAAACTTATAGTAATGAAATGATACCAAAAAGTTAAGATTTTAATTACTTATATATTATATATATATATATAATTAAAATCTTACCAACCACTCCATACGAGTAGGATGTGACATATGCTCAATTTCTTAAGCAGAGTTTAACAGGTTTGAATTCAGAGTTTTTTCTTCTCCTAGACAGTTTACCTGACCAAGGTTTAAAAGCCCAGTCTTCTCTACTAATTTACCCATATCTGGAGTGAGAATAGCTGGATTCATACATTTCCCCAAAATTATTAGTGCTATATGAAATACCAAACAGCAAAAACTTGGATTGTTACATCCCTTTCTTATGATAATAATTCTCATCATGTACCCTTAAAGGGTATTGTTATTTATGGGTGATACAAATAAATTTTTACACCCTTCATCAGGTTTAATATGCAGGCCACGTCACCACCCCATTCAAAATTTTCTGAAATTTTGTCCAGGCGTGATTATGATAAATTTAGACATTCCAAAATTTGAGCTTCCAATCCAAAAACTGGTGGAGTTATGTCAATTTTTAACTCTCCAAATTTGAGGGTGGTCGCGAAAATGGCGACCTTTGCAACATATTTCTGTCTATAAAATGAGTTCTAGAGCTTCCCTACCCATAAAAAATTGGTTTTAAAAGGATTTCTACCAAGGAAATCCAAAAAGTCTCAATATCAACCAATTTTAAAGTTATTGATGATTTCTGATTTTTTTCATAGTAAGATCAATATTCCGATGTGGTCTGCAATCTAAGACAAAACACCTTTTTCTATATTATTTCACACATATATTGAATATTATTTGTACCAAAAAGATAGTTGATATTTGCTCTAATTTTGGTGATCATCTAAAGTTAACATAGTCCACACCTGTACAAAATTTCCGAAAAATTGAAGTGGGTGGGTGACAATTTTACTTTTTTTTTATAATTTAACATGGAATTACCCCTATAGATATCTACTAAGCTTATCTTAGTCCAAAAGTATGGGGTGCCTATGAGAATTGAACTCACTAAGAATGGTCTGTGAATCTAGCTTGCTAACCATGTGAGGTGCCTATATGTAACCTTTTTGAAGAATTTTTTGGTTGGGTAGGTGATAATGTAGATAAAAATTATATATATATATTTACCAACCCCTCCGCACGAACAGAATGTGATACAAGGTCAATTTCTTAAGCAGAGTTCAACAGGTTTCAATTCAGAGTTTTCCTTCTACTAGACTGGTAGCCTAACCATGGTTAAAGAGCCCAGTCTGCCCTACTACTTATCCATACCTTGAAGGAGAGTAGGATTCATACCTTTCCTAAGGGTATTAGCGCTAAGGGAAATGCACTTACCACATCCAGGATTTGAACTCAGGGCGACGAGTCCATTTCCCATGACTTTAACCATTACTCCATGTGCTTCCATATATAGAAGATGTAGATAAAAAATTATAAGATCCTCCATCTACTCACCTTATATCACAAACCACAGTATAATGAACATTGTTGTAAATAGGGACACTTGGATTTATATCTTGATTGTGTGTTAAGCTGGTAAGCACTGAAGTGTCAAATCTTTATGATTAGGCTTACCTAACCCAATCAACTAAACCATCGACGGCCATTTGCTTTCAAAATATTTCTTAATGCAAAGTAGAAAAGACAAAATAATTTATAATTGCCAATGATGATTATTAATATTCACAAAAATCAGCAAAAGTAAAATAATTCTTTGAAATTAAAGAAATATCATTATTGGCATAACACCTCACCATCTCTTTCCTTCTTCTAACCAATTCCTATATCTCACCCCATCTTCTCTTCGTTCTCGAGATGGGCCCTGTTGCATTTTTAAATTAAAGAAACTGGCTTTATTTAATTTTCTTTTTTTTTTTCTTTCTTCTTTGAGTTCTTTTGCATCTGATTAATTTCAGAAATAAAATTCCTCTATGGAATTGGTAAAAGGTAGAAGCTGATTACCACCCAATCAGACAGACAAGAATTTTCTCATATTGGTAGAAGGCAGTTGGGAATACACAGGAAATCATCTTGCCAACATTCTTTGCCTGTTTACCAATTTTTATTTTTATTTTCACAAAAGCATTCATTCCAAGCATTCCACCAATATTCTTTTATTCTACAAATCCTAATTGCAACAAACCCTTTCTTTGACAATCTTGCCTAATGGAATTTTAAAAAGAAAACAATGTCCCTGTGGAACAGTGAGTACCATAGGGGACTATAGCTAAAAAAAAATACTGTTTGTTTTTCTTGGTTGGCATTTAATGGCATATCAATCCTTTAATGCCAAATCTTCATATGTATTAGAAAATGGTAGAAATAATTTTCATTAACTTCATGTGTATCAATATATTGGTAGAAATAATTTTAAAGTTAGATTTATCATTAAATTCATATGTGTACTGGTAGAATAATTTTCATTACCTTGCAAACAAATCTATTTGAACCATAGATGAGGTACTACCACTCTGGGAAAGAGTGGACCTGGGAGTAATGGCAATGAAGGAGTACTTCACACTATCCAGAGCTCTAAAATTGGAACCTCACCTTACCATTATATACAGTTTAGCATCATACACAAGGCACTTACTGCTTGTATACAGATAAGCTTAGTTCTATGAGAAAGCTATCCAACATTCCAGTCCAATACCATCAGCCATTTTTCTTAGTCCATTGCAGTGTGCAGGTAATTCTCAAAATCTGTAAGACATGAACAGTAAGGATCTTACTCAACTTTGCTGGCCTATGACATTGTCAGGGTATTTGAACTCAGAATTGTTCTTCTTCTAGAAAGGTGACCCTACCCAATGCTTGAGAGCTCAGTCTTCCCTAAAAGCAAATATACAAAAAACGTAAATATAATATAATGAATGTAATTCTTTAACCTCTTGACAGTTTAACATCCCTTTAAATCAATCCACATCCCAATCAATCATTAGCTGATTGTAGGAGTTAAGGGAGCAAGGGGAACAACTACCCTCAGGAATTTGTGCAAACATGAGAAAATTTGAGCAAAAGAAAAAAATTACAAGAAAGCAAACTGGTTATCAGATTAACAATGACAGCAAATTAATGTCCATTGTCAAAAATGTTGACAAATAATTGATATTTTTGCTGTTAAAGGAAGAAAACAATATTTCTTTTAAGTTACATGTTTCAGGATTTCTACTTTGTATCATTGATTCATAAAAAAAACCCCAATTTTTTAGTAGAAGTTGGTAATTAATAGCATTTCAGCCAAATCAGCCCCTCATCTCTCTGGTACACCCTTTGCACTCTGTCCCTTTAATCCACACAGATGACTAATTAGTTTATTCATCAATTTTTCTTTTCTAAACTATCAGTGATAAAAGTGATATTTAATCTTTCAATCACTAATGATCAATATCCAAATAGAAATATTCTTAGTGATAAAGCTTAATGATATATGATAGGATAGGTTTTTGGTTGTTTTGGCATATCAACTTGGTGGGTCATTTAATGCTGACAAAGTTTTGAAATGAATTCATTCTTAAGGATTCCTCAATTTTTTTATAAACACATTTTACTATTTAACCTATAGCTGGGAGCCTAACAGGTACATCAAACCTGGGTCATAGTGGACCAGGAAGCAATAGTGAGGAAGGGGTACTCCACATTCCCCAGACCTCCAGAAACTGGAACCTCACCATTTAGAGTTTAACGTCATTCCCAGGACAATGAAGACTCTCAGCCACTGCTTCTAGGACCCATAGATAAAAAGGGGTGGGGCTTTGCCATAAGGCACAATCAGATGATATGATAGGATGCTTACTGGGAAGGTTCAGTACTCAATGATGGTTGATTTATTTTAATTGCTAAATGTCTGTCTAAAATAAACAGTAATTGTTTAAAAATATGGTCACAGTGCCATATAAGAGTTTTTTTTTTGTTGATAATGAAATTCTGGTTGACAACTGTTTCTGGCAAAATTGTTATTTCTATTTTTTGTTCCACTGAGTCTTTCCCCTGTAACTTTATATATATATATTATATATAATATATATATAGAAGTAATTGGTAATTGCTTGAAAGCATTGTTAAGTATGTTATAATATATTAATAATTTGAAGCAATTACAATGCATATGAAAAATAAAAACAAAAAGATGTTGTTTTTGTCTATTGATTTCCGAAGCATAAACTTCATCATCAGAGGTTTGTATGCTTTGAAATCGATAAGACAAAAATAACATCTTTTTGTTTTTTATTTTCATATGCATTGTAATTGCCTTCAAAATTATAATATTTATGTAATATATATATATATATATATATCTATATATTATATATATTATATGTGTGTGTGTATATGTCACCTGTGTGTTTCAATAGAACTTAGTTAAATGACAATTGTATCTCCATCTAGCTAATGTCTTACCATTTTTGCTGTTGAAAGGTTTTTTTTTATGACTGATGAATCTGTAATTTCTACACGTGCTCATTTCCTGTCACATCGAAATTATGCTGTTTAGAATAGAATTTCAAAACAGAATGTTAATAAAAAAGATGAAGCAGATTTAATTAAAGCAGAGAGATTTTAATATTAATCATCAAGTCATGCTGAGAGCAAAAAATTTCTCAGACTCTCTCTCTTGTCAAGCATCAGTCATTGGTCCCGGTCCAATCTCCACAGAGAATTGATCAATATGAGTTTTTGCTGGTTAACCAATATTTGTGTATCCATGTGTAGATACCTACACATGGACACACAAATACCGAAACACCATGGAAGCAACCAAAAACATTTGTTGTGCAAAATCTGAAGGTACAGTTGATAACAGTAGAGTAAACAGATGGTTCAAGAAATTTCACTTGGACTGCAAGAACATTGACAATCAAGTTCATGTAGGCCTAAAACCATGAATTCTGAAGCTGTGCCCTAAGACATAGAGGCACATTTGGTGAAAAGAACTTTGAGAGTATCAGGCGAGTTTGGCATCTCACAGTCCAGAGTATTTTGTCACCTTCATGACTTCAGCAGAGCATCCAGAGCTGTCAAATTGTGCTGGAAATTTCCAAAATATTGCAAAATTTTGACTTTATAGCATTTTCAATGCTTGTACAAATTGAATAATTATGGGGGGGGGGGGACTAAACTCTCCTGTGTCCAGGGGACAGGAAGTAGGGAGAGTAACATCCCTTGTCAGGTTGTAAGAATGGCCTCTTAACCGGTTTCGGCCCAACGAGTAGCCTCGTAGAATCGTTCTCTTCGCCATTCAGTCAACTGTGACTGAAGAAAACCCCTCAGTGAGGGAGCATAGCCGACTACACCACCTGAGCACCCCCTCAGCGAGGGAGATAAATAACTGTAAATACTGCCTTTAAGTACTCGTTATATTGTTGTGTCTAGTTGTGTTTTACATTTTAATAAAATTGGTTAAAAGTACATGTGTGTTCCCCTTGTTACTTTGATTTGTGTACCTGTATATTATTCCTCGTAGTTTGGATACAGCTATTCCTACAAAGTCATTATGCAATATTTCTTTAGCTAGTTTTCTGACTATCAGTATTATTGTATTTTACGATAATGGTAATAATAATTGCATATACTTCTGAGCAAACTCCTATATACAAACAAAATAGGATTTGTTTATTTTCTTTCATTTTAATTGTTGCTTTTTTTTTTTTTTTTTTATTGAAGCATACTATGACAAGAAGAACAGTACAGAAAAAATAAAAATGTCTAAGCTCTCAGTATTTCCTTTGTTTCATGGAAAACTTGTTAAATACAACATCTACCAACTGAGCTATAAAGAGAAATTGATTGACAGAAGACCAAATCAATCTCTACGGACATCTGTCCTTGCAACTGCCCATTCTTCACTTGGATTATCTGCCCTTGCCTGCAACAAACTCTCACATGAAAAAGAGAAATTATACCTCATTACCATGCAACTTCATTCAGGTATAAAAGTAGAGGCATGAAGATGATTCTTCAGAATGCCATTACAAGCAAGGACACCCACCATAAACCTGGTTTTATGCCTGTGGCAAACTCCACATTACAAAACTATTTGACACAATATACAATGTAGACAGCTTTTACATAATTATGGACAACACTACTAACAACAACTGTAACAACTCTACTTATGTAGGTGACTACATTTTTAGTAATTTCACACATTCATATGTACATAAATAAGTTTTTTGGCATTTACTCTATCTTGCTTGGTTTCGTTTATTTGTTTAATGGTATATTGACACCTTTATGGATTATTTAATCAAAGATTGTAGTCAAAAACTATTTTCAATCTCTCACTGCATTTAAACCAATGTATTTTATTTTTATTTTATAATAAATCATCTGTACACAGTGATTGGTTTCAAGTATTCCTATCTTTTATGGGTTAGGCCTTTTTATAATCCAGCTTTATAAAAAGGGTAATGGTGAGTTTTTAAGCAAGAATAAAAGCAAGTCAACACTCTCTGGTAAAGGATAACAACTGAATTTTATTTCAGAAATTTGGCGCCTTTGGTGTATGTGTGTGTGCACATCTCAAGTATTTGTGCATATTGATGACCATAGTGAGTCAGCTTTATTTAATGAGGTCACAAACACTATTTAGTACTAAATAATTATACAGATATACAGTTTAAAGTAACTATTCATATTCAATAAACTATATTTTCAATGTTCCATTACATTTTTTAAAAATTGTGGACCGGGTTAGCTCAGTTGGTAGAGCATTACGCTAGAAACCACAGGGTTCCTAGTTCGACACCAGCCCTCGCCAACTCAACGTATGAGTAGCACAGGGATCTGTGTGGTAAAGGAGCTGATGGTAGTGTGGCATTCCACCTCAGGTGCAAAAACAATCCTTGATCTAACGCTAGTGAAAATGGGATAGACTCCCTTGCTGATTGGCTGATACCGACTTTAGGCCACTCCGATGACATTTTAAAAACTTTAATCATTTATCTGCATACTTACATGGTTTTAACATATTCCCTATCAATTCTAATAATTGATAAGTTCAAGCAGATTTATTTGGTCCATAAATGGAAGCCTAACAGTACTTGAACACTCTCAGGTTTCAGAATTGTAGGCCTCATATCAGATGCAATTTTGTGTCATACTCAGGAGTTTTTTTTTGTGAGGGGTCTTACTTTTCTCTCAGAGGATGCAATAAGCACATAAGTAGAAGTTATCCCCAGATAACATAGAAATAATATAATACTCACCGTCACAGTGGGATTCTAACTACTGTCAAGTTAGCAGTTATAAGACCACATGCAGCTGTAACTTAAATACAGTCCTTGCATGCCTGCTGGCACATTGCACACTGAGGGCTGAAGAGTGGGTACTTAATCCATATCTTTACTCACCCTGAAACTATCAGCCAATGAAAAACCCAGGAAGTGAACTTGCCAGAGTTCATAATGGAATAACCCAAAGCTGTATATAAACCACCTGCCACACTCTAGAGATAGTTTTGTAGTCAGCTTGTAACAGAGCTGAATACTTGACAAATCCAACACTAAGCTCTGCCAACAGAGATTTCTTTATTGTATAGCTTATATATTAAATAAAGCATAAAAGTAATACACAGAATTGTCTTGAATTTCTTCCTATCAAATTGCATCAATTTATGTTGAGAGTTGTTCCAAATGATAATGTAATTAGTAGTAACTGGGTAATTCCATGTCAAAAATCATCTAGAAGTAAAATTGTCATCCACCCACTTCAATTTTTCTGAATTCAGGCATTTTGAGATTACCAATTCCAAAAATTGGTGTAGTTATGTTTTGATTTTTAGCTCTCCAAATTTGAGGGTAGGGTTGCCATTTTTTGTGACCCCCCCCCACTCAAATTTAGAGAGCTAAAATCAACATAACTCTGCCAATTTTGGAATTGGATGCTCAAATGCCTGACGCCTCTGCCCCTTGAGTGGGGGTGCTTTGCCCTCCCCCTCGACCAGCTACTAGTAAGTGACATTCCTGCAGGAAACTTTGTATCTCATTTTTTAGGACAAATGTCCTACCTTCTTTATGCATGTTTATATATTTGTCCTGAAATGTATTTTCTCCATCGCTCACGGAATAAAAAGTCTGTTTATTGTTTTACAACTTTGTCGGAATATTTTATGTACACACATGTACCCCATTGAAAGTTACTCTAAGCCTTCCAACTTTAAATATAAGAACTTTCATTTATATATTTTTCAATTGACTCTGTATTTCTTTTGGTTTGAAATTGGTGTGTATTGCATGCAGTATTTGCAAATCTCAAGAATTATTGGAACATCAAAGTTTAATTTACAGAGACATTTGATTAAAAATGTTTGATTCCTTTTTCCATTGTATTAAAAGATTTTCAAAAT
Organism: Doryteuthis pealeii; assembly: GCA_023376005.1. Classification (NCBI taxonomy): domain Eukaryota; kingdom Metazoa; phylum Mollusca; class Cephalopoda; order Myopsida; family Loliginidae; genus Doryteuthis; species Doryteuthis pealeii. Next base: position 59,723,056 of record CM042166.1, read on the forward strand.
GGGGTTTAAAATTAATCAGCCTTAAATAAAAATGGCCACCAAGGAGACTTCATATAAACATGACACCTTTTATTTATGAAGAGGAGAGAAAAAAGGATCAATATAATCTTTGCTCTGAAGTAATTGGCATATTAAATTCAATAGAATTGCAAAGTCAAGTGAAACAGACATAATCAATCTTCCTGGAATTCTATTTCTTTCATTTTAATTTCTGTTGCTTTTCATGAGAAAGGCAATAAAATCAAAATGAAAGAAATACGAGAAAGAATAATAATAGTTGAAAATATTTCAACTCAAATAAAAATCATAATAATATCAAACTAAGTAGCTTTAAGTTTTTCTTTGATGACTTTTTCCGCTGTGATTGTTATCATTTTAATGTTTTGAGTGTTATTATTTTAAGTTTGGTCCATAATTTGATGAGGCAAATCAACAAAGCTGCTGTTTTCACACTAACGATACATAAATTGGGAACCTAACATTCTGTGTCAATTTCCAGCAATGAACTTGTATTGAAATTTTTATATTACTAACTATGGTCTACACCGGACTTATGGCTCCTAGGGGACTGTACCAATACAGCAGCAAGCCAATCATCATTCACCGTCAAGTGGTGATCTCTATAAATAGCCCTGCCCATTAGTAATTCTCTCTCTTTCTAGTTGTAACTTCTGAGGCACTGCTGGTTCGGCCCTCACGTTGTCCCCTCTTCTTTTGGTTGAATCGTTCTGACTACTACTATACTACTACATGGTAAGAGCTTTGCTCTATCTCTCCCTAGCGAACATAGGCTTATTGTATAGAAAAACCCACGATTGAACTTCTACTCATTTATTCTACCAAACCCGGCTTCTGAAGGAGATTGCTGTCTCTTTGACCGCATGACGGCTGACATGCAATTACCAGTATCACCAGGAAAACACTAAGGGAGCCCGACCGAGATAATTTGCAACAATGGACAAGCTTCACACTTTTGATCCAATTGCAGTCAAATAGCGCTGCTAGCAGAATAAACTTTTTGCAACCCTAAATTTCCCTAAGCAACCCTAACAACAACCCTAAACTTTTGCAACCCCCTAAAATACCCTAACGAACTAAATAATAACATTACGGCTGATGCCTAATCGAGGAGGTGCCGCTAGCTTCCTAAAAGAAGTTATTAAACCTCAGAAGCTGTCGAACTAAACCAGAACTTTTCTCTCTTGTTTGTACACCATTTATTGTGCATATATGTAATTAAACTGTTGCATTTTCATTTCGTTGTACTCTATTCCTCATGTCATAATCAAGCCTTTTCTCTTCTGCTTTACCCCCCTTCGTTAACATAAATTTTTATACTTGTTACATGCATCACAAAGTTATAATTGTGTAGAATTGGTATGCAGGGCTGGTGGAGTTAGCAACACAAAAACCTTTGAACCTGAATCTTCTATTTTTAGCACCTCCAACCCCTTTTGATGTAATTAATTGATTATGGTCTACAAATAAATATAAAACCAAGATTTTATAATCTGTTTATAATGTGTATGCATTTTATAACTTTATAGACTAAACTAGGTTCATATTTTTATGGTTAGGCATTTTTTATAACCTGGTTATAAAAAAGGTAACTGTGAGTTTCTTTAAGCGAGAATAAAGCAAGTCAACACTCTCTGATAACAGGATAACAACTGAACTTTATTTCAGAAATTGTGGCCTGTTGGTGTATGTGTGTGTGTGCATATCAAGTATTGTGTATATTGATGAACCAGTAATGAGTCAGCTTTATTTATGAGGTCACAGCACATATAAAGTGTAAATTGAGTTGGAGTTGGTAACACTATAACTGACTGACTCCAGTGACCCCTTAATTGCTTCTCTGACTCCAACTTCAAAACACTGATGGGTATAATGCTATTCAAGGCTCCTATAATTTCAACTTGTTTACTTGTGATATAATCTGCAATTGAAAAAGAAAAAAAAAGGAAAAAAAAAATTCCATTTTTTTTTCTTGATAATTAAATCTCTTTGATATTGTCAACCATATTTCACTGATTGGGTGTACCATTGTGGGGTAATGGTTAGCTAGCTAGTCTTGCAGATCCATATTACTACTGAATACTGAGTTCAATCCTTGTTGGATACCCCATATTTGCACCTTTGTACACATCCTACCCATGGCAAAACTGGTTGGGTAAATACCAAGTATTTCAGCTACATCCATTTCTACTGCCTTATCTTGAGTGACTGTCCATACGTAAAAGAAACAGTTGTCTCCAGGTTAAAAGCAAAAGAACAAAAAGAAAAATATTAGCAATAAATTTTATAGTCTTATTTTAACAACAACCCCATATAAATATCAGTTAATTCTTTTAAAACTTCCTGAAAGTAGAATTAGTTGGTTGGAGTTGAGCCCTGCATCTCTGTTGCTTCTCCTACCGGTTTGTAATAATAAGAAGTATTGGAATTGGGTGATAAAAGTTTAACCAAAAAAGGTCTCTGTGTTTCTGATTAGATGAACAGAAAAATAGAACATAGAGAAGGGAGAGATCTCCCAGATGATGACACATATACATGGACTCCAAAAGAAGAAAACCTAATATGAAGAATCAGACAAACAAAAAAGTTAAAAGAACAGAAAACATATAACAGCAGAGATAAGAAGATGGCTATGCAACACCTTCAGGATCTGATTAAACTCAGATTTGAACACAAACAAATTGATTCATATTATAATTTTCAAAATATTATTTATAAAAGATTCATATTAAAGTCTACATCTTTTTTGTATAGATCTATATTAACAACTATTTAAAAAATTTTCCAGGTAGATAATAACATGAAATTTGCCTGTATCTGATAGGACTGCTAATTAGTGATTTGTGTTTTAATATCATTGCCCATATTAAAGCATATAAATAAAATTCATATAAGCTTAAAATATATTGATATTAATAATTTGGTTTCTCTCAAATTTAACTAATAAAAACAAACCTATGTCAATTGAGTGTCTTAGGCATGATACAGAAATATAAAGGAAATCAAGATCCTACATTTTAACCTTCAATAACACCCAAAGGCCACTTATAACCCCATAATTCATTATACCCCCAAACTCATGAAGCCCCATAAACCTGCTTTGTCACAATCCAGCATTTAGCCACTACCATAGGGCCCCCTCATCCCCCTATAAAAATAGGAGAGAAAATAAATTAAAAATATAGAATAATTGAAAAAATGTATTTGCCTTACAGGAGTAAAACAAAAAATATAAAATATTTATTGCATATTTTACAGATTTACATAATACACAAAACAAAAGCGTTCAGGTTTAGCTTATTAGCTAGAGCATTCTGGCTCAAACACGATGGTTTGGGGTTTGATACCAAACCCTCACCTTACTACTTAATATGTAACTCAGAAAATAAATTGTACATTTCTATGCACTATAATTGGTTTACTATGTTATTAAAATTTGAATATATACATTTAACATGACAACCTCCCACACAAAAAGAAAAAAAAGAAAAAGGCATACATTAAAGTTTCTCAGGAATCATAAAGAAAACATTTAAATTTTAGCATTAATATATCAATAATGGCTGAAAAACACTCAGCAAAAAAACTTGGGAAAATTCTGAAACACATATACAGTCTTGCTCAAAAATAGAGAAATAATACGAAAAAAAAAAAAATTAAAATAAAGTTCTGCTAGATCTTACCAAACTGTTTACTTAATGAATCATACATATTTTTAAGGATATAAATTGAAAAATTGAAAAACCTGTTTTGTTGAAATTAACAATTATTAGTAATTTATTTTAATAATGTTCAATCCCCATATTTCATTTGTTTATCATTATTGATATCATTATCCAAAATATTTATTATATAAACGTGTGAATAATATCAATAATGATAAAAAAATGAAATATGGGAGTTGAATTAATAAAAACCAATTACTAATAAATTGGTTTAATTTCAACAAAACAGGTTTTCATTTTTCCAATTATTCCCTTAAAAAACATATGTATGAATTCATTAAGAATAAACAAGTTTTGTTAAGACTCTAGTCAGACTTTATTTTAATTTTTTTTTTTCCTAATTATTTTCTCCTATTTTTGAGCAAGCACTGATATATGTGTTCAGAAATTCCCAAAGTTTTTTTGCTGATGTTTTCAGCCATTATTGATAATTATTAAAGCTAAAATTTAAATGTTATTCTTTTGAATTCTGAGAAACTTTATTATTGCCTTTTTCTTTTTTCTTTTTGTAGAGGTTGTCATGTTAAAATGTATATAATTCAAATTTTAATAACAATAGTAAACCCATTATAGTTTGCCATAGAAATGCTACGATTATGTATTCTGAATAACAATATTAAGTAGTAAGGTGAGGGAACGTATCAAATCCCAAAACTCATGTGGTTGGAGCCAGATGCTCTACTAACTAACTATAACCTGAACCCTTTTGATTTGTGAATTATGTACAAATCTGTAAAATATGCAATTAAATATTTTATTAATTTTTTGTTTTACTACTGAGGCAAAACCTCTTTCATTCATTCTACATATTTTAATTTTCTCTCTCTATTTGAGGGATGAGGGTCCCTATGTGTAGTGGCTAACATGACTGGATTGTGACAAAGCAGGTTTATCGGGCTTAATGAAATTGGAGGTATAATGATATGGAGAGGTATAAAGTGGCTTTGGTGTTTGATAGGTTAAATGTAGGTTATCTGAATATTCTTATATTTCTGTATCATGCAAAGAACTCAAATTGACATAGTTTTGTTTTTAATTAGTTAAATTGAGAGAAACCCAAAATTATCTAATTTATCAATATATTTTTTACTCTATATGAATTTTAATTATATGCTTTAATATGCAATGATATTAAACACAACATCACTATTGCAGTTTCCCTATCAGATCAATCAGCAAAAAATTTCATGTTAAATATCTACCTGGAAATTTTTTAATAGAGTAAAAATATAATCAATACAAAAAAAAGATGAGACTTAATATGAATCTTTTATAATAATATTTGAAGAATTATATATGAATCAATTGTTTGTGTTCAAATTCTGAGTTTATCAGATCCTGAAGTGTTGCATAAGCCAATCTTCTTATCTCTGCTGTATTGTGTTTCTGTTCTTTTAACTTTATCGTTTGTCGTCCTTCATATTAGGTTTCTTCTTTTTGAGAGTCCATGATATTGCTCATCATCTGGCAGATCTCTCCCTTCCTCTATGTTCTATTTTCTTGTTCCATAATCAGGAAACACAGAGACCTTTTTTTGGTTAACTTTTATCACCCCAATTCCCCAATACTTCTTATCTTCACAAACCGAGGAGAAGCAAACAAGATGCAGGCATCAACTCCAACCAACTAAATTCTACTTTCCCAGAAGTTTTAAAAAGAAACTGATATTTATAGGTTGTTCTTAAATAAGACTAATAAAAATTTATTGCTAATTATTTTTCTTTTTGTTCTTTGCTTTTAAACTGAGAAAACTGTTCTCTTTACGTATGACAGTACACTCAAAAAAAGCAGCTAGAATGATTCAGGAAATAACTTGGTTATTTACCCAAACCCAGTTTCCTTGGTAGGATGTAACAAGGTCGCAAATATGGGTATCCAACAAGGATTGAACTCATGTATTCAGAGTAGTAAGGATCATGCAAGACTAGCATAGCTAACCATTACCCCACAATTGTATCACCCAATCAGTTGAATATGGTGACTAATATCAAAGAGATTAATAATTATCAAGAAAAAAAATGGAAATTTTTTTTTTCCCTTTTTTTTCTTTTTCAATTCAGATCTATCACAAGTAATGAACAAATGATTATATGAACCATTGAATGCATTTATACCCATTCGTGTTTTTGAATTGGATGTCAGAAGCAATTAAGGGGCACGGAGTCAGTCAGTATATACCAACTCCAACTCAATTTACGACTTTATATGCTGCTTGTGACCTCATAAAAAAGCTGACTCATTACGCATCAATATACACAAATACTTGATATGCACACCACACACACAACATACACCAACAAGGCCACAAAATTTCTGAAATAAAAGATTCATTGTTATCCTTGTTTATCAGAGATGTGTTTGACTCTTTATTCTCGCAATTAAAAACTCCAGTTACCCTTTTTTATAAAACCAGTTAAAAAAATGTCCTAACCATAAAAAATATGGACTCTAGTTGTATCCTATAAAGTTATAAAATGCAACACTATTATAAAAACAGATTATAAAAACAATTTGGTTTATATTTTATTTGTAAGGCCATAATCAATTAATTACATCAAGAGGGGTTGGGAGGTGCTAAAAAAGAGATTCAGTTCAAAACCCATTCTACACAATTATAACTTTGTGAATGCATGTAACAAGTATAAAAATTAATGGTTAACAATGGTAAGCAGAAAGAGAAAGAGGCGGATTATATGACATTAAGGAACGAGAGTACAACGAAATGAAAATGCAACAGCTTTAATTACATATATGCACATAAAAATGGACAAGAAAGAAAAGTTCTGTTTAGTTCAGACAAGGCTTTCAGTTTAACTAAACTCTTTTAGAGAGCTAGCGCACCTCCCGAAGCATCAGCCAATTATTATTTAGTTTGTTTATGGTGTTTAGGTATTTGTAGGTATGGGGTTTGCAAAGTTTAGGAATTTTAGGTTTGCAAAAGTTTATTCTGCTATCAAACCTATTGACTGCAATGCGTATCAAAGTTTGAACTTGTACCGTTGTTGCAAATTGATCTCGATCGGCTCCTTTGAGTTGCTACCCGGTGATACTGTAATTTGTGTTCAGCTTGTCATGGTCAAAGAGACAGCAATCTCTCTTCAGAAAGCCGGGGTTTTTGGAGAATGTAGAAGTCCTCCGTGGTTTTTCTATCAATTAAGCCTAGTCATAGGGAAAGATAGAGCAAAGCTCTTACCTGTAGTAGTAGTCAAGAAGGAATTCACCAAAAGGAAGGAGACATAGCCTGAACCACAGACCCTCAGAAGTTAACAACTAAAAGAGAGAGAATTACTAATGCGCGGGCTATTATAGAGACACCACTTGACGGTGATGATGATGGCTGCTGCCGCGTATGGTACAGTCCCAGGAGCATAATTCCCGGTGAGACAGTAGTTAAGTAATATAACATTCAATACAAGTTCATTCTGGAAATGACAACAGAATGTTAGGATTCCCAATTTATGTATCGTAGTTGAAAACAGCAGCTTCTGTTGATTTGCTCATTCAATTATGACCAACTTTAAATAATAAACACTCAAACATAAAATATAAGACCAATCACAGAAAAGTCCCAAAGAAACAAAACAACTTAGTTTGATTATATTATGATTTATTTTGATGAAATATTTTAAACTATTATTATTCTTTCTCGTATTCTTCATTTTGATTTTATTTGCTTCATGAAAAGCAACAAATTAAAATGAAAGAAAAAGAATTCAAGGAATTTGATAATGTCTGTTCACTTGACTTGCCAATTCTTTGAATTTTATATGCCAATAACTTCAGATCAAAGAATTTATTATGATCCTGTTTTCTCTATTTCTCATAAAATAAAAGGTTGTATGTTATATGAAGTCTCCTTGGTGCCATTTTATTTAAGGCTGATTAATTGAAACCCCACTTTGAAAAATCCTTAATATCCAATGGAAAAAGGCAAAAATCAAAACCATTTTGTTAATCAAATGTCTCTGCTAAATTAAACTTCAAGGTTTCCAAATAATCTGAGAGCATTTGCAAATACTAAATGCACATACACACCTAATTTCAAAACCAAAAGAAATACAGAGTTTTGAAAAATATATAAGAGAAAGTTCGTAGATTAAAGTCGGAAGGCTTAGATAACTTTCCAATGAGGTCATGTGTGTACATAAAACTATTCCAACAAAGTTGTAAAACCAATAACAGACTTTTTATTCCATGAGCGACAGAGAAAATACATTCAGGACAATATATAAACTGCATAAAGAAGTAGACTTTGATCCTAAAAAAAATGGAGATACAGAAGTTCCTGCAGAATGTCACTTACTAGTAGCTGTTCGAGGAGGCAAAGCATCCCCTCTCAAGGGCAGAGGCGTTCAGGCATTTGAGCTTCCAATTCCAAATTGCCAGGATGTTGATTTTTAGCTCTCTTAATTTGAAGGAGGGGGTCACAAAAAATGGCAACCCCACCAAATTGAGACTAAAAGTCAACATAACTACACCAATTTTGAATGTGTATCTCAAATGCTTGAATTTCAGAAAAAATGAAGTGTGGATGACAATTACGTCTAGATGATTTGACATGAATACCCAGTTACTACCTAATATACATTATCAATTTGGGACAACTCTCAACATAAATTGATTTGCAATTTTATAAGGAGAAATTCAAAGACCAATTGCTGTTAATAACTTTATGCTTTATATTTTAATACTAATAAGCTATACAATAAAGAAATCTCTTTGCAAGCTTGTGTTGATTTGTCAAGTATTCAGCTCTGTATTACAAGCTGACTACACAAAACTATCTCTAGAGTGTTGGCAGGTGTTTATATACAGCCTTTGGTATTCCATTATGAACTCTGGCAAGTTATTCACTGGTTTGATTGCTGATAGTTTCAGAGTTGAGTAATAAGATATGGAAAGTACCCACTCTTCAGCCCTCAGTCTGCAATGTTGCAGGGCATGCAAGGACTGTATTTAAGTTTACAGCTGAGTTCTTATCTGCTAACTTGACAGTAGTAGAATCCACTGGACGTGAGATTATATTATTTCTATGTTATCTAGGGATAACTTCTACTTATTGTGCTTATTGCAGCCTCTGGAGAAAAGTAAGACCCCTCCACAAAACAAAGGGATCCTGAGTATGACACTAAATTGCAGTCTGAATGGTGAGCCTATAATTTCTGAAATCTAGAGAGCGGCAAATATGTTAGGCTTCCATATGGACAAAGTAAAATTGCTTGAAACTACAATTATAGTAATGCGAGATAGGAATATGTAAAACCATGTACAGTATGCAAATACATTGATAAAGTTTCTTAAAATGTATTCGGTGGTGTGCCTAAAATTGTATCAGCCAATCAGCAAGGGAGTCTATTCCCCCTTTTCTCACTTATTAAATAAACAGCTGACTCACTACCGTCATCAATATGCACATACGTTGAGATGTGCACACTACATACACCACAGGCACCAAATTCTTAAATAAAATTCAGTTGTTATCCTGTTTACCAACAGAGGGTTACTTGCTTTATTCTTGGCTTAAAAACTCACCATTACCCTTTTTATAAACTGGATATTATAAAGCCTAACCATAAAAAGATAGAATACTTGAACAATTCAACTGTGTACAGATATTAATAAATAAATAAATACATTGTTTAAATGCAGTAAAGATTAAAAATAGTTTTTGATACACATCTTTGATTAAATAATCCATAAGGGTCAATATACCATTAAACAAGATAAACGAAACCCAAGCAAGATAAGTAAATAAGGTTGATGCCAAAAAAGTTATTTTAGTATACATATGAATGTGTGAAATTACTTAAAAATGTAGTCACCTACATAAAGTAGAGTTGTTTACAGTTGTTGTTAGTATGTTTGTCCATAATATGTAAAGCTGTCTACATGCTATATTGTGTCAAATAGTTTTGTTAATGTGGAGTTTCACAGCATAAAACCAGGTTTATGGTGGTGTCCTTGCTAAGCGCATTCTGAAAATCATTTCATGCCTCACTTGTATACCTGAATGAGTTGCTATGTTAATGAGGATAATTTTCTCTTGTCATTGAAGAGTGTTGCAGCAAGGCAGATAATCCAAGTGAAGAATGGCAGTGCTGAAGGAACAATGTCCGTAGAGATTGATCTTGTCCTTCGTCAACCAATTTTCTCTTTATAGCGTTCAGTTGGTAGATGTGTATTAACAAGTTTTCCATAAACAAAGAAATACTTGAGGAAGCTAGCCATTTTTATTTGTTCTGACTGTTCTTCCTTTCCCATATATCGCTGCCAATAAAAAAAATAAAAAAAAGCAACAATTAAATGAAAGAAAATAAACAAATCCTATTTGTGTTTTATATAGGAGTTTGCTCAGAGTGATCAATATTATATCATTATCATAAAATACAATAATACTGATATCAGAAAACTAGCTAAAGAAATTGCATTATGACTTGTAGGAATAGCTGTATCCAGACTATGATTGAATATATACAGGTACAACAATCAAGTAACAAGGGAACACACAGTACTTAACCAATTTTATTAACAATGTAAAACACAACTAACACACAATATAACGAGTACTTAAAGCGAGTACTTACAGTTATTTAATCCCCCTCACTTGAGGATGTCAGGGTGTAGTCGGCTATGCCCCTCACTGAGGTTTTCTTCAGTCACAGTTGACCTGAATCAGTAAAGAGAATTCTCGAGGCTACTCGTTGGGGCCCAACCGGTTAAGAGCTTCTTACAACCTGACAAGGATGTTACTCTCCTACTTCCTGTCTCCTGACACAGGAGATTCTCTAGCCCCCCCCCCTACATAACTTATTCATTGTAAAACATTGAAAATGCTATAAGAACGTCAAAATTTGCAAATAGTTTGGGAAATTTCCAGCACAATTCGACAGCTCTGGATGCTCTTGTGAAGTCAGAAGTGACAAAATTACTCTGGACCTGTGAGATTACAAACTCGCCTATATTCTCAAATTCTTCACCAAATTGCCTGCTATGTCTTAGGGCACAGCTTTCAGAACTTCATTTTTAGCGTACATGAAACTTGATTGTCAATGTTCTTGCAGCCCAGAGAAATTTCTTAACCAATCTGGTTACTTACTGTATCAACTTGTACCTTCATATTTTACACAACATATGTTGGTGCTTCCCCCCCCCATGGGGGTTCGTTCGTATTGTGTGTCATGAGGTATCTACACATGGCACAACAAATATTGGTAACCAGCAAAAAAACTCATATGATCAATTCTCTGGTAATTGGAAGGGAGCAATGACTGATACTGCAAGAGAGATGAAGAGTCTGAGAAATCTTTTGCTCTCAGCCATGACTTTGATATTATATTAAAATCTCTGTGCTTTAATCAATCTGCTTCATCTTTATTAACATTCTGTTTTAATTCATTCTAAACAGCATAATTTCTATTGTGACAGGAAATGAGCACATGTAGAAATTTACAGATCATCATCAGAAAAAAACAAACCTCTTTAACAGCAAAAATGTAAGACATTACTTAGATGGAGATACAATTGTCATTTAACTTAATCTAAACAACACATACACCCACACACAATTATAATATATTATATATATATATTATATATATTATATAAATTAATAATTGAAGGCAATTACAATGCGTATGAAAAAATAAAAACAAAAAGATGTTATTTTTGTCTTATTGATTCGAAGCATACGAAACCTCGAATGAAGTTTATGCTTCGAAATCAAAGACCAAAAACAACATCTTTGTTTTATTTTTCATATTGCATTGTAATTGCCTCAATTATTAATATATTATAACATACTTAACAAGGCTTCAGCAAATTACCAATACTATATATATATATATATATATAAATATATATATAATATATATATAATACAGGGAAAAGACCAGTGGAGAACAAAAAATTAGAAATATCAATTTTGCCAGAAACATTGTTCAACCAGAATTTCATTATCAACAAAAAAAAAAAACTCTTATACCATGTACCATATTTTTAACAATTACTGTTTATTTTAGACAGACATATTAGCAAAAAAAATCAACCAATCAATTGAGTACTGAACTTCCCAGTAAGCAATCCTATCCTATCATATCATCTGATTGGCCTTATGGCAAGCCCCACCCCCGTTTTATCATATGGGTCCCTAGAAGGCGTGGCTGAGTGCTTCATGTCCTGGGAATGACATGTAAAACTCTTGTATGTGATTTCCATTCTGGAGTCGGAATGGGAAGTACCCCTTCCTCATATTGCTTCCTGCGTCCACTAGTGACCCAGAGTGAATAGTACCTGTTAGGTCCCAAGCTATAGGTTAAAATAGTAAAATGTTTATAAAAAAATTAAATCCCTAAGAATGAATTCATTTCAAAACTTGTCAGCATTAAAATGACCACCAAATTATATGCCATAAAACAAACCAAACCACCCTATCATATAATCATTAAGCTATTTCACTAAGAATATTTCTATGATATTGATATTAATGATGAAAGATTAATATCAATTTTATCACTGATTAGTTTAAAAAGAATTATTGATTGAATAAACTATTAGTTCATTCTGTGTGATTAAGGACAAGAGGAAAGGGTGTACCAGAGAATGACGGCCTGATTTGCTGAAATGCTATTAATTACCAACTTCTACTAAAAAATTGGTTTTTTTTATGAATCAATGATACAAAGTAAGGAAAATCCTGAAAACATGTAACTTAAAAGAAATATTTTTCCTGCCTTAACATCAAAAATATCAATTATTGTCAACATTTTGACAAGGGACATTAATTGCTGTCATTTTAATCTGATAACCAGTTTGCTTCTTTAATTTTTTTTTCTTTTGCTCAAATTTCTTCATTTTGCCACAAATTCCGGTAGTTGTCTCCCCTTGCTCCCTTAACTCCTACATCATTAGTTAATAATCTGAAATTGGAGGGATGATTGATTTCTTAAAGGATGTTAAACTTCAAGAGATTAAAGAAAATATCATGATACATCATATTACATTTTTTGGTTATTTGGCTTTAGGGAAGACTGAGCTCTCAAGCATTGGTAGGTCACCTTTCTAGAAGAAGAACAATCTGAGTTCAAATCCCTGACAATATTGTCATAGGCCAGCAAAGTGAAGTGTAAGGTCCCTTACTATTCAGTCTTACAGATTTGAGAATTACCTTGCACACTCAAGGACTAATAAATGGCCTGATGATTGACTGGAAGTTGGATACTTTTCTCATAAACTAGGCTTATCCTGTTATACAAGAAAGTATAGTGCTTGTTATGATGCTAAACTGTATATAATGGAGTGATTCCAATTTTAGACTCTGGATATGTGAATACTCTTCCATTGCCCATTTTACTCCCAGCCATATTTCCCAGAGTGTAGGACCTCATCTATTTCAAATAGATTGTGCAATAATGAAAATTATTCTACCATACACATATGAAATTAATACAAACTACTTTAAATTATTTCTACAATATATTATACAACATGAAGTAATGAAAATTATTTCTACCATTTTCTAATACATATAAGATTTGCATAAAGGATTGATATCCATTTAAATGCCAACCAAGAAAAACAAACAGTATTTTTTTTAGCTCTAGTTCCCTATGGTACTCACTGTTCACGAGGACATTGTTTCTTTAAAAAATTCCATTAGGCAAGATTTCAAAAAAGGGTTGTTGCAATAGGTTGTTAGATAAAAAAATATTGTTGGAATGCTTGGAAATTTTTTTGTTGTGAAGAATAGAAAATAAAAATTGGTAAACAGGCAAAGAATTTGTATTGATCCTGTCTTCCTTCTACCAATGATTTATATGAATATTTCATTTTCTGATGTGGTGGTAATATTTTTACCTTTTACCAATTCCATAGAGGAATTTTATTTCTGAAATAATCAGATGCAAAAAACTCAAAGAAAAGAAAAAAAAGAAAATTTAAATAAAAGCCATTTCTTTAATTAAAATGCAACAGGACCCATCTCAGAACGTAAGAACAATGGGTTGAATATAGGAAATTGGGTTAGAAAAGGAAAGAGTGTAGTGTTATGCCAATATATGATATTTCGTTATATTCAAGATATTTTACTTTTGCTGATTGTGCTTGAAATTTTAAAAATCACATTGGCAATTATAAAATTTGTCTTTTTCTTTGCATAAGAAATATTTTGAACAGCAAATGGCCGCGATGTAGTTATTGGGTTATGTAAGCTAATTCATAAAGATACACTACGTGCACCAGCTTAACCACAATCAAGATTAAATCCAAGTGTCTTTATTTATTATATTATGTTTATTGTATACCATGGGTTTGTATATTGGTTTTAGTAAAGATGTTATTCTTTAATTTTATCGTACATTTTTATTATGTTAAGCACATGTTATAATGATTAAATCATGGAAAGACTCGTCGCCCTGGAGTTGTCAGAATGCTTATGTGAGATTGCATTTCCCTTTAGCACTTGAGAAGCCTTAGAAAGTATGAATCCTACCTCCCTCGTAGTTATAAATAGGTAGGTCAGACTGGCTCTTTACCAGTTAGCAACCAGATTTAGTAGAAGGAAAAACTATGAATTAAACCTGTTGAAACTCCGCTTAAGAATTGACCTAAGTGTTCACATTGCTGGTGGTCGTCGGCGGTGTAATAGATATATATAATTTTTTTAGTCTACATTATCACCTACCCAACCAGAAAATTCTTGTAAGAGTTAACAATAGGCACCTCACATGGTGTTTAGCAAGCTATTCGCAGACCATTCTTAGTGAGGTCAGATTCTCATAGCGCGCCCATCCTCTGGCCTAAGATAATAGTAGAATCTATGAGGGAATTCCCGATGCAATCATCCAAAAAAAAAGTAAATGTCACCACCCACTTCAATTTTTTCAGTGGACTATATTAACTTTATAGATGATCCCCAAAATTAGAGGCAAATATCAAACTATCTTTTTGGTACAAATAATTCAATATATGTAAATAGATAATAGAAAACGATTTGTCCTTAAGCAGCCACATGGAATATATCTTACTATGAAAAAAATCAGAAATCTCAATAACTTAAAATTGGTTATATGAGACTTTTTGGAGTCCTTGGTAGAATCCTTATAACCATTTTATGGCTTAGGGGAAGCTCTGAACTTATTTTATAACAGAAATATTTGCAAAATCGCCATTTTTCCGACCACCCTCAAATTTGGAGGAGTAAAAAATTATCGACATACTCCACCAGTTTTTGGATTTGGAAGCTAAATTTTCGGAATTTTCTAAATTTATCATAATCGCCTGGACAAATTCAAGAAATATTGAATGGTGGTGACATTGCCGCATATTAAACCTGATGAAGGTGTAAAAATATGTATCACCAAAATAACAATCCTTAAGGACATGATTTGAATTATCATAAAGAAATGAGTAACAATCCAAGTTTTGCTGTTTGTTATTTCATATTATACTAATAATTTTGGAAAATGTATAATCCAGCTATTCTCACTCAATATGTAAATAGTAGAGAAACTGGCTTAAATCTTGTCAGTAAACTGTCTAGGAGAAGAAAAACTAATTCAAACCTGTAAACTCTGCTTTAAAAATTAGCATTATGTCACATCTACTCTATGGTGCTTGAAATTAATTACTTATATATTATAAGATTAAGTAATAAATCTTTAACTTCTTGGTATCATTTCATTACTATAAGTTTCACCTAGGGTACATGATGGAATATTATCATAAGAATATGGAGTAAACAATCCAATTTGCTGTTGTATTTCAATATACTACTAATGAATTTTTGGAAAGTATGAATCCAGCTATTCTCATCCAATATGGGTAAATTAGGAAGAGGGCTTTTAATCTTGTCAGGTAAACTGTCTAGAGAGAGAAAAACTCTGAATTCAAGCCTGTTAAACTCTCTGCCTTAAGAAATGAGCATATTCACACCTACTCGTATGAGTTGGTAAGATTTAACTATATATATATAATATAAGTAATTAAATCTATAACTCTTTGTATCATTTCATTACTATAGTTCACGTATTATCTATAGAAATAAAGTTTCATAATAATTGTCTTACTGAGATTTTTTGAGATTTTAATTATTTAATTATCTCTCCAGGAGAGAGATGTTGAACATAAGGTTAGTTTTTTAAGCAGAGTTTAACAGGTTCGAATTAAGAGTTTTCCTTCTCCTAAACTATTTACCTAAACAAGATTAAAGAACCCAGTCTGGTCTATTATTTACCCATAGCTGGAGGGAAGTAGTTGGATACATACCTTTCGCTATGTGAAATGCAAAGAGCCTCATCCAGGATTTGAACTTTGGTCGACAATTCCATTTCCTGCAACTCTATGCATTTACACCACATGTCTTCTCATAAGCATAAAAAGATGCTTCATAGAATATTGTGATCCTTATTTTTTTTGTAACTAAGCTTGACTTAGTATGGCACAAAGCTAAAGTTATTTGATTGAATAGTACTATTAAATAGGGTAAAAAATTATAATGATGAATTGGAGTCTAAGATCTAGGCACATTAAACAAATACCAAGTGTTAAAACATTTGCAATAAAGAGAAAGACTTGGAAGTTCTGACCATATGACCTTTAGGCACCCCTTTTGCGATCTCGATTCATAAGGTCATGTTTTTCATTTACACCGTCAAAATCCGGTTGTTTTTAACAGACGATTTTAGAGGGTTTTTTTAAATTATAAACTAACCCCTAACCCTTAACAACAACCGGATTTTGATGGTGTAAATGAGAAAAGTGTCCTTGTGAGTTGAGATCACTGAAGGGGTGCCTAAAGGTCATATATGGTCCCAAAGTTCAAATAAAATACAGGAAGCCATTTACATCTTATAAAAGACTGCCTCTTGTATTTACTAAGAAATTTCAGGTTTTCCTAATCAATGTTCTGAAGAAAATACTCATATAACTGTTCCAATTGAATTGGTTAACTTTTTTTTCACAAGTTCTTCATATAAAAATTGAAATGGATCCTGTTTCAAATCAAATTAATGATTGCAAAAATCACTAAGTAGTTAAAATCAACTGTTATATACTTATCAAGGAACAAGTTTATATTCTAATACTAGACAAAAGTGTTATTCTTATTTGATAAATTTATACACACACACACACACACATACACACAAGAATGGATATGGCTATGTTATGACTTAATATTTTGTTGATTCTCCTAAAGCGTATCAACTGTTTTAAAAACTATTCTAATAACTTTAAAAAAGTTTTTTTTTTTTCACAAAAAAAAAAAAAATCTCATGACGATGCCCAAAGGTCAAAACTAGTAGAGAACAATAAAAAAGTGTAAATAAATATTCCTGTTTCATTCATCACAACATATATATTATATATATATATATATATATATATATATGAATGACCTGTGCATCTCTTGGTTCTGTTGATGATATTGCTGCTTCTATTTAAGTAGACTGGAAGAATCTAATAAGCATTTCATAGTTATGCAGCCCCACAAAATTATAATTCAGTTACAAATTAGACAGGAAATGGTTTTATTTTTCTAATTAGACCATTTTAAATGTATTGCTCTAATAAAAAAAAACTTTCTGTCATGTGTTGTTTTTGCTGGCTTATACATACATACAAATATGAGAAATTTTTGAATATATAGATGAGAAGTGTATAATATATATATAATATATATAATGTTGAAGAAAGGAAGTGAATCTGACGGTATGTAGTATATTAAGAAAATTGAAAAAACACAGGTTTAAATGTTGAGTGGTAAGTTTATTGGCCGACGCTGCAGTGTTTCGATCTATTAATTAGATTATCTTCAGGGCATTTGTTGTTATAGGGAAAGGTGATAAAAAAATTTTTATTCTCGTTATTCTGTGATAATTTTTTTATCACCTTCCATATCCCAACAAATGCCCTGAAGATGATCTAATTAATAGATCGAAACACTGATATATATCTATATATATATATATTATTATAATAGCTAATGTTAATATGATAAATAAAATAAATTGTTGAAAAAATATGATGTACTTACAATCATAGTCTGCTGGAAATGAAGCATCAGAAGAAAAAAAAATGATTTTCATATTTTGGGAACCCTATCCCCTTCAACTGGCAATAAAAATGAAGTTGTTGCATTCTCTTCAACTGGAAGTAATCCTGAAATTGAGGTGTTGATATTCATTCATATGTTTTGTGACATCTGGGTTGTTAATATTTAAGAAGCATACATGGAATCCACACTTATATATGTGTGTGTAGTTTGTGTTATCTGAAGATCCTTTAGGTGAAACCTAGATAGGTAGTATATGACTCAAATTAGGTTATATTATATATATATATATATATATATATATATATATATGTGTGTGTGTGTGTGTGTATGTTATTTTTCATTTTTTTTCTTCTCTGTTTATAACAAAATTTCATCACCCAATTATTTTAGTATGAAATGCTTTTATGAATCAAAATCATTTTTATTTCCGGCTTATGAAGAGATGGTCCCAAAATAATGCAAAAATTGTTACTCAATGCACTTAATCCATTTCTAAGTGACATTATACCATATAATGTTCCTCTTGGGACCATCTCTTTAGACAAGTTCTAAGGATTGACTATGTGCTATTTTAAAACTATGCTACATATATATACAAGGCAATGCACGGTTAACATTTTGAAACATTGTTACTTTAAAAAATGTTTTTATTAGTTCTGAAAATGTATTAGGGTTTAAATTCTAACTAAAATATATGCAAGTATGCTATAATAATGATTGATATAGCAACAATTTTAAAAGTAATATAACGTATCTTCGTTGACGTTTGGTGATCATTTCTTTAAAAGATTTGATCAAATTTTGCCTGGTATATTGTCTTTTCACGGATTATTTAGAAAGAGAAACACACTTTCCTATGTGTTGAATACACTGAAAACATATCTAAACCTTAAATAAGTGATGACCATGTAAAAGTATGTCATAGACCTTTTAAGTGGAGTAGAAAATGTAAGAGACAGAGAGAACTTCCCGGAGATGTTTGAAAAAAGAGAGATGAAAGTGAAAATAAAAGAGGAGAAAAGTTCAAATCAGTTCACACTTCATGAAAGAAAGAAAAAGATACATTAGTTGAATAAATAAACAAACATCAACAATGATATACTGTACTCGTATCTACATATTTCATGCATACGTCGACCCTCGATTTATGGCGATAAAAAAAAAATACGGGAGTAGTACAATAACAAGCACAACTGAATGGGGAATGTGAGTCACTGTTAATGAAGTTTGTAAGCGACTTAAATTTTGACTATACATACAAATGATATATGCACAAACCAGAAACTTTCCCAGAAAATAAAATTCTTGTAATAAACAAAAAGAAACGAATATGTCAACTAGTAGTAGGTTTGGCTAAAATTTCGTTTTTTTTTTTTTTTTTTTTTTTTTAACCAATCCCATGAATCAAAATTTAAGAAAATACTGAAAAAAAATGAATGAAACTTACGTAATTTTTTGTTGTATTATGTAGAGGAAGTATTTTTTAAAAGTCACATGTAAAAATTATTTGTTTTACAGTCAAATACGAAAATGGCGCATTTTTGCCGTTTTTTTCTCTCTTGAAGATGTGCTCTTTTTAACGTGTTATAATTAGAAATTCATAGAAATAATTTTTTTTGTAAGTTTAGGTTCTGTTTTTAAAGAGAAAAAATTAAAATAAGTGACAATTTATAATTTTTTTTTATATATATAAAAGTTTATTGTAGTGAAATTGTGGCCATACGTAACAAGTAGACTTCGTTGTTTCGGCGTTCACAGATTTAGAATAAAATAAAACGAAAAACTTGAAAAATATCTGCCAAAGAGTTATAATAAAAATTGTGGTATAAAGAATGTGACAGAGTTGGGTCACAATCCTCAAGAAACTTGAAAAGAAAATGGGGGAACTAGATATCCGAAGAAGAATTTATTTTAGACTGTCCAGACCACGGCTCTCCTGAGATCAGCAATAATATTTATAAGTTTCGGATAACTAAAGTCAAAGAGCTCTGCTGTCACTCGGACTTCAGTGAAACCACAAGTTACAACAACTGGTGTGAAATTTTGTAAGGAGTCGTGTAGACCTTTTAGGCTAAAAAAGAAAGAGTTCTGGAGATCTGAGGAGACTTGCTCTCACCAAGATTCAAGTAAAAACCAACTAGTTAGAGCAGCGGTGTGAGAACTGGCAGAGTAAAAATAATTTAAAAAACGAAATAATTAAAATCAATGTACGTACGTACGAAGTAATAAATAAAGACGTATTTCATTCCACTAATGAAATAAATAAAATATAAAGACTCAGTAGACAATATGCATAATTAATAATAAAGGGATTATAAGACGCATGCCAACATGTTCAAAAAAGAAAATTGACACATACTAAGAAAAAAGCATTTAAAGTTACTTCAAGATACGCACTCCCGCATTTCCTCTACATCTTTTTTCTTTTATGAATGCTTCCTTTAAATTGGCAATAGGAGCCAGTTTTTCATCTTAATTCTAAAATAATTTTCTTTATAATAAATTTTTTGGGCAATTTTCAATAAATATGTCTGGATTAACTTTTTTACAATGGAGTAACTTTTTTTTTTTTTTTTTTTTTTTTTTTTTTTTTTTTTCAATAACAAGGTTTGAAAACTCGAAATAAAAAATGTCCCAAATGATTTAGTGTAAAGAAAATTATTTTAGAATTCATATGAAAAACAAGTTTATTTTCCAAAAAAAAAAAAAGCAGATCAAAAGAGCGTACAAGGCTCCATCCGGCTGTTAATTTTTTAAAGGGAGCATTCCTTTTAAAAATAAAAAATTTTAAATGCTGAAAAAATTCGGGAGTTGCGTAACTGGAAGATAGTTCGTTTAATAAAATTTCATTAAGATATGGCTTATGTCTGCTACTTTATTTTTTAAGTTTTGTTTTTTTTTTTGTTGTTTTTTTTTTTTTACATCATCAGAAAACATGGAAACTGTTTAAATATTTCCTTTTGATAGAAGAAAAAATTGAATACAGAACGATTTTGTTGTATAAATGGAAAAAAGTAATTTTATAGAAGATTTTTCTTCGGAACATTAATTAAAGCCATTAAACTATTCTTTGTAATTGTGAATTCATTTTTATCAATGGATATCAATTTATCGATAAGTACGTGGTTACTGTTGAAGAAGTGATAAGAGAAAAAGCGATGATAGGTTAAAAAAAGAAAAAAGTTTTTTGGGTTTTTTTCAGATTGACCTTAAAAAGGAAAAAAAGAAGAATAAAAAGAAAAAAAAACAGTTGATTTTGACTTTAATGAGTTTTTAATACACTTGCTTAAAAAAAATACAGTAAATGTTACTAAATAGTAATATTTTTATTACCATTTACTTTTTTAAAAAATTTCGATTTAAAAAAGAAATGAAGAAGGCAAAATATTTTTAAGAAAAAATGTTATGCATAAAAACTTAAATGCTTCTAAAAGAATTTGTGCAACCTTTAAAGGTTTTTATTTGAATGCGAAAGAACAAAGAAACGGTCCCAAAAGCCAAGTTAAATAATGTGAAAAAGAAAATCCCAGAGCTCGAAAGAAGAGGTTGGAAAAGTTGTTGCTAAAATGAGGTATTACGATATTTGAGAGAGAGAGAGAGAGAGAGAGGAGAGAGAGAGAGAGAGAGAGAGAGAGAGAGAGAGAGAGAGATGGGGGGTGAGGTACCTGAAAAAGAAAGAAAGCAACAGAGCGTAGCGTGTTTTTAGTATTTGCTAGAGCACGCTTCATCAAGACCTGTTTTGTCTAAGACGGGGAATACCGACACTACACGGTACAGCACATCACAACACAGATGAACAGCCTGTTGATGTAACTGCTACATGGGCTGCTTACTACTTGACGCTTCTCCTATCACTACAAACTCCTCAGCACGCTACCTTACCTATTAACCCCCATCCATCACCCACATCGACTGCCGTTCCTAACCCTGTCCTNACAATCGACTGCCGGTTCCTACTAACACCCTCGTTCCCTAACCCTCCCAGGCGACAGGTAAACAACACCCACTCGTTCGTCATCCAGAGCTGTTGGTGCCGTGCGCTCTATCAGAAGCCTCACTTTTCCAGGACAGCTGAGACAGTGCGCGACACGCTTTCTTGTAGTAAAGACGTTTCCCTGGGATAAGCACCTGTCTCTCGCTGCCAGTTACACTGATGCGGTTGCTTTTCTTGGAGATGTTGGTGATACTGGTACCATCGTCACCTCCGTTGCTATTATTAGAAAAGGTTCCACAACCGTACTCCTATGCCACCTTCCCTTTTTTCCAAACCACCTCTTAGTGTGTGTCCATCTGTGATGTTTACACATTTGATGTGGTTTACAACCATTGGGCGAACGCTTCGTTTCAGCTAATCATCCCGTCACGCTTGGAGATATATACCTTCTACTTTCTTTTTTTTAACCCCTATTTTTCCCTACCCTTTTACTTTTTGTTTTATTCTGTGCAAAAATGAGCTTCGACGCAGACAGCAGTACCGACTCACGGAAAGCCAGACTTAAAATGATGCGAGGTAAGAAACGGGGCCTTACCTGGGTTTGTCTGTGGGGTCTGGGGTTGGATGTTATTGTTATTGTCAGTATTCTCACTTCAGAACTTTCTTGTTTTGGTTTTTAAGCTTTAATTCTTCATCTTATTTTTTTTTTTTTTTTTTCTGCACTTTTTCCTCTGTTCAATGTAGAATACTTTTTTATTACCTGTCCTGTCCCATAACAACGTTTCACATAGTCAATAAAAAAACTTGTACGCAAATGGACGCTTATCCAGAATAGCCCGCTAAGATTAAGTTGGGAGTTAACTAACTGTGCAAAATTACAACATAACTATTATGGGAGATGGAAAGACGAAAGAAATATGACAGATGGTTGAATCGTAGCTAACTGAAAACGTAATTCTGGAACTTAACTCCTCAGTAAAAACTTTTTACTGAGGAGTTAAGTTCCAGAATTACGTTTTCAGTTAGCTACGATTCAATCATGTCATATTTCTTTCGTCCCTGATTTTTGGTAAATTATTTTCTGTATCGGGGGGGGGGGGGCTAAAGTCATTTTGTCAAAAACGCATTTTAGGCTCAGTTTGCCAGTACCTAGTAAAAACTTAAGCAAATGACTGAAACTTACTCTTATATGGATGGTGAATGCAATTATTCCATTATATGCAGAAATTATAGAAATTTTGATTATTGGACTTTTTGAACAATTATCTCTTTCAACCAATTATGAGACATTAGTATTTCATTGATATACTTGTTTATTTAGTTTAAGAATGAACAGACTTCATTTTTATACAACTTTTATCCCATAATAGTTGGGACGTTTAGTGTATGAAATTTATATAAAAATGTAACAACTATTATGGGAGTACTTTCAACAAAATATATGATAGTGTTTATTTATAAAATATTTAAAATACCACCTTTGTCCCATAATAATTGTTATATTTTGTGTATGAAATTTATGTACGTACATATAACTATATGCAAATAACTGAGGCAGAATATTATTTTCTTTGATTTTTTTTTTTTTGTTTTTTCTGTACAACTTTTACAGTTTTGTTTCCTTCTTTTTATTTATTTCTCTACTTCAAAACAAAACTAAAACTTTCTTCTTCACAAAGTTATTCTTTTTTCGTTTCATCGTTCTTTTCTCGTGTTTTTTTTTTGTTTTTTTTTTTATTCTTTTTCATTTGTGGCTTGTTTACATTTTGCTTTTTACTTTTATTTCTCAACACCCAATCCCCCACTTATTTTTTCATTATTATTCTTCGTCCCCTACATTTTAAATCAATTCTCTCTACGATCAAAATTTCATGAACTTTTACAATACATTTTATTTTATAATTTCAATAATACTACTATCTCTCTCTAGGTATGGCCAAAATTTCACGTGGTTTTGTTTTGTTTTGTTTTGTTTTGGTTTTTGTTGTTGTTGTTTTTTGTTTGGTTGTTTTTATTTTTATTTATTCATCTATTTTTTTACACCTCCCTCCTGCACTAAGTTAAAATTAAACAAAACTCAAAAAAAAAAAAAAATTAATGAAACTTAACGTAATTTTTGGGTAAAAAAGAACAATTTCCTCGTAAATTCCTACAATAAAATAAACTGAACCCTCATTTTATGTCCGTGTTTTTGCAATAAATGTTTTTTCTTGCACCCGTTATTTTACAATACTAAATATATTTTCTTTATTCTTTATTCTTTAACAAATAAAGAAAATATATTTAGTATTGTAAACTAACGGGTACAAGAAAAATAAAACATTTATTGCAAAAATACGGACATAAAATGAGGGTTCAGTTTATTTTATGGTAGGAATTTACGAGGAAATTGTTCTTTTTTACCCAGGAGAATTTTATTAGTTAATTCGGTATCTGTCAAAATGGCTCATTTTTGCCGTTTTTTTCTATCTTGAAAATGTGCTCTTTTAACGTAATTTATTTCCATGTTATATTTAAGAAATTCCTAGAAAAAACTTGTTTTGCATGTAATTTAAGGCTTTGGTGTTATTAGGGTTAAAAAAAATGAGTGACAATTCACAATTTTAAATATCTTATAAAAGTTTAAAGAAAGGTTGTGGTGCTGTTGTACGGAAATTTTGGCCATTTCTACTATTTCTGTCCCATAATAGTTGTAACATTTACATACAGTAATTGTAGCAACTATTTATTAGTAGTGAAATGTTAAAATGTTTGTTTTATTCTTAAAAATATAAAGTGTTTTTTTTTTTTGTTGTTTTTTCTTACTTTGAATTACTCAACGTGAAAAAAAAATCAGTTTGCAAAACTAAAGAATTTATCTAAAATTTGACTTAATACATAATTTTCATCATTTTATATAAAGATTTTCTCATTCAAATTTCAGCTTAGTACAACAATTTTAATCTTTACAAATATCTAAATGTGTACACTAGGGACTGGCATTTTTGTCGTCTGCTACGAATTTTAAAAACGAATTAAAAATACACACACACACACACACACACACAGATTATAAATCTGCTCTGCTTATAATAGCATTGAGTATTTTCTATACTCTTTTCTTATTTATATTTTATTATTATACCCCCCCTCTCTCTCCTCTGTATGTATGTATGTATCAATCTATACATACATACATACATATATATATATATAGTTGTTGTGGAGTCCACATATGCTTCTTTGTTTGTATATCTGATGACACTAATTTTCAGTGTATATATATATATATATGTGTGTGTGTGTGTGTGTGTGTGTATATATATATATATATATATATATATATATATATATATATATTTGAGATTTAGTGTGAAGCATGAGTGATGTGTGAAATAAATAAGAAACTGTGTTGGATATTATGTACTGAGTTCCATTTTATTCCGTTCCAATATTTCAAAAGAATGACCTTTCTTTTACAAGGATTTTTCTATACTCATATATATGTGTGTGTGTGTGTGTGTATCTATATGTACATATATATATATGAATATATGTATAAGTATACATTACCAAGCTGTGCTACTTATGCGCTGTTGGCAAAAAACTGGTATTGAGCCTGGAACTTTGTGATTCCTATGCAAATGAGCTAAGTGGCTCCTGTATATTTGAACATATTTATGCATTTATACAGTGTTATCACTCTACTTACAGATCCATATAAAAGTGTGCATATGTATTTTATCAGGTGTCTACAAAAGAAAAAATTAAAATCAATCCAAGATATTGACACTTCTACTACAAAGTTTTGTAGAGAAATACTAGCAGTTTTTTTTATTTCTTATTAAAGCTTTTGGAAACCCCAGGCGTTATAATCGGGGCTGTATGGTTGGAACACATAACCTCCGACTTCAACGCAAACTTCTCTATTTTTGGTACCACTGACTTCAACGCCTCTTTATTTAAGGGATTATGGCCTAGAAATAAATATAAAACCATGATTTTTATAATCTATTTATAAAGTGTGTGCACTGTATAACTTTAAAGACTAAACTAGGGTCATATAAAGTGTAAATTCAACTGAAGTTGGAGTTGGTATAGTTTTACTGACTCTGACTCCAGTGACCCCTTAATTGCTTCTGACTCTGAATCCAGTGACCCCTTGCTTCTGACTCTGATCCAGTGACCCCTTAATTGCTTCTGACTCTGAATCCAGTGACCTTAATTGCTTCTGATCCAGTGACCCCCTTCTGACCCCTTAATTGCTTCTGACTCTAACTCCAGTGACCCCCTTAATTGTTTCTGACTCTGAATCCAGTGACCCCCTTAATTGCTTCTGACTCTGAATCCAGTGACCCCTTAATTGCTTCTGACTGACCCCTTAATTGCTTCTGACTCTGACTCCAATGACCCCTTAATTGCTTCTGACTTTCTCCACAACCCTGGTGGCAATGTCAGTCAGAATACCTGTAATTTCAGGATGTCTTCTAAAGAAATAGAAAGTTTCAAAAATTCATTCAAAAAACAAACACTATTCAAGATATTTCCAACTCATGATACACAGTTTTGTAGATAAACACTTGAAGTTTATTACTGAGACTTGTAATCAACTCATTGCTGAAAATTAGATCATCTAGAAATCCATTTTTATCTTCACAATAATCCAGTAATCCATTATATTTGTCTTGATCACTTTGACTTTATAATAACTGAAAAAAAAAAAAAAATTTCTATCATTTCTGCAAAAAATTACAGTTTAGTGTGAAATTTGTAACTATACTTCTTGTAGATTTTTGCAGGTCATATATATATTTACCAACCCCTCCACATGAGTAGGATGTGACACAAGGTCATTTTTAAGCGGATTTTAACAGGTTTGAATTCAGAGTTTTCCTTCTTCTAGACAGGTTGCTTAGCCAAGGTTAAAGAGCCCAGTCTGCCCTACTATTTATTCATAGATGGAGGGAGAGTAGGATCCATACCTTTCCCAAGGGTATTAGCGCAAAGTAAAATGCAATTACCACATCCAGGATTTGAACTCAGGGCAATGAGTCCATTTCCCATGACTTTAACCATTACACCACACGCCTCTGTGGGTCATATAACTAACTAACATGAATATGCTACAGTTATTTTTTATATACTGATAGACTCCCGGATTTTTACCTTTGAATAAATAACTTATTTCAAATTTCTTGTACCAATGATAGATGGATTGTTTAGTTGATGGTGCTTTCTCAAGGCATGTTATAAAATAACATTGCACAACATTAAGACTAAGATAATTCATTGAATTTAATTCAGAATATGCTTTCACAGAAACCTTGATTGACAATGGAACACTTAGTGCTCCCAAAAGACTTCATAATTAACTTCATGGGTTTCTCTACAAAATAATGTATTATGAATATCAATATCTTGAATAGTATTTTTTTAGATTTGACTTATTCCCTTATTTTCAGGGTGCACACATTTTTTTCATCATTTTATATATAAAAAAATTTTTTTAAATTTAATTTTAAAAAAAATTGAAATATATCACTAAGAAGACCTGAGCCTATTCTAGTAGTGACCACCCCAAGCAGAGATTTAAGAGGTTTGAATTCAGTTTTCCTTCTAGACTGGTTGCCTAACCAAGGTTAAAGAGCCCAGTCCGCCCTACTATTTACCCATAGCTGGAGGGAGAATAGTTGGATTTATACCTTTCCAAAGCACTATGTGAACTGTGGCTTCGTCCAGGATTTGAACTCAGGTTGAGGAGTCCATTTCCTATGACTCTAACCAGTACACTACATGCCTCCCTTAAATTTTGTAATTCCAATTTTAGCATAGTCCTAAATATTTTCATCTTCACAAATATCTGTAGATGTGTATGTGCACACACACACACACACACACATGTATATATATATATATATATATATATATATATATATATATATAAACTTGCTCTACTTAAATAGCATTGAGCATTTTCTGTAAACTTTTCTTATTTGCATTTTATCTGTTATTGTTATTATATTATTATTACTATTAAATGCTAATTATCGAATAAAGAGTGCTCAATATCAGTGATAGATGATCGCCTAGGTGAGAAACTGACAGTCGCCAAACACAGTAGTCTCTATGTCTATGCTATTATAACTTATATATATGTGTGCATGTATGTATATATGTATATGTGATGGCAATTGCCTTTATATATACTAGCAAATATATGAACCCTCCGGGTGCAAGTATTTAAGTTTTAATATAATAAAATATCATGTTAAATTAGAAAGGCTAATGAAACTGAATAAGAATTCAGATAAAAATATTTGGAACAGAGGGGGTATAATCGGAAAATAGAACAACTTTGAAACTAACTCTTCCACCATTTTCCCTTACTCACGTCTTTCAGTGGTAAATTTTCCTAATTTAACTATTTAGTTAAAATAAGAAGAAAAGAATAAAATTACAGTTATTTCTTTATGTTAATAGATTTCTGTTAAGATTTATCCCCGAGATTTTTGCTCATATTTATTAAGATAAAACCAAACAATTAAAAATCAATAATACTAAGCATATATTTATTAAAATCATTTTTTTAAGATCAATATGCAAATTAGCCTTCCCATTCACACTGTAAACCGCTATTTCGTTGAATATATAAATATAATTGCATGTTATTAGTATGTAGATATTGTTAACAGTCTTAATGATGTAAAACAATTTTACTAATAATTGAGGTTTAAATAAAAAATAAAATCATGGAGAATGTGTGTAAATAACAAAGGGAATTGTGACTTGTATAGTAATATAGTTTCGGTTACAGACAGACAAACCCACAATCTTCATTATAATAAGATATATATATATATATATATATATATATATATATATAGTTTATTTTTTGTAGACAGACTGTATATTGTATATGAAGAACTTTTTTCTCCCATTTGTTGCTGGTTGGAGAATATTTCCAGCATTCACACATATAAACTAGGAGATTTAAAAAAAAAAAACTTCCTATAATCCTAATATGAGAATTTTTAAAAACTTTTCCAAATTACCGTCTAATATCTCTTTGAGCATATTTTCCATGAATCACTCTGGCATGGGAAAATACAAAAGTTAATTTTGCTAATCTCTTTTTGTTATTGTCTTCAGAATATTTTCATTCAAGAAAACTCAAAAACAATTTTCATGAAAAACTTTTTAAAAAAATGTGAATTGTTAGTGAAATAAAATTTTTCTGTTGACTTTTTTAAATATTTGTCTTTGTTTTACATTTAGATATTATTGTTGGGGTTTTTTTTTTAATCAAAGGATTTTTTTAAAGGAAAAATAAAGTTGATAGTTGTAAGAATTTATGAAACAATGATTTATAGACTTGTTTACTTGTATAATCAAATATCTTACATTCAATTTTTTTAAAATTCATATCACATATATGTGAATATATGGTTAATATTCTCCACCTATCTCAATATTTGTTGGAACCATTTTAATACATTCATTGTGTGTGCATATATATATATATATATATAGAGAGAGAGAGAGTGAGTGTGTGCATGTGCATATATGTATTTATGTGTGCATATATATATATATATATAGAGAGAGAGAGAGTGAGTGTGTGCATGTGCATATATATGTATTTATGTGTGCATATATATATATATATATATATATATATATATATATCATATATATATATGCATGCATACATATATACACATGCACACACACACACTCTCTCTCTCTCTCTATATATATATATATATATATATATATATATAAATAAAATATATCAGTGGTCTGAAGAAGCTCGTGAGCATACTCGCGAGTGGAAATGGTCCATAACCACGATACCCATGGTATTTAAGGCCTTTTTATTCATATATATATATATATATAATATATATATATTCATACTGTCGTGTAGCAAGTCACCAAAAATGGAGTATAACTGAGTTCAAAACAAACGAAAAATCTGGGAAAACCAGCTAGTGTAATGGTTAGAATCCCCGCCTGGCAGTTAGGGTTCGAATCACACACAGAGCAGTTTCCTGTCTAAAACTCTGCTTATGAGGCATAATATGCCAAAATGTACATACAGAGATTGACTTTTTCTCGATTTGTTTAGCCTTACATTTGAACAGATATGCCCACCTAATTTCATTAATTATCAACTAATTAATTTACAAAATTAGGTATGACTTCAATTAAGCACATATTCTCCCAAAAATTGTCGGCTATAGCCATGTCACATTGTTTGTTTACTTTCATATATATATATATATATATATATATATATATATATACACATGATAATTTATCATATTCATGCAAGAAAATTTGAGAATTCTGTTCATTTTTTTTTTATCTGAATGTATTTAAATTTTTATCTTTACCTGTAAAATTAATATTTTTTTCCTTTTGTTATGAGGCTATATCAAATATTATTTTTAAAAAATACTCTAGAAAAATATGTTGCCTAATTATGTTAGTCAGAAGAAAGTTTGAATATTTATTTTTGGATATGCATCAAAATAGAAGCTGAACAAAAATAAAACAAACAAGAATAATAATTCTCTCTAATTACTTTTTAATTTTTTTTCTATGCGTTTTAAAATTTCATTATCATCAGGAGATTGTATTAATTTCCCTAAAGATATTTTAAACAATTGGTAAACCACAAAAATGCACACACATATATATATATATATATAATTTTAGCCACTCTGTTCTTTTATCCTTCATTATAAAATGATCAAACTTATTGATCTTATTCTTTCATTTATATATATATATAGTATTGGAGAAAGGAAAAAGTGTTCAATTACTGGTGTAAGAGCTATATTTATTCAAAGTGATTTGTCTTGAGGATGAGCAGCTAATACACTGCTTTGAAACAAGTGGTAACAAACACTTTTTAATTGTATAGTATTCTATAATAAATATATATATAAGATAAACTGGAAGTAAAAGAGACTGTTTATATTCAACCAATTCCTATGCAATTTTTTCAGCAGTGTACAGTAGGCTAGAATTCAGAGTTTTCCTTTGCCTAGACTGGTTACCTAACTAAGTCCTCAGTCCTCCCAACTATTTGCCCATGGGTGTGGAGAACAGATGGATTTGTGCTTTTCTGAAGAGAATTAGCACTATGTGAAATGCAATCAGCCTCATTCAGGATTTGAACTCAGGATGCTGATTCAATTTC
Source organism: Doryteuthis pealeii (assembly GCA_023376005.1). Taxonomy (NCBI): domain Eukaryota; kingdom Metazoa; phylum Mollusca; class Cephalopoda; order Myopsida; family Loliginidae; genus Doryteuthis; species Doryteuthis pealeii. The sequence goes on from CM042166.1 coordinate 59,753,970, forward strand.
CAATGACAATAACCTGTGCACTAAGTGCACTCCCAATTAGAAAGATTGTGAGACATATTAGTATGAAGAAAAGTATAAGTATATATAGACAACATTCACACTTCATTTAGTAATGACTTTTTATGTGTGTGTATATATTTGCATATGTAATAAAAAGATGAATAGTGATTTGCATAGTTGTAAAGAGTCTATGAAAGCATTTAAGAATTTTTCAATTGTATTAATGATCTTTTTCATAACACAAAAGTCATATTTAAAAGGAAATCAATAAATATCCATAAGAAAAATTGAAAATATTGATAAATCTCACATTTTATGACAATCATTTTCAAAGATAGTAGATTTAATGTCATTACATTACTAAGTCAACTTCTCTCTCTCTCTTTTTCTTTATATATATAATATATATATATATATATATATAATATATATATATATAGATAGATAGATAGATAGATAGATATGAAAACATCACAAAATGCTGTTAAAGTGAAAACATTTTATAACATATTCACTTTAACAGCATTTTGTGGTCATATCCTTTTATCTATACTCATACCGTCGGATTCATTTCCTTTCTTTTAACTTATATAAGTCATCTACAGACACAGTGTTTCAGCATTTCATACCTCTTCAGTGTAGCTAGACACAATAACTACCCATGACCGGTGCGAAATCCAACTGACTTTTTATCCACCTGACTTCTTAACCTCTCGGCCATTTGACAGCTGCTGTAAAGGGGTGGTGTTTAAACTATTAAATGAATACGAGGGATCCAGTCTGTATACAGACAATCATTGCTTTATATATGCTGGCAGTGAAAGTTAATTTACGTTATATAAACTAAGAAACATTTCAATAGATGATAATTTGACATTTTCTTTATATATTGATTCTTCTTAGTTTGGCACAAAGCCATTAGTATAGAGCACTCAGTGAGAATTGAACTCAATACTAGGAGTCTTCTTCCAAGTTGCTAACCATAATAATACTAAGATGTCTATTTAACCTATTTGTATACAGCAAAACAAATTGATTAAAAACACATCACTTCTAATTAAATCTTTTGGTGATGATATGAAATAAACATAAAAATAAGAGAAAAAAAATCCTATAAGTCATGTCTATTGATCCAATATTGAACATTATGAACACAAATATTTGGAAACCAACCTCATTTTATTTCTTATTAGCTATTCAAGAAAGGAATCTCTTTTGAACTTGAGAAAATGTTAATGATACAGTTTATTGTAAAAGGATTTGATATTGCCTTGTCTGAACTGAATACAAGCAAAGGCATTTTTAATTTGTATTTTTTAGATTTTTCAGACTGTTGTCCTCGTCCTTATTGTTTTATATATATATATATATATATTTGAAGTAAATGGAAGTTAATCTGACAGTATGAATTTAACATGTTTTTTTTTTCTAAAAAAATGTTAAATTCATATATATATTTACCAACCCCTCTGCACGAGCAGGATGTGACACAAGGTCAATTTCTTAAGTGGAGTTCAACAGGTTTGAATTCAGAGTTTTCCTTCTCCTAGACCAGTTGCCTAACCAAGGTTAAGAGCTGGAGGGAGAGTAGGATTCATACCTGTCCCTGTCTAAGGTATTAGCACTAAGTGAAATGCAATTACCGCATCCAGGATTTGAGCTTGGGGCAACGAGTCCATTTCTTATGACTTTAACCATTAACGCACTTCCATATTTATTTCCATCTTTATTGTTATATACACAACTCAGGACCATTCATATTGTAATCGGTGAGCCTTCACTGAACTTTGAACTGAACCCTTTATTTAACCCATTGGGGTATATTGTTCTAATTCTGTTAACTATGACCGAGTACAAGTGTTAAGCTATGTTAAGTATTCAGTTATTTTCACCCATAACCTAATGATGATTGTCACTAAGAACTGTAGTAACTCAACCCTTATGTCCATTGTGCCATTTGCCTCCTAAAAATTCAAACAAATTGTAGTTAATGATGACTAAATAGGTAGATTAGTTAATCTCCAAGGGGCTGGGTTAGCTCAGTCGGTAGAGTGTTCGGCTAGAAACCACGAGGTTCCTAGTTCGATACCGGTCCTCGCCAACTCAGCATATGAGTAGCACAATGATCTGTGCGGTAAAGTAAGGAGCTGATGGTAGGTGTGGCGCCCCACCTCAGACGCCAAAACAATCTCCTTGGTCTAGCGCTATTGAAAAGGGGATAGACTCCCGCACTGACTGGCTGATACCGACATAAGGCCGCCTCGACGACTTTACTTTTTTTACTTAGTTAATCTCCAATAATAAATTCAAATGTCAGTATGTCACATTTTTTCAGCTTTACTTCTAGAGACTATAGCCCAACATATCATACTATTTTAGAATCAGGCTGTGAGCAAATTAAAAACATTCCAGACCAAATCTAGACCCTACAATCCTGAAATATTGGATCCCCAAGTTTTACTTACTATGATTTTGTTTTTTACGTGATCTTTTGTGACAAATTTTTTAGTAGGATAAAATTTGATATGTACTCAATGGGTGAAGTGTCATTATTGGACCAAAGTCTCAATCAATAACCTTTACAGGAGCTAGCTTAATTGCTGCCTGATTGGGCGGATTTTAAGCTAATAATAAATAAATATCAAAATAGAGAGAAAATTCTTCTATCTCGTTTATTGATAACACAATGAATATTATTATTATCTTGTTTTGAACAATTTAAGAAATTAATTTCTTTTGATTTAAGAAAAAAAATGCTAATGAGTATGTTCTAAAGGATTTGATCTTTCCGTCTGAATTCAATGTAATTGAAAACATAGGTAATTGTATTTTGTGAATATTTAAAGTGCACTGCTCTAATTTAGATGGTCATTTACTTTTCTCTGATGAAAATAAGAAGTTAATGTAACAAATTAAGCACTGGTTACCATTTAGTAGAATTAAAGAGAAAAAACAAAAATAAGATAAATATATTTACATCTCCCAACATGATCAAAAAATCTACAGTGCAACATAGATCAAAAGAATATGACAGAAAATAAACATGAAAATAAAATTCTTTTTAGAGAAAATGCCTTATAACTAAACTAGCAGCGGCTCCCCGGCATTGCCTGGATAGAGGGGAATTTTTTTAAGTTAGTCCCGCAGATCCATTATAACTGAATCGTGAGTTGAATCCTTGTGGGATGCCCAATTCAAATCCCTATGTAAAAAAAAATAGACCTTGCATTGATCCAGCTACTCTGAAAAGAAATGTTAACGTCTTCCATCTAAAATATTAAATTTTAAAAATTCATGCTGTTATCATTTAAATTTTATTTTTTAATTATCTTCATGAATATTATTTATATCTCTTATTTTTGCTCAAAAGCCAAGCTCTGGTGATATTTAATGTGTATATATATTTACTTTGTCGTTAATTGTTTTATTTTCGAAGTTTCCTCCAGACATACATATACACACAACTGCCCTTTATATATGTATAGATAAATTTATTTTTAAGATGATTTTGGTTGTTTTGTTTTATGGCATATCAACCTTTGTCAGGTCATTTAATGCCGAATCAAGTTATTGTGATAAACAAATGACTCAGGTTTTGTTACAGTATCTTCTGCTGCTTAAATGGTCAACCAATTAAATATTCAGCATGGTTATTACAGCTTACCTTTTATGATCTAGTGGGAACCAGTGCTTTCAGCATGACTTAACTGTAATTTTTAAAAAATGTGATAAAATATGTTATGAAGTTAATGTGTAAACAGAATCATGATCAAGTGGCAACAAGTCACCAGATAGAAATAATGATTGAACAGTGATTCAAAAGAAGATGAGCATGGAAAAGATCAATGTGCTATACAGTTAGGACCTTATATGTGGTTGATAGGGTCCAACCCCCTAATACCTCACTCTGTTCAATGATTTTATCCCAAATTAACAATCCCCCCACCCCCAACCTATAAGAAAAATATTTGATTTACAGAGCAAATTAACTGAAAAAAGTAAATTGAACAAAAACAGTGAATCATGTAGTATATTGAAAAAACACAGGTTTAAATGAGTTGTGGTGAGTTTATTGGCCGACGCTGCAGTGTTTCGATCTATTGATTAGATCATCTTCAGGGCATTTGTTGGTATATGGAAGGTAATAAGAAATTTTTATCACAGAAGCTAGTGATAGTCCTTGTTTATCAGTCTGTTTAAAATTTGAAGTTTGAAAAAAGAACGCCGAAAAATAGATGGTTTGAAATATGACGTCAAATATTCTCTTTTACAGTGTGAGAATGGGACTGTGTAAGTGTGTGTATCGAAAAAAAAAGCATTGTGCATTTTTTAGGTGTGTGGTTGCGCGTGTGTGTATAATATATATATGTATGTTCGGAGGAAACTTTGAAAATAAAACAATTAACAACAATTTTAATAATTTAAGTTTTCATCTCTTTGATGATATTGAGGATAATTTGATTGATTAATTCTTTTGTATTTTCAAAATACTGTTGTAACTTGAGTATCAGGGTTAACAGAGAAATAATAGGAAGAAACACAATGAATATTGAGGAGAAAGGAAAAAGCTTACTAAGCAAAGATATAAGGGGAACAAAGTAATTAGCAATTGCTAGGTTGAATTAATAAGTTCCATGAAATCTCATTGTTTATCTCTTCAGAGGTTTTGTCAAATGTTATTTATAGGAAAAACAGATGATTCCATTCTCATTATTTAGGTACTATATGACAAATACTAATACTATTTAAAGGCTTATATCTATGTCTTTTTTGTTTATATTTTGGAATATATTTTGCAAAGTAATGAAGCATGTGGTGCAATGGTTATCATTGTAGAAAATAGACTCTGCAATCTGATTTCAACGAGGCTGTTTGCATTTTACATAGCACTAATACCCTTGGGAAAGGTATGAATCCGACTATTCTCCCTCCAGCTATGGGTAAATTGTAGAGTGGACTGGACTTTTTAACCTTGGTTAGGCAACCAGTCTAGTTAGTTGGTTGGATTTTACGGCATGTCAACCCCTGTTGGGTTATTTTATACCAAAGACATTTTGTTTTATTTGATGGGTATTGAAAAAATTTTTAAAACACTTTTTTCTATTTAAGCCATAGATGGGACCCTAACAGATACTATCACTCTGGGAGTAATGGTGATAAAGGGGTACTCCACACTCCCCAAAGCTCCAGAATTGGAACTTCACCACTTGATGCAGTTTAATATCATACCCAAGACACTAATGTCCTTAGCCACTGTCTTTTAGCATATATATGATAAAAAGTGTCAGGGGTTTGCCATAAGGATTAGGGTCAAAATAATCATATAGGTGCTAGGGCTTGACATGACTATCCGATTGATCGGAGGAAGCCTCTCCAACAGTCTAAGTAAGGGCCAAAGTGGAGTGTTGTATGTCATGGACTGCTTAGTACCAGGATTCTGTCGTTAGGCCATTGCGAGAATTTTACCCCTCTGCAGAGGTGCAGTTAGTATATTCTTCTGCTTCAGCTAACAAGGGTGGCGACCAGTCTAGAAGAAGGAAAACTCTGAATTTAAACCTATTAAACTCCACTTGTAAAATTGACCTTATGTCACATCCTACTCATGTGGAAGGGTTAGTAAATATATATATATATATAGTAAAGTAGTTTTAGTTTAATAAGTTTTGAACAGAGAAGTTTTGTCTGATTTGGCTAATTGAAGGAAAGTGAAACTTCTTTTGACAATTCCTGGGATGGTGAGGGCCAAGTATCCATTCATTCTATATTACTTTTTATTTGCATGTCAAATTTTATTCTTATCAAATTTTACATTAAAATTTTGCATTAAAAAATAAATTTTGGTTTTCAGTTTCTTTGTTTAATGGCATATCAACCTTCATGGACTATTTAATGCCAAAACTGTCCTTATAGAAGAACAGTAGTGGAACTATTTAACCCATAACTGGGGGATGGGGTGTTCCTACCTCTTCCAAAGGTATTAATCTGAAAGTGAACTTAATAGCTTGTCTAGTGTTCAAACTCGTTACTACAATGTAGTAGTCTAGCATGTTAGCCACTACACCACAGTGGCTACTCCTAACAAATTATCTATTGTATGTTTGCAGAAAAAGCTAAAAGAATCTTCATAAAAAAATCCTTATTCAATTTAAAATTCACTTTAGTCCTATTTTTTTCATTCAGAGAAGAAAAATAGAAGTATCAATTAGTCTGAAGCCTCTTAATGGAGAAAATGAAGCTTTTATTTTACACAACAAATATCTTCTTTTTTCCCCAATATAATCACCTTCCTTGTCAATACAAATCAATTTAATGCTGAATAAGCTATTCTTGCATTAAACAATGAGAACTTCAGATCAAAATTCAACTACCGTATTTGACAGCATATAGGACAGACTTTTTTTCCAAAATTCTGGCTCAAAAAATTGCCCTGCGTCTTATATACATCGTAGGTGAAGTTTGAGACCATCCGTAGGCCTAGGCTAATCTTCTCTATGATGCTCACTAACCCAGCTTACGCTCAGTACTTTTACCTACCCTAAGCTCCATGCATCCTTATTTTACTGTCAAATTGCTTTTATTCAACTATGTTTCTGCTTGTGTAATGCACAGCTAGACTGTATTCAACAATATTTGCTTAAATATACTCAAAACTTTTTTTCCTGAATCTGATCTGTTGAAATGGGGGTGCATCTTATATTCCTGTGTGTCTTATATGCCGTCAAATACAGTAATAACTGAATGTTGACATACTCATTGGTCTCTCCCATGCAGGTCTGGACTCTGGGCTAATAAAATTTGGAACCCCTTCATTACATAGGTCAAAATTAAGATTACCATATATCATCATCATCATCAGGTTGTGCTGGCAACTCAGATATCCATGACAATCTCTCCATCCATCTCTATTGCCCCCAGGAGGTCCTCTGTACAGCATCCAGAATCCACACAGAGCAGATCAAATTAGGTCTTTGCTGGACAACCCACACTGGCATGTCCATGTGCGGGTTTTCCGTCATTATTAAAGTATGAATTAACCATTGATTTATGATCATGAAATCGTTAATTTATGGAATTAGTTATTGAAGCCCTATTGTTGCTCAGAGTCTTTCACAATGTTTGAATTTCAACCTGACACAATTATATTATAAAGATCATCTGCTTCATTACTCTTGACACTTTAAGATATCTTCTGTAATCTATATTTTACCAAAGTTGAGTTAATCAACTGTTGCTTCCTAAAGGCTTTTTTACTGTTTAGTTTAATGACATGAAAATTATACTAAATTATTCCTTACTTTTAGGATTGAATTATGTTTGAAAAAAGATTGTTTTAATTGGTTCTAAATAGTCATAATTTGCAATTAAGTCAAAAACTGACCAATCTCTTACTTTACTCTGTGTTTATCTCTTTCTTTCCCTCTATGTATCTCTTGACAACCTCCTCGTTATATAATGTTAGTTTCTCTGGAGAAATAACCAGCAACCCGTAGCTTAAATGAGGTCAAACATTTCTTTCTTAGAAAGCTAACAAAATGATTTTAAGGTTTCATCCGGACGTATTTATTTAAAAAAATTTTATTTGCTTTGCTAACTCCCTTTTCCCTAATCTCAATTATTTACTCTGAGCTGAATGGGTGACCCAACAGGTCACGTTTTGTCTAGTTAAGTTTTGTCTATTCTGAACATTTTACTGTACACTTTAAACCTATTTGGTAACACAACTACCCTCACTAAAAAAATATATTTGACTTACTCTAACCAGGGGGAAAACATTAATCCATCTCTTTTGCCCTTTCTTGTCTATGAGTAAATCATCATCATCATCATCATGTCGCGCCTGCAGCATGGATATCTATGACAATCTCTCACCAACCTTCCCTATCATTCATTGCTCATGGGAGGTCCTCTGCACGGCATCCAGTATCCATGCAGCAATGATCAATGTATGTCTTTGCTGGTCAGCACACGCTGGCATGCCCATGTGATGGCTTCCACAGAAGAACGTCTCTTATGAGTTCATCTTTGCTTCTCCAGCAGTGTCCAACATGTCTTGTTGGTCTTACATGGATGGTTTGTGTGATGTGGGGCAGGTGGCCATACAGCTGTTTTCTCGTGGGGTGTTGTTTTATACGTCTTAATGAGTAAACAGTAGGACAGATTGGACTCTTTAACCATGTTATAGCAATCAGTCTAGGAGAAGAAAAACCAGCTTTACTCTGCTTAAAACTTGACTTGTGTCATATCCTGCTTGTGATTAATTGGGTAAATACATACTCTAACTGAAAAAATTGAAATGAATTAGAAAAACATTTTAGTGGTATATGAACAAAAATTTTTATTAATAATAATGTGAGCTTTTATCCTTATCCTTCATCTGTCATTTTGTAACTCTTTGAGTAGCACAGGGATCTGTGTGATAAAGTGAGGAGCTGATTGTGGGTGTGGCGCTTCACCTCAGACGCCAGAAACAATCTCCTTGGTCTAGCACTAATGAACAGGGGATAGACTCCTCGCTGTCTGGCTGATACCGACATTAGACCACCCTGACGACTTTACTTTTTACTACTTACAGTAACTGGCCTTTCTTAGGGTGACTTTCAGTAAAGGAAAAAAAAAACTGTCCTCAGACAGAAATATTTGTGTTTACTCCATCATTCATCTGTACTTTTTGAGAAGATATAATTTTGATTTTTCGGACTGTTATCCTCATCTTTATTGTGTTATGTAAAAGCTCAACGTTTCGGCTGTTATATCCTCCTGCCTTCTTCAGTTGTTCCCTGTCTATCCAAGTATAGCAATGACCCAACCTGGGAAATCATTTTGAATAGTTGATCAAACAAGGCGTCAAAGAACCTTTGAAGATCTCATCCAAATAATGATGCCACGCCTATCAATCCGAGATGGGTCATGAGAAGCATCACAATCATTAAAAAGAAATTGTTTATTGCTGTTTCCTGCATAACTCAAAACATAAAATCAAATGCATCAGTTATTTTCCATTTTTATTTTTATCTTTTAAAGTAGTTTAAATTCAGGCAAATAATTTTGAGGAGACTCATTAATATTCCATTTTTATTATCAATTTGAGTTTTTCCTCTCAGAATCTGATGACATTTAAATTGATTAATTTTTTATACCACTAAAATGTTTTTCTAATTCATTTCAATTTTTTCAGTTAGTTAGAGTATAGATTTACCAAATTCATCACAAGCAGGATGTGACACAAGGTCAAGTTTTAAGCAGAGTAAAGCTGGTTTGAATTCAGATATTATTGTTATTATCATCATTATTATTACTAGCAAAAAAAAACACTCTCCTGGCGGTGTAAAAATTTATTTTTGAAAGATATTGCCTGAGTGTGGTGGAGCTAAAAATTCAATGTCGGAGGGTTTTTATCATAAGTAAGTAAAATCATCAAATTAATTAATAGATTAAAAAAAATAAAACAATTTGAAATGAGACTTAGTTTTATCCCGCTCAAATAAAATGTTGCGTACATCTATTAATTATTGATTAAATAATTATTTTTAATATTTTACACATAAATTTTACACAAAATTGTAAGTTTTTATTTATTTGTAAATTTTTCATTAACTTCTTGTTACTGAAAAAAGGGCAAGAGTAAAAAAAATAATTTTAAAAATTGATTACAAACTTTGCTAATAATTTTTTCCATTTAAAGTAATACAATTTTTTAATTAATTTCATAGTATATATAGTTTATTTATTTAAATAATATATAGTATATTTTTATAATGGAAAGGATTCAAATATTGAATTACAAGTAACAGCTTTTATTTATTTTATTAATATTAATTGTTCTTTATTCTATGTTTTGATGATTTTGGTAATTGTGACGTAAGCAGTGACATAGTTTTGGTTACAGACAAAAAGAGACCAAATCTCCATTATTAATAGATAAAATAATCAAATTGATATCATTTGTGGATATTTTGCACCTTTTAAATATATTTTACAGAGCAGTTTTTTATTTGATAAAAGTTTTGAATGTGAAGAGTTTTACTGATTAACCAATTGAAGATAAATTAAACTGAGATTGTCAACTTACAACTCTATTTGCTAAAAAGTATATTCTTTTCAATTTTTTTATTTTCTATAATCTTAATTTTGTTGCCAAACATTTTCATTTTACCTTTTAAATTCATTCCAACATCTCTTTTTCTAGAATATTTGCACTGTGAATCAAAACTCCCTTATGAATGTTTTCCTCTCAGCAACAGTCCAAAGATAATAAGTATCTTATTCTATCTTAGATTGGTTTCCCACTTTGTTGATACTCTTTTCTTATATTCTTGATCCTTCATTTGTCCTTTTGTAACTCTCTTGGTATAGCTCAGTCGGTAGAGCATCTGACTTGGAACCACAAGGTCCGGTTTTGATACCGGCCCTTGCCAAATTAGCGTATGAGTAGCACAGGGATCTGTGCAGTAAAGTCAAGAGCTGATGGCAGGTGTGGTGCTCCACCTCAGTGCCAAAAACAATCTCCTTGGTCTAGTGTTAGTGAAAAGGGGATAGACTCCCTCACTGTCTGGCTGATACCGACTTTAGGCCACCTCAACAACTTACTTTACTTATAGTGGCCAACTAGTCTTTTGAAGGGTAACTTTGAATAAAAAATGAAATATTGTAAAATAAAACTGTCCTCTTTTACTAAAAACAGAAATATTTATGTTTCCTTCATCATTCTTCTCTATAACTTTGAGAAGGGTTATTAACATTCCAAGTTTTGTTCAGACAATTAAACACATTCTTTGCATTGATGATATCGTTACCACAACTTTTCAACCAATCCATTCTACAGAATTCTTCAGGAGTATAATCTGTAAGGAAAGAAAAAAAATCTTTTTTGCAGTGAACACATCTGGTTGCTATATTTAGTGGCCAATCTCTTGTTAACAAAAAGTATGAATTCTCCACTTGAAGAAGGCTGTAGAATGGCTTGGCTGAAAAGTTGTAGTATCAACATAGCACATAACCAGAATTCAATTATTATTTTTATTCACCTTCAAATGCTGCTTTAGAGATTTTTTTAATCCTTGTAGAGTAAATTATTTTCAGAAAATTTGCAAAATAAAGACTATATTCAAACAAATCAGTTAATCATATATACCCCCCCCCCCCAAAAAAAAAACCCCAAAGAAAACATAATTTGATCAGCAATTGTGTGTCATAGTACAATTAATCATCTTAACAACAGCAACTTTGAGCACCTTTTTGATCTCCATGTTTCTAACACATGTGGCATGCCTACAAAGTCAGAAAACGGCATTGCTAAATAACTTTCGGAAACATTTTTTCACACTCAGAATTCCTGAGGCATGGAAAAAGCTGCCTGCATCCATTGTGGGCTGCTGAAACACTGCATATTTCAAAGCCTCTATGCTTCCTGTAGTCCACCCACTATACCTGATACCCCTCTCCACACACATATGCACTCACATGTAAATTATTACTGTAAACTGTTCATGTTCCTGACCTAATACAGTATTCTGTGCACTAGACATGAGACTTTGATGAGTTGTGGTGCACCTGAGCACTGTACACAATAAATTTCATTATTATTATTATTATTTTAATATCATGAAAATAATAAAGCACCCACTTTTAATTATGATATTTTTCAAAACAACTTTTACACTTCCTACCCCACAATGGGGTTTCCTTGCGATATTTCTATACATTAATATTGAACTGGTCAATGAGTAGCCAATAGAAAAATTCCTTACACTGAGCTACTTCAAAACAATGAAAATGTCTCTCTGTCTGCAATGTGTTAAACATCAGTTAATCAACTGTCTAGAATTTAAATTGATATCTTAAAAGTCATAACTATTTAAAAATAACATAATAATACTATAACAATCAATTTTATTCATAATTATTTCCATTGCAAATATTGTGAACTTCTAATACATTTTGTTTTCAGTTTTATACTCAAAAGCAAACATTGTTATGCACGCACACTGACACAAATAAAGAAATTGGTTGTTATTGGAAAAAAATTACATTTTAAATATTATTTTTTTCAAAGATAACAATTAGAATATCTAATTAAATAAAATTCTAATTTTATCATGGAAAAAACTTGTGCTGAGGACACATGTTTACACTCACAAGCACCAGTATATAAATTCTTAGAAAACTTTAAATAATAAACTTCAAAGTGAAAAATACATTGAAAATCCTTTAAGAAAAAATGATATCTACTTACTTATGTTTGACATATTATATAATATAGATATTTAAATAGAATGTAATGAATACTATATATACATATATATATGGGGAGATATGGAAAATAGGAAAAAACAAATATCCAGAGGATATATTTTTTATAGATGAATAAATAATTCTGTCTACATTGAAGCATTTCAATTTTATATATATTAGATATAATAGCCATAACCAGGGCAATGTTAATGAAAGATGTCATGAAACTCCTTGAAAAATGTATTTCCTCACTTGAAAATGATGTCACCAAATTTGAAAAGAAGGGAAAACTGTTCATATTTACCAAATACATTTTTCACATTTTCGTTTCATTTGACTTGAAAATAACATTTCTAAAGGAGCTTCATAACACCTCTCCTTAATATTTCCCTGATGATGGTTAATATATATAAAAACTTAAATGTTCAAGTGTAGGCAGAATTATTTATTCATTCATGAATATTTTTGTTTTTTAATATTTTCCACACACACACACACACACACACACACACACACACACACACTACTAATGGAAGGGGGAGGAAGAAAGAAATAAGTGAGAGAGTAAAGGTTTAAAAAATAGTGATGAGCACAAAAACAGGATGAACGATGGTTTGACTGGAGCGTGACCTCCCGAATGGAGAATTGAATGTCAACCGGAAGTCAGGTGTTGACCAGAACCAGAAGTCACGTGGTGACGTGGAACAACGAAGAAAGGGACTGGCCTCTTTTCCATTTGGGACAGCGTAGGGTTAAGACCTGCCCTTGGTCCCGTGTGGGATGACGGTAGTTTAATAGTTCTCTCTCCCTGTCTCTCTGCGTTTCCTCCTATCTGATACGAGCCCACGAGACGAGCACGATAATAAAGGCTAGCAGTTGTGACTACATATTTCTCACATTGTAATTTTTATCAACAAGATGACCACCACGTGCCGAAGACATTTTTAGTATGGTGAATATATCGCCACCGCCGCCGCCGCCGCGTTACTTATATCATTTTGGTACTGTGACCAGATGTACACAACGTTACAATTGGTCATCATTGATCTTTGTTCATCAAACCAACTCATCTTTCTTTTATTGCATCTTTTAGAATATCAAACCCACTTGCAGGCATTCTGTGAATCTCAATAAGTACAGAATTTTATCATTCCAAACATTGTATAACTAATTGATGCTTTATGCATGAAGACATCCTCTATGGAGAACTTTCATCTGGTAAGAGACAGATTGGTTGCCCCCAGCTGTGATTCAAGGATGTCAGCAAGAAGGATCTCAGATGCTTTGGCATTGCCCCTTCCAGCTGGGAAAATTTGGCTCAGGATTGCCCTTGGTGGCAGCAGACTCTCCGTAGAGGATTGCTCATGTCAGAAGTCACCCTGATGCAACACCATGAAGCTAAGAGGTCAGAAGAAAGCAGCAGCAACAAAGCACCAGCACATCAATATCTTCAGGAACAGCCTTCACATGCAACATCTGTGGTTGAGAATGTTTACAGTTACAGGAGGTGCTGTAACTTCAGGGGCACAAAAACTATATTATAGTCTTCCGAGACTGAAATGCCAATATATAAATTGGATGGAGTAATCATGAATCATCATCAAGTCTTACTGACTATACAGATTCTCATGACTCTTCCTCGCCATCCATCCCTATCGGTCATCACTCTCGGAAAGTCCTCTGCACTGCATCTAATGTTCAAAACATACAGCATCCTTTTATAGCTTTTTCTCCAAGCGTTTTGTTAAAGTGGTGCAGCCATACAATAGCAATGACACAGCTACGACTTGGAAAAATTCTTGCTTTATCTTATCAGAGATCAGATTTCCATATGATCAATAATCTGTCAATAGCAGCCCATGCCTTTCCTCTGCATATTTTGACATCACTTTCTGTAGATAAGATATTGCTACCTAGGTATGTGAACTAGTCTACTAATTTCAGAGGCTTGCCATCAATGTAGAGATGTCTTCATCTTGTTTAAAACACATGAACTCTGTTTTATCTATAGAGGCTAATGCCTCTTGCTTCCTATGCAGCAGTTGGGCAGGTGTATTTGCAAGAAGCACTAGATCATCTGCATAGTTTGGATTTGTAATATTTTCTGCTGGATATTGTCTAACAACATTTGTAGTACATAGTCTAAGCATATTATAAATAGAAATGGTTCTTATGTATCTCTTTGTAAGAATTCAGCAACAATGTCGAAGTAATCTGTGTCACCATCAGGTGAATGAACCATTGCCTTTGTGTATTTGTAGAGAATCATTATAGCAGTAACAGTTTATTTGTGGAGACTATAGGCTAGTAAATAGTATTTGCTTCGTATTTCCTCCATGTATGAAGTCAAATGCCTTGAAGAAATCTACAAACAAAAGTGTTGCCTCAAGATGTTTTTCTCTTTTGAGAATTTGAAGAATAGTTAGAATCTGAGAAGTTGTGGATCTGTTTCTCCAAAATCTATTTTGGTTTTTCCCAAGAATTTTCTTGACTTCAGGTCAGATGCAATTGAGAAGCAGGGCAATATAAAGCTTAGCAGCTATGGCAGTAAGAATTATAGCTCTGTAGTTCTTAGTGATTTTGAGATCACCTTTCTTCAGGAAGGGGAGGATGCAGCCTTTTGTCTATTTCTCTATTGTGTTTTGTTTGTACTCTGCATTGTATAATTAAAGAAGTATGTCATCAAATTTCTTTGTTTTTCATTATTCTGCCGTCCTTTTTGTTTTTGATTGTTTTTAAAACATTGTCGAGTTCATACTCCTTAAAGTGTCCTAGTTTGATGTCTAGTTGGCTATTAATGATTTTTTGAGTATGCAATTTTAGGAGGATTTCCTAGCAGATTCTTGAAGAGTTCTTTCCACTACAGAAGTCTATCTTCTTGGTTAGCAGCTTTTAGCTTTGATCTCGAGATGTTTTTCCTACCACTAACTTCATCTGCCATGCTAATTTTGATTGTCTATCTTCAATCGAATTTGTGATTATATTTATTTGGCCTTGGTTGTATTCTAGTTGTTCTTTAAAAAAAAAAACACACAACCTGAACCATGAATACTTTATTATTACTAAATGCTGTACATTTACTGACAGTAAGGACATTTGAATATGACTTTATGTATGACTGAATACATTACCAAATAGGTTTCTATTTCCACTATTATCATGCAGTAGGAGACTTTACTTATCAATCAAATATTATTGATCATCATTAAGATGATTTCTATTAATTTGTGCACAAAATTAGATTTTGATCTGTGAAAACAGATTTTACTTTTTTCAATCCATACTTTTGTAAGAAAATATATGAAACTATACAAAAAAAAACAATATTTGCAAAAAAGATACAAAAAAAAAAAAAGAATTATTGTCTACCTAATTCTAAAATTCTTTTTTTTTTATTCAACTTTATTTCGACAGAATTTTATCTTTATTTATTTATTCATTTATTTCTTGTGAATAGGATCAGAAAATTATCTTTTCTCTGTTGATTATGAAACATGGTACAAATGTGAAAATGATATATAAGTTTGAGAAACAAACAGAAAACAGATATACTCACTTAGCATTTTCTTCTCTATTACTAACTGGAAAATAAACACCAGTGAATATTTCCCTTTGTGATAATAATTAAGCAAAATAAAAACAGGAATATCAAAAGCAATTTTATTCAACACTAGCAGACATTTTTGGTATTTCCTCAGACAGAAACTAAATAGGTAACATTGATTATGATATAATGACCAGGTGTACACAACATAACCTGATTTTTTCCCCCCATAGTCTCTTAATATTTAAAAGATGCCTTATTCATTACTAGCCATGGCTACCCGGTGTTGCCTGGGTAGAGGAGATTTTTTTAAGTTAGTCCCACAAATCCATTATTACTGAATCGTGGGTTGAATCCTCGTGGGATGCCCCATTTAAATCCCTATGTAAAAAAAAAATAGACCTTGCATTGATCCAGCTACTCTGAAAAGAAATGTCTACTATCTAAAATATTAAATGAAAAAAAAAATCCATTCTGTTATCATTTAAATTTTATTTTTTAATTATCTTCACAAATATAAATCAAATCTCTATTATTTTTGCTCAAAAACCAAGCCCTGGTGATATTTAATGTGTATATATATATTTACTTTGTCGTTAATTGTTTTATTTTCAAAGTTTCCTCCGGACATATATATACACACAACTGCCCTTTATATGTGTATAGATTAATTCTTTTTAAGATCTCAATTTACTCACTCCATTAACCCTAACCATATGCTGTGATCTGAAAATAGTTTAGGTCATTACCAGTTTGAATGCAGAAAATGGATTTATTTGAATAACTTAGCAATTCAATAATAATAAAAATATCAGCAAAAGAATATATATATATAAAAGAAATATTATGTGTGTATGTCTGTCTGTATGTTTGTTTGTAAAATGACCAAGTGCATGCCCTTTTATAAAGGAAAATTGGTGGAGACCAGCAAAGTTTTTTAAAATCCACCCCTATTTTTGTCTGAGAGGGAGTTAAAAAAATCTTTATTCCTAATTTTCCATAAGAATAGCTGAATAAAAAATATAAGGGTATAAATAAATGATATATTTAAAAATTCGATTTGAAAAATTAAAATTTTAAAAGAAAAATGAAAGAAAAAATACAAACTAGAAGAATAAAAATAGGCAACTAAAAATAAGAATATATAAAGAATAAAAGATAATAAAACAAATATATGTAAAAATTAATTTTTATTTATCTATATATAGATATAGATAAGAGAATTATTAACTTTTTAAATCCTTAGCAACACGGGGTAGCTCTTCAAGTAGCTTACAAATGGCATAAAAGACCAGATTGGAAATGAATAACAAAATGCAATAATTTGTCTCTGTTAAAATAAATCTGCAAATTAATTATTTCATTAAGCAAGAATCATTATGATTAATTAAATAAATATTATAATGGTAACTTAGTCAATCATTCTACTAACTATAACAGTTAACTTACATTAAGACTACAATTAACCTACAGCAGTTCTTTTCAAGATATAATTTTATATAATATATGCACATGTGCCTATGGACATGCATCAAATCTTATATACAAAAAGATTTACTTCTGAATTTTTCCACAATTATAAACAAGTTTTGATATCCATAACCCCCCCAAAAATTGAATATGAAAAAATTAACTTCTTTAACACAATTTCTTTTTAAAAAAAAAACAAACCTTTTTTAATAACTCTCTTTCAGCTGTCTGAAAATTTGAGATAAGATGAAATCATAAACTGGGAAAATAAAAAGAATCCTTTTGATCTGTAAATTCATATATCCCCAAAATTTTATGACCAGAAATAAATTTTTTTGTCAAAGGTTTACTTTTATGGCTTGGATGAACACACACACTATAAACAAAATACAGAAAAAATATATATTGGTGTAATGAAGGCACCTAGAAACAAAGGAGCTACACACACAAGACATGATTTAACAATAAAAAATACAAACACAGCACAACACTTTCTAGACACATTTGGGAAATCAAAAAATCAAACCAAAAATTACCTGGAAAGAAAGGAAAATGGCATTTGCTTACAACAACATATCAAAACACTACAACCTTTGCCTAGAAGAAGAAAAAATAGCCATAATAACCTTCCCAGAACAAAAACAATGACTAAACAAATGATCGGAACTCATATACTGTGGCGAGAGAAATCACACATGTAGTAGTTAAAAACGTACACAACTATGTCTGGCGTGTAAAATGAGATCAGGGGGAGTGTAATGGGCGATTGGGGAGATTGAACTCACATCCTTCTGATCGTGTGTCATGGCTTGATATTGGACTACCTCGTTGGCACGCATGTAAATCACTACACTGTGTGATTGACCCGGATGTGGATGTTAGTGTGACTATTTAAGGCCTGCCTTAACACACGGCGTAGTTGTGTTCGAGTCTTGCTGACGAGGGCAGTGACTGTGAGAGAGATGGAATACTGTGTTTTGGGTAAAAAACAAAGGTCAGAAGAACAGGGTTACTGTGAGAGCAGTTTGCTGAACGAAAGGGATTACTGTTGTTAGTTGAAAAACTTATTATATGTATGCATGAAAAGCATCTGAAAACTAACCACTCCAAAAACTTAAAACTTTGAAATTTAAAACAGAATAAGATAAAATATTTAAAAATTTAAAAACGAATAGATAAATAACAAATAGAATATACATAAAAAGAACAATTCTAAATAAAACTAACTAATAATAAATAGACAAAACAAATAAAATAAATGGAAATAAATAAATAAATGTGAAGATAATGATAATATGTAAAAAAAACAAACACTAGAATAAATTAAACTCCCCAGAGTGCCCCACAAATTAAGCTAGCCTTCTCATCATGCTGTAATCACTTAACTACCTTTCCCATAATGCACCACTCAAATGTATATTAGGAAAAATATTAACACACACAATCCACTTGGTTTGAAAATTGCATAAGCTATTTTCTTGGTAACTGACAGTTACCAAGTGCTGTTGACTTTGTCTTCATTACCTTAATTTATATATAGTTCTATATATATATATATATATTTACCAACCCCTCTGCATGAGCAGGATGTGACACAAAGTCAATTTCTTAAGCGGAGTTTAACAGGTTTGAATTCAGAGTTTTCCTTCTCCTAGACCGGTTGCCTAACCAAGGTTAAAGAGCCCGGTCTGCCCTACTATTTACCCATAGCTGGAGGGAGAATTGGATTCATACCTTTCCCAAGGCTATTAGCGCTAAGTGAAAATGCAGTTACCGCGTCCAGGATTTGAACTTGGGCGACAAGTCCATTTCCCATGACTTTAACCATTACACCACGCGCTTCCTATATAGTTCTATATAAGGATATCTCACATTGCCCTGGGAAAAATAAGTTAAAATAGAACAACACAGTTAAAATATTTACTTTATTATATTTCTTCTAGCACAAATGAAAAAAAGATTAATTACATTATAAATGTGTGTTTTCATACAATTTGAAGAAATATCAATATGGGATGGAAAACAAACTAGAAAAACATGGATAAAGATGAATTTTATTGTAATAAATCATTGTGCCATTTATAAGAAGAAATAAATGGAGAACATTCTGATATATTTTATTTTATTTTTAACATTTGGAATCAGAGATTTTTGTTATTTGACCTCAAATGACTCCAAATATCAACTTCACATGTCACAAGTTTAGGTCTTATGAGTCTTCATTCCAAAAATAGGCCTTATTGTTTTATCATGAAAGTGGCACAGACAAATACACTAACAGAGCACTCATTTGTTAGTATATACATATATATATATATGTATATATATATAGAGAGAGATGGAGAGGGAGAGAAAGACACAGAGAGAGAAAGACTGATAGACAAAGAGAGAGAGAGAGAAACAAAGGCCTGTTATTGATTAGAGAGTTGAATCTGAAATATTAGAAAGAAATTGTGTGTAAATGTACACCAGTCACTCTTCTCCATTTTAACAATAGATAGACATTATTATCTAGGATATATAGCCAGAGTATTTATTCATCACTCCATGAGTGCAGATTTGACACAAGGTCTAGTTTAAAATGGGGTCGCTCAACTGTACATATGGGTAGGCTAAAAAGAACATTGATCTCTATTGGTATTCTTTTTTAGGCGTTTCTAGTATCAATGCGATGCCAATGTATGCATGGGAATGGCATGGACTACTATAGACAGATTATCAATCATATGGAAATCTGATCTCTCTGATAAGATAAAGTGAGAATTCTTCCAAGCTGTAGCTACTGTATGGCTGCAACTGTATGACCACTTACCTACTATCATACAAACCATCCAAGTAAGACAAACAAGATATGCTAGAAACTGCTGGAGAAGTAAGGATGAAATCATAAAAGATATTCTCTTGTGGATGATGGCAGCAAACTCATGTTCAAGTATTGCCATTGCTTGATATAGTAACAATAAAAAAAATTTTTAAATTAAAAAAAGCTCAACAGTTCAAACAATATAATGGTGAGCTTCAAAAACATAAAGGACAAGACATGCATTGCATATCAAGCAATGCCTGTGCCTGAAGCTTTTTTAAGTGAGGAAAGGCTTTGCACAGAACCAATCCCACTCTCTAAGTAACTGCCACATTTGAGCCAAAAAGAAGAACAAGTCAACATCATTGGCTGCTCTTGTGGATACCTACATATGCACACACCAGTGTATGCCAACCAGCAAAAACCAGCATGGTATTTACCTTGTACCCCACTTGTACGGGTTAGGCACAAGGCCCTATTAATGTGGGACCACCCACAAACTGAAGCTCATGGGTGGTGGGTGAAAAATTGTGTTGATCCCTTCTTCATTTCCCCACAAGGAGGGCACCTCAGGTACTGGGCAATAAATCCAGCCCTGCCCCTTTAAATCGAGGGGGCAGGTGTTGCCTGGGGGGATGGCCCCCTAGGATCAATGACGTTAATTATAGCAATCCCCACCTGAGTGGTGGGTCAGCGAAAACCAACATTGATCAGCTCTGTATGGATACTGGATGCCATACATAAGACTTGTCAGGAGCAATGAATGATGGAGATGGGTGGCGAGAGAGTTATGTGAATCTGTGCTGTCAGCACGACATGATGATGATGATGAGTATCACTGATTGATTCTGACCCTAATTAGCTGAAATTACTAAATTTTATAATCAGTTATTTAACAAACTTACTATCTTTATAGGTAAATTGAGATGCAGAAATAGGGATTCCCCAGCTGGAATTCAGCCCCTGTACTTTTTGATAATGACACAAATACTGGCCATGGCACAGATGTAAGGACATATCTGATTAGTTGTATTGTTGCTAGGCAATAGCGATAAAGAAATGGGTATTCTACAAGCAGAATGTATATATTTGTAAGTAGCAGCAGAAATACCACTCTTATCCTAAGTGCATTGCAGAAGTGCAGACTAGGTGAAGAGCACAATCAAATTGAGCAACATTATTTCTTATAACCCTACTCAGTCACAGATGACTGAGTAGGCCATGACACAATGTGCCAAGTAGGAAGCATATCAAGTCAGATTTGAAATGAAATTCATGATTGTCTCTTTAATCTGGAATATAAATCAACCAGAATAAACAATTAACTTTTACTATTGTAATTTTAAAAACAAAATCCTTGAATTCCTCAACCATGAACTTGTAAATTTTTTATTATTATTATACTATTTATGAGGTAGTAACTGGTGTGTTTTTTTTGTTTTTATTCATTCAAACTTCAGGAAAAAACCACCAGTAGTAACTGGTGTTTTTTCCTGAAGTTTGAATGACAGCAAGTCTCCCTTGCTCTCCAGGACTCTTCTGAGTATTCTAGCTGAACTTAGCAATGCTGTGGTCTGTACATTCTCAATTCTTCCTTGGATTTTTAGTTCCCCCAGATTTTATTCTAAGTTCTTTGGAATTGTTCTGAGAACTCCAACTATGATTGGTATCACTGTCACCTTCATGTTCCATAGTTTTTTCAACTCTCTGGCCAGGTCCAGGTATTTATCAAGTTTTTTACTTTCCAGTCTTCTGGCCACAATTGGTGATCTGTTTCTTAGAATTTCAGTGCATTTTGTAAGTGTTTTCCAGGATAGATTCTGGTTTGTTCTTATACAATTTGTCTATATGGTCAGAGTTTAATTATTTGCACAATTCCCAGTGGATCATCTTCCCCACCCAGTTGTGCCTGCTCTTGTACTTCTTCTGTGTCAGTTTGCTGCATTCACTTATGTGGTTTATTGTTTCATCTTTCTCTGTATAGCCTACACTTACTATTATTTTCCTGGATTTTATCTATTTTATCTTCTACATAATTGATTCTTATGGCATTTAAGTTTCTGTCTTTAGGTCTCTTTATGTAGTCATGTCTTGATCTTTTTTATGCACAATTTCCTTAGTTTGTTTTCAGCTGTGTCCTTGTAGTTGTTTTTCTTCCTATTTTAATTTCCTCAATTTAATAACTTCCATTTTCTTCCTTGCCCTCATGGTATTTATATTATTGCTGTTATTGGCTGCTGTGATTAAACTTCATCTGCTCTTTTTTGTAATTTCTTCCAAGTTCTGCAAGGGTTCCTCACACAAAATTTTATCGGAAGGCTGTCATCTTATTTATTGGTTCTATTAATCATTTTGTAATCATGTGAACTCTCTATTTTAATGATTAATATCAGAAATGTAACTGAGGGCTGAAGAGAATTAAAAGCACCCCTAGTCCTCTAATGGAGATACCCTCCCTCCTAAAAAGTTTTATAAACACTAGTTAACCTACTGCATTTCTATTTACATTGTACTATAACCTATCTCCCTAAATGGGGGATAGACTGAACTACCTCAAAAGAGTGTGGCAGACTTTGAGCTATGCCCCTGATCATCATGCTGATTCAATGTAACGTTGTGGTATTTTCACAGTACCCAAACGTATATATGTAACGTAGCGGTATCTGTTGTATTCACGATACCCAAAGCTGATATAAGTAACGTAGCGGTATATGTTATATAGCGGGTCTTGTCCACGTGCCTCCAAATTCACGACTCTAAAAAGGCGTTCTGCACATGGCGGTCATCTTGTCGATAAAAAGTCCAACGCGAGAAATATATCGTCACAAGCTGGTTAGCTTTTATTTCCAGGGCTCGTCTCGTGGGCTGTGTCGGAGAGGAGGAAAGGCAGAGAGAGAGAGAGAACACTGCTAGATTACTGTGATCCCATAAGGGACCCAAGGTCAGGTCCATACCCTACGACGTCAGGAAGCACAAAGAGGCTGGTATTTTTCTTCGTCGTTCCACATCACCACGTGACTTCCGGTTAACACCCAAAACTTCTGGTTGATACTCAATTTTCCATTCGGGGGTCACGCCCTGGTCAAATCATCATTCATCCTGTTTTGTGCTCATCACTGTTTTTTAAACCTTTACTATCTCTTATATCTTCTTCCTCCTTTTCTAATATAGTAGTTCTAGCTCAGGATAATATCCCCATCTTGTTACATTCAATTTGGATCTGAATCTAACCATTATGATAACTGAGCTGCTGTTATTACTTTCCACATAAATGTAGTCCAGTTTAGAATAAGATTTTTTTTTTAATTGTCAGCCTTAAGATTATAGTTTTGAATATCTTTATGTACTTAAAAAGATTACAAAAATGTGGTATTCTTATATTTTTCTATTTCTTTTATGATTATAAAACAAATTTATTTTCTTTTGTTTAAAAAATGTGTTCAATTTCAAATTAATTTATCTCAGTATTTTGTGCAATAAAATGTGTTAAATTGAAAAAATATAAACTAACAAAATATAAGTTTCTAGACCTCACTGCGTATAGTGATTAGTGAGTGATGTTATCAGACTCATTGTGTTCTCCATGCTTCTGCTAAAATAAACTAAACTTAGTAAATAACAATTAAATATAAATCCTTCCACTGCAATATCACAGAAAATAAAAATTGAAAACTGCAAGGGTTAAACTTGAATTAGAAATAACCTAACCCATCAATCATCTTGTAATGGAAAAGAACAATAGGTTTTGTCTTCTCGTTAATTACTTGGGTCACATAACATGCAAAGTCAATAATCAAAAGACAGAAATATTATTTTCAGTTGACCTGTAAAAATTAGACGCCTTTTCTTTTAATGGCAGTAGAGCAAAGTGAGCAATACCACCACCAGATTTTTAACTAAATTCTTTCCTAACTCAAATACAAATCCATGCTAAAAGTCAGAACAAAAACATTTCTTTTATTCACATACTATATTTACCACATACCCTACGTGTACGGGTCAGGCACAAGGCCCTGTTAATGTGGGACCACCTACAAGCCGAAACTCATGGGTGGCGGGTGCAAAAAATGTGTTGATCCCATTGGCACTCCCCCCTCAAGAGGCGCCTCAAGTACCGGGCAGTAAACCCAACCCTGCCCCTTTAAATCGAGGGGCAGGTATTGCCTCAGGAGACAGCCCCCTGGGATCAATGCTGTTAATTACAGCAAACCCCGCCCGAGGGCAGGGTGTGTGTCCATATAGAAACCAAACTTTAAAAAAAAAAAAAATATTTACTGTTTTCCTTTCAACTTAATAACAGTATCCTGCATTTTTGATGAACCACTCTCAGCATTTATTTCAATTTTAGAATTTATTCATTGAGTGGGAGTACATTATGTGAAAACTAGACAAAACGTGACCTGTTGGGTCACCCATTCAGCTCTGGGTAGATAATTGAGATTAGGGAAAAGGGAGTTAGTAAAACAAATAAAAAATTTTTTTAAATAAATACGGCTGGAGGAAACCTTAAAATCATTATCAATATGCTTTTTAAGAACAGGAATGTTTGACCTCATTTAAGCTACAGGTTGCTGGTTGTAAAATTTTAGAAATACATTTCAAATTCTCCTGTCTCTCACTCTTTCTACTCTTCAGAGAAACTAACATTATATAACAAGGAGGTAGTCAAGATACATAGAGGGGAAAAAAGTGATAGACAGAGAGTATAGTAAGAGATTGGTCGTTTTTTTTACTTAATTGCAAATTATGACTAATTAGAACCAATTAAAAGAGATTTTTTTCAAACATAATTCAATCCTAAAAGTAAGGAATAATTTAGTATAATTTTCATGTCATTAAACTAATCAGTAAAAAAGCCTTTAGGAAGTAAAAGTTGATTAACTCAGCTTTATTAAAATAATATATATTAGCTAGAGGTTCATGGTGTAATGGTTAGAGTCATAGGAAATGGACTCGTCAACCCAAGTTCAAATCCTAGACAAGGCTGTTTACATTTCACATATCGCTAATACCCTCAGGAAAGGTATGTATCCAACTACTCTCCCTCCAGATAAGGGTAAATAGTAGGGCAGATTTGGTTCTTTAACCATGACCAGGTAACCAGTCTAGGGAAGGAAAACTCTGAATTCAAACCTGTTAAACTCTGCTTAAGAAATTGATCTTGTGTCACATCCTGCTCGTACAGAGTGGTTGGTAAATATATATATATATATATATATATATATATATATATATATATATATATATTTTAAATAAATCTGCCAATATTTTTTTACAAAAGTAGACTTTTAAAATGTAAAAATAGGTATTTACCCAACCCATTCACTATGGATAGGATGTGACATTAGGTCACAAGTTTAAGGATCAAACTTGCTTTTCAGTAGTAATGGATCTACAAAACTAGACCAGTTAAAATCATTTCTTTTAAACTAGCTTTTTGGCCAACAAAGTATTATGCCCTTCTTCTGGGCCATGATTAGTCTGACTAAGTTCAGGATGAGAGAAATCTCAGTAAATCCAAAAAATGTAGTTGGACTGAAAGGTAAATATTATTGAAATTTGCTTACCTGTCAAAAATATATTTAATCAAAAGAATATCTAACATTTGATCTCCATTTTTTTAATACTCCATTAAAATCTTTACCAAAATCTTGAAAACCTCAGATAAAAATCAATTTTTTTGTTTGTTTTTCTACAAATGACTGATTGACCTTAATTCTTATTCAGAGTATCAAAAAGAAATTGGTTTAATAGAACAAAATTTTCGGCCTTTTTTTTTTTTTTTTTTTTTTTTTTTCAAATGCATCTTCACTACTTACAGTTTGGTTTGCAAAAAAAGCTAGATTAAGATTCATCAGGATTAAAGGTTTTGGGTTGTTTTTGTTTTTTTGGGGGAGGCGTTTGTTTTATGACATATTTATTTCTTGAACAATTTTGTTCCAGCCTGAATTTCAATATAAGATTTACCCTCGTATAAGTAAAATTTTCTGTATAAGTATAAAGAATTTAATCAACGTATTTGACGGCATATAGGACACACTTTTTGTCCAAAATTTTGGCTCAAAAAATTGCCCTGTGTCTTATACATCATAGATAAAGTTTGAGACCTCCCGTAGGCCTAGGCTAATCTTCTCTATGATGCTCACTAACCCAGCTTACGCTCAGTACTTTTACCTACCCTAAACTGCCAAATTGCTTTTATACAGCAATGTTTCTGCTTGTGTAATGCACAACTAGACTGTTTTCAACAATATATCCTTAAATACACTAAAAACGTTTTTTTCCTGAATCTGACCAGCTGAAATAGGGGTGCGTCTTATATGCCGTCAAATACGGTATATATTTTTGCTTTCTTTATTTTTAACCTCTTCATTCAACTTCTCATATGCATTTTATTGATAAATCTAATTAATATTTAATAATGAATACTCTATATAATAGTCAATTTTTGATTTATAATCACAAAATCATTGATTTATGCAATTAATTTTTGAAGCCAAGTTTTACAATATCACACTTACCATTATGGTTGAATTTCAGTTTTAGAAAACAATTCTTTCTTCAATTCAGTGATGCTATTTTTTACTAAAAATTGGGTCTTTAAAATTTGGCTAATACATGCCCATGGTGTAATGGTTATCATCATAGGAAATGGACATGGTGACACAAGTTCAAATCCTGAATGAGGCTATTTGTATTTCACATAGCGCTAATAACCTTGGAAAAGGTATACGTCCTTTGGAACTTAACTTATATGTGTATATATTTCTAATAAATTTGTTTTACTTCAATTTTTCTCTAAATTTAATTTCTATTTGAGGCAAGTTGAGGGACCCCCTAACCAGAAGGTCTAAACGTAGCTCTGATTAAATCCATTGGTTTAAGTAATTGTTCTCCTTTTATACAATGCATAAAAGTAATTAATTTCTGTTCATTTTTGTATGTGATATCTGTAAATAAACATATAACAATTAGCAATTCATTTTTTTGCTGAAAAATTATAGATTCACATTTTGATGTTCATTATTTCAAAAGAAAAAGAAGAGGACTTTTCACTGCCTGGGAATAATAACAAACTAAGTTATATTTTTATATTCAATTTTCGTTTTTGCATTTTTTTTTTAAATCTTAAACTGCTTTATCTAACACAGAATGATTATTAATAATCTCTGTAAATATCATATTACACAACATGAGACAAACAATTTTTTTATACTTGATATTTTTATTATTTTATTTAAATCAATATTTCTAATTAATATTTTATTTTGAAATTACACTCACTTAAAAATGACTTTGGTAGCCATTTAGCTAAAGTTCAACTTATATCCTATATATAGAACTAGCAGTGGCTACCTGGCGTCGCCTGGGTAGGGGGGGATTTTTTAAAGTTAGTCCCGCAGATCTATTATTACTGAATCGTGAGTTGAATTCTTGCAGGATGTCCCATTTAAATCCCTATGTAAAAAAAAAAATATACCTTGCATTGATCCAGCTACTCTGAAAAGAAATGTTAATGTCTACTATCTAAAATATCTAATGAAAAGAAAATCCATGCTGTTATCATTTAAATTTTATTTTTTAATTATCTTCATGAATATAAATCAAATCTCTATCATTTTTGCTCAAAAACCAAACCCTGGTGATATTTAATATGTATATATATTTACTTTGTTGTTAATTGTTTTATTTTCGAAGTTTCCTCCGAACATACATATATACACAACTGCCCTTTATAAATGTAGAGATTTAGATTATAGTCATTAACAAATAAATAAAAAGAAGTACTCTAATTAGCATTTAATACCTATCTCCCTTGAGAAATTATCATGGCTGTTCTTTACTAGTCACCCATCTAAGTACTGAGCAGGATCATCTCTGCTTAACTTTGGAATAATAATGATAGTTTAATTTTTTTTTAACATTAAATGGGGTTCTTTGGATTGTTTTGAACAGCAGTTATTTTGATGTCCCAATTTTTGATAATATGTGGACAGAAAACCATATGCTAACCTTTCAATAATATTAAATTACAAGTTGGAGTGGAAATTGCTCTATTCACTAATATTATTATGCTAACAAAACTCTTGCTATAATGTGCCTTTTTTGTGTTACAGAAGTTTACATACAAAAATTGGATCTTTATGATAAAGATTATTTATTGATCATTCAATAAAAACTTTATTTCATGTCATAAAATTTTACTACATTTTCAGGAAAGCCTTTCAACTCTCAATTTTCATTTTTTTTTTATTTGTACAAGTTAAAATTGGGCCACAATAAATTGAAAAATTTTCTGCATTTGTTGTAAAATTTAATGGAATAAGTTACTGAATAATCAATAAATAAATTTTACAGTTTCAAGCAATAGGATTTGGTTTAAAATCAAAAGATTTGCAATATTTTGATACATACTAGTTTATGGCACATATATCACATGACCAAGGCAGTTCAAGACATGAAAGATACCTGCTGTAGTTTGTAGTGTCAAGGTAAATGATGCATTGTTTTACTCCATGTGTGATTTAAAAGCTACACAGATGAACATGCAACATGCAGCCTAATTCATGAACTTATGTTTTACAAGTTCAAATTGGATCATTCAAATCAACCAAAAATATTTGTTGTGTAATAAAGGTACAGTTAATCACAGTACATTAACGAGATTGTTCAAGAAATTTCACTCAGGTTGCTAAGTCATGTGGCCTAAAACCCCATGATTTTTGAGGTTGTGCTCCAAATCACAGAGGCAAATCAAATGAGTAGCACTCAGAGAGTATCAGGCGAGACTCAGCATCTCACAGTTCAGTGTGATTTGTCACCTTCAAAACCTCAGCAAAAGCATCTAACGCTGCCAAATTCTGCATCACATTACCAAAATATTGCAAAACTTTTGACTCATCCTTGTATATTAACCTTTCTTTTTTTTTATTTTCATAGTGAATAATTACAGATATTGGGATTGAGTGATAAAAATCATAACTTTTGGATTTATTTATGTCTGATTTCTCTCATCAACCAACCGATCTCTGAGCATGTGTACATGATTTTGATGTCTGGCTTGTTTTTGTTTTCATTTGTTTTATATATATATATGTGCTTTTTGGGGTTTTTCTTTTCATTGGTGAACTTTTGTTATTGTTATTAGTTGGAATAATACTGAACCTCACAGAATTCCAAGTGGATTCCTAGGTCATTCTCCAAGCCATAGAGACAAATCTGGTGAGTAGCACTCAGAGAGTATCAGGCGAGCTCAGCATCTCACACTTCAGTGTGATTTGTCACCTTCACAACCCCAGCAAAAAAAATGCCAAATTGTGCCTCAGATACCAAAATATTGCAAAACTTTTGACTCACAATTAATTTGTTGAGAAAACAAGTTAACCCAAATTATTCATCAACTAGCAAAAGAACCTGACATTATTTATGAGAAGAGACGACAAAAGTATTATTATCTGTGATATATCATAACCTGATTATATACACACATAGTAACCTGATTTTTCCTCTTAGTTAATGAACAGATCTAAGTAAGTATAATGATAGTTGTTATTTACTAAGCTTTGCTTAAAGGACTTAGACTGCTTACAGTACATGCTGTGTTTTAGTGGTCAGTCACCCATCTAAGTACTGAGTTTGTTCATCTCTGCTTAACTTTGAAATAATGGTGATAGTTTACATTTTTTAAACAAAGAAGGGTGTAGGAATTTTTTGAATTGTTTTAAATAGCAGCTATTTTGATGTCAATGTTAAATAATATGTGGACAGAGAAAATACAAGTTTCATTACCCAATGATGTTTAATAAACCGGTGCAGCAGTGTTTTGGTTTGTTTAACAAATCTTCCTCAGGGCCTTCATTTGTTTTTAAAAAAAGAAGAAATTATTAATGAAAACAAAAGTCTGCAAGCCTCTGCTTTTGGTATGTGGCTACTTTTGTTAGTATTCAAATATGTGAAAAAAGATATACTTTAAATCATATATATATATATATATATATCGAATATTTCCATGATAGGATTCAAATGAAAACCTTAAAGTTATCAGATACAAATTTTTTTCAGCCTCCTGGCTTTTTCAAATCTGATTTCAAAATGGACAAGGATTACATCTCCCGCCAACAATTTATTAATATTCCACACCATTCTGTAATCCTTGTAATTTTTGAAATCAGATTTGAAAAAAGACAGGAGGCTGGAGTAATCTATATCTGATAACTTTAATGTTTTCATTTATATATATATATATATATATATATATATATATTGATTATAAAAATTTGAAGGATGTTGTGCAAAATAATTTGAAAAGGTATCAGTGACAGAATTTGCATTAAATTTCAGTGTATTAATTGGAAATATTCCTACTCATTTAAGAGTGATTGACAAGAAAAAAATATCCTAATAAATCATTTGCAGTGAAAAAAAAAAATTTAGACACATGAAAACTTGTACAGATCATGTTCAGCTAATCTGTTTTTGGCATTATTTCACACAAAAAAATCGATTTTTTTATAAATAAAATAATTTGAGAAGATCCATGAAGTAGTTAGGATACTGCGGAGAAACTGAAACAACAACTAAAACTATGCTATCATCTTTTGAAGATTATAGTAAGGAACAAGAGAGTTTTGGTGTATTGCAGGTTGTTTCATAGTAGCTAAATAATTAATACACATAGATAGTAGGCCTGACTGAAATTGGGAAATCAAAATTAAAACAGTGTCCAATTACCGTATTTGACGGTGTAAAGTTCAAAGTGATATATACTTGAGGATACAAACTCCGACAAAGGTTTGATAAACAAAACATTTAATACAGCACATGGATAAAAGGGTACATAATACAAGGTGTACATAAACATACATACATAAGTAAAGATAAAGACACATTCATGAATGGTAAAAAGATAAACATAAAAGCCACAGACATGAGACTAGGAATAGTTCATGCTGTGTGAATAACTTACAGTAATGTAAGGGGGGGGACGAAGCCCCAACGAGAAGGGGTAGACTAGAATCTAACCCATGTGTCTCGTAGTTTGAGGAACAGGAAAAGAGAGGAAGAGACATTCAAACCAGCCGCTTAAATATAACCGTCCCCTAGCAGGAACCAGCAAACTAAATGGGCAGACAACTCTCCAGGCAAAATACGAAACTAACTTCCCAAAATTTTGGCTCAAAAAATTGCCCTGCGTCTTATACATCATAGGTAAAGTTTGAAACCTCCCGTAGGCCTAGGCTAATCTTCTTTATGATGCTCATTAACCCAGCTTACACTCTGTACTTTTACCTACCCTAAACTCCATGCATCCTTATTTTATTGCTGGTATTGTTATAATCAAGGTTAACAGGAGCGTTTTCAACAATATATGCTTAAATACACTAAAAACTTTTTTTCCTGAATCTGAAATTGGAGTGGGGGGGTCTTATATGCTGTCAAATACGGTAAGTGCATGCTTGCATATA
This sequence comes from Doryteuthis pealeii, assembly GCA_023376005.1. Lineage (NCBI taxonomy): Eukaryota > Metazoa > Mollusca > Cephalopoda > Myopsida > Loliginidae > Doryteuthis > Doryteuthis pealeii. The sequence continues at coordinate 59,785,483 of CM042166.1, forward strand.
TATTTGAAAAGTGACTACTAAAATAAAACTGAATATGAAGATTATATTTGACTCTGTCAACTCATCCAATTTCTTTTCAACAGATTACCATTTTTTAATCATCTCGATTCTTAGGGATATGAAATTTTTCAATCAGGATCAAATTGAAGATATCTCCTTAGAATTAATCAGTTCTTTTAATAAAGAATTATTTTTTATGGAAATTTATTGACATTGGCAAAGCATAGCATCATATAGAGATACAGAAAAAGATTCTCATTAAATAGATCTGTGGTTCCCACCCTTCAAATTTTTTTACCAGTAGACCTCTTTGATTCCTATTTTATTCTGGTGGGCTCCCATAGTCATTAGATGTTTAAAAAATCCTATTGTATTTTTATAGTTAAATATTTTTCTGCTTACCTGAACTCAAAAAATTGTTATATGGTCTGGGGGCAGAAATAGATCTTATTTTTCTCTGAATTTTTTAGATGAGGTTTGGTAATTTGTATTATTTGTATTATTAGGACTAATGTCCTCATCTTTATTGTTATCTGCACAATGATGTGCCCTCCAGCCTTCTTCAGGTATTTCTTGTTGGACTGGGGAGCCTTCATGTCATAATGAGGATTACCGTGAAGGCTCCTGATTATGACATGAAGACCCCAGAGTCTGACAAAAAGGTTCCCGAGTTCAAAGAGAAGGTTTCCGAGTTAACAATAAAGATGAGGATAATAGTCCGAATAATCCAAATAATACAGATTATATATTATGTGAATTTTTTTCCAATTTGTTTTTTTTTTTGTTTATCCTGAAACATAATAGGGAGATTATTTGAACTGGCTCAAGGGCATGAAGTGAAGTGAAGATTACATTATGTGCAGTTCAAATGAAAACATTCTTTAAAAGTTAAGAAATTTGAAAATATTTATTTAGTATGTGTTATTGTTTAAATAACCAGATTGAATAAATTATCAAATTTATTCAATAAGTTATCAAATTTATCCAATCTGGTTATTTAAACAATAACACATACTAAATAAATATTTTCAAATTTCTTAACTTTTAAAGAATGTTTTCATTTGAACTGCACATAATGTAATCTTCACTTCACTTTACGCCCTTGAGCCAGTTCAAATAATCTCCCTATTATGGCTAAGACAAACACTCTTTTCTTCTTAAGATTCTTTCTCAATATTTGGTGTTATGTTCCGCATATACACTGCTTTTTTTTTATTCTTATGACTCCTTTTTTTTTTCTTTTTTTTCTTTTCTATTCCTAAGAGAAGTCATTAAGAGACCTTTTGTCATTTTTGACATAGACCTAATCCTTATTGACATGCTATTATCTCTCTGATGTTGACAATTGCATCAATGGGGGAAGAAACTCAGGCTTATATTTGTTGCCACAAACTTATATAGCCTATACTTATTTCCTTCTTTTTTTTTTTCCTTAAACTTTTTTTTATCTTTACTAAAAAAAATTAGAATGATGCTATTTACTTTTAAGACCTTTTACATTAGCCAATATTCTCAAGGTTTAACTGATTGTTTTCAAGTGACAGCCGCCTTCTGTAAGATGCTACTAAAAGATTTTATTTCATTTTTTTGGCCCATAGATCTTAGTAAAAAAATTAGATATATTTACTGTTATGTTTTAACATACAGATGTAATTATATGGAGGATAAGAATGATAATGCAAGACCAGGTTCTTATAAAATTAACAAGGATTTATTAAAACACAGAGTAGAAAATGCTTCTAACTCTCAAGTGAACTTAACCAAGAACTGAACGTTCAGCGTTCCCAACATACAAATGTAAACAAATTCTTTGACTGATCAAAGGGAAGCAACTCTATTTTTTGTTTTAAGTCTATTTTGTTAGGTGTTCCTAATATTTACAAAGTCTAATAATTTGTTCAAGGTTGTGATTCAAGACATAAATACAGTTTTATAATGCCACAAGCAGGATGTAACACAGGGTCTGTTTTGTTTAAGTGGGGTAAAGCTGGTTTGAATTCAGTTTTCCTTCTCCTAGACTGGTTGCCTAACTGGTTAATGAACTCGGTCTGCCTTAGTATTTTCCCCATAGCTGGAGGGGGAATAGAGAGAGCTTTGTGCCTTTCCCAAGAGCATTATTACAAAGTGAAATGCAAACAGCCTCATTCAGGATTTGAAGTCCGGTTTAGGATTCCATTTCCAACAACCATATCCTCTATGCTAGTTTTATAATATATCCGCTTTCATATAACATAGTGCTATATTTGCTACACTTATTTATGGTTTTAAAAAATATCCAAGATTTTGAAAATATAAACCAACTATTTTATATTTTTTTCTAATAGATTCTCAAAGACCTTAATTACAAATCCCAGATTCTGAATATAGTCTTATAGAACACGTATTATAATACATTTAAGTTTTTGCTAGTAATGTCTGCTTTTAAATATCACAGTCAAATAAAAAGTCCCAAAGACCTAATTTTTTACTTAGGCTCCAATACAGACTATTTGTACTTGATCTCTTATGTCATTTGAGGCCACAGGAGATTGAGTTTTGTCTCACAGTTATTTTTAAAATTATGAAGAAGGTACATATTACTTTTAGAAATCTTACATTTACATACAAAGGTAGAACTTTAAGACTTGTTATCCTCACCAAGTTCCAAAACCCTCCCACACCAATGATTAACAGAGATAATCTAAGTATATTGAAAATAAATTCATAAGGTAACTGACGCTATTTTAAAAACAGTTTGTTTTTTTCTTGTTTTTATCTGAAAGAAATATCTACTTATTCATGTAACCACAGTAAATATATTTGATGACCTAGGGCTATAACTACATTATCTCCATAAAAATATACTAGGGGGCTTTCCCCCCTAGGCAGCACCAGCCCCTTCACCTAAAAATTATAAGGGCTGGGTTTTATGCCTGGTGCCTCTCAAGGAGAATGCAAACAGAATTTTAGCAATTTTTAAATCTACAGCTATGGGTGGGAGGCTTGCTTCTGCAGGGCACCTCACTTTTAAAATGACCTTATATCTATTTTAGGTTGGTGAGAAGTTTGAAAAATATCTTACAAAACATTTTCTCTTATTATTAAATACTTTACTTATAGTTTACTCCTTTGAAACATATTTTGCAAAAAATAGTTCGAAGACTGGGCCAATTTAAGATGAATGAAACTAAGGATTAACTTTTCAGAGATCAGCATAATCAGTAAATATAGAACTTTAGATACCAAGATCTGTCTCAAGGGATGAAATCATCACTGGTTACTTCCTAACAGAACCTAAGTTTCTTTTTTCTTATTATCAGTCTTTTACAAAATATAGCATTTTCAGATGGCAGTTCAGTCAGTAGAGCACCCACCTTGGAATCACAAGGTTCTGAGTTCAATGCCGGTCCCCACCAACTCAGCATAGATTGAGTAATCTGATCTGTGCAATAAAGTGAGGAGCTGACAGTGGGTGTAGCGCTCCATCTTGTAGAATAATCAAACTAAGTTCCAATTACTGTCAAATTGGTAAGACAATGCAACAAGTAGTTGTACTGAATATAAATCTATCTTGCTGTAATACTACTTCAGAATGCCAGGGTATCTATGAAGCCCCACAACATCATAGAAACCAAGAAACCAATCAGAACTCAAGGAATGGAATCACCCAAATACATGAATGGACTATTCTTGATTTCCATAAATACCAACTATCTTGAGCAGTGCTTGAATTGTGCTTAGCCAGTTGCTGTTGTTCAAACCAACAGTAGACTGACTGACTTCAATACACCCCAGCAAAACAATCTCCCTGGTTTTGTTTTTAGCAAAAAGGGAATAGACTTTCTCACTGTCTGGCTGATACCAACAATAGGCCACTCTGTCAATTTTATTTTATTTTGTCATGATAGAATCTGTGTATAAGCAATAATTGTCAGAACAAAAAGAAACCTCTTTAAAGTAAAGAGTGTATATTCATTCTTTATTTACCTCTGTTTGATATTGATTGACAATACCTTTCATCACCTTTGTAACCATCTTTTGTCTTTTTATTCTTCTGAGTTGTATAGGATTATACTTAATGAAATGTCAAGAAATATAACATTTATTGAAATGCAAAAGAAATTCATTAAAATTCCTAAAATATGATTTAACATTGTCACTTACAATAAGATATTAATGAAATATTTTTCCTATTAACTTCATTTTTGTCATTCATTGTTTTAAAGATAGTCATGTATTCTCATTATTCTTTATCAAAATATAATATATATATATATATATATTGCTTTTTTCAAAATTTTTTTTTTCAATATATATATATATATATATATAATTGATAATTTTGAATCATATTACCACGACCAGACAACTCGGCAAACACCATTTGCGACATCCGGAGCACTGGACAGCTGTTTCGACCTCCTTTGGTCTCATCAGCAGTGCATACCACAATCTCCGCCACTAGAGATTGAACTCGTGGACCACAGCGTGAAGAGCGGGGACTTAACACACTGGTCCACCAGCCCATGTCACAAACGGAGAATGCCAAATCATCTAGTCAATGGTAACATTAATTCAAATGCGCAGTCACTTAACCTATATTGCCATGTATCCTAACGAAGGATTACAGAGGGCAAGGGCACCTCTAGGACAACGACTTCCCAATTCGGGGCCTGCATCCACAGAACGAAACCTAATGGGCAAAGGGTATATATTGAATTTTTTGATTTTTTTTGATAGAGGAATTATATATATAATTGATAATTTTGAATCATATTACCACGACCAGACAACTCGGCAAACACCATTTGCGACATCCGGAGCACTGGACAGCTGTTTCGACCTCCTTTGGTCTCATCAGCAGTGCATACCACAATCTCCGCCACTAGAGATTGAACTCGTGGACCACAGCGTGAAGAGCGGGGACTTAACACACTGGGCCACCAGCCCATGTCACAAACGGAGAATGCCAAATCATCTAGTCAATGGTAACATTAATTCAAATGCGCAGTCACTTAACCTATATTGCCATGTATCCTAACGAAGGATTACAGAGGGCAAGGGCACCTCTAGGACAACGACTTCCCAATTCGGGGCCTGCATCCACAGAACGAAAACCTAATGGGCAAAGGGTATATATTGAATTTTTGATTTTTTTTTGATAGAGGAATTATATATATAATTGATAATTTTGAATCATATTACCACGACCAGACAACTCGGCAAACACCATTTGCGACATCCGGAGCACTGGACAGCTGTTTCGACCTCCTTTGGTCTCATCAGCAGTGCATACCACAATCTCCGCCACTAGAGATTGAACTCGTGGACCACAGCGTGAAGAGCGGGACTTAACACACTGGGCCACCAGCCCATGTCACAAACGGAGAATGCCAAATCATCTAGTCAATGGTAACATTAATTCAAATGCGCAGTCACTTAACCTATATTGCCATGAATTAATGTTACCATTGACTAGATGATTTGGCATTCTCCGTTTGTGACATGGGCTGGTGGCCCAGTGTGTTAAACCGCTCTTCACGCTGTGGTCCACTTCAATCTCTAGTGGAGATTGTGGTATGCACTGCTGATGAGACCAAAGGAGGTCGAAACAGCTGTCCAGTGCTCCGGATGTCGCAAATGTTTGCCGAGTTGTCTGGTCGTGGTAATATGATTCAAAATTATCAATTATATATATAATTCCTCTATCAAAAAAAAAAATCAAAAATTCAATATATACCCTTTGCCCATTAGGTTTCGTTCTGTGGATGCAGGCCCCGAATTGGGAAGTCGTTGTCCTAGAGGTGCCCTTGCCCTCTGTAATCCTTCGTTAGGATACATGGCAATATAGGTTAAGTGACTGCGCATTTGAATTAATGTTACCATTGACTAGATGATTTGGCATTCTCCGTTTGTGACATGGGCTGGTGGCCCAGTGTGTTAAGTCCCCGCTCTTCACGCTGTGGTCCACGAGTTCAATCTCTAGTGGCGGAGATTGTGGTATGCACTGCTGATGAGACCAAAGGAGGTCGAAACAGCTGTCCAGTGCTCCGGATGTCGCAAATGGTGTTTGCCGAGTTGTCTGGTCGTGGTAATATGATTCAAAATTATCAATATATATATAATTCCTCTATCAAAAAAAAATCAAAAATTCAATATATACCTTTGCCCATTAGGTTTCGTTCTGTGGATGCAGGCCCCGAATTGGGAAGTCGTTGTCCTAGAGGTGCCTTGCCCTCTGTAATCCTTCGTTAGGATACAGGCAATATAGGTTAAGTGACTGCGCATTTGAATTAATGTACCATTGACTAGATGATTTGGCATTCTCCGTTTGTGACATGGCTGGTGGCCCAGTGTGTTAAGTCCCCGCTCTTCACGCTGTGGTCCACGAGTTCAATCTCTAGTGGCGGAGATTGTGGTATGCACTGCTGATGAGACCAAAGGAGGTCGAAACAGCTGTCCAGTGCTCCGGATGTCGCAAATGGTGTTTGCCGAGTTGTCTGGTCGTGGTAATAGATTCAAAATTATCAATTTATATATAATTCCTCTATCAAAAAAAAAAATCAAAAATTCAATATATATATATATATATATATTGCTAAAATTCTCGTTCAGTTTAGCTCAGTCGGTAGAGCATCCACCTAGGAACCATAAGGTTCTGGGTTCAGGTTTGATACCAGTCCTCACCAACTGAGTAGCACAGCTTGAGTAATCTGATCTGTGTGGTAAGTTGGGGAACTGGTGGTAGGTTTGGTGATCCAATCTCTCTATATGACGTTAAACGGCATCTAGTGGTGATATTCCAATCCTGAAATTCTGTGGAGTGTGGAGTCCTCATTCATCGCTGATACTCTCAGATCTACTCTGACCTGGAGTGGTAGTACCATGTTAGGGTTCCATCAATGGGTTAAATAGATAAAAAAAAGAGTTTTTTTTAAATGTGTTTAAAAAAAAAAAGAATTTAGTTTAAAAAAATATTGAATACCTAAAAAGAATGAATAAGACAAAAACGTCCTCAGGTTATTTCCTAGTTGAGTAACATGAATGACCCAGAAAACAGAACCCAAATTATTTATTTCCTAACCTTAAACTAACCTCTAACCTTTGTTGGACTTAAACTTAAAAAAAATTAAAATTAAAATTAACAGTTTTATTACAAAATTTGTGGGTTCTGCTTTTTCTGGGTCACCCTGTAATATTATGGGTGGGGTTAGGGTTTAGGGTTAGTTTAATGGGAAAATAAATAATTTGGGTTCAGTTATTTCTGGGTCACCCTGTAATATGATGCTACTCAACTAGGAAATAACCTGTCCTCAGCATAAAATAACCCAAGGATTGACATGCAATCCAATCAACCAAAATTAATTTTTCAATTGGTCTTCTTAAAATACTTCTTTGCTTCAGACTTGATAGATTATATATACAACTGATTTTACTATCAATTTTCTTTTTTATTTCTGTTTGCTTATATTTTTTTCTTTCTTATGTATTTCTCTGTCTTCAGGTCATAAGTACATATCAGTTAATCTTCAGTCTGTTACTTTCAGTGACATCTATGGAAGACATCTGCAATGGCTACCAGCTAAAATATAAATCTATTTATTTTCAACAGTTTTCTATTTATAATCCAGGACTCTCACTTTTTGCTCATTTTAAGCAATGAATGCATATAAACTAGACTAATTTTAGAAAATACAAAAATATAAATTTTTGATTTTTCATAAAGGAAAATTTGTTGATTTTCCTGTTTTTGGAAGATTAGTCCAGTTCTATTATATCCACATTGTTGTTGTGGACTAACTTAAAATATATCTTGAAATGGGTAAGTTTAATTCTGATTCATATCAAGATTTTTATTTCTGTAAATGGAAATCAGTGTGGAAAAAGAAATATTTAAGAGAACCATCTAAATCATCATCATCATCATCATTATTGTTGTTGTTGATGATGAAAATTTAGAACAATGCAGATTTTAAATAATAATAAAAGATAAACTCTCAGATCATTTTTTGCCTTAGGAAAGCCTGGTTAAACACACCAGCTGCTCTACCTTTTGAGCTATATAAAGATTAGCATAATGCTTACACTCATTAGAAATGGAAATGACAAATATTTAAATAATAATAAAAGATAAACTCTCAGATCATTTTTTGCCTTAGGAAAGCCTGGTTAAACGCACCAGCTGCTCTACCTTTTGAGCTATATAAAGATTAGCATAATGGTTATACTCATTAGAAATGGAAATGGCAAATCCAACTTCAAATCCTGGACTAGTCTTTTTGCATTTTATTTTGTGTTAATGCTCTTGAGAAAGGCATGAATCCCTAAGCTATGGGTAGGGTAGACTGTGTTCTTTAGCCCTGGTTAGACAATCAGTCTAGGAGAAGGAAAACTTTGAATTTGACCCAGGTTTAATCTGCTTGAAAATTGAATTTGTTTCATATCATGTTCATGATGGACGGGTTGGGTAAATACATACAAAGTAGCATTAGTTTCCAGAAACGCAAATGAAATCTATAAACATATCCCTCATTCTGTTTCTTGATTTCTCTTAGTGCTATGTTTGTTGTTATTGTTTTTACGTTGATGATATTAATATAAGTATCTTAGTATTATTTGTATTATTGTCCTCCTCTTCATTGTTATCTGTACAGATAACAATGAAGATGAGGACAATAATACAAATAATACAAATAATACTAATTATCAAGCCTCATCTCAAAAATTCAGAGAAATAATAGTATCTTTTTATTCATTTTCATTCTTAGATAAAATATTATTAATAATTTTGCCTAGTATTTTTTTTTTCATCTTTTAGTTTTTAGTTTTTTTTTTAAATTTTCTATCATATTAATATTCTATCAGCTGTTATTCTATGAGGGCATAAAATAAGGATGATAAATTCAGTAAGATTCAATCTTTTGTCTCATATAATAACTATTCAAGTGAATTGCATTATAAAAATTAAATGATAAAACAAAATGCTACAAATCACTTAATGTTGTATCAAGTTTTAGTAAGATTGCTTTATCTTCAGGTTATTCCATGTTTAAGTATTCTACAGATTTCCTCAAAGTCTTGAAACAGTTTTAAAATTGAACATTTAATGACTTACATTGTACAAATAATAAAATCTTTTCGTAAAAAATCATATAAAAATTCATCTCTTAAAGATTTAATATTGATGCATTTTTTTTATTATTGCACTTCAACATGACCGCCATCTTTGTTTATACATTTTCAACCTGTAGTGGGACTTTATGGACACCCTGTAGTATGTTAAATATTTCAAGGAGTCTCTGTTTTGCATAGTTCCCTATCCCTGTACCATACTTGTTAATTACTTTTATTTTGACTACAGGAGTAATTCTCTAAAAAAAATCAATGTTGGGTATCTCAACATAATTTTCTCTGACCAACTGACTGAACAATAGCAAGGTATTGCAACTTTTCTGGTCATCTAGTATTTATCTTATTACATGACTTTAACCCCATGGTGCATAGGGTTAGTGGTTTTAACATCTCTCTTCTTCTTTTTTTTTTTTTTTTTTTTTTTTTTTTACTTCGCCTAACCAATCTCCAGCCTAGTAATGAAATTCTGTTCCATGTGGAAGATGCTTTGCTTCAACAAAGCAGATCATCTTGAATGACATTAAAATGGTGATGTGATCTTGTTGAGACTTTGTTTAATACATTATAAAATGGATATAAAGAAAAAATACTAAAGCTCAGGATGCAGTTATATATACATACATATATATATATATATATATATATATATATAGAGAGAGAATTTTTGTAATATATAGATTGTCATTATGATAGTCTCATGGGATGTACAAGTAGTGCAATGAAAATGGAAACAGTAACCCCAATTTAAATTCTAGACTGATACATCTGTATTCCCTTTACAGTAATATTGTAGACTGAACTCTTAAGACTTCAGTAGGCTAACCAGTCTAGGAGAAGGACAACTCAGAATTCAATCCTCCAATACATCATGAGCCAATATAGCAGAGCAAGGCTCATTACTCTTTATGTCTTTGGGGAGGCCTGAGTCCTGTTGTGGATTTTAAAAAAGCTAGTGTTGCTGCTGATTATGATTGTGTATTAAATGAGTTATAGGGCCAGTTTAGCTCAGTCGGTAGAGCGTCGGACTAGGAACCACAAGGTTCCAGATTCAATACCGGCCCTCACCAACTTAGCATATGAATAGCACAGGGATCTGTATGGTAAAATGAGGAGCTGATAGTAGGTGTGGCGCTCCACCTCAGATGCCAAAAACAATTTTCTTGGTCTTGCATTAGTGAAAAGGGAATAGACTTCCTCGCTGTCTGGCTAATACTGACTTTAGGCCACCTCGACAACTTTACTTTTACTTATGAAATGAGTTAATTTTGGATGTCTTCTACCAATATTTTACTGTTTAAACATTGTACCTCAGAGAGAAATCCATTTTAAGCATTTTTTTCCTTTTTTCTCATATATCAAATATGTAATAACTTCAAATTACTGCGTAAAAAATGATAATTTTATCAAATATCTAGTTGTTCAAAATGGCAAATTTGGGTACATCATGAGAAACAGGATAACTGAACTGAATTTTGATTCTGATTGTGACTGCTGCTGCTGCTGCTTTCACTAGAATACACTTGGAAATATTACAAGCTCAAACTTAACACGCCATTGTTAGTTATCTTTATGTTTGTGTCGTCATTAGCATCTTCTATATATATAATAGGAAGTTTGGTATGTAGGTGTTGACGTATAATTCCAAAACAGGAGGTCACTCAGATTCGAAATCTTGCATACACATTAATATCCTTCTAACTAAGAAATACGCCAAATTTGGTTGTTTTTATGATAGTTGTTTTGTTTTACAGCATATCAACTCTCTTTTGGATCATCTTTGGAGCATCCAGCTCTGAGCCACAAGGTACCAGGTTCAATACCGGCCCTTGCCAAATCAGCGTATAAGTAAGCACAGAGATCTGTGCAGTAAAGTGGAGAGCTGATGATAGGTGTTGTGCTCCACCTCAGATGCAAAAACAATCTCGCTGGTCTAGCACTAGTGAAAAGGGGATAACTCTCTCGCTGTCTGTCTGATACTGGCAATAGGCCAATCGGTTGACTTTACTTAAAATGCTGAATCAAGTCATTTTCATAAACAAATGTCTGAGGTTGCTTACAGTACCTGTTGTTGTTTAAGAGGTCACTCAATTAAGTATGGAACAGGCTCATTGTTGCTTAACTTTGGTGATCTAGCAGGAACCGGTTCTTTCAGCATGACTTGATCATAACATAGTTTTCATGTGAATGATGCTAAAAAGACCGGTTTAGCTCAGTTGGTAGAGCCTCGGACTAGGAACCACGAGGTTCCGGGTTCGATACTGGCCCTGGCAAACTCAACATATGAGTAGCACAGGGATCTGTGCAGTAAAGTGAGGAGCTGATGGTAGGTGTGGCACTCCACCTCAGGCCCCAAAACAATCTCCTTGGTCTTGTAGAATAATCAAGCTAAGTTCCAATTACCGTTGAATTAGTAAGACACGGCAACAGGTAGTCGTAACTGAATACGAACCTATCTTGCTGCAACCCTACTGCAGAATGACAGGGTATTTATGAAACTCCACAACATCATAAAAATCAAGCAGCCAATCAGAACTCAAGGAATGGAATCACCCAAACACCTGAATGGAGTATTCTTGATTTCCATAAATACCAACTGTCTTGGATTTAGCTCAGTCGTAGAGCATCACCATGGAACCATAAGGTTTTGGTTCGGGTTTGAATCCAGTCCTCACCAACTGAGTAGCACAGCTTGGATAATCTGATCTGTGTGGTAAGTTGGGGAACTGGTGGTAGTGTGTGATCCAATCTCTCTATAGACGTTAAACGCATATAGTGGTGATATTCCAATCCTGAAATTCTGTGAGGTGGGAGTCCTCATTCATGCTGATACTCTCAGATCTACTCTGACCTGGAGTGTAGTACCATGTTAGGGTTCATCAATGGGTTAAATAGATAAAAAAGAGTTTTTTTTAAATGTGTTTAAAAAAAAAAGAATTTAGTTTAAAAAATATTGAATACCTAAAAAGAATGAATAAGACAAAAACGTCCTCAGGTTATTTCCTAGTTGAGTAACATGATGAACCAGAAAAACAGAACCCATATTATATATTTTCCATATTAAAACTAAACTCTAACCTTTGTTGGACTTAAACTTAAAAAAAATTAAAATTAACAGTTTTATTACAAATTTGTGGGTTCTGCTTTTTCTGGGTCACCCTGTAATATTATGACTAGAGGGGTGGGGTTAGGGTTTAGGGTTAGTTTAATGGGAAAAATAATTTGGGTTCGTTTTTTCTGGGTCACCCTGTAATATATGTTACTCAACTAGGAAATAACCTGTCCTCAGCATAAAATAATCCAAGGATTGATCCAATCCAATCAACCAAAATTAATTTTTCAATTGGTCTTCTTAAAATACTTCTTTGCTTCAGACTTGATAGATTATATATACAACTGATTTTACTATCAATTTTCTTTTTTATTTCTGTTTGCTTTATATTTTTTTCTTTCTTATGTATTTCTCTGTCTTCAGGTCATAAGTACATATCAGTTAATCTTCAGTCTGTTACTTTCAGTGACATCTATGGAAACATCTGCAATGGCTACCAGCTAAAATATAAATCTATTTATTTTCAACAGTTTTCTATTTATAATCCAGGACTCTCACTTTTGCTCATTTTACAATGAATGCATATAAACTAGACTAATTTTAGAAAATACAAAAATATAAATTTTTGATTTTTCATAAAGGAAAATTTGTTGATTTTCCTGTTTTTGGAAGATTAGTCCAGTTCTATTATATCCACATTGTTGTTGTGGACTAACTTAAATATATCTTGAAATGGGTAAGTTTAATTCTGATTCATATCAAGATTTTATTTCTGTAAATGGAAATCAGTGTGGAAAAAGAAATTTTAAGAGACCATCTAAATCATCATCATCATTATTGTTGTTGCATGAATGAAAATAGACAATGCAGATTTTAAATAATAATAAAAGATAAACTCTGATCATTTTTTGCCTTAGGAAAGCCTGGTTAAACACACCAGCTGCTCTACTTTTGAGCTATATAAAGATTGCATAATGCTTACACTCATTAGAAATGGAAATGACAAATATTTAATAATAAATAAAAGATAACTCTCAGATCATTTTTTGCCTTAGGAAAGCCTGGTTTAAACGCCCACCAGCTGCTCACCTTTTGAGCTATATAAAGATTAGCATAATGGTTATACTCATTAGAAATGGAAATGGCAAATCCAACTTCAAATCCTGGACTAGTCTTTTTGCATTTTATTTTGTGTTAATGCTCTTGAGAAAGGCATGAATCCCTAAGCTATGGGTAGGGTAGACTGTGTTCTTTAGCCCTGGTTAGACAATCAGTCTAGGAGAAGGAAAACTTTGAATTTGACAGGTTTAATCTGCTTGAAAATTGAATTTGTTTCATATCATGTTCATGATGGACGGGTTGGGTAAATACATACAAAGTAGCATTAGTTTCCAGAAACGCAAATGAATCTATAAACATATCCTCATTTCTGTTTCTTGATTTCTCTTAGTGCTATGTTTGTTGTTTTTGTTTTTACGTTGATGATATTAATATAAGTATCTTAGTATTATTTGTATTATTGTCCTCCTCTTCATTGTTATCTGTACAGATAACAATGAAGATGAGGACAATAATACAAATAATACAAATAATACTAATTATCAAGCCTCATCTCAAAAATTCAGAGAAATAATAGTATCTTTTATTCATTTTCATTCTTAGATAAAATATTATTAATAATTTTGCCTAGTATTTTTTTTTTCATCTTTAGTTTTTAGGTTTTTTTTTAAATTTTCTATCATATTAATATTCTATCAGCTGTTATTCTATGAGGGCATAAAATAAGGATGATAAATTCAGTAAGATTCAATCTTTTGTCTCATATAATAACTATTTCAAGTGAATTGCATTAATAAAAATTAAATGATAAAACAAATGCTACAAATCACTTAATGTTGTATCAAGTTTTAGTAAGATTGCTTTATGCTTCAGGTTATTCCATGTTTAAGTATTCTACAGATTTCCTCAAAGTCTTGAAACAGTTTTAAAAATTGAACATTTAATGACTTCCATTGTACAAATAATAAATCTTTTCGTAAAAAATCATATAAAATTCATCTCTTAAAGATTTAATATTGATGCATTTTTTTTATTATTGCACTTCAACATGACCGCCATCTTTGTTTATACATTTTCAACCTGTAGTGGGACTTTATGGACACCCTGTAGTATGTTAAATATTTCAAGGAGTCTCGTTTTGCATAGTTCCCTATCCTGTACCATACTTGTTAATTACTTTTATTTGACTACAGGAGTAATTCTCTAAAAAATCAATGTTGGGTATCTCAACATAATTTTCTCTGACCAACTGACTGAACAATAGCAAGGTATTGCAACTTTCTGGTCATCTAGTATTTATCTTTATTACATGACTTTAACCCCATGGTGCATAGGGTTAGTGGTTTTAACATCTCTCTTTCTTCTTTTTTTTTTTTTTTTTTTTTTTTTTTACTTCGCCTAACAATCTCCAGCCTAGTAATGAAATTCTGTTCCATGTGGAAGATGCTTTGCTTCAACAAAGCAGTATCATCTTGAATGACATTAAATGGTGATGTGATCTTGTTGAGACTTTGTTTAATACATTATAAAATGGATATAAAGAAAAATACTAAAGCTCAGGATGCAGTTATATATACATATATATATATTATATATATATAATATAGAAAAGAGAGAATTTTTGTAATATATAGATTGTCATTATGATAGTCTCATGGGATGTACAAGTAGTGCAATGAAAATGGAAACAGTAACCCCAATTTAAATTCTAGACTGATACATCTGTATTCCCTTTACAGTAATATTGTAGACTGAACTCTTAAGACTTCAGTAGGCTAACCAGTCTAGGAGAAGGACAACTCAGAATTCAATCCTCCAATACATCATGAGCCAATATAGCAGAGCAAGGCTCATTACTCTTTATGTCTTTGGGAGGCCTGAGTCCTGTTGTGGATTTTAAAAAAGCTAGTGTTGCTGCTGATTATGATTGTGTATTAAATGAGTTATAGGGCCAGTTTAGCTCAGTCGGTAGAGCGTCGGACTAGGAACCACAAGGTTCCAGATTCAATACCGGCCCTCACCAACTTAGCATATGAATAGCACAGGGATCTGTATGGTAAAATGAGGAGCTGATAGTAGGTGTGGCGCTCCACCTCAGATGCCAAAAAAATTTTCTTGGTCTTGCCATTAGTGAAAAAGGGATAGACTTCCTCCTGTCTGGCTAATACTGACTTTAGGCAACCTCGACAACTTTACTTTTACTTATGAAATGAGTTAATTTTGGATGTCTTCTACCAATATTTTACTGTTTAAACATTGTACCTCAGAGAGAAATCCATTTTAAGCATTTTTTTTTCCTTTTTTCTCATATATCAATATGTATATAACTTCAAATTACTGCGTAAAAAAATGAATAATTTTATCAAATATCTAGTTGTTCAAAATGGCAAATTTGGGTACATCATGAGAAACAGGATAACTGCAACTGAATTTTGATCTGATTGTGCTGCTGCTGCTGCTGCTTTCACTAGATACACTTTTGGAAATAATTACAAGCTCAACTTAACACGCCATTGTTATTATCTTTATGTTTGTGTCGTACATTAGCATCTTCTATATATATAATAGGAAGTTTGGTATGTAGGTGTTGACGTATAATTCAAAACAGGAGGTCACTCAGATTCGAAATCTGGCATCACATTAATATCTTCTAACTAAGAAATAACGCCAAATTTGGTTGTTTTTATGATAGTTGTTTTGTTTTTACAGCATAATCAACTCTCTTTTGGATCATCTTTGGAGCATCAGCTCTGAGCCACAAGGTACCAGGTTCAATACCGGCCCTTGCCAAATCAGCGTATAAAGTAGCACAGAGATCTGTGCAGTAAAGTGGAGAGCTGATGATAGGTGTTGTGCTCCACCTCAGATGCAAAAACAATCTCTGGTCTAGCACTAGTGAAAAGGGGATAGACTCTCTCGCTGTCTGTCTGATACTGGCAATAGGCCAATCGGTCGACTTACTTAAAATGCTGAATCAAGTCATTTTCATAAACAATGTCTGAGGTTGCTTACAGTACCTGTTGTTGTTTAAGAGGTCACTCAATTAAGTATGGAACAGGCTCATTGTTGCTTAACTTTGGTGATCTAGCAGGAACCGGTTTTTCAGCATGACTTGATCATAAACATAGTTTTCATGTGAATGATGCTAAAAAGACCGGTTTAGCTCAGTTGGTAGAGCCTCGAACTAGGAACCACGAGGTTCCGGGTTCGATACTGGCCTGCCAACTCAACCGTATNGAGTAGCACAGGGATCTGTGCAGTAAAGTGAGGAGCAGATGGTAGGTGTGGCACTCCACCTCAGGCCCCAAAACAATCTCCTTGGTCTTGTAGAATAATCAAGCTAAGTTCCAATTACCGTGAATTAGTAAGACACGGCAACAGGTAGTGTAACTGAATACGAACCTATCTTGCTGCAACCCTACTGCAGAATGAAGGGTATTTATGAAACTCCACAACATCATAAAAATCAAGCAGCCAATCAGAACTCAAGGAATGGAATCACCCAAACACCTGAATGGAGTATTCTTGATTTCCATAAATACCAACTGTCTTGGACACTGCTTCAGTTGTGCTTAGCCAGTTGCTGTTTGTTCAAACCAACAGTAGACTGTTGATTTCAATTGGTCTAGTGCTATTGAAAAGGGGATAGACTCCCTTGCTACGTCTGATACCTACTTTAGGCCACCCCGTCGACTTTACTTATATTATACATTGAGTTATACCAGTGTTAAAACTGCAACATCTCTCGTTACCTATTACTTTTATTGACTTTATCATCTTATACTGGGTTACTAGATGGATGTTTATACAATCATTGTCTACACATTTCTTTTTCATTTACTCTAATTTTTACTTTCTTGACAATTTCCCAAAAATCAAACTGATGGAAATGAATGCTGCTGCCGCTGCAGCCACTATGTTTTTAGTAAACAGTTCCAAAAATCCATATCAAAGTACATCAAGCAATCTCTTTCCTGTGATAAAAGGTAATCTTTAAAAAAAACTGTTTGGCAAATAATGCAACAACAACAAAAAAAGAAGAAAAGAAAAGATCTCAATGGGAAACTAATGTTTAAAATCTGTGGGAATTCCTACATTTGTTTGTCTTTTTACATTTCTAATCAATTTGATCATAGAAAAAATATTGGCTGGAAGCTGTGGAAAAATCCTGCAAGTTCCATGTCATGAGGGATTTGTTTTAATTTGGTTAAATCTCATGTGTTGTGTCTTATAATTAATTAATTTAGATATTTTTAAAGAACCCCTTGTGTTATATACCCACATGTTGGGCTTACATAAAAGTGTTCTTT
>CM042166.1:59808011-60020444 GCA_023376005.1 Doryteuthis pealeii
GCTCACTTTATCTTATCAGTGAGATCATTTTTTATTGCTAAACTCTACAGCAAAAACTTTTGCCACTAAGTAAATAATCAAGTTTGGTTTGAAAATATTCTTGCTCTATAGAATTTTACATAGTAGTGTACTGATTTTGGGATTGTTACATATTCACATTTTTATTTACATAATTTAAATGCTGTAGAGTTTGGTAATAAATAATATCTATCAATATCTGTTTCGATTATATAATGTCTACAAATGATAAAATCCTAGTATCTTTAGGTTAAAAGAAAATTAACTTTTTGTAAAAAAATATCTTAGATATGTATTTATTTCTGTATTGTTGTGTAATGGTTATGATAGGAAATTGCCACAATGACATGGTTTGTTGCAATTCACATAGTACTAATACTCTTGGGAAAGGCCTGAATCCATCTGTTCTCCCTTCAGCTATGGGTAAATAGTAAGGAGCACTGAACTCTTTAATCTTGGTATGGCAAGCAGTCTAGAAGAAGGAAAACTCTGAATTAAAATCTGTTAAACTCCACTTAAAAATTGACCTTGTGTCACATCCCACTCGTGTACAGAGTGGTTGGTAGATACATATTTATGAATCATATTGTATAGACCATTTAACTAACAAACACACAAGAGATGGGGAAAATGAACTTCCAGATTTTGTTATTCATCTTGTAATTGAAAGTTCACTGACCATTAGACAGGTGATTCTGATTCCTTATTTGTTTTTTTATTAAACCACAATATCTTTTAATAACTCAATAGTGACCCCTGACATTCCAAAATTCAATCCCCCCCCTCCAACCATTATTCACACAACAGTAATTTAAAATAGAAAAATAAATAAGCATAATCAGTAGAATTATTTGTGACTGGGGATTGATATTTAGAATGCTTATATCCAAGGGTTTGCCCCCCCCCCCTCAGACAGAGACCATCTTTCCTAAGAAAGTTAAAGTCAATATCTGATGCCTTTTTTAATTCACAAAAAGTTAAATTAATTCTATAAAAAAAAAACCGAAAAAAAAAAGACTGCTAGACTGGACAAAGTAAAGTAAGTAAGTCGTCGGGGCGGCCTAATGTCGGTATCAGCCAGATAGTGAGGGAGTCTATCACATTTTCAATAGCGCTAGACCAAGGAGATTGTTTTAGCATCTGAGGTGGAGCGCCACACCTACCATCAGCTCCTATTTTACGGCATAGATCCCTGTGCTACTCATACGCTGAGTTGGCGAGGGCAGTATCGAACCTGGAACCTTGTGATTCCTAATCAAACGCTCTACCAACTGAGCTAACTGGCCCTATAACCAGTATGATTTATTACCATTCTCACTAACCTAATGTATTAAAATAAGTCCCAATATAAACTTTAATTGTATTAGTTTGAAGAGAATTTTAAACATGTACCTACTGAAATAAATAAACAAGAAATTCAAACACCTTTGCAGACCCTTTTTATTATATATATGTGTGTGTGTGTGTGTGTTGTGTATATTTAGGCAGCAGATTTTCTTGTCTATTAAAGATGACAGGCAAGGATTTGGTGTTTATTTTTTTATTGTGAGATGTCACAACTGTGGATGAAGGCAATTTAAGAATTGTCCAAAATCAGAGATCTCTCACACGAACATGAAAAGGCCAATAAAAAGATTGACACCAAATCCTTGTCTGTCATCTTTGATAATAATAATAATAATAATAATAATAATAATAATAATATAACCATAATTTTCAAACCAAGTTGGTTTGAAAATTGCTTAGGCAAGAAAATGTCAGTTTCCAAGCACTGTTGACTTCACTAATCACATATAAATACCTCTCTCTTGCTCTCTCTCTCTATCCCCCTCTCTCTCTCTCTCTCTATATATATATATATATATATATATATATATATACATATATATATATATATATTCTTTTATCCACATAATTCCTATGAATCCATATATTCTCCCTCCACTATGGGTTAAATAGTAGGGCAGACTGGGCTCTTCAGCCTTGGGTAGGTAACCAGTCTAGGAGAGGGATAACTCTGAATTCAAAATTCCTGAGGTCGGTCGTTGATTGGGTTTGTGGCAACCTTTGATGCACCAATTCTTTCCTATCGACTGTGCCAAAAAGTGTGGATGGTCCAACACAAGCCTTCACCACTATAAACAAATCCCTGTGTGGGAGTTCATTGTGTGTATGAACCCTCATACGTCGATAATCGACGGGAGAGTCCATTTTTTTATTTTTTTTTATTTTATATATATACATTCTTTTATCCACATAATTCCTTGTTTTCTTCTCATTTTAACAGTCCTGAAGAAGGTTTCCATTGTAAACCAAAATGCTCGGGTATCGACTATAAATTTCCATCCATCATAACATCCCGTGTTTGTTTCTAAATTTTCTCCACATACTGTCAGATTAATTTCCTCATCTTAGTTCCATATAATATATATATATATATATATATATATATATATATAATAGCAGAAGTTGTACTACTTATAACCTGTAGAAAAGCAGTCATGCTGAGCCATATGTGAGTAAATCCTGTCATTTATTATAGGACCCATGCAAATAATTATAGATTTTGGTGGCTTAGATAGTACCTACCTTAGAGCCTCTAAAGCAACTGTTGTTCTTTTGCATTGTATTCAATTGCATTCAATTCCAGGGATTTCTTCTATCTCTTCATCTCTTAAATCAAATCACTGCTGTTCTTTAGTTTTAATTCATGCTTCAGTTCATTAATTGACTGATTTAAAATAACAAAGACAAGAAAAGGCATTCTTGTAAGTAAATCAATAGTTCTGCTTTCCTGGGCAAATTTTTTCTTTGTTGATTTTTCACTTGCTTTTTAAAGCTTTTTTTTTTTCCTCTTAAAAATATACACATAAAAGAAAATAGTAAAATCATTAGAGTGCTTTGGCAAAGGTGTAAAAACTATCAGGATTTATTTCCTGTATTAGAATTCAGAGAAAATTTAATTGACACATTTTTTTTTTTTTCTGATCTTTTTTCTTGCAATAGATTTGTACATTGTATATTGATATAGACACAAACATACTCACTTATATATCAACATGACATATAGGAATATATATATATATATATATATATATATATATAATATATATGTGTGTGTGTGTGAGTGTATAAACATTTTATATGAAAAACATTGAAATAAATAAATTTAGTTGATGTATATTTATCTGTAACTTATTTTTCAGACATCTTTCATTTGTCAATATGTGTGTATTGAATCTTACATACTCACTTAAAATGTTTCTCTAAGTATGTATTTATATGTCTACCTTAAATTATTTGTATTTCATTAGGTATATTGATATTATGATAATCATTATTATCTAATATTATTGCTAATGCCCTTAGGAAAGACATGAATCCATCTATTCTCAATAGTAGAGCAGACTGGGCTCTTTAACCTTGGTATAGCAACCAGTCTAGGTGAAGGAAAACTCTAAATTCAAACCTGTTAAACTCTGCTTAAAGAATTGACCTTGTGTCACATCCTGCTCCATGCACAAGGGTTAGTAAATACATATTTACATTAAATGTTCTTTTAAGTATCTATTTACATGTCTACCTTGATTTTTTTTCTATTTCATTCAGTTATCTGATGTATAACAAATTCAATATTTAGCTAGTTAACCTCTAACCTCTCTTACTACACCTATTCTTATATCTACATCTTGATGATTATAAATGGGTGAAGTCCTTGTGGTGTAGTGGTTAACATGCTGGACTGCAACATCATAATGAGTGAGTTTTATTCCAGTCATGCTATTACATTCACTTTCGGACTTGGCATTAAATGACCCACGGAGGTTGATATGCCATTAAACAAAACTCAAACTCACTTTTGGACTAATACCCTTGGGAAAGGTATAAACCTCCTTCATCTTCCCAGCTATGGGTTAAATAGTATCCCTACTGTTATTCTACAAGGATCACTTTGGCATTAAGTAACCCATGAATATACCATTAACACAAAGAAACCAAACTGATAACTATAAGTTATACATTTGTGTATCAATCATTCTAGTTCTGTTGACAGATTTCAATACATTTATTTATGATTATACCATACATCAGTCTGGATTCATATAATATAAAACGTTTATATTTGTCAAAAGGATTAAGTTTACCAATCAATATTTCTTTGTGCATGTGAAATATATTGGGTATACACATGCATATATATACAAAAAAAAATCACCTTATATTTTAAACAAAAAAAAAACATCTTAAACAAGATAAACTTTGAAACCAGTCAACATGTCTTCAAATGCTTATAATTTCCCGCCAATTCTCCTCCCACCATTGATACATTCTTATAAACTTGTGAGCCCCCCCCCCTGCCTCCTACTAATTCCTACTGCTACTATTTGTTTAAAAAGACAGACAATAGAAACATCTCACAAGTTTCACACCTGATGATGGCACAAAATCATGCAGAAAGTGCTTGTGAAAAAACTTTTGGCGGATTCATGCACCAATTTCACCCAGATATTAAAAAGATGGCCAGACAGTTAGAAAGGATCGAACAAAAAATCGTCCAACAAGAATTGTCCGTTGAGTTTAACAAAACATATATATACACACACACACACACACACACACACACACACACACAATTAGTATGCATATGAATACTTTAATAAATATATTGAAATGAAATGAAATTTATTGTGTACAGTGCTCAGGTGCACCACAACTCATCAAAGTCTCATGTCAAGTACACAGAATAATGTAGTGTCAGGAACATGAACAGTTTACAGTATTAATATGTATTTATGTGTGCATATGTATGTGGAGAGTGGCATCAGGTATAATGTCGGCGGACTACAGGAAGCATGGAGGCTTTGAAAGATTCAGTGCTTCGGCAGCCTACAACAGACGCAGGCAGTTTATTCCATGTCTTCAAAAGTCACGTGAGCAGTGCTGTTTTCTGACTTTGTAGGTATGCCCACGTGTGTTGGAAAGATGGAGATCAAAAAGGTGCTCAAGGTTGCTGTTGTCAGATATGTCAGATAGATATACTTATAAATATACATTAATAATATTAGTCTATTTATGTTCCAGGTAAATATTATACCAACAGTGTATTAGTACTATATGCTTAAGAGTGCATATATACTATTGTATATTTATAATATATTTATGTTAAAAAAAAGATTATGATGGGGATATAAATACTTTAATTCTGATATCTTCAGAAATGTTTAACACTTTTTCATTGGGATGACCTCTTAATTTAGGAACCAACAGTAGTTACCTTCATGTTTTAGTTGAATTGGCCTTGATGCCTCATTTCTTACTCAGATGTTTTCTGGTGGAACATCTCAGCAGACTCAAGACTTACAACACACACACACCAATTAGAAAAGATGAGCAATGAAGAAGTGCATTTAAGACACATCTAGTATTCCATTATTTAATATGTTGTTAGTATATTGTTTATTAAATTAGCAGAGTTTTCAGCTTTATAAGACCCAAAAATATTCTGTACAATTAACATGAAATGAATGAATGAATGAATGAATCCCATGCTGTCAAATTTTGTGGATTCTCTGATCCAGGATCCAGCGAAAATGCTTGTCTTTAGCTTTACATCACTTCTAAATGTAGATACTGGAATATACAATATCTCTGATCCGGGATCCAGTGAAAATGCTTTACATCACTTCTAAATGTAGATACTGGAATATACAATATCCCTGATCCGGGATCCAGTGAAAATGCTTTACATCACTTCTAAATGTAGATACTGGAATATACAATGATCACGTTTTTTTTCTTATCAAAATTCTTCATAAGTATAAATTTGATACGAGGAGGTGGAAGGAAGATCTTTCATGAATCTACTGGTGACGTATATTGTATATTGTATAAAATCTTGACGTGCTTAAACAATTCCAATGATGGATTCAGAATTAGAATACTTTGATTTAGTCTAAAACACACGTTCTTACTTTAGTAGCAAAATCTTTGTTGGTCTGTGTTATTGAAATATTAACAATAGCAACAATACTTTTTTGTGTGCTAATGAGGATGATGTTTTAAAAAAAAAACGTGAATCAAATGATTTAGACTTTCTTGTTTGTTAATATATATTGATTATCAACAAACCTTTCTTTGTAGTTGTCAACCCAAAACAATTTAGTTTCATTATATTTTTTTTTTTTTTTCTTTGGTGGGGACAAGGGGAATACAATTATCTATCCCCTAGACCAATTCTTAAAACGTGTCTCATTTAAGAAATATGTCCGAAAAGATGTGTCCTAAACAAAAGAAATATTTACTACTAATTTCCTTTTCTGCAAGTCAAATCCTGAAATAAAAGTATGGATGGAGGAAGAGAAAGAACACTTGAGTTAACAAATAAAAACAGCATTTAATGAAAGAAATGTTTCGGCTCGAGTAGATGAGGAGGTGCAAGTGGCACAATGGTTATCATCACTGAAAATAGACTTGGCAAGCCAAGTTCAAATCCTGGACAATTCTATTTGCATTTCACTTTGTAGTAACATCTTTGGGAAAGGCTATGGGTAAATAGTAGGGCAGACTGGGCTCTCTAGTCTTTATCATTTGAAACTTGAATCTTAATTATTTTCTCCCACTCCCATGGGTTTTTCTCCTCCCCCTCCCCTCCTCTACTAAGGGAATAAAGAAATGATGACAAGAGAAAGATAATCCATGTTAAATGCATGTTGGAAAATCAGAGAATGTTTTAACAGTGTTTTTATTGTAGACAGGACCCCCCCCCCTCCTAAAATCATATAAAAAATCAAAATTGACAAAAAATGCATGAGAAGAAAAATGGTCTTCTGAATGCTAAGCAACAAAAAATACTTGCAGAAAAAAAAATGTTTTTCTATTTTTTCTAGACAGGACACTTCTGGTTCAGATGTGCCCTTAAAGGTTCTCAGAAATAAATCAGAATTTTTCTTTAGGTTTAAAACTTTTTGTTGTGTCATGTTCATATATGCATTGCATCTTGATAAGATATATACCATATAAACTTGCATATCATGCAACAATATGAATACAATGTCAAAACAATCTCTGACTTTCTAACATGCATGTATATGAATTATCTTTCCCTTTGTTTTCATTCTCATGATTCCTTAAGTGGAGAAGAAGAAGGAAGAGGAGGAGGAGGACAACTATGAAAATCCCAAATAATAGTTGGGGGTGAAAACTATTAGAACCCAAATTTCAATGACATGAGCATGATTTCAAAGTTGAATAAATAAAATTGATAGAAAGATAACTGGTATACATGCAGGTTGGAAAGTCAGAGATTGGTCTTAAAGAAGAACCTCTTTCTAAAATCATATAAAAATCAATACTTTTCAAAACTGACAAATTACCCGAGAAAAAAAAAGAAGATATTTTGAATGCTGAGCAACAAGAGATGATTAAGAAAAAAATGCTTTTTTTTTATTCTTTCTGACCCAGGTGGTTCAAATGTGTCTTAAATGCTGTAATAAATTCTTAAGAGCTAAGGAGAGAGAGAGAGAGAGAGAGAGAGAGAGAGAGAGAGAGAGAGAGAGAGAGAGAGAGAGATGTCTTCAATATGCCAGGGTGTAAAAAAAAAGTGGGTAGTGAAAAGGAGATGGTTGGAAAGAGAGAGTGTTTAAATTATCAATATGGATATAAATAGAATAATTAAGTCATTGTCTTTACATCAGTCTTTCCTTTGCCTGTGTAATGTACACACACAAAATATAGGCATATTAATATATAGAGGCTGCCTGTGTAGTATAAGTATACACAAGTGGGTACGCTGTAGTGTTTGGTAATAAATAATACCTAATGATATATGTTTTAATTGCATAATGTTTCAATAGAAATAATAAAATCCTGTTATATTTGTTTTAGAAGAAAATTAACTATTTATAAAAGATAGGTGGGATTTGGTACATCATAAAATTGTGTCCTTTTAATACAGATTCCATAAATGCTGATAGTGTGTTCTCTAAAAGTAAATAATGACATCATCAAAAAGAAAATGGCTGTTAAACTACAAACAATGCTTGCTACTCATTTGAAAATTCAATTGCTTAAAACCCAAACAAATGAATTTTGGAACAATTTTCCTCTTTCGTTTGTTCAGAATAAAAACAAAAGAAATCTTTAAGCAAAATTGACAATGAATTTTAAATAAGAAAACAAACAAAAAGACTAATTAAAAATAAGTCAAATCTCATTTAAACATTTCAATGGCTGTTAATTAAGTTAAACTGCTTTTTATTTTTTTGTTTTTGTTGTTATTACTGTAGCAAATTGTCACATTCAATTCCTTATCCTCATCCCCCTTCTCATCTACATCAACTAATTCCTTTTTACTTTCTTCTTTTACCTCCTACTACTACTACTCCATATGTTTTCTTTTTCTTTACTTTGTTTCTCTCTTTTCTTCTCTTTATTTGCACCTTCCTGCACAAATCTGTTATTTTTCTGTATTCTTAATCCATTATTAATATAACGACGGATATGTCAAGGCTGAAAATGGGTATAACAACTTCTATTTGTTTTTAATAGTTAATATTATCAATATTGATGGATGAATATCATCATCATCATCATCATTGTTTGAATGATAGTTCCAGGAGAGTAGCTTTTCCAAATGCTAAGTTAGCACCACCAGAATAACCTACAGGTTAATGGTATAGTGGATATAAGTATTGGTTAAAATGTATCTGGTGGTTGTGAGTTCAATCTCTGGTTTGGTTTAGTTTAAGTTGGAAGAGTGTGGTGTAATGGTTAGAATGATAGGAAATGGACTTGTTGACCCAAGTTCAAATCCTGGACAAAGCTACAGTTCACATAGTGCTAATACCCTTGGGAAAGGTATGAATCTAACTATTCTCCTTCCAGTTATGGGTAAAATAGTTGGGCAGACTGGGGCTCTTTAACCTTGGTTAGGCAACCAGTCTAGGAAAGGAAAACTGAATTTAAACCTGTTAAACTCCATTTGTGGTGGTCTCTACTAGAATAGGCTCAGTCCTTATTAGTGATCTATTTCATTAATTAATAACTAATAATTTTAATAAGATAATTTTAAACAAATTTTTAACAGCATATTGACCTTGTGATTCATTTTATACCAAATCTTTTTTTTTTTTTGTGGTAGCCTCTACTAGAATAGGCTCAGTCCTAATTAGTGATCTGTTTCACTAATTAATAACTAATAATTTTAATTAGATAATTTTTAAAAAGTTTTTAACAGCATATTGACCTTGTGGTTCATTTTATACCAAATCTTTTTTTTTTTTTGTATATATGATCTGCACGTGAACAGTTTGCAGATGAATATTTTGTTTTTAAACAAATTATTAGAATGCAAGACAACAGTTGGTAAACTTCAATCTCTGGATTGAGTAGTGTATAAAAAACAAAGTCACATACTCTGGCTTAGTAAAAGAATTTACAGATTATAAGATATTCTCTTAGTATCAGCAACAATAAGAACAATCTACTCTTGTGGAATAATAATTAAAGGATTAGTTCAGCAACAGACTGATAGTGATGTCATCTGCTTTCCACACTCAACTCTCAATTTCATATAGGTGTACAATCTTAAACATTTATTTTTAAAGCTCTATATCTAAAAAAGAACTGGCCCTCCTATCAAGGATGTAAGTTCATAGACCTACAAAAATCACCCACACATTCTCTTGATGTTCAAATCCTCAACAGAAAACTTGATTTCAAAAATAACTAAACCCCTATCACTATACCTAAATACCAATAAAAGCAAGATCTGGAATGATATGCAGGTGGCTGCACACGTGGCAGCTGTACCTTACAAAGAAATAAAACAAAATGTATTCGGCATAAAATAACCCAGTGGGTTGACATGCCGTAAAAACCCAACCAACCAACCAACTATATCTCAAAAAATATTATTCTCTGACCGTTTGGTTTGAAATTACAATTCTTTGTTTAATGGCATGTCAACCTTTATGGGTTATTAATGCCAAAGCCATCCGTGTTGGAGAAAAGTAGTGGTACTATTTAACCTATAGCTGGGGGGATAAGGGGATCAAAACTTTCCCAAGGGTATTAATTCAAAAATGAACATAATAGCACAACTGGAGTTTGAACTCATTCACTATGATGTCATAGTCCTTTAACTCATAAATGGTGGGGAGGTATGAGGG
This sequence comes from Doryteuthis pealeii, assembly GCA_023376005.1. Lineage (NCBI taxonomy): Eukaryota > Metazoa > Mollusca > Cephalopoda > Myopsida > Loliginidae > Doryteuthis > Doryteuthis pealeii. Next base: position 59,818,199 of record CM042166.1, read on the forward strand.
GGCTTATACCTTCGCCAAGGGTATTAGTCAATAAGTGAATGTAATGGCATCACTGGAGTTTGAACTCGCTTACTACAATGACACAGTACAACCCTATGCCACGGGGTCTCCCCCCACAGCCATGATAAGGACATTAATCTGAATATATCTGTGTATAATGCTGATGTATTCTCAGGTGCTGCTTTATTGCACAGATCAGATCACCCAAGCTGTGCTACTCATGTGCTGAGTTGGCGAAGACCAGTATCAAACCTGGAACTTTGCAATTCCTAGCCAGATGCTCTACTAACTGAGCTAAACTGGCCCCTAGTATATATATATATATATATATATATATATATATATGTGTGTGTGTTTAAAATCGAATGTTTAAAATTACCAACTATAGTTTCTCACAGTAGCACAAATCTTCAGGGTATTATTTAAATACTTGAATATTCGCGCTACTGCGAGAAACTATAGTTGGTGATTTTAAACCATTCAATTTTAAACGTATATTTAGCTCTCTATATTGAGCACTTTTAAATGTTTTTTTTTTTTTTTAAATACAGGAGTAAATAGTATTTTATATTTGTATTTAATGGTAACTGTGATATATATATATATATATATATATATATTCTCTGCTTCTCTTTCTTCTTCTTTGCCTTTCTTTTTAGTTTTTATCTTCTTGAAACAACTTTTTTGCTCTTCACTGACGTCTTTTTTTCCTTTTATTCTTCCTACATATTTAATTTCTTCATCTTTTCTTTCTTCCAGCTTCCTGATGCAACCCTTAAATTTACTCACCCTTACTCTTTATATTTCTCCTCAATTTCTTTTTCTTTTCCTCTAACTAAAACATCCAATTTCAGTCTGCTACTTTCTGGATTTTCTCTCTTTTTCCTTCACATCTTTCAAATGATCCATTTTTCATTTCTCATCGTTTTTTCAACTTCCTTCCACACGTTTTTTTTATGTCCCCTTTTTTTGTTCTTTTCTTTTTGTCAGCCTTGTTGGCTGGGGCTTTAGAATACATCAACTGCACCTCTGCAGAGGGGTCAGACCCCCCCCCCACACACACACACACAATGGGGCCATCTGTTGGCAATGGGTGGCAAACTGTGATGCTTAAGGACGGAATCCTGGTGGATGAGCAATCCATGAGAGGCAACACTCCACTTAGACCTTTACTTAGGCTAGACAGGCAGTCAGAGAGGCCCCCGCCGATTAATTATCATTTCAAGCTCTAACACCTATATGATTGGCCCAACCCTATTGATCTTATGGCAAACCCCAACCCTTTTTATCATATGGGTGCTAGAAGGTGGTGGCTGAGGGTCTTCATGTCCTGGAAATGATGTTAAATTCTATCTGATGGTGAGGTTCCAGTTCTGGAGGTTTGGGGAATGTGGAACACTGTTGCTCCCTGGTCCATTCTGACCCAGAGTGGTAGTACCTGTTATGATCTGTTAAATAGAAAAATGTGTTTATAAAAAGATTGAGTATCCATTAAGAATTAATTTATTTCAAAACTTTGCCAGCATTAAATGACCCACTGAAGTTGATATGCCATGAAACAAAACAAACTGAACCAAATCTTCTTTTTGTCACACCAATTGAACTTTGTTGAATGAAAACACCATGTAATTTCTTCAATCAAAGCTATAAGTGAAACTTTGGCTTGAAGGAGAGTGTTGGTTCCAAATCATGACACATCAAATTGAGTGATTGCTTTAGAATTCTATCGATTTATCCATTTCTCTTGGATATTTTTTATGCTTCTATTTTGCCTTCATTCATTTGATTCTTGTATTTTTTCGCAACAATTTTATTGTATTTATTTTTTTGTTACTTTTTGTAGGAGTGCTGGAATTGGGTGGGGCGTGCCTAACCTTTCTCATCTGTTTTTTTGTTTTTTCTTTTTTCTTTTTCTAACTCTTTTAGTATTTTTTATTCTGTTCTTTTAATCAGATTGTTATTTTCTTTATTTCTTTCTAATGAAAATTGTGTTTTTCACTCTTTCCTTCTATAACTCCTTTGTTTCTTTCCATGTTTGTCTTCTTTTCTTTTTTTAAGGATCTTACCTTTTTTTTCTGCCCCCACCCCAACCCCTATGCTTACTTCTCATCTTTCCGACACGACTAAAACTTTTATTCTCCTGATTTGCCTTTCCTTTCTTTTCTCTTCATCTTCTTTCAACTATTATTCCTTTCCCACCTCTTCTTCCCTCTGATCATCTCCTCATTTCCCCTCTCTTTATATTCATACTATTACTCCTTCCCCACCCCCTTCTTCCCTCTGATCACCTCCTCACTTCCCCTCTCTTTATATTCATACTATTACTCCTTCCCCACCTCTTCTTCCCTCTGATCATCTCCTCATTTCCCCTCTCTTTATATTCATACTATTACTCCTTCCCCACCTCTTCTTCCCTCTGATCACCTCCTCACTTCCCCTCTCTTTATATTCATATCCTTTTACTTGATCGTCTTTTCCCTCTTTCTATTTTAAAATTCTGTTACTCAAATTCCTTTACTATTTTCACTTCTTTCTAGGCTATCTACCTCATGACAGCTCTTTTTTTTTCTTTTCTCTTTTTTTTGTGTTTAGAAATCACTGTTTGTCTTCTTTTATATAATCTTTTTCTTCAAGATACTTTAGTAAACTTGCTTTAGTAAATAATTTGCTTTAGCAAATAAATATTATTAGCAGGCCAACCCATTTAATTTTCAAATCTTTCAACTTGGTCAGAAACTGATCCAGGAAAAAACAAGTGTTAAGGTAAACTGTAATCTTGTAATATATCAGACGTGCATTGATTGTTGAATGAGGAAACTGAATGTCTGTTGTACTTTTATCATCTGGGTCTTTAGCCAAAGGAAATCTACTTAAAGCTTCCAAGAGAAAAAAAAATTGTATAGCTTCTTAAGTGGAAATTAGATTTATATAAGTTAGGTTTTGCTTTGTATTTAATCAAAAATTATATACAAAGAATAAGGAAGTAAAAATTAAATCAGTAAACTGTTTCCAATATAAAATGGCCCTAATTGAAGGACTTTGTTCTTCATCTTCTTTGAATGTTGCCTGAAAACTTTATGCTATTTAGTGTTTAAAAATCAGATTTTTGGAGATGGAAAGTTAGAAAATTTGACTTATGACTTACTGAACATTTAGTTCATGTTTACTGAAGTTTAGTTAAAAATTGTTACCATTGTCAACAAGTTTTTTTGTTATTAATCTTTTATAATGTTTTACTAAATATGATAATTCTGAATTGCTTCCCAACCCTTTTAAAAATCTATTGCAATATATTTCCTTGGTAAATCATTTGTAGTACTCTGATAATAAATCCTCAATAACATTAGGAATAGCACAGATGTTTCAGTTCAGTTTCTTTATTTAATGGCATATAAACCTTCATGGGTAACTTAATCCCAAATCCATCCTTGTAGGCGAACAGTAGTGGTACTATTTAACACATAGCTGGAGGGATGAAGGGACAGACATGACCAAGTGATGAGAAAGTTTGCATACATGTACTTACAGAGTGAACCATTCTTATTTTTGTGTTTAACATTTCAGAAACTTTTTTTTTTTAGGGGTTTTGATATTTTCTTTAGAAGATGCATGGAGTTTTTTTTCTCCCTATGAAAGATAGTTTGGAAACTCATAGAGATGGCTGGCCTGAGTTATTAACACACTAATAAATATAGGGACCAAACTGTAAATGTATTTTTGCCAATTTTTTTCGTCACCTGGAATCAAGTGACAACCTTTTCATTTCCTCATCATTTTTCAACAATTTTTTAAAACTACCCACAATATTACAATAAGCTACAAACTCACATTCCCTTTGCTTCAGGGAAACCTACTTAAATGTATAAGCTTCTTAAATATCTCAGCTCTGAAGAGTCAATAGCTCAAATCAAACATAAACTCATCTCTTATTTTATTCCCAGTCTCTATCGGCATCACATTTGTTATTATTTTTATCTTATTATAATGGAGATTGTGTGTTTTTCTGACTGTAACTGAGACTATATTACTATTCAAGTCACAATTCCTTTAGTTATTAATGTCACATTCTCCATGATTTTATTTTTTATTTAAACCTCAATTATTAATAAAATTGTTTTACGTTATTTATACTGTTGACCATATCTACATATTAATAACATGCAATTCTTAATGAATATGAGCAAAAATCTTGGGGATAAATCTTAAAAGAAATTCATTAACAAGAAGAAATAACTGTAATTTTCTTCTTTACTTCCTATTTTAACTTAAAATTAAAGTTAAATTAGAAAAATTTAGTAATGAAAGATGGGAGTGATGGAAGTGTTGGTCTATTTTTCGATTTGTTTCAAATCTTTTTATCTACATTCTTATTTAGTTTCATTAGTTTTTCTAATTTAATATAATATTTTATCACATTCAAACTTAAATACTTGAACCCGGAGGGTGCATATATTTACTAGTACTAGTAATAGTAATATCAAAAACATATTTTATTTCTCTGAATGTCCAATTGGACAAGGTAGTTAGGTTAAGACAGTTCTAAGTGACAGTTATCTCTGGATTCCGGGTTCAATCCTGAGTAGAGGCAGTAACATAGAAAAATAATTAACACAACTCCTACCCCAGCTATGGTTAACGGAATGAGAACAGGATATCCCCATGGACTAAATAAAGGTTAGGTTAAAAGTTCCGTGATGGCTCCCGATTACGACAAGAAAGTTCCTGAGTTCGAAAAGAAGGTTCCTGAGTCCGAGAATGTTCCCGAGTCCGACAAGAAATACCTGAAGAAGGCCGGAGGGCATATCGGCTGAAACGTTGTACAAATAATGAAGATGGGGACAATAGTCCGAATAACACAGATAATTTTATTTATTTTTATTTTTAGATGAACTATTGTCAATAATTATTATTACTAATTTTAACTAGTATTTTATAGTATTTTATTACATCTTTTAGTTTTTTACTTTCATTTAAGTAACCAAGAAACTACTATTTTTAAAAATTTAGTTTCACCAAATTCTGAATTGGAATCTTCCACAAGTTTATCTAAAACTTATTTAATACCTATGCTTTGGAGTGTTCTTGTTACCATGACTGCAAAGTTTGTATTCAAAACAAACTTGTAAAAAAACTTAGGAAAATGTATAAACTTTTATACAATGTGTAAATATAGAAACATTAAATAAACAGCTAAAGGACCAATGAAATAACAGATGTTTGATTAAAAAACAAGGATCTCTTGTAGCTCCTAGCAGTTTGCCAAACAAAATATAGGGAATATTTTTACTTGTCTGCAGTTATATATAACAGCTTACTATCAATTCATTTACGATGCATTATATTCATATTTGGTTTTTTATTATTTTCAAGTGTCTTGCTCAGATATATAAAGGCATCCTCCATTATGGATGGTAGACTCAATAAGATTAACCATCCATTTGTTGATCAAATTTAAAAAAAAAAAGAATTTTATCAAGCAATCAGTGTACAAGTTAAATTCTTTGATTAATGAATTTATTTACCGTATTTGACGGCATATAAGACGCACCCCCATTTCAGCAGGTCAGATTCAGGAAAAAAAGTTTTTAGTGTATTTAAGCATATATTGTTGAAAATAGTCTAGCTGTGCATTACACAAGCAGAAACAGCAATAAAATAAGGATGCATGGAGTTTAGGGTAGATAAAGGTATTGAGTGTAAGCTGGGTTAGTGAGCATCATAGAGAAGATTAGCTTAGGCCTACGGGAGGTCTCAAACTTTACCTACGATGTATAAGATGCAGGGCAATTTTTTGAGCCAAAATTTTTGGGGAAAAGTGCATTCTATATTCCGTCAAATACGGTACATAAAAATGTGGGCATCCAATCATGGTACATGGTGACCAAAAAAAAACAGGCCCCACACAGACTTGTTAGATGCCCCATACTTGAGACTTTGTGTCACATCCTATCTGTAGTAAACAGGTTGGGTAAGAGGGAATTCCATTGTGGTGTAATGGTTTGCAAGCTAGTCTTGCAGATCCATTACTACTGAATAATGAATTTGATCCTTGCTGGATGCTCTTTATTTGAAACTTTGTGTCACATCATACATGAAGTCAACATCACATGGTAACTGACAGTTTCTCTCCTATGTGAATGTTCAAACCAAATGTTTGGTTTGAAAATTGCATAAGCAAGAAACTATCAGTTACAAAGTGCTGTTCATGTCCACATTATCCTAACTTATATAATGTAAAACCCACCTTATTTAGTTTTATGACATTTCAACAAATATCAAACTGAAGTGACAGGTATTTTGTTTACATCATAAAAATTCCATAAGAATATAAATCATTTTTATTTTTAATCAGTCCAACGAGATTAATTAATTCCTGAATTTGAAAACATTTAAAACTGTCAAGTATTGTTTTGGTTAACAACTTTTTAAGTTTATTTATTAAAATATCTTATAGATTTACAATCACAAATATTAATCTATAGTATATTTGCAATATTTAATGGGATTTATTAGATAAATAGGGCTGGATTAACTCAGTCAGTAGAGCATCTTTCTAGGAATCACAAGGTTCTAGGTCCAATACCTACCCTCGTCAACTCAGTGCAAGAGTAGCACAGCTTGGGTAATCTGATCTGTGCATTATGTGGAGAGCTAACGGTAGGTGTGGCAATCTATCTCAGCAAAAACAATATCCCTGGTCTAACACTAGCAAAAAGGGGATAGACCCTCTCGCTGTCCAGCTGAAACTGACAATAGGCCACTGATATAGATAACTTTGCGATGTTATAATAAATATGAACTTTAAAAATTTCTTTATTTGTTCAAACCACAGATTTTATACAATAAATAATATTTACTACAGGTCTTTTATTCATTATATCCCACCCCTTGAATATGGCCCATGTTCAATAGTTAGGTTATAATGTAGTTGGATTTCTTTTACTAAACACTTTTGTTATAAAAAGAGCATCTGTGTAATTCTTATAAATGGAGAGTTTGCATTGTAGCACCAACATTTGCAGGAATTCAAAGATGCTTAACATTTATTCATATATATATATATATATATATATATATATATATATATATAAACTTCTGGACGTTTCTCCTATATACTGTTTATTACAATCCAAACATTGGATGGTATATACACCAGCATCAGACCTCGTGTGGGAGTGGTTCAGTATATAGGAGAAACTTCTAGAAGTATCAACAACGAATCCTGGAACACAAGAGAGATATTATATATATATATATATATACAGTGCAGTGTCTGTTTATTTAATTGTCTCGGTCTGTGTTTTATGTAAAAATCATGTCACAAAAACAACTAATTCTTCCCTCAGACAAGTTTTTTTAGTAGCATGCTATATAACTTGACAAAGGTAGCAATTTCTTCAAAATGGCATTAGCTAATTTGCATATTTTGCTTTCAAAATTGCTTATTAAAAAAACCCTGCAGAAAATGGGTTATTAGAAAAAATAAGATTGAAAATTAATAAATGTTTTATTATTTATTTTTGATAAGCTCTGTTCTTTTCTATTTTGTATTCATATTTATATTTATTTTCATCTTAGATAGTGTTGTTATCAACCTTGACATTCTCACAAACTGGCAATACTAGTATTATTGTTAGTTAAACCATCCTCGTGAAAAGTTAACTAAATTTTTCTCAAAAAGAAAATAAAGATATTTATCTACAAAAGTGAGTTACTTACTTCACAAATTTGGATTTTCATCTTTTTTTTTTCTTTTTTTTTTATTGTAAGGTTAAATTTATTTTTATTAGGTATACTAGCAAAAAAAAAAAATTTGTGTAAAAATTTTTTTTTGAAAGATATTGGTTGAATGGGGTGGGAGTTAAAAATTCTATGTCAGAGGGGTTTCATCATAAGTAAGTATAATCATCAAATTCATTAAAGGAATAAAAAAAAGAATAAAACAATTTGAAATGGAAACTTAGTTCTGATAACTTAAAATATATATTAAAATAAAACAAATTATATATAAATCAATAATACCGGGTCTGTATTCATCAAAACTTGTTTTAAAAAAACAATGAGGCTGCATGCTCAAATTTTGAGTGTATATATATATTTACCAACCCCTCCGCATGGGCAGGGTGTGACACAAGGTCAATTTCTTAAGCGGAGTTCAACAGGTTTGAATTCAGAGTTTTCCTTCTCCTAGACCAGTTGCCTAACCAAGGTTAAAGAGACCAGTCTGCCCTACTATTTATCTATAGCTGGAGGGAGAGTAGGATTCATACCTTTCCCAAGGGTATTAGCGCTGAGTGAAATGCAATTACCATGTCCAGGATTTGAACTCGGGGCGACGAGTTCATTTCCCCTGACTTTAACCATTACACCACGCACATTTTGAGTGTATATAAGGTTATTCTTTATTCTATGTATTGACAATTTTGGGTAATGTGATGTAAGCAGTGACATAGTTTTGGTTAGAGACAAATAGAGAACAAATCTCCATTATTGATAGATTTGTTGTTCACCAAATTTTATGATTGAAATAAAAATGATTTATCTGATAATGTTAATTATAGATTAAATTCATGGAATTTCCAAGGAATTTCCACAGATGCAGCTAGTATATTTATATTGAGACAATTCTTGTATAAGCAACTTCTATTACAAGACAATAGACTCCTTTATAACTTTGTCTACTTTACAAAGACTTTCACATCTTTAAATATCCAAGTGTCTTTGCTAATCACTTCTAAAATTGAATTAAGATTCCTGATTAGCATATAGTTGCCCATCTTTTAATCACATTCTAGAGTTTAATTAGTAAGGTCAGTCATCAGGATTTATAATCTACATTAGAAGCCATTAATGAATTAGTGAAAAGAAGAAAAAGAAGAAGAAATATCCTTTGGCCAATGTAGCCTTTAATAGTCTGTCTTATGTGCTAAACTTAACTTGAGATGGTAAATATGTTGCTAAAGACAATATTTTCACTTGGGATATTCACTACTGCTAAATTAGTGGTGCTTCTGGATAAACAAATTTCATAAGGTTAATATACTTGGATTATTCATCCTCTAATACACGTATGCACCTGTATATATAAATTGATCTCTAACAAGAAAGAAAAAAAAGGAATTTTCTTAAATTGTTCAAAATTCACCGGTTGCTGTCACTTGTGCAATGTACAGAGCTAAAATAATTACATAATACAACCCCAAATTCTAGAAAATAATTTAATTAAAAAATTTTTTTTTTAGAGGTGAAGTAATCACATAAATGTATTAGATCATTAAAACAAAAAGTAATAAAAGTTAAAACAATATATTAGGGTGACAAGACATTCGACCACCCTATATGTTTACTTTGTGACAGAAGGTCAATTTTTAAGCAAACTGAGTTTTCTTTCTCTTAGACTGGTTGCCTAAACAAGGTTAAAGAGCCCAGTTTGCCCTACTATTTACAAGTTGGATTCACACCTTTCCCAATGATATTATTTTATTGGCATTTCAGTCTCGGAAGACTATAAATATAGTTTTTGTGCCCCTGAAGTTACAGTGCCTCCTGTGAATGTAAAGTCTAATGTTAGAAAAACATTCTCAACCACAGATGCCGCATGTGAAGGCAGTCCCTGAAGATGTTGATGTGCTGGCGCTTTGTTGTCCACCCTACTATCTACCCATAGCTGGAGGGAGGATAGTTGGATTCATACCTTTCCAAAAGATATTATGGTTATGTAAAATACAAACAGTCTTGTCCAGAATTTGAACTCATCTTGTTATGTCCATTTCTTATAATGGTAACCATTATACCACACGCTTCCAAAACCTTTCTAGATATTTTCCCTAACTTTAGATTTTTCTATATCTCAGAGCCAGTTTGAAATTACAAAACGATGTTGCCAATTTTTTGTTCTTAGCATTATATGCCAGAACTGATATCAAACAAGCAGGAGATCTAAAACAATTAAGTTAGTTTTTACTTAACACTTCAAACCCTGACCCCCACCATGGACTCCTGGCTCAAAAATAACTGAAAATAAAAAGTGTTGCAATCTGCTATTGAACAGCCTGATTGGTTCTATTATTGCTCAGCAATAGCAATGAGAAATGGGGATTTCCCTGGCTGGAATCTTATTATATGTACATAGATACCAGTGGCTCAGTCTCTAAAGGTTCAGATTCTACTTGCATTATTTGGATTAGTTTAATTTCAAGATTTTCCAATCCTTTTATAATATACTTGATATAATTATTTTGATTTTTGAATGAGCTGAGGACTTATTGTAACATCAGTTCATGATTTCTATTTAGAATTCTAATTTGTATTTCATAGTTATTCCAATTATAAATTTCCACTTCAGCACAAACCTTACACAATTATAATTTATGGTGGACTGTTTTTTACTGGTTTATGGCTATATACATACATGCATAAAGTAAATCGACAAGTAAAGTCGGTATCAGCTAGTCGGCAGAGAGTCTATCCCCTTTTCAATAGTGCTAGACCAAGAGATTGTTTTAGCATCTGAGGTGGAGCACCACACCTACCATCAGCTTCTTACTTTACCGCACAGATCCCTGTGCTACTCATATGCTGAGTTGGCGAGGTCCAGTATAGAACTAGGAACCTTGTGGTTTCTAGTCGAACGCTCTACAACTGAGCTAACCCGGCCCATATATATATATATATATATATATATATATATATATATTATAAGCTCTATCACTGATATTGGGTCCACCACTAACTCCAAATGAACAATAATAACCCTATACTATTGCTATATATATATATATATATATATATATATATATATATATATATACTCACAAATATAATAAAAAATTAATCATTTATACAGTAACGGCTCTCTAATCAAACATGATCATTGAATTATTGTGAATGCCCAAAAGGTCAATTAAAGATATGAACTGCTAGATTACTTTCACAGATGATTTGTTTACAGTGGTGTAGGACCAGCTACACATTTTAGATAAGCTGATAACAGAAGAATACTGCACCAATATGTCACAGAATCTCTGAACAACACTCTTCAGGTTTTTCAATTCTACTGACCTGATAATCTTTTTATCTAAAATACAATATAACATGTGTGTGTGTGTTTGTGTACACATATATGTGAGTGTGTATATATATATATATATATATATATATATATATATATATATGTGTGTGTGTGTGTGTATACACATATGTGTGAGTGTGTATATATATATAAATATATATATGTACACGTATATATGTATGTGTATATATATATATATATATATATACATACATACACACATATGTATATATATCAATAATATAGTTTCCTATATTTATAAACAAAGAATGCTCAATATCAGTGATAGAGCATACATGTATATATTTAATTCAGGATCTGATGTATGCATGGTTGAATAACTGACAGTTACCAAACACTGTGGACTCCATGCCTATGCTATCCCAACTTTATATATATATGTATATATATATATACATACACACACACACACATTTAATCATCCTGACAGCGTAAATTCTCATGACTCTCTCTCTCTCTCTCTCTCTCTCTCTACTCGTCCTTATCAATCATTGCTCCTGGAAAGTCCTCTTCACGACATCTAGTATCCGTACAGAGCTTATCAATATAAGTTTTTGCTGATTTGCCTGCTCTGGTGTGTCCCTGTGTAGGTGTCCACAGGAGAACACCACTTATGAGTTGTCTTTACTTCTTCAGCAGTTTCTAGCATATGTTGTTAGTCTTACTTGGGTGATTTGGTGTTAGGAGGTAAGTGGCTGTTATATATATATATATATATATATATATATATATATATATACATATGCAAATTTGGTTAAAGAGAGAGAACAGACAAGGAATAATGTATGAATTTTCTTGTTTATGATCAAGGGAATTTAAATCCAAATGAAATGAATGTAAAAATCATTTTTTTTAAATTCAGTGTTTCAAGTGCTTTTGGCTGTGTCTTCAATCATTTTCAAGAATGATACAATTTGTTCTCATACAATTTAAACAAGATTAATTTTCATTGTGTCTCAAGCCATTTTAAAGGTGTGAACTAGATTTTTGCATATTTCTTTTTGCACGATTTAAATGAAGTTCGTGTTGGCTATTGAAGTATTAATTGACATCATTCAACAGTCATGATTCAAACAAAGTTAGTGTTAGTTATATAATGAGACAAGGTCATATGATTGATATATATATATATATATATATATAAAATATAACAGAAGATTTAGATTTTTAGCTTATAGCTTATTTCAGGAAGCCTAGACTAAATTTCTAGTGTTCCCAATCATCAGATGTGAACGATAATTGGGAACACTAGACATTTGGTCTAGGCTTCCTGAAATAGACTATAAGCTAAAAATCTAGATTTTCTGTTATATTTTTACTTATATAATTTTGCCTGTGACTCTGACAATAAGAGCACACATTGAGCTCTGCAAACTACGACACTTTTTTTTAAAAACTTCTCTGTCGTAAGGAAGATTTCTTCTCCGGAATTTTGGATTATTATATATATATATATATAGTTTGCTATATTTATGAATAAAAAGTTCTCAGTATCTGTGATAGATCTAATTATATATATATATATATATATAAAAGTTAGGATAGTATAGACATAGTCAATGCCACTTGGTAATTGTCAGTTGCTTGCCTATGTGATCTTGATCCAAAGGCAAAAAACTTAAAGTTACCAAGCACTGTTGACTCTGTCTACAATGTCCTAATGTATATATATATATATATATATATATATATATATCACATATCATTGCAAATTCACCGTATTTGGCGTTCAGCTAAATTCACTTTGTTTACAAGTTTGAGCACAATAGCCTGCTATACTTCTGACTGTCTGTATGGGTATTAGCTTAAATGTAGCTGTTAAAAATGGTATAACTGCACTGATGAGAGGTGATACCTCAAAGCACATGTCTGTAGTTTACTCTCTCTCTCTCTTTCTCTATCTATCTATATATATATATATATATATATATATAATGTACCTTGGTCCCAATATAGAGTAATGAGAAATCATGTTGCTATAACACAATACCTTACAAAATTAAGGAACTTGTCCAATAACAAGATGTAAATTTGTCATTTAGTTTCTTTTTCCTTTTCTAAAAAAATAAAATTAAACAGAAATGCTAATATGTTCATGAATATTTGATAGGTAATAACTAGGTAGACTTCATTACTTAATCTCACTTTCTTCTTTTTTCAACTTTATCAATAAATTCCTATACTTCGGTCTTTCTTTCTTTCAACTTATTTTCTCCTTGCTTCATCTTTTTTTTCATCTATTTATGCCAGTGATTTCATAGGATTTCAGTTCACCAATGTTCCTTCAATCTCATCAACTGATAGTAAGTTGTTATGGCCTATTGTCAGTATCAGCCGCACAGCGAGGGAGTCTATCCCCTTTTCACTAGCACTAGACCAGGGAGATTGTTTTGCCTAGGTGGAGCGCCACACCTACCGTCAGCTCCCAACTTTACTGCACAGATCAGGTTACTGTGTTACTCATGTGCTGAGTTGGCAGGAACCGGCATTGAACCAGGAACTTTGATTCTTGGACGGTTGCTCTACCAACTGAGCTAAAATGGCTTGAATACACAGACAAGCAGAAAAAGGAATCCATATGTAAATAAGCCCATCATTTATTATAAGGACTCTGCTAGGGATTTATATATTAATAGCTTGTAGAATTAGCCATATATTTTATTGCTCAATCAATCCCCATTCCTATAGATTTTTCTGAGTAGCATGATAAAATTTTGATATGACAATCATTGCACTTTGCAATGTATGCAGTCATATGCTTTCCTCCTCCTCCTACATTTCACTTTTACCTGCTACTTCCTCCTTCTTTTTGCTTGTAACTTTAGGAAGACATACAGTTTTATTTACATATATTACATATACTTACAGATTTATTTACATATTTGTATACATACACACATGTGCACAAAAACACATATACATATATAAAGACTGGATATTCAGATGTTCTGCAATGCTAAACTGAAAAAAAAAACTCTTGATTAATGAAGGAATAAATATATGTATAAGTATATATTTGCTCATGCGCATATAAAATTTATCAAATTAAATGTCGATGAATATTTCTCATTCAGCACACACTCAATTTTATTTATATATATATATACATGAAACATAAACATACATGTGTGTGTGTATATATATATATATATATATATATATTTCCATCTCTTTCTCAACATACATTTAATCTGATTTTATTTACATACATACATACATAGACTCTTGTATTTGTTTATATATACATATATAGAGAGAGAAAGAGAGATTATACACATATGCACGCATTATCTATTAAAATACATATACAAGTGTCCCAAAATAATGTATACACTCTTTAAATATAGTTAATAATACGTTGCTCCAAGTAGCTTTTATCTTAAAAAAGTTAATTTGCTATGTTTTTTGTATATTTCACTCTCAAATTCTTTAAATGCATATTCTTTCTCTTGTATCAATCTTATTTACAAGTCAACATACATAAATTGAATAACGATTCAAAGAGTGTATACACTATTTTGGGACACCCTGTATATGAATGTCCACCCTCTACTTCTCTCTTTTTTTTTTCAGTGAGTGTATATTCTTAGTGTATAATTATACAGCTTCAAGTGATCCTGTATATTTAATAAGGTGTGTGTGTGTGGTGGGGGAACATTAAAATGAATAGAGCTCATTTTTGACAGAACTCTATTTTCAAATACACATTTGACAACCCACCTATATTTACAACCAATTTGAACCATATTTTTTTTCTTTTTGATTTTGTACAAGCAAGATTAATTTCAAACACTTGTAGTTTACATAGCTTAAAGATAAACTCATTCTTTTCTTTTCAATTTAAGAATATTAGATGAACACGAACTGATTGGATAATGAATTTATGAAGATTAATCAATTAATTGTTATATATTTTGCTTTCTTTTGTTTGTTTCTCTGATTTTAATTTATATTATATTCTTTGTATTTTCATATCTATATAATAAAAAGTTCATCATTTTTTGTTTATTTATTTTTTCTTTGTCTGTACCAATAAAATAAAAGTGTAGTATCTGTGAGCCCTGCCTAGGATCAATGTATCTCTCTCTACTGTTTCTACCTACTTGAGAAAATATATTTTATATTTTATTAAATAATAACTATTTTCATCTGCATATTTTATATAAAAAAAACAAAAAAACAAAACATGGATTTTTCTAGATGTACAGATACTAAGCCCTGATCTTGGATAGAAGATACATATACATAAAAATACATAAAAAATTATTTTGTTTTTTACTCCAACTATGCTAGTTATTTAAATAGATATATATATATATATATATATATATATATATATATATATATATATAAGTTAAGTAGTGTGGACATGGAATCAACATCTGGCTGTTGACTCTATGTCCATACTACCTTAAAAATATAAACGCCTATCAATGATATTGAGCACTATTTGCTAAGAAATATAGCATTATCTACAAAATTTTTATATATATATATATATATATATATATATATATATATATATTAGGTACTGGCAAACTGAGCCTAAAATGCGTTTTTGATAAAATGCTTTAGTCCCCCTACAGAAAATATTTTACCAAAAATCAAGAAAATATCGGATTTTAATGAAATTTTCAGTGTTTATTTATCAATGAATGATCTTTATAATGCATTATTATTTTATTTTAAATCTTTCTCATTTTTTTCAGGTCACTTATTTTTTAACCCCCCTTATGTTGGGGCGTAACTTTTTTTTCAAGTTGGTCTTATAGTTTTCTAATTACAATATAAATAATGAGATAAAAGACCGAACTTATGAATAGAAACAAGGATTTATTTTAAGACACCAAGTTAGAAGTTGCTTCTAAACTTGCAAACAATCAATACAAAAACTGAGAGAACGCTAGTGTTTACATTCAAATGTAAACAAAACAAAAGGGGAGTAACTCTATTTGGTTAGGTGACCTAACACATTTATATATCAGTAAACTATAAAAATGCTATGTAGCTTATATATTTGATGGGATATTTTTGTCACCAATGTCACTGGATAAAAAATTATACTCTTCTGCTAATGATGTAAAATATATCTTGAAATATCAATAGAATTAAACTGTCTTTTTTTTGGTCATCAGACACTGACAAGTTATAAATATATTCTTTCAAATGAACATTTAGTTTTGAAATTTTCTAATGGAGATCTTTTTTTTTTTTTGTCTTTCTTTAGGAACTGGATCCCTGACCGTACTTCGGCAGAACAACACTCGAAAGCTGGTCAGCAGTAGCAGCAGTCGCACTTCAAGTACCGTAAGTGTGGACAGTGATTCTTATGCAAGTGCAGAATTGGGTCTTGAGAAGATGCCTGCTGCAGATGCTCCCGATGCTTCACATTTCTGCTCTATGAGGTGAGTCATCTGTACACTTTTCTGCCATTCTTACTGAACAAGACCAGAATGAATATCTGCCACAGAAAAAAAAAATAGAAATAAAAATGCAACAAATTCTTCATCGTTGAATAAAAGAAAATATTCCTCAGAAAATGTCAGATATTGAAATTAGAATGGGTTCGATGAGCAATGACCGGTAACAACAAACAGTCACCTGTGACCTAAAACTCTTACCTTGTTGCAAAATATGATTTATTTATTTTCAGCCAACAAAAAAAAAAAAAATCAGTAAAGGTCTATATCCATCTAAAACTAAAATGGCGGCACATGGTGTAATCTTTAGAGTCTTAGGAAATGGACTTGTCAAACCGAGTTCAAATCCTGGACAAAGCTGTTTGGATTTCAAATAGCGCTAATACCCTTGAGAAAGGTATGAATCCAACTATTCTCCCTCCATCTATGGGTAAATAGTAGGGCAGACTGGGCTCTTTAACCATGGCTAGGTAACCAGTCTAGAAGAAGGAAAACTCTGAATTCAAACCTGTTAAACTCCGCTTAAGAAATTGACCTTGTGTCACATCCTGCCCGTGTGGAGGGGTTGGTAAAATTCAAACATTCAAACATTTTTAAACAGACTGATCAACAAAAGACTCTCACAGTCTCCTTATTATCTGTGATAAATTTTATTTTTCCTTAAATCAACAAAAGCCCTGAAGAAGATCTACTAAACAGATTGAAACACTGCAGCGTTGGCTGAATAAATAACACTCATTTTATTGAACCTGTGTTTTGTAACTTATTGTTCTGTGTTTTTTCACTATATCATATACCGTCGGATTCACTTCCATTTTTCTCTTCATATATATATATATATATATATATATAAAACTTCTTTGATGCTGTCTATTCACAGATATATACACTCATATGCTTTTCATTAATTTTCACTTGATTGACTTAGCAATATTAAATGAGGGTTGTTTACTAGCACTTTCACTTGGCATCCACTACAACAAGAGAGGGGAGGATACAATTAGATTTTTTTCTCTTAGATTGGTCGCCCTATCAAGGCTAGAGAGGCCAGTATCAACCACTATTGTTGTATCGTCAAGGTGGAATGATACACAGAAGAAATTGAGTGCTTAATATATTTATTCAGCACCTGTATCTGGTGCTATTGGATCTGTACAAAAAAAACCCACAGAACAATAAGTTACAAAACAATTAACAAGACAACTTACAAGAAATAGAGGAGGGTTAAATGCTGTATAGCCAAATGCAATAAAATCAGTCCGAATAATAATAATAATTAATCAGCTTATCAATCCACTGTTGAAGTCCTTAATCATAGACCATTTAAGGCTATCAGCCAGTCCATCTGGTAGAGTGCTGAAGGGGTGCTAACTACTCTACAACACAGCTAAGAAGAAGTGTCCATGTAGTGTATTAGATAACATTCTGGACTGTGAC
This sequence comes from Doryteuthis pealeii, assembly GCA_023376005.1. Taxonomy (NCBI): domain Eukaryota; kingdom Metazoa; phylum Mollusca; class Cephalopoda; order Myopsida; family Loliginidae; genus Doryteuthis; species Doryteuthis pealeii. The sequence continues at coordinate 59,836,148 of CM042166.1, forward strand.
ATAGTGAGTTCAAACTCTATTACATTCACTTTTGGACTAATACTATTGGGAAAGGTATGAAACCCCTCATCATCCCAGCTATTGGTTAAATAGTACCACTACTGTTTTTTACAAGGATGGCTTTGGTACTGAATAGCCCATGAAGGTTGATATGCCATTAAACAAAGAAGCCAAACCCAATCATAGCTAAGGGTTAGGGAGAAAAGATATATTCAAACCACCTGCACATCTATCAGTCTAAAACAGCAACTAGAATGAAAGATTGGTGAGATAAACATTTGATTCTAAGCTGGAAATGGTTGACAAAAAGTCCATCTATTTAAAGATTTATAAAATTTTGAAAATCAGAATTAGGGATGAATAGTTGGCCAAATTCTCAATGTGTCTGTTTACATTCACTTTATATTAAAGGCTTGAATGTATTTTTTCCCACCAACTATAAGTAAAATAGTTGGACAGATGGGGCTCTCAAGCCTTAGTGAAGCAACCAGCACAGAACAACAACTTGAATTTGAACTGAAGAAATGAATTTGAACCCCCCCTATCAACACAACTATTTATATAGCAGCCATATTTTTTTTAGGGGGAGAGAAACCTCTTAAAGTAGTTTTGATTAACAAGAAGAGAACCCCTTTGGTTTGAATTCAGAGTTTTCCTTTTTCTAAACCAGTTGCGATACCAAGGTTAAAGAGCCCAGTCTGTCCTACAATTTACCCATAGCTGGAGGGAAAATATTTGAATTTGTACCTTTCCCAAGGGTATTAGCACTGTGTGAAATGCAAACAGCCATGTCAAGAATTTGAACTCATTTTGCTTTGTCTATTTTTACAATGGTAACCATTACACATACAACCTTAACTAGTATAGCACTGAAGAGCTCATTACTTACCCTCTGTGTTACAGACCTTAGAGAAAGCCTGTTGAACAGGGGGAAGCACTGGCAAACTATTTTTGTAAATTATTCCACTGACCAGCCTTGTATTCATTAATTCTTCTTTAAGATTCTGTTTTTTTTTTGGGGGGGGGTTGTCTCTTTCACTGAACCAAACTGAAGCTGAGCATATTATTTTTTAATGCTATGTGAAATGCAAACAGCCTCATCTAGGATTTGAACTGAATCCATTTCCTACAATGATAAGCACACCATGCACCTCCTCCTAGCTATAGGTAAATAGTAGGGCAGACTGGGCTCTTTAACTTTGGTTAGACAACCAACTAAGAAGGAAAACTCTGAATCTAGACTTGTTAAACTCGGCTTAAGAAATTGACCTTGTGTTGCATTCTAGTACAGAGGGGATGGTAAATATATATATATATATATATATATATATATTATATATATATATATATATAATTTCTTACTCCACTCAACCCAGGGATTGAATTCATGAAATAATGGATAAGCAATATATATATATATATATATGTGTGTGTGTGTGTGACATGATTATTTATACTTGTAGTACCAGTAATATGTTGGATTTCAACCTTTTTGATTCCAAGAGTGAATATTAAGTCTTGAGTTTACAAGAAAGTCTCTAAGAAATCAATGAAGGATAATCATTGGTCAGTGCAGTACGTCATGTGATTGGTCAAAGAAAAAGAGATTGGTCAGTAGGAATTTATTTTAAGAGACATTATTACAAATTATTTCAAATTAACTAATCTTCATTTTACCATCACAAAAATGAATTCTCCATCGTATTTGTCAAGTTAAACTGTTTTGATTATAACTTAAAAAAACATGATTGTTTGTACAAAACAACTATTTCTCTCCTTTCTAAATAGATTTATTTTTAAAACTAAAAACTAAAAACAAAAGAGTTATTGGTTGATCATGCAAAAGAAATTCTCTGAAGTTCTTTTTATTTTTTTCTATTGGAATCATGATATGCTAGTAAAAATGTTCTTCTTTTTCTATACCTTCTCACGTCCTCAAATTGTGCTGATAATTTCCAGTGAATGACTTTCAGCTCCAATAATGGTAAGAGAAAATGAGCTTAAATCCAATATTTATTATTAGCTCATCCAAGCTCATGGGAGAAGGAAAGCGACCAGGGAAAGAATTATCATCCAATAAAGTAGCAGTAATAAAATCCTTGGAAGTAATCAGTGTCCATTGGCAAAGTCATGGGTAACTGAACTGACCATTCCGAGTGGAAACAGTCAAGTAATTATTTATTGAAAGGAAGTACATGGTCTGCTAGGCAAGTTAATGCATTCGGGAGAAAGTGAAAAACCTAATTTCCCAAACTGACCAAGTTGCCGAAGCCTTACTCCAATTAGGTCCAAGCACTTGATCACTTTTCATTAGGCATATTGCAAATTCTATAACTAATAACAAAATGAGGAGGAGTTTTGTTTGCATGTTGGAGACGGAGAGAGAGAGAGAAAAAAGGATAGAATTTAATTGAAAGGTGAGAAAGAAAATTAACAGCTGTGAAGGAAGCATTTGGGAAATGACTTCCAATTGTCTGTTTATTTAAAAAAAAAATTTAAAAAAAAGAATTTTATGTGGTAATTATCTTTCAGATGATTAAATTTTTTTATAAAGTATCTTTCAAGGTCAGCAATAATTTCTTTCTCATTCAGTCTTAGTCGGTAGAGCATCCAAATAGGAACCAAAAGGTTTCGGGTTCAATTCACTTTAGTTTAAAACTTTTAAAATTAACTACACTACATGCCAAATTAGCCGGTTTAGCTCAGTTAGCTGAGCATTTGACTAGAAACCAGAAGGTTCCTGGTTCGATACCGGCCCTTGCCAACTCAGTGAATGACTTTCAGCTCCAATAATCGTAAGAGAAAATGAGATTAAATCCAATATTTAATATATACTTGTGAGATATACTTGTGATAGAACCTTCAGTGTATTTATTAACCAACTCCACTCAGACATAAAAAAGCTGGCTAGGCAATTGGAAAAGATTGAAAAGAAACTCGTCAGACATGAAATGTTTGTTGCGTTCAACCAAATGTGTATATGTATATATATATATATATATATATATATATATATATGTGTGTGTGTGTGCATTTTTATGTACACACACACATATTACTAAAATTCTCATATCCATATATATATATATATATATATATATATATACACATACATAAACCAGACAAAAAAGACATATTTTATTAGAGCAATACACTTAAGATTCTCTACTAAAACTAATAAAGGAATTTCCTGTTTAATTTGCAACTGAATGAAAATTTTATGGAGTCTACATTTGCATTGAATGTCTTCTTTTTTTAAAAATCATTCAAACTCTGAAAATAATAGGAATGACTCATTATAATCTTTCACTCCTTTCTAAATAGAAGTATCAATATGATCATGGACCATTGTTACCAGAGAAATCCAATGGGTTCATGATAAAAAAAACATTTTTCAAACTTCTTACTTTTTAAAGTTTTGACTGGTATGAAAAGACACTTGATTACCTATTTAAAGAATTAAAATTTCCCTGAGTATGTATATTTTCCTTTTTTTTTTTTTTTTTTTTTGTTTCCTGGCCAAAACCATATTTCCTTACTTTAGACCAATATTTCCATTTACTCCTCATTTCAAAATAAGTCATTGGGAATTTTTTTTCTTGTTTTGATTGGTATTTTTTGATTTTCATATACAGAATAATCTATACATATATAAAGTCAGTGTGTACATATGTACATAGTAAATATATATATATACACATTAGATATTACTGGTTCTTGCTTTTTGTGCAAAATTATGAAGATTTGATTTATATTCAAAGCTACGACTATAGTTTCATGCAGTGTAGCGATCCCTCGGAGTTTTTAAATCGATTTTAATTAATCAAGAAGTAAGAATATTTGCTTCGTGGATTGGCAATTAACTGTTATATATATATATATATATATATATAGCATTACAATTCTGCTCAAAAATGTCCAGAATTTGTAAATCTCAAAAGTAAACAAATCAATATACCAGGGTTTTTTTGCCCCCCTTTACCCAGTTAACGCTGACTTGCCACTTCTAGTATATAATTAGCAAATATTTCAGTTTTTATTCTCTATATCAACAATTGGGTAAATTCATTCTGATTAAAATCTTCCTTAAAATTACACCATCTTCAATTTCATTAAAAAAAATTCAATTCTTCAATTTCATCATTTTCCTTGTATGTGCCATGATAAAATGCTTTCCAAAGCTCTTGGGTTATAGCTTTCCTGAATATAGTCTTGTTGGAGTAATGGCAAAAAGTATTTCATTATCACCACCCTTATAAAAAAAAAACACAGCTTTTAAGCACACATTTTATCTGAATTAGAAATAACGCTAGCTTCTATCAAACTGGCATGATCAAAAATAAATCCTAGTATATGATTTTTCTTCCAACAAAAACAGTCTCCAATACGACCCTTCAAGCAATGACCATTCAAGGAGCATAAAAATGGCTACATTCAGCAGACTGAAAATCCAGGATGCTGTCTAGAGTGTGCTAACACACAAAGCAATTCTACATAAACAGACATTGCAAACATTATCTTAAGAACAGCAGGAAATGACTGCAGGTGCATTTCAGATATTGTTAACATTCTGAAATCAACCGACAGGTGTAAGAATTCATCAGACTCAAGTAGGTAAATGTCAGCTCCTTGTAAAGTGATCATTTCAAGTCAGTATTCTTTATGGGATCTGCTCATTTCTTTCTGTTTCTAATATTAAAGAAGAGGTGAATGCATGACTCTGCCTTAGGACTCTATTCTATATTTCTTACTTTGGTTGTAACGCAAAAGAATATAAAATGAATGATTTCATTCCTCTGGACCCATTTTCAAGTGTATCATATAATTATTGTCAAAGTATTACAAGATAATAGTTTAATTCATAAAAATATTTGAATGCATGAATGTAGTTTAATGGTATCTTGTCTAATATCAATAGAAAGTGTTTTGCAATTTTTGATAGAATGTCAAAAATATCTTGAACAAGCTGAAGTACACAGTGATGCTGGGGGATAAAAGAAAAAAATACAAACTGAAAAATGCAGTAAATAAGAAAAGTAAATAAATAAGAAAAATGAAATCAAACATTTTCTTCAAAAATTTAAATTATATATTTTTTCTTTTAATAAATTCATTTTACTTCAATATTTTATTTCTCATGTACCTTATTTAATTTCTATGTTGAGGCAACTTGAGTTGCCCCTAACCAGAAGTGCCCCAGGCCCCTCAAGATCTAAATCTGACTTTGATATCAACATATCTCTCTCATTCTATTTGGTCAGAAATTACATATTTTGTAATCTGATGAACTTCGAATGGTTATTTCCTATAACTCCAACCTAAAAAGGGAACCACTCTGAATGAATTTTATCTGTTAATTAATCTCCCCATTATTTTCCCATTAAACTAACCCTAAACCCAACCCCAACCCTGTCTTCTTTTTTCCTAGTAGATCAATAAATAAATAAATAATTTATCAGTCAATCAGAGTGGTTCCCCTTTTTTAGGTTGGAGTTATAGGAAATAACCCTTCAGAGACTGCAAACAATATCAGAGGTGAAATTAGTTGAAGTCTGAATTCAAGTCAATATTCATGCAAACATTCAAGTCCAGGTAATTATCATTTGGTTATGATTCTAAGACAGAAAAAACACACATCTTAGTAGAGATCAACTGGATTTTAAATTTAAAATCTCTTGGCATTCTAGGGATACACTGAAAAGTCATACATCTTGTCCAACATATGAATACGTTCTGTGACATATTTAATATATTCTCTGTTAACTGGAAGATTGACTTGAATCTTTACAAGATGAGATCAGAAAGTAGAATGTAATACACTAAAGATATATACATATACTAAAAACAGCCACCCGGCATTGCCAGGGTAGAGGGGGGATTTTTTTTAAAGTTAGTCCTGCAGATACATTATTACTGAATTGTGAGTTGAATCCTTGTGGTATGCCTCATTTAAATCCCTATGTAACAAAATAGACCTTGCATTGATCCAGCTACTCTGAAAAGAAATGTTAATATCTACTATCTAAAATATTAAATGAAAAAAAAAAATCCATGCTGTTATCATTTAAATTTCATTTTTTAATTATGTTCACGAATATAAATTAAATCTCTATTATTTTTGCTAAAAAACCAAGCCCTTGTGATATTTAATGTGTATATATATGTAGTTTGTCGTTAATTGTTTTATTTTCGAAGTTTCCTCTGGACATACATATACACACAACTGCCCTTTATATATGTATAGATATTCTCTGTTATATACCAACAGAACAAACTGGAAGATTATATATATAATTTTACAAGATGAGATCAGAAAGTAGAATGTAATACACTAAATATATATATATATATTAACTGACCCCACAAAGGTCAGTAGAGTAAGTTGAAGATAGTGGTAAGGGGTAATAAAAGTATAATGTTACAGCGCACTACTACCCACGTAGGTCAAAATAGGAGGAGTTTAACCCCAACTACAAACTAGCAGCCTACTAAGATTAAATTCAGGAAGAATTAAAAAGATATCAGTCTAGCTATATAAAGTAACCGGAAAAAAAATTCCACTCAATCCCCCTGATGAAGGTGTTGGAGTAACACCAAAACCGCGGTCGGGAAACAACTTCTTTTACGACTATTAATGCTCTATATTCACAATATATTGAGCCCTATTGGATTAACTACTTATACTATGTTCACATAGTAATACCCATAAATAAATAATATATATATATAATATATATATATATATATATATGGGCCTTACTCTACCATTCTGACCTTGTTGTTAGGGAGTTAGATTTCATAAATATCCTTCTAGCTCTGGTCACTATGTCAAGATTAGAGAGCCCAATCAGCCATACTGTTTTACCAATAGCTGTTGGAGATGAAATAGATTTATGTTTATCTCTAGAGCATTAATACAAAGAGAATGAAAACAACTTGGTTAAAATTTGAATTAGGCTTGTTGATTTTATTTTCCTAGAGGATTAATGTTATGCCATTCAGTAAGACTTTTAATCCATGTTATATAGAATTATTATATTAGAAGATATTATGAATTTTTACTTTTATGTATTATATTGATCAGGATTCTAGTTTGTGGTTTTTCTCATTGTTTAGCAAATACCTTTATTTTTCTTTCTCATTCTTCCTTTTTATTCAAACTTTTTTTCTCCATTCTAAGCCTATCATTCTTTTCCTTCTCATTCTATTTTCTTATTCAAACTTTCTTACTCTATTCTAAGCCTTTCATTCCTTTCTTTTTCATTCAAACTTTCTTTCTCTGTTCTAAGCCTTTCAATCCTTTCTTTTTCATTCAAACTTTCTTTCTCTATACTAAGCCTCTCATTCATTTCTTTTTTATTCTAATTTATTATTCAAACTTTCTTTCTCTGCTTTAAACCTCTCATTCCTTTCTTTTTCATTCTATTTTATTATTATTTCATTATCTGTTCTTCACCTCTAATTTCTTTCATTCTCTTTTTTTATTCACATTCACTCTATTTTTTATTCACATTCACTCTATTTTTCTGCTCTCAGCTTCTTCTTCCTTTCTCTTTCATTCTACAATTTCATTCTTTTTCTTTATTCTAAGCTTCTCATTCTTTTCTTCTGCTGTTTCATTCTACCTATTTCATTGCATCTTTTAGCATCAGACTCACTCCTTAAGAGATTTCTTTTAAATACTCTTTTTTAAGCATGATCTGTCTCAATTAGTCATTAAATAAAAATATATCTTAATCAAATATCTCAGACGAAAGGTAGAGAAACTTTTAAAACATTGATCAGGATTGGTTTCCTTACCGTAAATCAAACTGAATAAAAGAGCAGTCACCATTTTTCTATCTTCAGACACACAATTTGCACATTACTTATCGGCTGTGAGAGCTCAATCTGAAAAAAGATAACAATGATTATCTGTAGAGAAATTGAGGAAATATCTCAATATATTCTATTTTTATAGTTTCTTAACAATAAATAAATACTAACCAAGTTAATGATACTCATTTTGTGCAATATACACTTTGAGATTGAATTCACTAGTTGATTTTAGCTGCTTAATAATAGCCAACAATTCTTTTACAGCTAGAATAAGAATTATTACACCTTCAGAAAAAAAAATTAAAACATCCACAATAGTGCTAAAATTATTACACTTTCAGAAAAATAATAACAACATCCACAATAAACTCTTCCTAATCAAACCCACTTTGGAAGGCTGGAGACCAACTTTAAAGAAGTCTAGAAAGGAACAAGTCATTGTGTCCCGATTACACATTGGTCATACAAGACTAACGCACTCCTATATACTCAAACAAGAACAACAACCACAATGTGGGACATGTCAAACGCCTTTGACAGTTAAACACTTATTCATGGAATGCAGGTTTTTTGGTCACATCAGAAACTGTTATTTTAAAGCAAACAATATGAAAGATCTGTTTGAAAATGTCCACATGGAGGATATTCTCTCTTTTTTTAGGGAAATAAAATTATACCATAGAATATGGACATGAAACAAATCAATACCATACAACATAATCCGCAATAATGCTAACATATTGTTAAAACCAATTACTAAAAAGTATAAATATAAATACATGATATGTATCACTTCCTAACTGTTAAGCATGACATAACCCCAGATGGGTTGATATGCCATTAAAATCAATAAACAAACAAATAATTCCTTAGCTCAGATACAAAAAAATACATCTTTTCTTTTTATATAAGTCTATAAGAATCAAGCAATATTAATTCTTACTGATGACTTCAGTTCAATACTCTATTCACCAGACAACCGAATATTTTACTAAAACCAAAAACTGTACTTGCATAATTATATGAATTATCAGCCATCTTACATCTTTAATTGTAACAGTTATAATTATATTATGAATAATTTTCTTTCATTGGACGAGAAAAAAAAATGTTATTTCAGTTTTGTTTCTTTGGTCAAATTAGAACTAATTCCTTCTGTATGAAATGGTTGGGTGTGATATTAAGAAAATGTATCAAATATAAATATGAGAAAGAAAGAACATGAAAAATAATTACCCATCTGACTATTTAATTGATTTTTATGTTCCTTTTATTTTCTTCAATACATCATCATCCAATTTTTGTATATATGTTACCATAACAGTAAAAATGGCACATCATATAAAATTTTGGGTTATTTCCTAGTTGAGTAACATGATATTACAGGGTGACCCAGAAAAAACGGAACCCAAATTATTTATTTATTTTCCCATTAAACTAACCCTAAACCCCAACCCTAACACTAACTCGAACCAATTTCAAGAAACTTGTTGAACTTAAACTTAAAAAAAAAAAATTAAGTTTTATTACAAAATTTGTGAGTTCTGTTTTTTCTGGGTCACCCTGTAATATCATGTTACTCAACTAGGGGGGGAGGGTTAGGGTAGGGGTTTAGGGTTAGTTTAATGGGAAAATAAATAATTTGGGTTCTGTTTTTTCTGGGTCACCCTGTAATATCATGTTACTCAACTAGGAAATAACCAAATTTTTTGTTAGTGCTAAAAATGTAACACATAAGAAATGCATAAGACTGTTTTAGACAGATTATTAATCATATGGAAATCTCATCTCTCTGATAAGATAAAGCGTGAATTCTTTCTAGCTGTAGCCAAGTTAGTGCTACTGTATGGCTGCATCACTTGGACTCTAACAAAGCATGGTAATCTGAACATTAGCTACATAAATGAGAGTAACCTCACCTTGTTTCTTTCGCTTTGAGGAAGCCTTATGTTTTGGTCGGCCATTTTCATTTTGTTCGAATCAATACAACTGCATGTTTTAACACAAAAATATCATAAAATGTGTTCTTAATTATACTTGCGCATTATTTGAAATTAACTTAATTGTTATTAAGAACACATTTTATGATATTTTTTGTTAAAACATGCAGTTGTATTGATTCGAATAAATTTGTATTTTCAGTGTAGATTTATGGTGAAATGAAAATGGCCGACCAAAACATAAGGCTTCCTCAAAGTGAAAGAAACAAGGGGAGGTTACTCTCATTTATGTAGCAAATGTTTAGATTACCCAAAGCGCTTAGAGAAAAGGCTAGATCCCAATAATAAGATAAAGTGAAAGTTCTTTCAAGCTGAAGCCATATCAGTGCTACTGTATGGTTGCACCACTTGAAGTCTAACAAAATACTTAGAGAAAATGCTAAACAAGGATGCTGCATGCTGTCTTGAACAAATCCTAGATGCAGAACCTAACTATACAGCCACTTGTCTCCTTTTATACAAATCATCAAAATAAGATGAAGAAGACATTCTGTAGAAGCAAGGACAAACTCATAAGTGATGTTCTCCTGTGGACATCTACATATGGATACACCAGTGTAGGCTGACCATCAAAACTGACATCTCTACTCTGCATGGATTCTGGATGCTGTGTGGAAGACCTGCCAGGAGTGAAGACTGATAGGGATGACTGGCAAGAGAGAGAGAGAGAGAGTCATGGGTATCTGTGCTGTTAATGCAACCTGATGATGATCACCATCATCCAATTTGAAATTTAGAAATAATAATACAGGGTTGTGTTCTCATTACTTTAATCATTATAATTTCTTAAGGGAAATCAAATATTAATTATAGAGTGCTTCCCCTTTGCAATTAATTATAGTATAAATTCTATAAATAGGATGAGACTCAATATTGAGCTTAATAGCCAAGTAATAGAAAATAATTTGTTTTTTGTTCTGCTTTATTTGAATTCCAATTTTGTATATTTTTAAATAAATTTTATCAAATACTTAATTATCATATTTCAGAGTTTAATCAGATTTGTATCTGGGAATTCTCTGGTTGATTGTGAAAATTTAAAGTATAAAAAATATCTATTTCTATTTATAATAAATAACATATAGAACTTCACTGCACAATAAATTTATCAGTTTAAAAGATGCTAAACTTAAATCATCAGTTTGATTAACCCTAAACTCTGCCCATCTTTAATAGTCTGTGATGGTATTTGTGCAAATATATATATATATCTGACGATGAATAAACCGAAAAAGCGTTATTCAGAAACCAATGGTAGGACTGACTTTTAAATTGTATTATTAATTATAAATAATAAATAAATAAATAGATAAATATATATATATATATATATATATATATATATATATATATATATACCAACCTGTCTGCATGAGCAGGATGTGACACAAGATCAATTTATTTAGCAGAGTTCAACTGGTATGAATTCAGAATTTTCCTTTTCCTAGACTGGTTGCCTAACCAAGGTGAAAAAGTCCAGTCTGTCCTATTATTTACCCATACAGGGAGAATAGTTGGATTCATACCTTTCCCAAAAGATTAGTGTTATGTGAAATGAAAACAGCCATGTCCAGGATTTAAACTCAGGTCGATGAGTCCATTTTCTACAACTCTAACTATTACACCACACATCTCCATATACCAATTTCAGTCGTCTGGGAAAATATTGCTACCGTTTCTCGAACTAAACAGGACATTTTTCCTAGATATATATCAGTTTGATATTTTAAATAAATGTTAATTGCTGTCAACTGAAGAAGGTTGGAGAATTGACCAGTTACAATGCCATGATAAAAGTATTAATAATGAGAATAATTATCTGAAAACCTCATTGAAGTGATTTAATGGTATTATTATGATTTTGAAGTGATTTAATGGTATTATTATGATTTTGAATTTCTCATCAGTTTTATAAAATGAATTAGCTGAAGTACCCCCACTTCACTGGATAAAAGACCAAGATTTGTTTTACAGATTTGATGAGACAAAAAGATAAATATCTACAATCTCTTCTTATTTCATTTTTCGGACCAAGTAAGCACCCTGGCTTTTTGCTAGATTTAAAAGGACAGGTTTTGCCTTTCACCATCAACTTGTGGTTGTTTATTAACAGGCGACTTTTACATCCTTTTTTTAAAGTTATTTCATGTTGTTGTTGTTACTTCAGTGGGATTTTTAAAAATTATAAAACTATAAACGAAAGACATTTTTATATTAAAGACACATTTTTTTGGTACCATTATAGTATGTGGCCTACCTTTTGAATGTGGCCTATGAAATCATGTCTCTCTTATAGTATGTGGCCTACGAAATCATGTCTCTCTTATAGTATGTGGCCTACGAAATCATGTCTCTCTTATAGTATGTGGCCTACCATAAAAAATATATGATAAGGTTATAATAATAACTGCTAACCCTATTTCAGAATTTTAGAATATGTTAGAATTAAAATTTGATAGCGAAATCTTTTTTATTAACTATCCATAGAGGCACATGGAAAATAAATAAACATGTCTTTCGTTTTAAGTTTGATTTTTTTTTTTAAATAACAATATTAGTTTATCTTTAGGGCAAAATTAATTTTTTCACATATGCTAACAACATGAAATAACTAATTTTTTTAATTAAGATCAAAAACTATTTTAGTATAAAAATGTGTCTTTGGTTTTTATCGGCTGTTGATTTTGTTTACTGACAACTGGTGAAAAGCAAAATTCAGTTCCTTTCAAAACTGATCTTGGCTAGGGTGCCTATTGGTGACTTGGTCTAATTTTTCTAAGCAATGTCAATTTTACAATCTTTATTGTCAAAGATTTACATCAATCAGTTTCAAATGATAATTGATATTAAAAGAAATATAGACTTATAATGGCAAAAAATACCAATTATATTTTTATGTTATCTTTTATAATCAATATTGTTTTGTGAAAAGTTTTGTGGAGTTTTGTTGGGAAATATTTTTAATTTATTGAGTGACACTTTAAAAGGTTATCAATTTAAACATTTTTTGTCGAGATTTTTAGTCTTAAAGTAAGTAATAATCCAACATTTTTTGTCAAGATTGTTAGTCTTAACTAAATGATAATCCCCTAAGATTATTTCATATCTCCATCTTGAAGAATTACCTATAAACCTAATTTGAATATTTTGTTAAACTAGCAAAAAAAATATAATAATAAAAAATGTAAGTGTAATAATTAATTTTTGAAAGATATTGTTTGATGAGGTTGGGAGTTAAAAATTCTATGTCAGAGAGTTTCTATCATTAGTAAGTAAAATCATCAAATTTATTAAAGGAATATGAAAAAAAATAAAACAATATAAATTGGAAACTTTGTTCTGATAACTTTAAATAGATGTTAAAAGAAAAACATTCTTCTGTAAATTTTACATGGCTATATATAAATATATAATAACCGGGCATGTATTTATTAAATCTTGTTTTAAAAAACAATGAGGATCATCTAAGGTTGCATGCTAAAATTTTTTATGTATAATAAATACATGAAGATTTTGGGTAATGTGATGTAAGCAGTGGTGTAGTTTCAGTTACAGACAAATAGAGACCTAATCTTTATTATTAATAAGATGTAAATAAGTATTTCAAATAATCATTAGATGATTTTGGGTAATGTGATATAAACAGTGACATAGTTTTGGTTACAGACAAATAGAAAGCTAATCCAGAGTTTCAGTCTTGCAGAGTTTAGTAATAAATAATACCTAATAATATCCATTTTGATTGTATAATGTTATGCTAGAAATAATAAAATCCTGGTATCTTTGGTTTAGCAGAAAATTAACTTTTTATAAAAGAATTGTTATGGGTAGTGTTCCCCAACCAGAGAAGTGTGAATACTACTTTATGAAAATTGATATGTTGTTGAGTGGGGGTTCATATATTTTATATGAATACTATTTTATGAAAATTGACATGTATAGAGTGGTGCCAATAGCATATTGCAAGAGGCAGTGCAAGAGACCCTAGCAATGGCCTTGGTTAAAGGTGTACTTATTTATGGATCATACTGGCAGGTCATATATCCATGACTCTTTCTCTCCAATAGTATATATTAGTCATCACCCTTAGAAGGTCCTCTGCACAGAATCCAGAATCTGCACAGAGCTGATGATGTAGGTTTTTGCTGGTCAGCTTGCATTAGTGTTTAGGTTTCCACTGGAGAATGTCACTTATGTATTCATCCTTGTGTCCAGCAATTCTTGTTCATCTTATTCAAATGGATTGTGTGATGGGGGGCGAGTAGCTGTTGTACAGCTGCTTTTTTGTGGGTTGCTACTTCCAAGATTTGTTCAAAAAAGCATGCAGCATCCTTGTGTAATTCTCATCTAGCTTTTTCTCTGAGCATTTTGTTAGAATGTAAGTGGTGCTGCCATACAATAGCACTAACATGGCTACAACTTGAAAGAATTTGGCTTTATCAGTGAGATTAGATTTTCATATGATCAATAATAATTAAACCTGATTATCCTTTAAAAATGAGACATTTTCCCTCAATTATTTGTATGCACCATAGAATTTTGATATTTTTTTAAAATTCATAGTTTCTCTCTGACAGTTTATAAAAGTTCACTTGAGTTAAAGACTTTTATCAAATAACAATAAATGCTAACACTAAGTTATAACTGATCAAATTCAACAAATAGTTCAATAGAATTTTTGCTGTTCAATCGATGAAGCAACTTTTATGAATAATGGGGAAAAAAAGATGACAAAATTTGCAGTCATTATACAACTTATTTTTAATCTTGACAAATTTGCACAGACTGTTAATATGCAGATCCAATTCACTTGAGAATAAAAGTAATATATGTGTACATCATTGACCGAGTATGTTGAGATAGAAATCAAAAAGGAATAGAAAAGAATAAGTGATAGAGAGAACTTCAAGCAAATGATTATTTTTGTCATCTACCAATGTCTGTCCCTGTGGTATTTTCTGCTCAAAGTGAATTCTTTCACATTCTTATTCTTTCTTAAGTTCTCTATGGTGACACAGCTTTGCATTTTCATTAATACTAATATCAGTAATGATGGGGGGAAATTCCTATAATAAATCATCACAATTATTTTCTTTTTAGAATTCTTGCCAGACATTGGCACACACACACATACAACCATGCATACACACATTTGAGTTGAAAGTAAAAGGTAAATATAGTTGCACAAATGAATATATATATATATATATATATATATGTGTGTGTGTGTGTGTATGAAGACTTGCCTATAAAGAGATGCTAGAAAGTTGAAAGCAAGAACAATTATTGCATATATATATATATATATATATATTAGTGTGTGTGTATGCATAACTACACAAACACACACACATATGTATATATATCCACAGCCACACATGTATGTGTGTGTCTGTGTGTGCAATCAAATATTTGTCTTCTGGAGATAAATGGTAGTATATATTAATATATACTATGGATAATGGACTTATTAAGTATTTTGTATTGAAGTTGGGAATCACAAAGAAAAGAAAGAAATGTCAAAATCTCCACGAAGAATGATCTTTACATTCAGCCTTTAAAGTATCTTAAAAGGTACCACAGATTTAGATCAGCACACAAAGACACGGACTATTTCAGAATAGTAAATGATGTGCTTATAAGACTCAGTTTTGTAAAGTCATTTTTCTCTTCTTTTTGCATTGCTGTAATTCTACCTTCAGCCATATTCATAATACCAGAATGCAATTGATTTTACAAGCATATAAATGCACTCTCTATAAAGCAAGACATTTTATAATGCATTACAGAGTGAGGTATTGTACTTTCTATTAGTATCCATCTTTTGCAAGAGAACAAGACTAAAACTTTTATTGATACTCTTTGCAATTGTTGTTCAAACTATTGATCTCGTTCTTTTTGTTGTTACCCCAATGTTTTGACCAATCCACTCTCTAGCCATCCTCAGGTATACAAAGATGTCTTTGGTAATTTTGAAATGAGTCATTATCATTTTATGATTTGTTTTGGCCTATTCATTGTGTGGATTTCAATTGAACAAACTCTTGGAATGGTAATAACATCTTTAAATCATAAACAGTATTTTTTGTTAGTGACAATTCTTCCAAGCTGTTGTTGTATCAGTACTACTGTACGGCTACACTACTTGGACCCTAACGAAGAGCCTGGAGAGGGCACCTCACATGGTGTAATGGTTAGCAAGCTCACTTTGCAAACCATTGTTAGTGAGTTCAATTCTCATTGGGCACCCCATACTTCTGGCTTTGTGCCACATCTTAGCTAAGCTTAGTAAATAACTATCTGTAACTATATGTAAGAGCCTGGAGAATAAGCTAGATGGGAGCTGCGCAAAAATGCTGCATGTTATCTTAAACAAGACATGGAAGCAACACCCCCACGAAAAACAGCTGTATGGCCACTTGCCCCATATCACACAAACCATCCATGTGAAGCGAACAAGACATGCTGGGTACTGCTGAGAAGCAAGGATGAACTCATAATTGACATTTTCTGTGGAAACCATCACATGGGCACACCAGAGTAGGTCGACAGCAAAGACGTACATAGACAAACTCTGCACAGATACTGGATGCTGCGCAAAGGACCCCCCCCCCCAGCAATGAATGATAGGGACAGCTGGCAAGAGATTATCATGGAATATCCATGCTGCTAGAGCAACAATGATGATGATGATTCAACATTCTTAGATAAGAACTTCTTTTTTTTTTTTAGAAGTCCACATACGACAATAACATCACTCCATGTTGTTATTTGCAAAATGTCCACATGGAGGATATTCTCTCTTTTTTTAGGGAAATAAAATTATACCATAGAATATGGACATGAAACAAATCAATACCATACAACATAATCCGCAATAATGCTAACATATTGTTAAACCAATTACTAAAAAGTATAAATATAAATACATGATATGTATCACTTCCTAACTGTTAAGCATGACATAACCCCAGATGGGTTGATATGCCATTAAAATCAATAAACAAACAAATAATTCCTTAGGCTCAGAACAAAAAAATACATCTTTTCTTTTATATAAGTCTATAAGAATCAAGCAATATTAATTCTTACTGATGACTTCAGTTCAATACTCTATTCACACAGACAACCGAATATTTTACTAAAACCAAAAACTGTACTTGCATAATTATATGAATTATCAGCCATCTTACATCTTTAATTGTAACAGTTATAATTATATATGAATAATTTTCTTTCATTGGACGAGAAAAAAAATGTTATTTTCAGTTTTGTTTCTTTGGTCAAATTAGAACTAATTCCTTCTGTATGAAATGGTTGGGTGTGAATTAAGAAAATGTATCAAATATAAATATGAGATAAAGAAAGAACATGAAGAAATAATTACCCATCTGACTATTTAATTGATTTTTATGTTCCTTTTATTTTTCTTCAATACATCATCATCCAATTTTTTGTATATATGTTACCATAACAGTAAAAATGGCACATCATATAAAATTTTGGGTTATTTCCTAGTTGAGTAACATATATTACAGGGTGACCCAGAAAAAACGGAACCCAAATTATTTATTTATTTTCCCATTAAACTAACCCTAAACCCCAACCCTAACACTAACTCGAACCAATTTCAAGAAACTTGTTGAACTTAAACTTAAAAAAAAAAAATTAAGTTTTATTACAAAATTTGTGAGTTCTGTTTTTTCTGGGTCACCCTGTAATATCATGTACTCAACTAGGGGGGGAGGGTTAGGGTAGGGGTTTAGGGTTAGTTTAATGGGAAAATAAATAATTTGGGTTCTGTTTTTTCTGGTCACCCTGTAATATCATGTTACTCACTTAAAATAACCAAATTTTTTGTTAGTGCTAAAAATGTAACACATAAGAAATGCATAAGACTGTTTTAGACAGATTATTAACATATGGAAATCTCATCTCTCTGAAGATAAAGCGTGAATTCTTTCTAGCTGTAGCCAAGTTAGTGCTACTGTATGGCTGCATCACTTGGACTCTAACAAAGCATGTAATCTGAACATTAGCTACATAAATGAGGAGTAACCTCACCTTGTTTCTTTCGCTTTGAGGAACCTTATGTTTTGGTCGCCATTTTCATTTTGTTCGAATCAATACAACTGCATGTTTAACACAAAAATATCATAAAATGTGTTCTTAATTATACTTGCGCATTATTTGAAATTAACTTAATTGTTATTAAGAACACATTTTATGATATTTTTTTGTTAAACATGCAGTTGTATTGATTCGAAATAAATTTGTATTTTCAGTGTAGATTATGGTGAAATGAAAATGGCCGACCAAAACATAAGGCTTCCTCAAAGTGAAAGAAACAAGGGGAGGTTACTCTCATTTATGTAGCAAATGTTTAGATTACCCAAAGCGCTTAGAGAAAAGGCTAGATCCCAATAATAAGATAAAGTGAAAGTTCTTTCAAGCTGAAGCCATATCAGTGCTACTGTATGGTTGCACCACTTGAAGTCTAAACAAAATACTAGAGAAAATGCTAAACAAGGATGCTGCATGCTGTCTTGAACAAATCCTAGATGCAGAACCTAACTATACAGCCACTTGTCTCCTTTTATACAAATCATCAAATAAAGATGAGAAGACATTCTGTAGAAGCAAGGACAAACTCATAAGTGATGTTTCCTGTGGACATCTACATATGGATACACCAGTGTAGGCTGACCATCAAAAACTGACATCTCTACTCTGCATGGATTCTGGATGCTGTGTGGAAGACCTGCCAGGAGTGAAGACTGATAGGGATGACTGGCAAGAGAGAGAGAGAGAGATCATGGGTATCTGTGCTGTTAATGCAACCTGATGATGATCACCATCATCCAATTTGAAATTTAGAAATAATAATACAAGGGTTGTGTTCTCATTACTTTAATCATTATAATTTCTTTAAGGGAAATCAAATATTAATTATAGAGTGCTTCCCCTTTTGCAATTAATTATAGTATAAATTCTATAAATAGGATGAGACTCAATATTGAGCTTAATAGCCAAGTAATAGAATAATATTTGTTTTTGTTCTGCTTATTTGAATTCCAATTTTGTATATTTTAAATAAATTTTATCAAATACTTAATTATCATATTTCAGAGTTTAATCAGTTTTGTATCTGGGAATTCTCTGGTTGATTGTGAAAATTTAAAGTATAAAAAATATCTATTTCTATTTATAATAAATAACATATAACATTCACTGCACAATAAATTTATCAGTTTAAAAGATGCTAAACTTAAATCATCAGTTTGATTAACCCTAAACTCTGCCCATCTTAATAAGTCTGTGATGGTATTTGTGCAAATATATATATATATCTGACGATGAATAACACCGAAAAGCGTTATTCAGAAACCAATGTAGACTGACTTTTAAATTGTATTATTAATATAAATAAATAATAAATAAATAGATAAATATATATATATATATATATATATATATATATATATATATATAATATATATACCAACCTGTCTTTGCATGAGCAGGATGTGACACAAGATCAATTTATTTAGCAGAGTTCAACTGGTATGAATTCAGATTTTCCTTTCCTAGACTGGTTGCCTAACCAAGGTGAAAAAAGTCCAGTCTGTCCTATTATTTACCCATACAGGGGAATAGTTGGATTCATACCTTTCCCAAAAGATTAGTGTTATGTGAAATGAAAACAGCCATGTCCAGGATTAAACTCAGGTCGATGAGTCCATTTTCTACACTCTAACTATTACACCACAACACTCCATATACCAATTTCAGTCGTCTGGGAAAATATTGCTACCGTTTCTCGAACTAACAGGACATTTTTCCTAGATATATATCAGTTTGATATTTTAAATAAAGTTAATTGCTGTCAACTGAAGAAGGTTGGAGAATTGACCAGTTACAATGCCATGATAAAAGTATTAATAATGAGAATAATTATCTGAAAACCTCATTGAAGTATTTAATGGTATTATTATGATTTGAATGATTTAATGGTATTATATGATTTTGAATTTCTCATCAGTTTTATAAAATGAATTAGCTGAAGTACCCCCACTTCACTGGATAAAAGACCAAGATTTGTTTTACAGATTTGATGAGACAAAAAGATAAATATCTACAATCTCTTCTTATTTCATTTTTCGGACCAAGTAAGCACCCTGGCTTTTTGCTAGATTTAAAAGGACAGGTTTTGCCTTTCACCATCAACTTGTGGTTGTTTATTAACAGGCGACTTTTACATCCTTTTTTAAAGTTATTTCATGTTGTTGTTGTTACTTCAGTGGGATTTTTAAAAATTATAAAACTTATAACGAAAGACATTTTTATATTAAAGACACATTTTTTTGGTACATTATAGTATTGTGGCCTACCTTTTGAATGTGGCCTATGAAATCATGTCTCTCTTATAGTATGTGGCTACGAAATCATGTCTCTCTTATAGTATGTGGCCTACGATATGTCTTGCTTACTAGTATGGCTACCATAAAAATATATGAGAAGGTTATAATAATAACTGCTAACCCTATTTCAGAATTTTAGAATATGTTAGAATTAAAATTTGATAGCGAAATCTTTTTTATTAACTATCCATAAGAGGCACATGGGAAAATAAAATAAACATGTCTTTCGTTTTAAGTTTGATTTTTTTTTTAAATAACAATATTAGTTTATCTTAGGGCAAATTAATTTTTTCACATATGCTAACAACATGAAATAACTAATTTTTTTAATTAAGATCAAAAACTATTAGTATAAAAAATGTGTCTTTGGTTTTTATCGGCTGTTGATTTTGTTTACTGACAACTGGTGAAAAGCAAAATTCAGTCCTTTTCAAACTGATCTTGGCTGGGTGCCTATTTGTGACTTGGTCTAATTTTTTCTAAGCAATGTCAATTTTACAATCTTTATTGTCAAAAGATTACATCAAATCAGTTTCAAATGATAATTGATATTAAAAGAAATTATAGACTTATAATGGCAAAAAAAACCAATTATAATTTTTATGTTATCTTTTATAATCAATATTTTTTGTGAAAAGTTTTGTTGGAGTTTTGTTGGGAAATATTTTTAATCTTATTGAGTGACACTTTAAAAGGTTATCAATTTTAAACATGGTTTTTGTCGAGATTTTTTAGTCTTAAAGTAAGTAATAATCCAACATTTTTTGTCAAGATTGTTAGTCTTAACTAAATGATAATCCCCTAAGATTATTTCATATTCTCCATCTTGAAGAATTACCTATAAACCTAATTTTGAATATTTTTGTTAAACTAGCAAAAAAAAAATAATAATAAAAAATTAAGTGTAATAATTAATTTTTGAAAGATATTGTTTGATGAGGTTGGGAGTTAAAAATTCTATGTCAGAGAGTTTCTATCATTAGTAAGTAAAATCATCAAATTTATTAAAGGAATATGAAAAAAAATAAAACAAAATACTAATTGGAAACTTTGTTCTGATAACTTTAAATAGATGTTAAAAGAAAAACATTCTTCTGTAAATTTTACATGGCTATATATAAATATATAATACCGGGCATGTATTTATTAAATCTTGTTTTAAAAAACAATGAGGATCATCTAAGGTTGCATGCTAAAATTTTTATGTATAATATATACATGAAGATTTTGGGTAATGTTATGATGTAAGCAGTGGTGTAGTTTCAGTTACAGACAAATAAGAGACCTAATCTTTATTATTAATAAGATGTAAATAAGTATTTCAAATAATCATTAGATGATTTTGGGTAATGTGATTATAAACAGTGACATAGTTTTGGTTACAGACAAATAGAAAGCTAATCCAGAGTTTCAGTCTTGCAGAGTTTAGTAATAAATAATACCTAATAATATCCATTTTGATTGTATAATGTTATGCTAGAAATAATAAAATCCTGGTATCTTTGGTTTAGCAGAAAATTAACTTTTTATAAAAGAATTGTTATGGGTAGTGTTCCCAACCAGAAAGTGTGAATACTACTTTATGAAAATTGAATTTGTGAGTGGGGTTCATATATTTATATGAATACTATTTAGAAAATTGACATGTATAGAGTGTGCCAATAGCATATTGCAAGAGCAGTGCAAGAGACCCTAGCAATGGCTTGG
Organism: Doryteuthis pealeii; assembly: GCA_023376005.1. Lineage (NCBI taxonomy): Eukaryota > Metazoa > Mollusca > Cephalopoda > Myopsida > Loliginidae > Doryteuthis > Doryteuthis pealeii. The sequence goes on from CM042166.1 coordinate 59,858,094, forward strand.
TTAAAGGTGTACTATTTATGGATCATACTGGCAGGTCATATATCCATGACTCTTTCTCTCCAATAGTATATATTAGTCATCACCCTTAGAAGGCTCTGCACAGAATCCAGAATCTGCACAGAGCTGATGATGTAGGTTTTTGCTTGGTCAGCTTGCATTAGTGTTAGGTTTCACTGGAGAATGTCACTTTGTATTTCATCCTTGTGTCAGCAATTCTTGTTCATCTTATTTCAAATGGGATTGTGTGATGGGGGGCGAGTAGCTGTTGTACAGCAATGCCTCATTTAAATCCCTATGTAACAAAATATACCTTGCATTGATCCAGCTACTCTGAAAAGAAATGTTAATATCTACTATCTAAAATATTAAATGAAAAAAAAAAATCCATGCTGTTATCATTTAAATTTCATTTTTTAATTATGTTCACGAATATAAATTAAATCTCTATTATTTTTGCTAAGAAACCAAGCCCTTGTGATATTTAATGTGTATATATATCTAGTTTGTCGTTAATTGTTTTATTTTCGAAGTTTCCTCTGGACATACATATACACACAACTGCCCTTTATATATGTATAGATATTCTCTGTTATATACCAACAGAACAAACTGGAAGATTATATATATAATTTTACAAGATGAGATCAGAAAGTAGAATGTAATACACTAAATGTATATATATATATTAACTGACCCACAAAGGTCAGTAGAGTAAGTTGAAGATAGTGGTAAGGGGTAATAAAGTATAATGTTACAGCGCACTACTACCCACGTAGGTCAAAATAGGAGGAGTTTAACCCCAACTACAAACTAGCAGCCTACTAAGATTAAATTCAGGAAGAATTAAAAAGATATCAGTCTAGCTATATAAAGTAACGAAAAAAAATCCCACTCAATCCCCCTGATGAAGGTGTTGGAGTAACACCGAAACCGCGTTCGGGAAACAACTTCTTTTACGACTATTAATGCTCTATATTCACAATATATTGAGCCCTATTGGATTAACTACTTATACTATGTTCACATAGTAGTACCCATAAATAAATATATATATATGTATATATATATATATACGGGCCTTACTCTACCATTCTGACCTTGTTGTTAGGGAGTTAGATTTCATAAATATCCTTCTAGCTCTGGTCACTATATGTCAAGATTAGAGAGCCCAATCTGCCATACTGTTTTACCAATAGCTGTTGGTGATGAAATAGATTTATGTTTATCTCTAGAGCATTAATACAAAGAGAATGAAAACAACTTGGTTAAAATTTGAATTAGGCTTGTTGATTTTATTTTCCTAGAGGATTAATGTTATGCCATTCAGTAAGACTTTTAATCCAAGTTATATTAGAAGATATTATGAATTTTTACTTTTATGTATTATATTGATCAGGATTCTAGTTTGTGGTTTTTCTCATTGTTTAGCAAATACCTTTATTTTTCTTTCTCATTCTTCCTTTTTATTCAAACTTTTTTTCTCCATTCTAAGCCTATCATTCTTTTCCTTCTCATTCTATTTTCTTATTCAAACTTTCTTACTCTATTCTAAGCCTCTCATTCCTTTCTTTTTCATTCTTCCTTTTCATTCAAACTTTCTTTCTCTATTCTAAGCCTTTCAATCCTTTCTTTTTCATTCAAACTTTTTTTCTCTATACTAAGCCTCTCGTTCATTTCTTTTTTATTCTAATTTCTTATTCAAACTTTCTTTCTCTGCTTTAAACCTCTCATTCCTTTCTTTTTCATTCTATTTTATTATTATTTCATTATCTGTTCTTCACCTCTAATTTCTTTCATTCTCTTTTTTTATTCACATTCACTCTATTTTTTATTCACATTCACTCTATTTTTCTGCTCTCAGCTTCTTCTTCCTTTCTCTTTCATTCTACAATTTCATTCTTTTTCTTTATTCTAAGCTTCTCATTCTTTTCTTCTGCTGTTTCATTCTACCTATTTCATTGCATCTTTTAGCATCAGACTCACTCCTTAAGAGATTTCTTTTAAATACTCTTTTTTAAGCATGATCTGTCTCAATTAGTCATTAAATAAAAATATATCTTAATCAAATATCTCAGACGAAAGGTAGAGAAACTTTTAAAACATTGATCAGGATTGGTTTCCTTGCCGTAAATCAAACTGAATAAAAGAGCAGTCACCATTTTTCTATCTTCAGACACACAATTTGCACATTACTTATCGGCTGTGAGAGCTCAATCTGAAAAAAGATAACAATGATTATCTGTAGAGAAATTGAGGAAATATCTCAATATATTCTATTTTTATAGTTTCTTAACAATAAGTAAACACTAACCAAGTTAAAGATACTCATTTTGTGCAATATACACTTTGAGATTGAAGTCACTAGTTGATTTTAGCTGCTTGATAATAGCCAACAATTCCATTACAGCTAGAATAAGAATTATTACACCTTCAGAAAAAAAAATTAAAACATCCACAATAGTGCTAAAATTATTACACTTTCAGAAAAAGAATGACAACATCCACAATAAACTCTTCCTAATCAAACCCACTTTGGGAGGCTGGAGACCAACTTTAAGGAAGTCTAGAAAGGAACAAGTCCTTGTGTTCCGATTACACATTGGTCATACAAGACTAACGCACTCCTATATACTCAAACAAGAACAACAACCACAATGTGGAACATGTCACACACCTTTGACAGTTAAACACTTATTCATGAATGCAGGTTTCTTGCTCACATCAGAAACCGTTATTTTAAAGCAAACAATATGAAAGATCTGTTTGAAAACGTCAACATGGAGGATATTCTCTCTTTTTTTAGGGAAATAAAATTATACCATAGAATATGGACATGAAACAAATCAATACCATACAACATAATCCCTAATAATGCTAACATATTGTTAAAACCAATTACTAAAAAGTATAAATATAAATACACGATATGTATCACTTCCTAACTGTTAAGCATGACATAACCCCAGATGGGTTGATATGCCATTAAAATCAATAAACAAACAAATAATTCCTTAGCTCAGATACAAAAAAATACATCTTTTCTTTTTATATAAGTCTATAAGAATCAAGCAATATTAATTCTTACTGATGACTTCAGTTCAATACTCTATTCACAAGACAACCGAATATTTTACTAAAACCAAAAACTGTACTTGCATAATTATATGAATTATCAGCCATCTTACATCTTTAATTGTAACAGTTATAATTATATTATGAATAATTTTCTTTCATTGGACGAGAAAAAAAATGTTATTTCAGTTTTGTTTCTTTGGTCAAATTAGAACTAATTCCTTCTGTATGAAATGGTTGGGTGTGATATTAAGAAAATGTATCAAATATAAATATGAGATAAAAGAAAGAACATGAAGAAATAATTACCCATCTGACTATTTAATTGATTTTTATGTTCCTTTTATTTTTCTTCAATACATCATCATCCAATTTTTGTATATATGTTACCATAACAGTAAAAATGGCACATCATATAAAATTTTGGGTTATTTCCTAGTTGAGTAACATGATATTACAGGGTGACCCAGAAAAAACGGAACCCAAATTATTTATTTATTTTCCCATTAAACTAACCCTAAACCCCAACCCTAACACTAACTCGAACCAATTTCAAGAAACTTGTTGAACTTAAACTTAAAAAAAAAAAATTAACAGTTTTATTACAAAATTTGTGAGTTCTGTTTTTTCTGGGTCACCCTGTAATATCATGTTACTCAACTAGGGGGGGAGGGTTAGGGTAGGGGTTTAGGGTTAGTTTAATGGGAAAATAAATAATTTGGGTTCTGTTTTTTCTGGGTCACCCTGTAATATCATGTTACTCAACTAGGAAATAACCAAATTTTTTGTTAGTGCTAAAAATGTAACACATAAGAAATGCATAAGACTGTTTTAGACAGATTATTAATCATATGGAAATCTCATCTCTCTGATAAGATAAAGCGTGAATTCTTTCTAGCTGTAGCCAAGTTAGTGCTACTGTATGGCTGCATCACTTGGACTCTAACAAAGCATGGTAATCTGAACATTAGCTACATAAATGAGAGTAACCTCACCTTGTTTCTTTCGCTTTGAGGAAGCCTTATGTTTTGGTCGGCCATTTTCATTTTGTTCGAATCAATACAACTGCATGTTTTAACACAAAAATATCATAAAATGTGTTCTTAATTATACTTGCGCATTATTTGAAATTAACTTAATTGTTATTAAGAACACATTTTATGATATTTTTTTGTTAAAACATGCAGTTGTATTGATTCGAATAAATTTGTATTTTCAGTGTAGATTTATGGTGAAATGAAAATGGCCGACCAAAACATAAGGCTTCCTCAAAGTGAAAGAAACAAGGGGAGGTTACTCTCATTTATGTAGCAAATGTTTAGATTACCCAAAGCGCTTAGAGAAAAGGCTAGATCCCAATAATAAGATAAAGTGAAAGTTCTTTCAAGCTGAAGCCATATCAGTGCTACTGTATGGTTGCACCACTTGAAGTCTAACAAAATACTTAGAGAAAATGCTAAACAAGGATGCTGCATGCTGTCTTGAACAAATCCTAGATGCAGAACCTAACTATACAGCCACTTGTCTCCTTTTATACAAATCATCAAAATAAGATGAAGAAGACATTCTGTAGAAGCAAGGACAAACTCATAAGTGATGTTCTCCTGTGGACATCTACATATGGATACACCAGTGTAGGCTGACCATCAAAAACTGACATCTCTACTCTGCATGGATTCTGGATGCTGTGTGGAAGACCTGCCAGGAGTGAAGACTGATAGGGATGACTGGCAAGAGAGAGAGAGAGAGAGTCATGGGTATCTGTGCTGTTAATGCAACCTGATGATGATCACCATCATCCAATTTGAAATTTAGAAATAATAATACAGGGTTGTGTTCTCATTACTTTAATCATTATAATTTCTTAAGGGAAATCAAATATTAATTATAGAGTGCTTCCCCTTTGCAATTAATTATAGTATAAATTCTATAAATAGGATGAGACTCAATATTGAGCTTAATAGCCAAGTAATAGAAAATAATTTGTTTTTGTTCTGCTTTATTTGAATTCCAATTTTGTATATTTTTAAATAAATTTTATCAAATACTTAATTATCATATTTCAGAGTTTAATCAGATTTGTATCTGGGAATTCTCTGGTTGATTGTGAAAATTTAAAGTATAAAAAATATCTATTTCTATTTATAATAAATAACATATAGAACTTCACTGCACAATAAATTTATCAGTTTAAAAGATGCTAAACTTAAATCATCAGTTTGATTAACCCTAAACTCTGCCCATCTTTGATAGTCTGTGATGGTATTTGTGCAAATATATATATATATCTGACGATGAATAACACCGAAAAAGTGTTATTCAGAAACCAATGGTAGGACTGACTTTTAAATTGTATTATTAATTATAAATAAATAAATAAATAGATAAATATATATATATATATATATATATATATATATATATACACCAACCTGTCTGCATGAGCAGGATGTGACACAAGATCAATTTATTTAGCAGAGTTCAACTGGTATGAATTCAGAATTTTCCTTTTCCTAGACTGGTTGCCTAACCAAGGTGAAAGAGTCCAGTCTGTCCTATTATTTACCCATACAGGGAGAATAGTTGGATTCATACCTTTCCCAAGGGATTAGTGTTATGTGAAATGAAAACAGCCATGTCCAGGATTTAAACTCAGGTCGATGAGTCCATTTTCTACAACTTTAACTATTACACCACACCTCTCCATATACCAATTTCAAAAGCCTGGGAAAATATTGCTACCGTTTCTCGCACTAAACAGGACATTTTTCCTAGATATATATCAGTTTGATATTTTAAATAAATGTTAATTGCTGTCAACTGAATAAGTCTGGAGAATTGACCAGTTACAATGCCATGATAAAAGTATCAATAATGAGAATAATTATCTGAAAACCTCATTGAAGTGATTTAATGGTATTATTATGATTTTGAAGTGATTTAATGGTATTATTATGATTTTGAATTTCTCATCAGTTTTATAAAATGAATTAGCTGAAGTACCCCCACTTCACTGGATAAAAGACCAACATTTGTTTTACAGATTTGATGAGACAAAAAGATAAATATCTACAATCTCTTCTTATTTCATTTTTCGGACCAAGTAACCAATAAGCACCCTGGCTTTTTGCTAGATTTAAAAGGACAGGTTTTGCCTTTCACCATCAACTTGTGGTTGTTTATTAACAGGCGACTTTTAGATCCTTTTTTTTAAGTTATTTCATGTTGTTGTTGTTACTTCAGTAGGATTTTTAAAAATTATAAAACTATAAACGAAAGACATATTTTTATATTAAAGACACATTTTTTTGGTACCATTATAGTATGTGGCCTACCTTTTGAATGTGGCCTATGAAATCATGTCTCTCTTATAGTATGTGGCCTACGAAATCATGTCTCTCTTATAGTATGTGGCCTACCATAAAAAGTATATGATAAGGTTATAATAATAATTGCTAACCCTATTTCAGAATTTTAGAATATGTTAGAATTAAAATTTGATAGCGAAATCTTTTTTATTAACTATCCATAGAGGCACATGGAAAATAAATAAACATGTCTTTCGTTTTAAGTTTTTTTTTTTTTTTAAATAACAATATTAGTTTATCTTTAGTGCAAAATTAATTTTTTCACATATGCTAACAACATGAAATAACTAATTTTTTAATTAAGATCAAAAACTATTTTAGTATAAAAACGTGTCTTTGGTTTTTATTGGCTGTTGATTTTGTTTACTAACAACTGGTGAAAAGCAAAATTCAGTTCCTTTCAAAACTGATCTTGGCTAGGGTGCCTATTAGTGACTTGGTCTAATTTTTCTAAGCAATGTCAATTTTACAATCTTTATTGTCAAAGATTTACATCAATCAGTTACAAATGATAATTGATATTAAAAGAAATATAGACTTATAATGGCAAAAAATACCAATTATATTTTTATGTTATCTTTTATAATCAATATTGTTTTGTGAAAAGTTTTGTGGAGTTTTGTTGGGAAATATTTTTGATTTATTGAGTGACACTTTAAAAGGTTATCAATTTAAACATTTTTTGTTGAGATTGTTAGTCTTAAAGTAAGTAATAATCCAACATTTTTTGTCGAGATTGTTATTCTTAAAGTAAGTAATAATCCAACATTTTTTGTTGAGATTATTATTCTTAAAGTAAGTAATAATCCAACATTTTTTATCGAGATTTTTAGTCTTAAAGTAAGTAATAATCCAACATTTTTGTTGAGATTGTTATTCTTAAAGTAAGTAATAATCCAACATTTTTTGTCGAGATTTTTAGTCTTAAAGTAAGAATAATCCAACATTTTTTGTTGAGATTATTATTCTTAAAGTAAGTAATAATCCAACATTTTTGTCGAGATTCTTAGTCTTAAAGTAAGTAATAATCCAACATTTTTGTCGAGATTGTTAGTCTTAAAGTAAGTAATAATCCAACATTTTTTTGTCGAGATATTTAGTCTTAAAGTAAGTAATAATCCAACATTTTTTGTCGAGATATTTAGTCTTAAAGTAAGTAATAATCCAACATTTTTTGTCGAGATTGTTATTCTTAAAGTAAGTAATAATCCAACATTTTTTGTTGAGATATTTAGTCTTAAAGTAAGTAATAATCCAACATTTTTTGTCGAGATTGTTATTCTTAAAGTAAGTAATAATCCAACATTTTTTGTCGAGATTGTTATTCTTAAAGTAAGTAATAATCCAACATTTTTTGTCGAGATTGTTAGTCTTAACTAAATGATAATCCCCTAAGATTATTTCATATCTCCATCTTGAAGAATTACCTATAAACCTAATTTGAATATTTTGTTAAACTAGCAAAAAAAATATAATAATAAAAAATGTAAGTGTAATAATTAATTTTTTGAAAGATATTGTTTGATGAGGTTGGGAGTTAAAAATTCTATGTCAGAGAGTTTCTATCATTAGTAAGTAAAATCATCAAATTTATTAAAGGAATATGAAAAAAAATAAAACAATATAAATTGGAAACTTTGTTCTGATAACTTTAAATAGATGTTAAAAGAAAAACATTCTTCTGTAAATTTTACATGGCTATATATAAATATATAATACCGGGCATGTATTTATTAAATCTTGTTTTAAAAAACAATGAGGATCATCTAATGTTGCATGCTCAAATTTTTAATGTATTTATTCTGTTATGAAGATTTTGGGTAATGTGATGTAAGCAGTGATGTAGTTTCAGTTACAGACAAATAGAGACCTAATCTTTATTATTAATAAGATGTAAATAAGTATTTCAAATAATTATTAGATGATTTTGGGTAATGTGATGTAAGCAGTGATGTAGTTTTGGTTACAGACAAATAGAAAGCTAATCCAGAGTTTCAGTCTTGCAGAGTTTAGTAATAAATAATACCTAATAATATCCATTTTGATTGTATAATGTTATGCTAGAAATAATAAAATCCTGGTATCTTTGGTTTAGCAGAAAATTAACTTTTTATAAAAGAATTGTTATGGGTAGTGTTCCCCAACCAGGGAAGTGTGAATATTACTTTATGAAAATTGATATGTTGTTGAGTGGGGGTTCATATATTTTATATGAATACTATTTTATGAAAATTGACATGTATAGAGTGGTGCCAATAGCATATTGCAAGTGGCAGTGCAAGAGACCCTAGCAATGGCCTTGGTTAAAGGTGTACTTATTTATGGATCATACTGGCAGAACAGATATCCATGACTCTTTCTCTCCAATAGTCTCTATTAGTCATCACCCTTAGAAGGTCCTCTGCACAGAATCTAGAATCTGCACAGAGCTGATGATGTAGGTTTTTGCTGGTCAGCTTGCATTAGTGTTTAGGTTTCCACTGGAGAATGTCACTTATGTATTCATCCTTGTGTCCAGCAATTCTTGTTCATCTTATTCAAATGGATTGTGCGATGGGGGTGAGTAGCTGTACAGCTGCTTTTTTGTGGGTTGCTACTTCCAAGATTTGTTCAAAAAAGCATGCAGCATCCTTTTGTAATTCTCATCTAGCTTTTTCTCTGAGCATTTTGTTAGAATGTAAGTGGTGCTGCCATACAATAGCACTAACATGGCTACAACTTGAAAGAATTTTGCTTTATCAGTGAGATTAGATTTTCATATGATCAATAATAATTAAACCTGATTAACCTTTAAAAATGAGACATTTTCCCTCAATTATTTGAATGCACCATAGAATTTTGATATTTTTTTAAAATTCATAGTTTCTCTCTGACAGTTTATAAAAGTTCACTTGAGTTAAAGACTTTTATCAAATAACAATAAATGCTAACACTAAGTTATAACTGATCATAATTCAACAAATAGTTCAATAGAATTTTTGCTGTTCAATCGATGAAGCAACTTTTATGAATAATGGGGAAAAAAAGATGACAAAATTTGCAGTCATTATACAACTTATTTTTAATCTTGACAAATTTGCACAGACTGTTAATATGCAGATCCAATTCACTTGAGAATAAAAGTAAATATATGTGTACATCATTGACCGAGTATGTTGAGATAGAAATCAAAAAGGAATAGAAAAGAATAAGTGATAGAAGAGAAACTTCAAGCAAATGATTATTTTTGTCATCTACCAATGTCTGTCCCTGTGGTATTTTCTGCTCAAAGTGAATTCTTTCACATTCTTATTCTTTCTTAAGTTCTCTATGGTGACACAGCTTTGCATTTTCATTAATACTAATATCAGTAATGATGGGGGAAATTCCTATAATAAATTATCACAATTATTTTCTTTTTAGAATTCTTGCCAGACATTGGCACACACACATACAACCATGCATACACACATTTGAGTTGAAAGTGAAAGGTAAATATAGTTGCACAAATGAATATATATATGTATATATATATATATATATATATATATATATATATGTATGTATATATATATATATATATATATATATATATATATATATATATATATATATATATATGTGTGTGTGTGTGTGTATGAAGACTTGCCTATAAAGAGATGCTAGAAAGTTGAAAGCAAGAACAATTATTGCATATATATATTATATATATATATATATATATATATATATATTAGTGTGTGTGTATGCATAACTACACAAACACACACACATATGTATATATATCCACAGCCACACATGTATGTGTGTGTCTGTGTGTGCAATCAAATATTTGTCTTCTGGAGATAAATGGTAGTATATATTAATATATACTATGGATAATGGACTTATTAAGTATTTTGTATTGAAGTTGGGAATCACAAAGAAAAGAAAGAAATGTCAAAATCTCCATGAAGAATGATCTTTACATTCAGCCTTTAAAGTATCTTAAAAGGTACCACAGATTTAGATCAGCACACAAAGACACGGACTATTTCAGAATAGTAAATGATGTGCTTATAAGACTCAGTTTTTTGTTAAGTCATTTTCTCTTCTTTTTTGCATTGCTGTAATTCTACCTTCAGCCATATTCATAATACCAGAATGCAATTGATTTTACAAGCATATAAATGCACTCTCTATAAAGCAAGACATTTTATAATGCATTACAGAGTGAGGTATTGTACTTTCTATTAGTATCCATCTTTTTGCAAGAGAACAAGACTAAAACTTTTATTGATACTCTTTGCAATTGTTGTTCAAACTATTGATCTCGTTCTTTTTGTTGTTACCACAATGTTTTGACCAATCCACTCTCTAGCCATCCTCAGGTATACAAAGATGTCTTTGGTAATTTTGAAATGAGTCATTATCATTTTATGATTTGTTTTGGCCTATTTCATTGTTGGATTTCAATTGAACAAACTTTTAAATCATAAACAGTATTTTTTGTTAGTGACAATTCTTCCAAGCTGTTGTTGTATCAGTGCTACTGTACGCCTGCACTACTTGGACCCTAACGAAGAGCCTGGAGAGGGCACCTCACGTGGTGTAATGGTTAGCAAGCTTGCTTTGCAAACCATTGTTAGTGAGTTCAATTCTCATTGGGCGCCCCATACTTCTGGCTTTGTGCCACATCTTAGCTAAGCTTAGTAAATAACTATCTGTAACTATATGTAAGAGCCTGGAGAATAAGCTAGATGGGAGCTGCGCAAAAATGCTGCATGTTATCTTAAACAAGACATGGAAGCAACACCCCCACGAAAAAACAGCTGTATGGCCACTTGCCCCATATCACACAAACCATCCATGTGAAGCGAACAAGACATGCTGGGTACTGCTGGAGAAGCAAGGATGAACTCATAATTGACATTCTTCTGTGGAAACCATCACATGGGCACACCAGAGTAGGTCGACCAGCAAAGATGTACATAGACCAAACTCTGCACAGATACTGGATGCTGCGCAGAGGACCCCCCAGCAGGCAATGAATGATAGGGACAGCTGGCAAGAGATTATCATGGATATCCATGCTGCTAGAGCAACATGATGATGATGATTCAACATTCTTAGATAAGAACTTTTTTTTTTTTTTTTAGAAGTCACAGACGACAATAACATCACTCCATGTTGTTTATCAGTTGTAGACCCTCTTGTGGCTAATTAGTCCAATTCTGGACTTGCAGATGCAGTCACACACATTGCAAGTGAAATTTCCACCTGCTTTCTGTGGTGCATGATGACAAAGACGTTGCCACTCTGCAGCCCTATTGATCTCGATATTAAGCAGCTCAGCTCCTGTGTGGCATGTGTCTCACTCAGGCCAGATCTTCCAGGTTTGAAGGCACATTGGTGCATTTCTTCAAAGTCGTCTTCATATAGTCTTTGAACCACTTTTCAGCCTTCTGCGAGTTCACCATAAAGTATTTACAGGGGAGTCTGTCAGTAGGCATGTGGATAGTGTGACCCAACTTTACTAGATATTCTTTAATATACCATAGTTATTCAAAATTTTTATTTGAAATGTGTTGAGAATATAATTATATATATTCATCAACCCCTCTGCATAAACAGGGTGTGACACAAGGTCAATTTCTTAATTGGAATTTAACAGATTTGCATTCAGAGTTTTCTTTCTCCTAGACTGGTTACCTAATCAAGATTAAAGAGCCCAGTTTTCCCTACCCATAGCTAGAGGGGGAATATAAAGAAGTTGGACCATATGACCTTAAGCACCCCTTTTGCGATCTCGTTTCATAAGAACATTTTTTTTCATTTACACCATCAACATCCGGTTGTTTGTTAGAGGTTAGAGTTAGGGGTTAGTTTTATAATTTAAAAAAAAAACTCTAAAAATCATCTGTTAACAAACAACCGAATGTTGACGGTGTAAATGAAAAAAATGTCCTTATGAAATGAGATCACAAAAGGGGTGCCAAAAGGTCATATGGTCCAACAAGTTGTCTGAACTTTCAAGATGAGGTTTGATAATTTATATTATTTAGATTTTTTTTAATGTTGTCCTCATCTATATTGTTATATGCACAAGGTTTGAGCTGATGTACCCTCCAGCCTTCTTCAGATGTTTCTTGTCAAACTTAGGGAATTTTGTTGTTGAACTCCCAATTATGACAAGAAATATCTGAAGAAACACATTAACCAAAATGTGTATATAACAATAAAGATGAAGACAACAGTCTGAAAAATCTAAATAATTCAAAATAAACAGATGTAATTGACATAAGGATTATGCCACTTACAAAAATGGAATTGGTAAGCTGAGGTCAAATTCTTATCAGGGCTTCTTTTCTTGACTCTTGGAATTGAGTCATGAATCTCCCCAACTATGACTAAAATAGTAGAACAGACTGGACACATTAGTCTTGTGGGCAAATAGTCTTGGAGGAGGAAAACTATGAATCCAAAATTGAGGAACGAGTCTCTAAGGCCCTTTAATATCTTCCCCCTTGTCCTAGAAACTTCTGGTGATACTGGTACTAAGATGTACCAGCTCTTACTTTAGATAACATTGTTAGCGTGGAGATAGCAGACTATCTTACATATGCATGAGTAAATGTTGATCTTTCATACAACTCTACCCAAGTCTCTACCCAACCCTTGCCCAAATCCAGGCACAGATTTAAAAGACTAATGGATGACACCACTTAAGAATATTAAGAATTCTCTTCTTTTAAAAAAAACAATTTGTAAAAGACAAAACAAAAAAAAAAGAATACATTAAGAATGAGACTTTTGACCTTTCAGTCATATTTCTACTTCTCTATTCAAAATCCCTGAAAGCCTATGCGAATGATTTGTGTGTGCTTAGGAAGAATCTTCAAATCATGTGACCAGATTTTGATTTGCTTAACATACTAATGAAAACACTGGGAAAGAATAATAGTTTTAAGTAAGTTATGAAGGCCAAAAAACAAGAAAATTGTTTAAAATTATTCATTGATTGACATGAAAATCAATGATCATGACAAGTTGAAGGAAACAAGGAATGTTGAATTTCCCTCCAGCTTTTAATCTCTACCAAACAAAAAATAATTTAAAAAGCTCTATCAAAATGCAAGCCACTCTTCTTGGTATTAAAAGTCCAAGATTGAAACTATTCTACCATTTATGTGACCAGCAATCCAATGACCTTTGCTCAAGATATTTCTACCCCGAAAACAAATACTGCAAATTAAAAAAAAAAAGAAAAATTATGAAAAAAATTATCTAGAAGAAAACATTAGCTAGAAGCCATGAATAATTTACATGTTGTAAACAAAATAAAACTTTTTATGATAAGTAAATCAGCATTTCTCTGAATGTTTGAGATGAGGCTTGATGATTAGTATTATCTGCATTATTCAGACTATTGGACACATAGCCTAGTGGATAAAGGAGTTAGGTTAAGACAGTTCTAAGTGACAGTTATCTCTAGACTGCAAGTTTAATCCTGGCCAGGGGCAGCAGTAACATAGAATAATAATTAACACAGCTTAACGCCTCTACCCCAGCTATGGTTAGCAGAATGAGAACAGGATACCCCTGTCCATACGGACTGAATAAAGGGTTAGGTTCAAAGTTCCGTGATGGCCCCTGATTATGACAAGAAGGTTCTCAAATTCAAAAAGAAGGTTCCCGAGTCTGACAAGAAATACCTGAAGAAGGCCGTAGGGCATATTGGCTGAAACGTTGTACAGATAACAATGAAGATGAGGACAATAGTCCGAATGACGCAGATAATTGTAATCATCAAGCCTCATCTCAAACATTCAGAGAAATTAGCTAACTCCCTTATAACTTTAATTATAGGTCATTACTGAGAATTTATATATATATATATATATATATATATATATATATATATATTGGGGGGGGGCAGAGAGAATTCACCCATAAATTGTAGTAATTGAGGGATTGTCACTTTAACTTCATAATTTTTTTACACTTCCTTCTCCTTTGAGATCACATCCTACAATATCTTAATTGTCTATTATGTACCAATGATTATTCTTACTTGGAAAAGTGTTGGTTGAAAGGTGCCTAGGCTTTATTTTAATCGATTCCAAATCCATTATTTATTAAAATGGATTTATTCTAATCGATTTTAAATCCATTAATTATTAAAATCATGACTGTTTTCATTTTCAAATCGGTATTCCATTGGTGTTCTTCCACTAACCTGTTATATATATATATATATATATATATATATTGTTGTAGATCCAATCAGAGAAAAGTAAATAGTTTATGATAAAAAAAGGCCACAGAGTGGTTTGAATTTTTTTTTTCTATTTCAGTGGGCATAACACGTTTGTTTAAAGTCCTCTTGAAGCTAATACAGTTTATGTGTTGGGACTCAAATATATAGACATTTCTGGGGTAGAGAGTGGGGGATTATAAATGATACTGGTTAATTCCAGTTGATTCTATGTCCAGTCTAGTAGTGTGTGTTTATTTCTGTGGATTCCTTTGATCTGCTTCTTTTCCTTCTCTTCTTGTCTAGTACATATCTGTATGTTTGTGTATGTTTTTTATGTTGTTGTTTCTAGTATATTTGTGTGTATATATGTATACATTTTGTATGAAAGAAGATTCAATGGGTGTTTGTATTTGCTGTATGTGTGTATGTAGTATATTAGGAAAAATGAAAAACATGGGTTAAATGGGTTAAGTGGTGAGTTTATTGGCCGATGCTGCAGTGTTTCGATCTATTAATTAGATCATCTTCAGGGCATTTGTTGATATATGGAATTATATGTTACCTTTCGGCACGATATTCTGTGATAAAAATTCTTATCACATATATCAACAAATGCCCTGAAGATGATCTAATTAATAGATCGAAACACTGCAGCATATAAACTCACCACTTAACCATTTAAGCCTGTGTTTTTTATATATACCGTTGGATTCACTTCCTTTCTTCACACATATATATATATATATATATATTCTAGGGTATTGAGTGGAATTAATATGCATGAGAATGTAGTTGTTTTCATACATAGGTGTATTTCAAGCTAATAGGTGTGTGTTATGTTTTTCCTCCTATTTTTGTTTGTGTGTTGTTTGTGTATAATTCTATTATAGTAGAAGTTTCTACTAATGATTACTTTAACCAGTATATATATATATATATATATATATATATATATATGAGAGAGAGAGAGAGAGAGACAGAGATAATTGTATTTTTTGTATTTACATTTACTTATATAGATAGAATATATATTGTTTTGATATAGTAAAAAAAATTAAAGAATGACACAATGAACTAAAATCTTTATTTGCCAACATATGTTCAAAAAATCTGAGGATAGATTTGAAAAAGATTAATAAGGATATTAGCTCTGATATTTCTCTTTACATAAATATTCCTTAATGCAAAATTCATCCTCCTCCTCTGAAGAAAAAGAATGAAGATTTTTCTCTTAATTAAGCCATTATACAGCCATGCCCAGTAGAATTTTGCAATCATCTTTGCTAACTCAGTTACCATTAAGAAGCAATCAATATTCACACCTTCTTAATTACACCAGATCAGATTTATATCTTTCGTTTTTATCTGCTCTTCTATTTGGTTAGACAAAGCCATTAGTGCCACTAGAACCCAAAGTTTTATCTTCTTTTTATTCTTATCCTTCAAACATCTTCATCAAAACATCTGAGTATGATATTAGTTTGCAGCAAAGTTCTTTGATTCTGAAGGTTTTTAGCAGGATCTCACAAGTACACAAGATCTCACAAGTACTCTTTACTACCTGCTACTTGACTGGTGAGTTGGGTATGTGGACACCAAGCCTTATCAAAAATAAAGATGTAAAAAGGGTGGATGAGCTTCAGGGGAGCCAACGGCTATCCGCACAGATAGTAGTGAGACTGGGGTACTACTCACATAAATCCCTGTAAAAAATGGGGGAGATGGAGTTCCTCAGCCTTGATTGGCAATCCATCTAGGACAAGGAAAAGTCTATTATGAAACCTCCGCTGTCTACCGGCTTTACCTCATACCAAGAATAGGCTAAGGGAGTAAACCTCAAAATTAAATCCGGAGCAGGAGTCCCTAAGGTGGGTGTGATGCTGAACTCAGTGCTATCCAGCAACTCCTGCGACACTACCGTTGCCAAACTGCATAGGTTTCTCTACATTTCCTTTGGACCACAGTGGCAGTGTGGAGAGGGAGGACTGCTACTTGGGCAATAGCTCATCCTCCATATAAACCTGCCCAAGCTACGTAGTTCCACAATTACATTTTCCTGCCTTTCATAAAAGATAGAATTTAAATGGTACATTTTTTCTACAAAAATGATATAAGAATAATGGTATTTGTTTATAACCAACACTAAGTCCTTATAATGCATTATTACATTCATATATACACTAACTCTGAGCATTCAGTAAGAAAAATCAACATGAACAATGTATATATGATGTCTAATATATATAATATGTAATGACAAAATAATACATATGTTCCCAAAAAGGGTAATTGTACATAATGTTCTATGAACTAACAAAAGGGAAATGAAGAGGTACCAAAATTGGTTAACAAAGATTCACTGTGTGTTCCTTGGTTTTGATTAAAAGATGTACTAAACACTATACCAAAGTTGGAAACTAATTGCTGCATGGGCAACAGCTTTGAACTACATAGCCTTGGCAGGTTCATACTATGAACCTGCCCAGGCTATGTAGTTCAAAGAAAGAAGAAAAAAAAAATTTTTTTTTAAATTTTAAAAAATAAATTTGATAAAAATTTTTTTGTCACTACTCCATCGTCTCTCGTAGATGGAAGACTGCCAACCAACCATTCTATGAACAAAACTGAGAAATATGTTCTTTTCACTCAATGAGTGAGGACTGAAAAGAGATATGTCTTGTCTGTTCAATAAACAGGACCAAAGAGAAAGTTTTATGAGGCTGAATTATCATGTGACTATCAAACATGTGATGTGGGAAACACCCACAATCCAAGGGAAGACAACTCTATCTATTTACAATGATTACCTATTGAAATAAATATTTTCTGGATATTCAGATCAGATCAAATTTAAATGATGCACCAAGACTTTTTTTTTCTATAAAAATGACTTACCTGTTGAAACTTTTTGTCTCCATAATGGATCTATCTATTCTTTGAATTTCTCACTATTATGAATATCTTAAGAATTCAGTGTAACTTAAAACATTGATAGTGCAGCAACAAATACATTGTATTGTTACATAAAATAAATACATCTTTCACAAATAGGACCATATTACCTTTAGGCACCCCTTTTTGATTTTGATTAAGAAAGGACATGTTTTTCATTTACACCGTCAATATCCGGTTGTTTGTTAGGGGTTAGGGTTAGTTTTATAATTTTTTTTGTTAAAATCTAAAAAACGTCTGTTAAAACAACCGGATATTGACAGTGTAAATGAAAAACATATCCTTTCTTAATCAAGATCAAAAAGGGGTGCCTAAAGGTCATATGGTCCCAAAAATGGAAGAATTTCATGCCTCTTTGAAAATTATTTTTAAACTCTTATAATTTATCTCTTTTATGACTGGAATTATTTATGCATGAGTTGGCACTTCGGTTATCAATGAGTTTGAAATAGTAGCAATAGTTATGTTGGCAAGTTGAAAATGCAGGGGGCATTGGTCCACTGAATTCCTTTCAAATCATTGGAGTAAACAGAAGAAAACAAAAGAGTAATAATGGAAAGAAGAAAGAAAAGAGAAATTGAAAAAGAGAGAAAAGACACAAAAGGAGAAGATTGATCTATAAAAAGAGTAAAAGAGGGAAAAGGTGAAAGAGCAAGAGAATGATATCAAGTAGTGTAGTTTACCTAATTATTACCCATGGGAAGATCATGATGTATTTGAATTTCTGTAAGATGATTTTATAAGAAAATAAAATAAATGACGTGTTTATATATTTAGTGTAGTTCTTTAGCTATATATTTCCTCATATTACAATAATCATAGAATCACAGAATGTCTCTGTTGTTTGTGTGATTGATTTTCATGGACATACCACATTATTTAGTTCATTCTTTATTGCAATTTTGTTTTATTTATCAATTTTTTGAAAAAGTTTCTTGGAAATTATTATATTCTTCTGATAATAATCAGAGGGTCCAAACTTGCAGAGAAAAAAGATAATTAATTATAGACCTATATTATTCTTTTTTGTTTTATTATTTTTACATAAAGAAAATTCTGATTACTTTTTGAGAACCTCTTTTCTAATAATAAATGGAAATGTTAGTGTGCCAGTGTATCACATTTTTTAAACTTTACCCCTAGAGGCTGTATCCCTATATATCATACCATTTCGGAATCAGATGAACACTGTGAGAAAATTAAATATATTCCAGTCCGAATACGGACTGCAATCCTGAAATTTTGAATTCCCAAGTTTTAATTACTGCGATTGTTTTGAGAAATTTTTAATGTGATTTTTTGATAAAAATGTTTTGGAATAACATTTTTTTATAACTTGGAAATGAATTTGAGAATAATCAAAATTAATTGCAAAATCCAACAAAAGTCACCCATGAAATAGAAATAATTGTTTGTACGGAAAGTACAAATTGTCTTTTAAATTAAGTGGCAGCTTGAGAATTATCATTGAACTTATAAAAGGTAAGCTTAGATATTAATCTAATACTTAAATGCAGTGATCAATTTTGAGTTCTTCTGTAGTTTATTATTGCCTATGTGAAAAACATAGATTTCACTTGATGTAGCCTACCATTTTTAGGACAAAAATATTTTTGTACTTTATATCTGTCTTTATTTATTGGCGTTAATACTCATGGGAAAAGTATGACTCCAACTATTCTCCCTCCAGCTATGGGTAAATAGTAGGGAGACTGGGCTCTTTAACTTTGTTTAGACAACCGGTCTAGGAGAAGGAAAACTCTGAATTCAAATCTGTTAATTTCTGCTTAAGAAATTGACCTTGTGTCACATTCAGTTCATGCGGAGGGGTTGGTAAATATGTATAACAGTTTTTATTTAACCAGAAATGGTAAACTGATGAATTTCAGCTTTTTGTTATGATGTTGTTAGTCTACATATGCTTCTCTATAGATATATCTGATGGGTGTTGGGAAACTTTTTTGATTGGATTCTATGAAACCTTTTGACAAAAGGTATAGGTCTATTCGAAGTATTAGGATTAATAACTATTGCTACCATTGATTTAGGAGGTCAATGTCATATAGTCTGTTTAAGCCCGAGTATCCTTGCAAAAAATCAGGTCCATGCAACTTTCCATTTGGCAGTGATCCTCAGAGAGATAAGTTGTAAAGATATGATGTGTATTCATTAGAATCTATATGTTAATACTAATGTAACTACCTCAGGATTTAGTGTACGCTTCTCAGTGGGGAAGGAACAAATAAACTAAACTAAGTGAAACCTACTGCTCAAAAAATACCAGAGTGGGTTACAAAATTAATTATTTGGAAACCAACTCTCTCCATGATGATTTTGCTGCAACACCTGTCCCAGCTAACTGCTCTCCACCAATCTCTCTCACTTTTGCTGGAATACAACAGCAGTATTTGAATTGTAACTAACAATTGCTTTATTTTTTTTAATTCCATAAAATTTAACTATAGTTATGCAAACATGCATACATCAAATTTCTACAATCAGATATCATACTGATGCAGTTAAAGATGGTGGAATGCAGCAAGAGTTTATAGATACCAAAGATTTTCTTTTGTTTAAATTCTAAAATAAATTTTCATATAAGAGAGTTTTATAATTTGCTTGAAGCATTGTGTATATATTGGTTAGGAGGTTGATTTAGAAGGCTATCACAATGCAGGTGTAAAGAAAATAATAATAATACGGTAACAATGATGTGTGTTAACCTGTATTTAATTCTTGAATTTTTGAGATAATATCTCTTTTTCAAAAGATCACTGGAACTGAAGCAGTCTAGTTATGGCCTTTCCTTTTAAATGAATTTTTTTTTTTTGGGAAAATTTTCATATAATTTTGATGTTAAATGCTGTGCAATCCAACAATGAAAAAAAAGTCAGGGAACTTTTATGAAAAATATTGAAATAGGGTTTATTTGGAAATTTGAAATAAGTAAAATATTCTTTAGTGAAGTTCAGTTTACCTCCTTAACTTATTCAATTTATTTTGGTATATTATATATATGTATGTATGTATATATTTATTGTTATGACAAATATGACATAGGAAGGACATCCTTCCTATGTCATATTCGCATCAAACTTTGTGGATCTGCAGCAGGTTTGATGAGTCATTTGAGGGCTCATGAGAGGAAAGGTTCTGGTTGTGGAGTTATAGGATTGTGAGGGACGGCAATGGTCTGTAAAGATTATGCTATTGCTATGCTATTTATTGTTTTAATGCTAAAATTCTGCTTATACCCGTGAGTAGCAAATGGATATGTGCGGTAAAGTGAGGAGCTGATGGCAGGTGTGGCACTCTGCCTCAGACGCCAAAACAATCTCCTTGGTCTAGCGCTAGTGAAAAGGGGATAGATTCCCTCGCTGTCTGGCTGATACTGACTTTAGGCCACCTATATATGGGTATAATTAGAATTGTTATGATATTGTTAGTCTATATATGCTTCTATATAGATATATCTGATGGATGTTGGGAAACTTTTTTGATTGGATTCTATGAAACCCTTTGACAAAAGGTATAGGTCTACTTGCAGTATTAAGTAAG
The DNA here is from genome assembly GCA_023376005.1 of Doryteuthis pealeii. NCBI lineage: Eukaryota > Metazoa > Mollusca > Cephalopoda > Myopsida > Loliginidae > Doryteuthis > Doryteuthis pealeii. The sequence goes on from CM042166.1 coordinate 59,879,262, forward strand.
TATTAAGGCCTAAAGTCGGTATCAGCCAATCAGCAAGGGAGTCTATCCCCTTTTCAATAGCGCTAGACCAAGGAGATTGTTTTTGCATCTGAGGTGGACCGCTTCACCTACCATCAGCTCCTTAATTTACCGCACAGATCCCCATGCTACATATATGCTGAGTTGGCGAGGGCGGTATCGAACTAGAAACCTTGTGGTTTCCAGCCGAACGCTCTACCAACTGAGCTAACCTGGTTCTTTGAAGTATTAGGATTAATAAATAAGATTAAAAACAACAGAATATTCATCACTTTTAATTCTGGTCATTATTCCTTATTTTACATTTTTCCATGCTTCCAATACAACTAAAAAAGTTTCCCAACATCCATCACACTCACATATATAGTGATTAAACTGATGAATTTCAGCTAGTATAATTTCTAATCATCTAATTGTTATCTGCAGATTATTTTTCCAAGTAAAAGTGCATCAATTTTCATAATATTCTATTTGTTATCTTTTTACTCAATTACTTTTAGCTGGACAGAAAACAGTTTTCATTTATTTCCTTTCATTTGGCTAAGATAAATTGTGTTGAGAACATTATTTACCATCATTCTAAAACTTCTCTGAGGCATTTTAGATTTTTTTTTAAATATGTAGAATAAAAAATAAATTAAATAAAACTCTTTAACGTAAACATTATTCCTAGTTACATTCAAATAAAAATTTCTACTTTGTAAATGCCATTTGGATATAATTCTGGCCTACTTTCTTAAATTGATTTTTATTTTGTTACATATTTATTATTAATTTACTGCAGATTGAATTTCAAACCTTATGATAACTTATTTGATTTCTGACCACTTAACTGCTATACAGCAATGAAAAGAATAATGCATCATTATTTATTGGCTATTGTTTCAAAATATAATTGAAAGTAACACACACTCAAGGAATATGTTATGTGCAGTGCTGTGACGTGCCGTGCCGTGCTGTGCTGTGCTACTGTAGAAAATTTGAAGTCAAATCACAAATGTATTCTAATTGAATTTTGCCCAAAGGAATTTAAAAATGTAATTGTAAAGAAAAAGAAACAGGTAAAAGAAAGAATTTCTGCAGGAGATAATTGACAATTAGACAAATTTTATTACTGAAGTATTGAATTACCCAAAGGTATCAACAATTGCAACAATAATTTACTATGAACATGAAAGTAAAGGAATAAGAAAAAAATGAATTATTTATTATTATTTTACTCCTTGCGAATTTTTCACACCAATTTTAACTGGTGTTTTTTCCCCTTGTCTGAGTGTGAATGATTCAGGTCTCCAAGACTCTTCTAAGTGTTTTAGTTGATTGGTTTGGATGGTCTTGATTCTTCCTTTGATTTTTAGTTCCCCCAGTTTTTTTTTTTCCAGACCTTTGGGGACCAACTACAATTGGTTTTATTATTATTATTATTGTACTAATTATGGTTTTGAACCTTCTTTAGTAGTGAAATAGATCACTAATTAGGATTGAGCCTATTCTAGTAGTGACCATCCCAAGCAGATTTAACAGGTTTGAATTCAGAGTTTTCCTTCTCATAGACTGGTTGCCTAACCAAGGTTAAAGAACCCAGTTTGACCTACTATTTACCCATAACTGGAGGGAGAATAGTTGGATTCATACGTTTCCGAAGGATATTAGCTCTTTGTGAACTATATCTTCATTCAGGATTTGAAATCGGGTCGACGAGTCTATTTCCTACGACTCTAACCATTACACCACGCACCTCTAACTTTTTAAAAATTTAAAATTTTCTTGAATCTTTGCTAGGCTTTTCAAGACCATTCCTATATATTTCAAAATGCTCAGTTATTTGTAGCTTTCTAGTTTGATCATTCTGATAATTTCTTGTTGCTTCTCTTCTTCCCTTGTTTATCACCAGCTTAACACATTTATCAATGCCAAATTACATTCCAATATCTTGGCTCTGGATTCTAACCATTTCTATCAGATTTTCAAAATTCATTTTTATTTTTGCAAAACTTCTGTGGTCATCCATATTCATAAAGTGATTCATCATTTCTCACAACTTTCGTCCTATATTTTCTATATTTCTCATTACATTTTAATAATATATAGTTCAACTGTATTATCTTTATCCTGGATATCTAATTTTATTTTGACTCTGGTTAACTACTGATTCCTGTTGTTAGTTCTACTTTCCAATTCTGGACAAGTATCCAATAGGCACCCCAAATCATCAACTTAATGAAAGGTTCATATTTTAACTCATCACCAGTAACTTCAACTTTCAAATATTTAAAAATAAACGAACAGATGAATTTTTGAACTTATATTGTATCTGGCAAAAACAAATTTTACGATACTATTTCTGAACAGCATCCTTTTATTTAAATAAACATAAAAGATATTTTGCAAATAAAAGCTGTATTTTTATCTAAATAAACATAATTGCATTTCTCTTCTGATTAAGTAAAAACTATTTTAGTATAAAAACGTCTTTTGTCTTTTTTTGATTTATCTAAGTGTTGAAAAATACTCATAAACTTCTGATTAAAATGTATTTATTTAAGATTTCCAAAAGATTTTGCTATTGAATTTTAATTTGATTACGTATACCAACCATCTATTTATTTGATTTATTGTGAGTTCAACATCTCCATAAACTTCTGAATAAAATCATTTGTTTACAAAAATTTGGAAGCGGAAGTTACCGGTGATGAGTTAAAATGTGAACCTTTCATTAAGTTGATGATTTGGGGTGCCTATTGGATACTTGATCCCCAATTGTGTTCATTATGAATTGTATTATTGGGTTGCTTAGGAAGGTTTTTAGTTGAGTCCCCACTCACCAAAGACTAATATTAGTATTAGTATATCTGTGATATACTAATGCTAAATAAATGGAATGAAACACAAGATAAGCACTTTTACACATACAGAGACATTTAATTCATACATAATATAAGTATGGAAAAGAATACACAAATGTATCCCAACAGATAAAATATGCACATATTGTTCTATTAACAAGCTGTATGTGAATGGGGTACAAAAACAGAAAAGGGCTTACTTGAGGACAGTAAAATGAACATAACCCTGCTAGCATGACAAGAGACAGAGGCAAAAACTAAAGAGAATGGATTTCTTGGATGATGGTCCATGAACCACCTAACGGATACACCCATTCTCCAAGGGAGATGTTTGTCTCCCTTCCCTATATTATTAATGTATTCATTATTAATGCTTATTTTAAGATTTTTAACATCTTCAGGGATTCTATAATCCAGGTTTGTAGAATTATATCATAAACCCTTTTTTTTAAATCTATGTCAAGGCTAGATTCTCTTTCAGTAATTTTTATCAATGGCTGAACATGAGGAAATGTAACAAGTTACATTAGAAAGAAGAAAAGTTTAGTATTATCTGCGTTTTCGGACTATTGTCCCCATCTTCATTGTCATTTGTACAACGTTTTGGCCGATATACCCTCCGGTCTTCTTCAGGTATTTCTTGTCGGACTCAGGAACCTTCTTTTCGTATTCGGGAGCCATCACAGGAGCAGTTAGGTTAAGACAGTTCTAAGTGACAGTTATCTCTGATACCGAGTTCAATCCTGAGTGAAAGCAGTTAGAAAAATAATTAATTAACACAACTCCTACCCCAGCTATGGTTAGCGGAATGAGAACAGGATACCCCCGTGGACTAAATAAAGGGTTAGGTTCAAAGTTCTGTGATGGCTCCCGAATACAACAAGAAAGTTCCCGAGTTCGAAAAGAAGGTTCCCGAGTCCGACAAGAAATACCTGAAGAAGAAGGCTGGAGGGTATATTGGCCGAAACGTTGTACAAATAACAATGAAGATGGGGAGAATAGTCCGAATAACACAGATAATACTAATCTTCAATCCTCATCTCAAACATTCAGAGAAAAAGAAAAGTTTAATTAGAAACAATCACCAAGGATTGATCTGATCAATATAAAAATTTTATTGTTTTTTTTTTTTTTTTTGTTTTGTTAAATGAGTTGCATACGTAACAAAATATCATAATGCTTGTGGTGTAATGGACACGTCGACATGAGTTCAAATCCTAGACAAGGCAGGTTGTATTTCACATAATGCATCTATTCTCCCTAAAGCTATGGGTAAATAGTAGTGCAGATTGGGCTTTTCAACATTGGTATGGCAACTGGTCTAGGAGAAGGAAAATTCTGTTTTCAAACCTGTTAAACCTCGTTTATAAAATTGACCTTGTGCTATATCCTACTTGTGCGAAGAGGTTGGTAAATACATACTTAATTACAAATGCACAATCTTATTATAATGGAGATTGTGGGTTTGTCTGTCTGTAACCGAAACTATATTACTATATACAAGTCACAATTCCCTTTGTTATTTACATCACATTCTCCATGATTTTATTTTTTTATTTTATTTAAACCTCAATTATTAATAAAATTGTTTTACATCATTAAGACTGTTAACAATATCTACACACTAATAACATGCAATTATATTTATATATTCAACGAAATAGCGGTTTACAGTGTGAATGGGAAGGCTAATTTACATATTGATCTTTAAAAATTTGATTTTAATAAATATATGCTTAGTATTATTGATTTCTAATTGTTTGGTTTTATCTTAATAAATATGAGCAAAAATCTCGGGGATAAATCTTAACAGAAATCTATTAACATAAAGAAATAACTGTAATTTTATTCTTTTCTTCCTATTTTAACTAAATAGTTAAATTAGGGAAATTTACCACTGAAAGACGGGAGTAAGGGAAAATGGTGGAAGAGTTAGTTTCAAAGTTGTTCTATTTTCCGATTATACCCCCTCTGTTCCAAATATTTTTATCTGAATTCTTATTCAGTTTCATTAGCCTTTCTAATTTAACATGATATTTTATTATATTAAAACTTAAATACTTGCACCCGGAGGGTGCATATATTTGCTAGTACAATTAAATAAATCAAATACATTATTAAACAAATAAATGAAACTGGCTAAAATAATATTTTAGTCATTTTTTATGACAAACAACATTTTCCTAAAAGTAATTTCTTTAATACATATAATTAATTGTTAGGGCCGGGTTAGCTCAGTCGGTAGAGCGTTCGGCTATAAACCACAAGGTTTCTAGTTCAATACCGGTCCTCACCAACTCAGCGTATGAGTAGCACAGAGATCTGTGCGGTAAAGTAAGGAGCTGATGGTAGGTGTGGCACTCCACCTCAGATGCTAAAACAATCTCCTTGGTCTAGCGCTATTGAAAAGGGGATAGACTCCCTCGCTGATACCAACTTTAGGCCGCCCCTTCAACTTTACTTACTTACTAATTGTTAATTAATTAGTCAATTCATTTTCATTTCTTGAAAATCAGTGAATTTAGGTCAAGTTATGAAAGAAATGGATTTGTAAATTTTATTTTTTTCAAAGCTATGGAAACTGTATAAAATCTTTGCGCTGGAAAATGAGGGTGTTTTTTCTTCTCTTTCTCTTTTATGGATATATCATTTTCCAAACAACGCACACGTTGGGTGAGTGAGGTATTTATTTTATTTTCCTGGCTCCACCATGCCAGAATAACTTAGTCTTTTTATTGTGGGGAGACACCCACAAACTCATAAGATGGTCAGTGCAAAAATTGCCTGGTCGGCATTCCGTTTTGGGACACCTCAAGTACCGGGCAATAAACCCACCCTTACCTCTTTTAGGTGAGGGTCAGGTGCTGCCTAGGGGACGGCCGAGTTATAATATTTGCTTGATTCCAGGGACTCCCCGCCCAGGCACCACATGCCCCTCGCCTAAAAGGGGCAAGGTTTGGGTTCAATAGGGGTTCAATCCTCACTGAATGCCCCCCCCCTAAAATTTCCACTTTAATTCCGCCTGGAGTGAGGTCAGGAAAATACTTTTATTATTATTATTATCAATAGCCAAGGTTGTGGGATCATGTCACACATTTTTGTATTTTACATTCTCGACTCTCTTTTTTTCTTTTTTTTTTTTAAATTGTTTTCATTGACTCTATGTTCAAATCAAGTATTTGGTGGTTATAACTAGAGATTGAGTGACAGCAAGTCTCTTCCCTAAACCAAATGTTTTAATAGTGCAATTATCAGGAAGTCTTGATTTTCTCTTTGGATTTCAAGCCTTTTTGGGTTAACTTGCAAATTGGTCGGAAAATTAAAACGGAAAGTTTTTTGGTGGTCCCCATGACAGTTTAACTACAGTCTATGAATGAACTTTATGCGAATTGGGTTACGGTTTAGGGGTTTGATGATTAAGGTTGTTTTTAATTACATATGGCTTAAAAAAAACAACAAAAAACCCAAAATTACTATACATTTAATTAACCATTGAAATTAATTATTGAATCCAACGGTAGACACATTAGTCTCAGTTGTTTGTATCTATTAGTATTGCAATGTATAATTTCAATTAAACTTGGTTTTATAAAAATATTTTTCAACATCAAATGTATAGTAATTTGGGGTTTTGTTGTTGTTTTTTAAGCAATACGTAATATAAAAAAAACCTTAATCCCCAAACCGTAATCCAATTCGCAATAAAGTTCATTCATAGACTGTAATTAAACTGTCATTGGGGACCACCAAAAAACTTTCCGTTTTAATTTTCCGACCAATGTGCAAGTTTTAGCCCCTTTTTGCTAAGACCTTTAGTATTGTCACTGGCGTTCCGTTGCACTTACCATCTCCAACTTTCTTTGAATTTTACTGTTATCTAAAACATGAACAACCCGTTACGCAACGTCGACATTTTGTTCAAGATACTTCTTCATAAAAATACCTTGTTAAATTTGTTTCAAATGTGTAAGATGGACAAGTCCTTAAAACGGTAATTTATTTATTTATTCTTATTCATTTCACCTTTCATTGACCGAACGGCGTTAATGCCAACGTATTTATGAAAAAATAATATAAACTAAATAATCATAAATTGATTTGACTTATGAACTGTTAATATCATTTATAATTTTTAAAATAAATTATTTAAAAAAAATAAAGCAAGTACACTTTTAAATCGATAGGAATGTTTGACAGATTTTAGGCCGTTTTAATTTTTAGAGATTTTTTTCTTTTAAATAATTTAATTCAGAATTTGATTGAAAAGTAAATAGAAATAAGCAAATAAATAAAAATTAAAAATCAAATCAAAATAAAACAGAACAAACTGTTCATTTTTATAGTTTTCACTGTTCGAACAACAATAAAAGTAAACGGTTACCGGAAGTGACTAGTGAAAGTTCCGGTAGCTGTCTATATTTAGTCTTAAAAAAAAATATGACAGTGATAAGAGTTTCGGAATAAGTAACCCCAACTTTTGTTTTTATTTTATTCAATAGTTTCTGTATATGTCAGCGTACATCGCGCTTATAAAAATTCATAAAACTTTTTTTTAGTTACTTTCAATTTGGAAAAAATCAAGTTCTCAGCTCATAGAATTTATCAAACTTGAAATTATTTTTTTAAATGTAATTAGACGGGTTCCTGTCTACTAGGATGCCGAGTTGTGTAGTACACACACCCAATGTATCTTTCTTCAAAATGAATACAAAATTTTGGAGTGAGTGCACGAGTGTGCTCACTTCAAATAATCTGTCTACTAGGATAGCAAAATGGCTTCTGACTTTCTGTCAATTCTACACCAGTTTGTCTGTTTTGATTTTCTTTAAGGTGATGATGCTAACGGAAAGTCAGACCATATTACGCCATTGTAGACAAGTTCATTTAAATTCTATTAAAAAGATTTTTTTTTCTACTAACAAGATCAAAATTAATCGCAAAAAAACAATTTTATAAGCGGCAAATATTGAATTGTGCCTAAATTAATTCGGACTAAATAAATAAAATATTGCAAAAACTTTTTTCAAGGGGTTATTTTATTAAGTTTTAGGGAAGTTCAATGCGTTTGCAATGTACAGGATGGTACGAAAGTCTTGTTTTAATTTTATTATTTTTGTTTTAATAATATATAACTTATATAATTATTTAACCTTTAGAAAAATCTATAAAAATTAAATATTTTCTAAAATTTCGGGCTGTATTATTTAAATATAAGCGGTAAAGCTTAAGAAAAATATGTAGGGGTGACAAGACTTTCGGACCACACTGTACATTCATGCTGAAAACGGTCTGAGTTTTATCTGGTGTCAGACTTTAGTATTCCTTTTACGAGTTGTATGGCACAAAGCCGGAAGTATGGAGCGCCCAATGAGAATTGTACTCACTAGTTAGTCTAGCTTGTTAACCATTATACCACAATAACCATCAGTCACACATAACTGCGCAATCATGTTTAATTTCTTATGTCGCGCCTGCTTACGTAGGGCTGAGAGAGCTATATTTTTCAAAGAGAATGATAAAATCTAACACCGGTATCAAAGTTTTGTAAAAATGTACATTGTAAATTGAACACCTTCGTACTATTTAATAAAATGACTTTTCGAATTTTGTCAAGTAATCTGAATCTCCACTGCTTTAAAAAATATTCCCAAGACATTTTGCAAAAAACATCAATAACAAAAAATTCAAACGAGTTGTGTTTATTCCGGAAACTGCCTCCATTGCTATAATTTAAATTTCTTTGAAGTTTTGATTTTAAGTTAGTCGTAAAAAAAATTAAAAAATTAAATACTTTTTCATGCCTAAAGCAGTTTGTAGCTTTAATTATTTGGTTATTGGTTTTGTCATTAATTTTTGTGTTTTAAGTCATGAAATATAAAGTTTGATATTTTATTAAAGAGTATTAAACATAGTTTAAGAAGTTAACTGTATCAAGGTTTAGTAAAATTATTTTGCTAAATTGAATCATTTGCGTGTTTTTATTGTTTATATGTTACTTTTTGATTACTAATCAATGATTAGTTTAAATTTTTGATGATCTTCAAAGGAAAAAAAAAAAAAAAGTCTGAGATCGAAAACAAAATAATTTTTTAGGAAGTTTTTTTTTAAATTTTTATTTTACCTTACCTGATAGTCGGTGGATCAAGCACTTAATATGTCCCAGTGAGTGACCTTGAAATATAACGTTTTTTCGGTTAAACTTGCAAATCGTCATCAAAATTAAAACGGAAACTTATTTTGGTGACCCATGACAGTTTAACTACAGTGTATGAATGAACGTTTTTTGCGAATTGGGTTACGGTTTAGGGGTTTAAGGTTGTTTTTAATTACATGTATTGCTTTAAAACTAACAGCAAAAAAAAAATCAAAATTACTATACATTTAATGTTGAAAAATAATTTTTTTAAACCAAGTTTAATTGAAATTATACATTGCAATACTAACACAAACAACTGAGACTAATGTGTCTACCGTTGGATTCAATAATTAATTTTAATGGTTAATTAAATGTATAGTAATTTGGTGTTTTTTGTTGTTTTTTTTTAAGACAATACGTAATTAAAAACAACCATAATCCCCAAACCCCTAACCCAATTTGCAAAAAAGTTAATTCATACACTGTCATGGATCACCACCAAATAAGTTTCCGTTTTAATTTTGATGACAATTTGAAAGTTTAGCCGTCAACTTTCCTCATGTACGAAAAACTGGAATCTTATATTTGTCTCTCTTACTTCTTTGAATAGTTAGTAGAAATATCATAAAAGACAAGTGATATGAATTCAGGTAGTATTGTGGGGGTGACAGGGGTTTAATGTTTTAGGTTTAAAAGGTAACTGGTTATTCTTGGTGTGTCTTCCTAGGGTTTGCTTTTAAACCCATCTTATTTGCTGGAATTTAAGAAAAGAAAATGAAGAGATGAAGACAAAATGTAGTTTTAGGATTTAGGCTTTATTCGTGAGTCATAGCCACCACATGGTAAGGAAATTCCTTCCTGGCCAGTAGTATTTTCTAGTTTCAGTTAAGGCCTAAGTCTGAATGGCTGAGAGATTATCTTTTGGGTCTGAGTGGGTCCTTTGTCCTGCACATGCTTAGAGGGTTCTTCTGGTGTGAAGGCTCATGGGAGTTTATTATTTTTAATTTTTTTAATTTTAATCCCCACAGTATATAATGCTGCTAAAAATTATTTGTGCTTGTATAGAATAGCACACCTATGAATTTATTTTTATATATATAGAGAGCCTGTTGGGAGGGGTTTTATATTAGTGGTATTAGAGGGGGGAGAAAAAAGTAAAAATAAAAAGATAATATAATAAGACAGTTGGACTTGGCTTGTCTGAGGAAGATATCCCTTCAGTAAGTCACTTTTCCGGCTTTAAAAACGGCCAAATTACAATTTGATCTGTATTATTGGCCATTTTAGCTACCATCATGCATTTTAAATGCTTTTCCTTTCTCTTCAATTCTATTTTTTTTTTTTTTTTTTTTTTACCATTACCTTATTCCAAGGAAATGCTTTTCCTTTCTCCTCAATTCTTTTTTTTTTTTTTTTACCTTTACCTTATTCCAAGGAAAGGCTAAGGGAGTAAACCCCAAAAACAAATCAGGAGCTGGAGTCCCTAAGGTGGGTAGTGCTAAATCACAGCATTTCCCAGCAACTCCTGTGACACCATCGTTGCCAAACTGCATAGGCCCTTACCTTTCCTTTGGACAACAGCGGCTGTGTGGAGAGGGTGGATCTGCTACTAGGGCGACAGCTCATCCACCAAAACCCAGCCCAGGCTACGTAGTTTAACATATATATAGAGAAAGCCAGGTGAAAACTGCTCAAGAATGCTGTGTGCTGACTTGGACAAATACTCCTAAAATTGCAAAATAGCTTTTGACTTTCTATCAATTCTGTCATGCATCTACATCAGTACCAGCAGTATATACCTATATTATGTATAGATTGTAAGATGTTCTTTATAAAAATGAAAGAAATAGTTGCTTTTACTTGAGTGAATCAATGGTTTTGCAATATTTTGGTATGATCTAGTTTGCAGCATGACCAAAGCAGTTTAAAATGTGAAAGGTACCTGCAGTAGTTGGTAGTATCATGGTAATTGGTGGGCTCACACGTGCATTACTTTACTCCATGTATGATTTGAAAGTCACTCTGATGATCGTGCAGCATAGTCTAATTCAGGAACTTATGCTTTACAAGTTCAAACTGAGCCATAATGCAGCAGAAGCAACCAAAAATATTTGAATAGGTGAAAGTGCAGTTGATTACAGTACAGTAAACAGATGGCTCAAGAAATTTTTACTCAGGTTGCAAGAACCTCAACAATCAGGCAAAAGTGGGTCTAAAACCATAGATTCCAAGGCCATCGAGTCCAAAACTGGTGAGTAGCACTTGGAGAGTATCAGGCACATTTGGCATCCAACAGTCCAGTGTGGTTGATCACTTTTATGACATTGATAAAAGCACTCAAAGCTGCCAAATTGTGCCTCATCTTACCAAAATATTGCAAAACTTTTGACTCACCCTAGTATTAAAGTTTTGAATAATTATTCATATTTTAAGGATTTTTGTATTTGTTTTTGTATGGATTACTGCTTTGTTTACACCAAGTGTGGCATACAAAATACAGCTTCAGGTTCTTTCAGAGGTTGCAGTACTCTTGGATACTCCTACAATTAATATTTTGAATTTTTTTTTTTTAATGCTATTTAACCATCGAGATAAAATGGATTTCTACTTAGTATAACACATGGCAGTAACAGAAAGGTTCTAGATGCATAGAGGGAGGAAGAGAGCCTTCTGTTTCTTGTAATGATTACCAAGAGAGTGGGTTACCAACCTTTTTACAGTGAGTTTAGTAAGTCTTAAAGGGTGAGAGATAGATTCCACCTAAAAAGCAGCCTGAGGTAGATCAGGCATCAATTCCTGAAAGTTTGGTTGAAATTAGGCCAAAATTGGCAGAGCTGTAGCTGTATGGACATATAGAAATTTTGTATTTCTCCACTATGAAGTAGATATTAAGACAGTATCATTATATGAGATTTCAAAAGCACTTGATGGGCCACTCTCAAAGAGAAAAGATCTGAAATCTATAGAGCACCAAAAAGAAGAATGAATGGCAACTTCATACAAGGGTACAAATTGTTAAGTACCTTTTAGACATTGTCAGAATAATGAAGACATTTTTATTTATATCCCAAACAGACAAGTGAAAATCAGTATTTATAAGATTTTGTAAACAGAACAATTAACTTTACTTTGAAGTCATTCATGCTTAGATCTCTCTCTCTCTCTCTTCTCTGTCTGTCTGTCTGTATGTATGTATGTATTGGTGTAGGCAGAGAACTCATAAATTATTGAGATTTGTCACACATATATTTATATGTGTATATATATATATATATATATATGTGTGTGTGTAATATAGTGAAAAATTTGAAAAAACACAGGTTCATAAAATGAGTGATATCTTTTGCACTATATTACATACTGTCGGATTCACTTACATTTTTTTCTCTCACACACACACACACACACACACACACACACACACACACAATCAGTATGTTAGATATGTGATCAAAGGCATTTAACATGAAGAAAACATGTTTGGCCTTTTGTGACAGCTATATAGAAATCAGTGCAACATGGGACTGAATATGTAAAATCCTGTGTTTTATAAGAAGAAAAACTTGATAAAAATGAATATAAAATACTTTGAGATAATCTGTTGTATTGGATGAACCTAGAAACTAATCTGATTTCAAGTCTCCTGAGTCATCTTGTTCTTCGATGCCCCAGGTCATTCTACTTCTTATTTAATCCTCTCCCAACTGAACCTTAAAAACACAATCCTTAATCATCCTTTTCATATATATATATATATACAGTGATGCTGATAGCTTTTTGATTTAGTGCATCCTGGGACACACATATTTGCTTTGAATGAGTCTAAAAGGAAAATTTATGGGTCCCAACTAAAGCCAGCTAACTCTTACCTTGTAACCTATCCTGTGTAATTTGTTTCTAAGAAACTATTGAAATCTATTTAGAGTTAGCTTTAAATGGTGGGAGAAGAAAAAAGAAAAAACACTGGGATGCATGGATATGATTTTACTGCATCCTTTTAGATTTTTGTGCATCAGGGATGCAGTACGCGTATCGATCAGCATCTTTGTATATATATTAATAAAAGTCTCATTATACATAAGTCATAATCCAGACAAAGCAGCATGTCATATCAAGATTTTTTTATTACAACAATACACTAAAATCCTCTGAGAGAATAAAGCAATTTCCAGTCCAATTTGATACAGAATGATAATTCTGTAAAAGTCTACAATAATTCTTTTTTAACCATCCAGGCTCTTGATATTATGGAGATAACTATGAAATACTAATTAGAATCCTTCCCTCCTTCATAAATAGAAGTATCAATATCATCATGGACATCTGTTAACTATGAAATGCTAATTAGAATCCTTCCCTCCTTCATAAATAGAAGTATCAATATCATCATGGACATCTGTTAACTATGAAATGCTAATTAGAATCCTTCCCTCCTTCATAAATAGAAGTATCAATATCATCATGGACATCTGTTAACTATGAAATACTAATTAGAATCCTTCCCTCCTTCATAAATAGAAGTATCAATATCATCATGGACATCTGTTAACTATGAAATACTAATTAGAATCCTTCCCTCCTTCATAAATAGAAGTATCAATATCATCATGGACATCTGTTAAGTATGAAATGCTAATTAGAATCCTTCCCTCCTTCATAAATAGAAGTATCAATATCATCATGGACATCTGTTAACTATGAAATACTAATTAGAATCCTTCCCTCCTTCATAAATAGAAGCATCAATATCATCATGGACAGTTGTTAACAATGAAATGCTAATTAGAATCCTTCACTTCTTCGTAAATAGAAGCATCAGTATCATCATGGACAGTTGTTAACTATGAAATGCTAATTAGAATCCTTCACTCCTTCTTAAATAGAAGCATCAATATCATCATGGACAGTTGTTAACAATGAAATGCTAATTAGAATCCTTCACTCCTTCATAAATAGAAGCATCAGTATCATCATGGACAGCTGTTAACTATGAAATGCTAATTAGAATCCTTCCCTCCTTCATAAATAGAAGTATCAATATCATCATGGACATCTGTTAACTATGAAATACTAATTAGAATCCTTCCCTCCTTCATAAATAGAAGCATCAATATCATCATGGACAGTTGTTAACAATGAAATGCTAATTAGAATCCTTCACTTCTTCGTAAATAGAAGCATCAGTATCATCATGGACAGTTGTTAACTATGAAATGCTAATTAGAATCCTTCACTCCTTCTTAAATAGAAGCATCAATATCATCATGGACAGTTGTTAACAATGAAATGCTAATTAGAATCCTTCACTCCTTCATAAATAGAAGCATCAGTATCATCATGGACAGCTGTTAACTATGAAATGCTAATTAGAATCCTTCCCTCCTTCATAAATAGAAGTATCAATATCATCATGGACATCTGTTAACTATGAAATACTAATTAGAATCCTTCCCTCCTTCATAAATAGAAGCATCAATATCATCATGGACAGTTGTTAACAATGAAATGCTAATTAGAATCCTTCACTTCTTCGTAAATAGAAGCATCAGTATCATCATGGACAGTTGTTAACTATGAAATGCTAATTAGAATCCTTCACTCCTTCTTAAATAGAAGCATCAATATCATCATGGACAGTTGTTAACAATGAAATGCTAATTAGAATCCTTCACTCCTTCATAAATAGAAGCATCAGTATCATCATGGACAGCTGTTAACTATGAAATGCTAATTAGAATCCTTCACTCCTTCTTAAATAGAAGCATCAATATCATCATGGACAGTTGTTAACAATGAAATGCTAATTAGAATCCTTCACTCCTTCCTAAATAGAAGCATCAATATCATCATGGACAGTTGTTAACTATGAAATGCTAATTAGAATCCTTCACTCCTTCTTAAATAGAAGCATCAATATCATCATGGACAGTTGTTAACAATGAAATGCTAATTAGAATCCTTCACTCCTTCATAAATAGAAGCATCAGTATCATCATGGACAGCTGTTAACAATGAAATGCTAATTAGAATCCTTCACTCCTTCATAAATAGAAGCATCAGTATCATCATGGACAGCTGTTAACAATGAAATGCTAATTAGAATCCTTCATTTCTTCCTAAATAGAAGCATCAATATCATCATGGACAGTTGTTAACAATGAAATGCTAATTAGAATCCTTCCCTCCTTCTTAAATAGAAGCATCAGTATCATCATGAACAGTTGTTAACAATGAAATACTAATTAGAATCCTTCCCTCCTTCATAAATAGAAGCATCAGTATCATCATGGACAATTGTTAACTATGAAATGCTAATTAGAATCCTCCCCTCCTTCATAAATAGAAGCATCAGTATCATCATGGACAGCTGTTAACTATGAAATGCTAATTAGAATTACTTCCTAAGTTAAAACATCAATATTATAATGGAAATATAAACCCAATGTGTTCTTGGTTCATGCTGTACAATTAGATAGTTTGTAGTTATTAATAAAAATAGAAAAAACACATATCCCTCTTTCTTTTTCTCTAAGATTAACTGTTGTTTAATTCTTCATCATATAAATATTTATTTGCTTTTCCAAATATGATTGTATCATTAGTTAGGCATGTTGAAAATGCAGAGTTAAAATGAGATGTGATGTTTCACATTGGACTTTGAAAGAGGAAAAAAATATGGGAGCCTATACATGTCAATTTCATACAGCAAAGTTACACTGTGTAGCCAAATTCACCATTAAATTTTAAGGGAATAGATCAATTGAATCCGAGCAAAGAATCTTTTGTATCAATTCAAAGAAAAATATTGTTTTTAAAATTACAAAAAGGAAAAACTCACAACTAAAATTATTTTTTGAGTTTTAAGAAAATAACTTAAATTTTCTCATAACTTTTTCAGTTGTTGAAATTTAAAAAAAAATATTTTATTTTTATTTTGTCTTCTGGATTTGATTTTTCTAAAAATGTAAAAATTAGGGACTGTAAATATTGAGCAAATTTTGAAAAACACCCTACAATCATAACATTTTTTCATTTTTTTGTTTTAATTTAATAAGCTATTCATTATAAAATTAAATCATTAATGATTAAAGTGCTGAAAATTTAATTGAAATTGGAAAATTCCTGATTTTAGGTAATTGTTTTAAAATTAGAAAAAAAAATATTAGCTGCCTTGAGTAAAATTGCACATACATACTAATCCTCATTACACAAGAGAATGAATGGTTTCCTTAGAAAGAAAAATACTAAAAAAACTGAAACTGAACCGAAAGGGGTATCAAAAAAAAAATGAAATGGATACCAAAATCAAAATTGCTAAACCACCCAACACTATTAAGGTTACATGTCATTAAAAACAAATTAATAAGATAATCAAAGAAGTCAATATTTTGAAAATAGAATCTTACATAGGTAATGGCTAATTACATATTGAGGAAAGTGATAGGGAGAAACAAATAAAGAAACTGGGTTTTTAAAACAGGACACTTGATGTTTATTTTCTTAGAGGTCATTGGAGGAGGAGACAATGTGAGAGTTACATGTCACATGGGATCAGGGTAGGAAATTATATTTTGTGCTTGGGAGATGTGGTGGGATTGAAGTAAATGTTTTCTTAGCATTAGTGGGGACCATCTAACTGACTCTCCTGTCTCTCTATTCTATTTCTCAAATTTGTAGATCTGTCTGTCTGTCTTCTCTCTCTCTCTCTCTCTCATTATATATATATATATATCCATCCCACAAGCCTATTTGTTATACTAGTGGGTTGACATGGTAATCATGCAGTTTAAAGTAAAGTCAATGGGGCAGCCTAAAGTCGGTATCAGCCAGTCAACGAGGGAGTCTATCCCCTTTTCAATAGCGCTAGACCAAGGAGATTGTTTTAGCATCTGAGGTGGAGTGCCACACCTACCATCAGCTCCTTACTTTACCGCACAGATCCCTGTGCTACTCATACGCTGAGTTGGCGAGGTCCGGTATCGAACTAGGAACCTTGTGGTTTCTAGCCAAACGCTCTACCGACTGAGCTACCCCGGCCCATGCAGTTTAGATGGCTATATTTAATTGAAATTTTGAATTTTGAAATTTTAAATATAAACATCTTTATTGAGTGTCACCTGTCAACAAATGATCATGGCATACTGCTTTACCATTTCATCAAATCATGTTACAAAACTGGCTATTGGCTACATAACATAACAAAACTTATATCCTTTTCTATATATTGCCATTTGTGATGTTGACTAAAATTTATTCCTTTCTTTTTAATGGAGGTGCCCACAATATCACTGATGGGTTTTTGCTTATAGTTTTTTTTAAATAATCTTATCAAGATTTTAAATAAGAAGTAAATAAGTATACTGGAAATTGTTTTGATTGTTGAACCTCTTAGTATTCTTAATGTTGTTAACTCAACATTTTTAGACCCTTATCAGATGTATGATCAGAAAGAAAATAAAGAAACTTGTTTTTCTCACAGATTACACAATATATGTTTACAAATATCAAGACTGAAATTCCAACATAGAAATGAACAATGAATAAAACATTTATTTTCTTCAAAAATATTCCTCTTGGCATTCAACACAATTATTCCAGCAAGTTCAATTGGTCAAAGCACCCTTGTAGCGCCTATTTTGATAAGGTGTGAAGTAGTATTGTATTTCTTTTAATGTCTGCAAATCTTAATATTGAAATGAATTTTCAGTTTAAGAAGCAAGTAAGAAAAAAAATCACATGAAGCCAAGATCTAGCGAGTATGGAGAGTGCTGCTCTTGCACAATCTTGTGTTTCACCAAAAACTGCTCATCAAAATGTATTAAAGAATTTGTATTAGCAAATATACATTTCATATAGATCTCTAACACAATTTATCATAAAAGTTGCTCATATGTGCACACATTTTCATTTTGACTTAAAATGTAAAATTTCAGTCTCAATATTTTTTATCACACTTTGTACACCTGATGAGGGTTGGAGAATGGACTAACTGAAACATGTTAAGAACATTAAGCATACAAAGAAAAGTCAATTCTCTGCTGAACACTTTCTGAATTCTCTTAAAGTTATAGACAGCATATATTTGTAATGTGATGCATTGTAAAAGAATAAATGGTATTTTAAAAAAATCCTTTTAGCTTCATCTTTCGACATGTAAGAGGATAGAAAGTTGATTTTAAGTGCTAACCCTGCATACATATTGGGTTTATCCCATATGTGTAGTTGAAAAAAGTATTTTGCTAAAGTTTGAGGTTAGACCAAATGAGTCAGCCATTTTGTATGGTTACCCTTTTCAATTTATTATTAAAAATAAAAAGATATTGTAGATTTGATGATTAATCTTGAAATTTTGTTTTTTCTTTCAGGATGCGGCAGATATATGACCGAGTATATAAAGATGATATTCTTAAGGAAGATTTATTGAAAAATCTTGCTTATGCAGCTGAAGTCTTAGAGGCAGTGTACATAGATGAAACAAAGTAAGTATTCATTGTTTTTAATACCCAAAAGATTTCATAATAATATTTATTATTTTTTGTTTTGATATGAAAAGGAAACATTTTTTTTTAAATTTTGAAAAAAGACAAGTGACGTGTAACTACAGATGGATAAGTTTCAGGTTGGCACAATACTTTGGTAGGTATCAAATAGACACAATCTATTTTTTTTACATATAAAGAAGAACATATGGGGTGTGTGTCAATGTATATATATATATATATATATATATATATATATATATATATATATTTTGTAATTGTGTAAATAAAATTGAGGTTCATAAATAAGTTACATAAAAGAAAGTTTATTTAATTTTATATTTTTAAATTTCCTCTTTAAAAAATGTCAAATTAATTGGCATATGAAACTTTAATCTATATTTGATATCTTACATTTTCATCATGTGGAACATTTTTATGTGTTTGATAGAATGTAAAATATATTTTCTCTGTTATTTTAAAGAACTGTATATACTCATGCATTAGTCTACACTTGATTTATAGTCATAAAATTATTGGTTTATGGAATTAATTATTGAACTCCCAGTTTTTCTTATGTTTGAATGTTAACCTTATAAATCATCAATCATATATTGATCAGCATCAGTTGTTTGTCTAAAAATTCATTTTTCAAAATTCAATTAAAATCATTCCTGCATATATATATATGGTATTTCTTAATTTGTATTATAGAAAATAGACTTAATTCCTGGCACAATACCATCTATTTTGCTTCATTTATCTATCATTATAGAAACAAGATTTTAAAAAAACTAATCTGTATTATTAGAACAGTACTCTATAATATATTTATACTAAGCACACTTGGGACCAGTAATTATTGTGTCTGTATCTTATATGCTTTTAATTTTGAAGATTTCTTTCAGTGGTATCACAAAACTGTATGCATTTCTTTCACATTTCCTATCAAGTATAGAGAAGTTTTGTTGTTTATCCCAACTCAACTTTGAAATAGAAATAAGTTCACTTAGTGTCTTTGACTGTTAAATACAGTTGTACTGATTTTTATATCGTTATCCTCAAATTTACATTCTGTCAAACAATTGCTGAGAAAGAGATGCAACTGGCATAATGGTTACAACTGTACAAGTCAAGTTTAAATTCCAACAAAGTGTGTTTGCATTTCATACTAATGCCCATGAGAAAGGCATCTATTCATCTTTTATTCCTCTGGCTATGATTAAAACTCTTAACATCCTGTTGAGATTTTTTTTATAAGTCCAGAGCATTCCTATAAGGATAAAAAAATGTTACCTATTATTTCCCTTAAATCAAAGATTTCTACATATGTTTAATATTAAATTTAAACAAAGGCTATTGTTTGGGGCTGATTAGTTAAAACGAATGTGACTTCCAGCTGGGTGGAATGAGGTGGTATAGGACTTTAAGAGTTAAGATAATAAAGTAACTTGTCCCTCTAGTTTTGGTAAGAAACCCAGTCTAGGAGAAAAGAAAAACTCCATTAAAAACAAGCTGTAACAGATTTAACAGCTTGGTAGTGGTGGTCAACAAAATTGCACAAGAAAACAAAAGGAGAAAACAGCAAATTGATGACTTTGTCTACTGATGACAATTTTCTGATGAAAAAAGAAACTCGATGAAAGAAGAAACTCGATGAGAAATGGATGTCTATTTGTTATAACTGATATCATATATAACAACCATTTCCTTTGCTGTTATTACCTATGTAGAAAATAGATGAATTGGTTTCACTTTCAACCTATCTATCTTAGTTGCTATTGAAAGTATTTCTTCATAATGGCAGACAATATAAAATGATTCCTCACCAGGCAATTCTTCTTAATTATACATTTATCTGGATTTGACCAAGCATTCATTTCTTTTTCTGAGTTTCATACAGTATATATATATATATATATATATATATATATGGCTCTCTTAAAGGCACAAGCCAGAAATGATTCTAAATAAAGGTCAATGGATTGATTTTAAATGCCAACAGAATTTCCAAAGGCCAACTTTTAAACTACTGACCGTACACATCTCTTCAGAAATATATATAATTTCTTTATAGATTTACCAATTCCAATCAGTCCCAAAAGAATTTTACAAATATGTAACAATAAACTGAGATTTAATCTTTATTCACTGAATATGTGAATAACCACCAGACAAATTCATTTCTGTGTGGGATGGGAATGTATAAATGATTATCCCATGGAAATCTACCTGTACCCCCACCCTCAGTTACCAGTTATTTTATATAACATTAGTTACATATATGTGGATTTCCAAACTTAGTTTGTTATCAATTAACTGTATTGACATTCTTAATGATATCAAATGATCAAAAATTGATAGTAAAATAAATGGGAAGAGGAAATTTTTACTTATATTTTTGATGTTAGTGGAGACACCCATTATGTAATGATTATCGTTGTAGGAATTAGACTCAGTGACATGAGTTCAAATTCTGTACAAGGCTGTTTTCATTTCATATAGTGTCAATACTCTTAGGTAAGGTATGTATCCAACTATTCTCACTCCAGTTATGGTTAAATAGTTGGCAGACTGGGCTCTTTAACTTTTGTTAGGTGACCAATCTAGGTGAAGAAAAACTCTGAATTCAAAACTTTGCTTAAAAAAACTGACCATATGTCACTTCCTACTCATGCAAAGAGGTTGTTTGTATATATATATATATATATATATATATATATATAATGTTTCTAGTTATTATGACCAACTAATAAAGGTATTTTTATTTAATCTAGTTACTTTAGTGAAAATATGGAAGTAGGTGCATGAATCCTTATGTTTTTAAATATATGCTGAAAATTGTAACACCCTGAAAGATGCTGCTAATTTTCACCTGTGTTTAGTATGTGGGTATATTCTGATAAAATTTTCAAAGTTTTCAGCATGGCATCATGTATCGCAGGACGGTATTTGGCATTCTCACTTTCAAGAGTACAGACCTATTTTAATATTCAAGGAGTATATACATTGTATTAACATGGAGTCTGAATACTGTTGATAGACCCCCCCCTTTTTTTTTTTTAGAAAATGTACATTAATTGATATATTGATCATTTCATTTGATCCAGCTATATTACCCGCATGTTTAATCTGGAGTAAATTGGAACACATATCCTGAATGTTAAAATTTTATTTTCTGTTAATATACATTTATTCATGTATGTAGACACACACACACACACACACACACACACACACACACACACAAGAAAGACAAAATAAATCAAATATCCTTTATACTGTGTCCATTAAGATCTTTGACTGGTAAAAGTGTTACCCATCACATTTAAATTAGTGGTTTTTCCACCCACTTACTGTATGTATTTGTATATACAGTGCATTCAAAAAGTATCAAGACTTCATTTTTAAATTTAAAATTTAAATGAAGTTAAGTGCATAGCTGAACAATTTATATAATAAAGTGATGATGTCTAGATAGCATACTGTGCCAATAAAGAATATGAAACCAGTCTAGATATTTTGAATGAAATGTTTTGGTTAAACATAAGATTGTGCAAGTGCAACATCCTCCATACTAATCAGACCAAGCTCTGTGCAATTCTTTGAGTTTCCTAAATTGAAAATACATCATAAGGGTAAAATTTGAGAGTGTGGAGGACATGAAAAGTAATATGACTGCAATTTAAAGAAAAGTTTCACCAGGGCTGTAACCAGAGGAAAACTTGCTGGAATGTGTATGTTGAATGCTAAAAGGACTATTTTGAAAAAGAAATAATGTTTCACCCATTGTTCATTTATATCTTGGTAAATACAGCTTCAGTCTTAATGCATTTTCAACACACATCAAATCCTTGATTTATGTTCAACAAAAACATTAATCTACAGAACTAAATTTTGGAGCCAAAGGTGTTCAATTTCTTCACTTTATGTTTGAATGTCAGTCTTACAAAATTATTATTCATGTTAAAGCCAATGTTTTCCCTAAAATTAAACCAGCAAAGTTTGGCCTACACACAAGTATGGCATTTCTAAATTTGATTCTGGTTAGAATTAAAATTTACATACTTATCAGATTATTATGGGAGCATCCTCACTTTCATTTCTCATCAACCATTGTTATTCCTTGTTAATTAAAAGGTGATGATGACTAACCAAACAGAGCATGGAGACCATTAAATCCATCCAATTTTTTAAATAATATCTCCTCACTTCCAGCCATGAGTAAAATAGGGTAGACTGGACTGAGGGTATTGTGACATGAACAGTGACATAGTTTTGGTTACAGACAGACAAACACCAAATCTTCATTATGATAAGATGTTTAAAGGTTGCAATGTATATAAAAAGACTGCTTGAAATGTGTAATATATATATGTATATATATATAACACATAAAACTACATGTTCCTAAAAATAGTTTCACATTATCATTATCATCAGGCAAAATTATATTTTGGAGAACTTAACTCCTATATATACAGACGTGTGTTTAGATATACATTTACAAATTTGCATAGGGTGTAAGTCTGTTTGTATGTATTTATTTATGTTCATATAATTGCATAGGGATATAGATGTGTGTATATGTATATATATATATATATATATATATGTGTGTGTATATGTATATATATATATATATATGTGTGTATATGTATATATATATGTGTGTATATGTATATATATATATATATATATGTGTGTATATATATGCGTATATATATATATGTGTGTATATGTATGCGTATATATATATATGTGTGTATATGTATGCGTATATATATATGTGTGTATATGTATGCGTATATATATATATGTGTGTGTATATGTATGCGTATATATATATGTGTGTATATGTATGCATATATATATATGTGTGTATATGTATGCGTATATATGTATATATATATATATATATATAATGTCTGAGTATGACTTCAATGTTTTCATTGGAGTAGTATTATTTCAGTAATTTATTCAAGAGTGCTCAAAGCTTCATAAAAATATGAGCTTTAATAATAATTGTGAAAAAGTATGGGTCTATCATGGTTTCAATCATTATGATCTCATCAGAACCTTATGTGTGTGTTTATATAATTGTATATCTGGGTATATATTTGCATATGTGTGTTGAAATATATATATGAGTGTGTATGTATACATGTCTGTATATAATCTATGTATAAATGTATCCATACCATTTGGTAAATATATTCCCATGAAAAATCGTTAAGTCTTGATTTATAAGGAATTAAAAAATAATTAAATTTGTAAAGTGCAATTTCTTTTTCTTTTGTATTTTTGCAGAAAATGTTTCTCATCCTCTTCACTGAATTTGTTTCAATCTTAAGACAAAACTTTTTTTCAGTTTTTATCACAAATACTTTAGAAAAAAAAACAAACATGTATATCCATCTCAGATCTGGTTATTGTTAATATTTAAGTGCTTATATTTCATAGTTCTAAAAATCAAGTCCAAGTAAAACAGGTTTGAAATAAGGTAAAAAAAAATATTTGCAAAATATTTTGTAATGGTTATTTTATAGATTATGTGTGTTTATGATTTAGTAAATGTTTTCAAAAACTTTTGCCACTAAAAAGTCCTTTCATTTTTCTAATGTTTATTGTCAGTTTCAAATTTACAATTTAGTTGAGTAATTGTTTTTTTTTAAATGTTTGCATTAAATACATTATATGTTTGATTATAATTAAAGAAGAATTTTATATACTTTTTGTGCAGCTTGACAACAGTTTACTTTCATGTATTTCTAAAACTTATGTATTTATATTACGTTTAAACCCTTTTTTATGTCCTCAATTTAGACTAAGATATTCTTTGTTACATGAGTTTTAGTTTTGGATTGAAGGGATATGCTAAAATGTGTAAAATATATTAATTATAAGAGAATATGTTTGCGGGAATTATTAAGTTATTTTTTTCCATTGTTGTATTATAATGGAAACGGAAAATTTGCTACTTTCTTTTCATTGAATTTGAATTTTTTTTAAATTTCTGTGATTCCATGTCAATATTGTGTTGATTCTCCTTTTATGTTTCCTTCCTTTATTGCCTTTATGTAAAATTAAACATTGCTATTCTTAAAAAGGTTTTCTATTTCAAATTAAAGATTAAATTCTTCTTTCTTATTACAAACCATATGCCTGTGAAACAAAATTTGTCTACTAACCTATGTCTAACAATTTGTTTAAAAAACAAAAATATTTATATACAAACTATTCAATTTCAAATCATTCATATATATATATATATATATATATATGTGTGTGAATTTGATATATTGAAAAAACAAATGATGTTTACAAATGCTTGGGATCATCAGGAGAGAATGTGCACTGTTTTGGGGCCTTCCTCTCAACGGTTTTCCCGATGATCCCAAGCATTTGTAAACATCATTTGTTTTTTCAATATATCAAATTCACACTGTCGGATTAATTTCCTTTTATTTTACATATATATATATATATAAAACAAGATTTGGCATTAAATAACCCACAGGGGTTGATGTGCCATTAAACAAAATAACCAATCAACCAAGGAAAGAAATTAAAAGAAAACATTTTTTGCATCTATAGTTCCAGTCTTATTAGTTTTACCATGATATAATAAATATCAATTGAATATCAGAGAGTACGGAAAAGTCCTAAGCCCAACATAAGCCAAAAATACTTTCAAAAAATTATTGCATTTTTTTGAATAGATGAGGAAATTCTATTTATCCAACCCATTCATCATGGGTAGGATGTGACACAAAGTCACATAGATATATTACACTGGTAAAAATCAACAATGAAGTAGTTTATTTCATTATTTTATTTTATAGGCAGATCAGTGTCTGACTGTTGGTTTGAATTTAACCTTTTATGATTTTCTTATTGTTTCATTTAATACATTGATGTTATGAATTTAAAAGTTGTATTGAAACAATATGATTCTCATGTTTTTTTTCTTTCTTTACGATGAAAATAAAGTAATATTATTTTGATATTTAAAAAAAGAAAAAAAATGGCTTTCATTCTTTAACATAAATATTTTCAATGAAAATTTTTTTTTTAATGAGGAATTAATATCAGAAACTTTTATTTGGAATAGCATGTTTTTTTTTGTTTTGTTTTGTTTGTTTGATAACTTTTGCTGAATTAAAGCATCATGTATGTTTATATCTATTTTACTTGTTTCTAAAAAAAACCAACAAGTTTTGCTTATCATCTGATACAATATTTTTCCAGTATCATGAATTATTTTTTCTTTTTTAAAGTTTTTATCTTAAAATATTTGATTCATTATTTTTGAAAAGATGATAAAGTTACCATTTCAATCATCATAAAGTAAAAAAAAAAAGAAAAAAAGTCCTTTCTAGTTGCTATCTGCAATTCACTCTTTTGTGATAAATTACCAATATATTTCTTTTCTTTCTTTTTTTTTTTTTTTTTTTTTTTTGATTCCCCCTTTTTATTAATTTAGTTCTCTGCAAAATTTATCTAAAATTAATTACTCTCTGAAATAGAAATTTTAAAGAAGTTTAATGTAAATGGGTTAATTCTTTTCTAATCATTTTTATCTGAATTGAATTTTAAAGCAGTAATAAGATCAATGCTAAGCACAATATAGGCAATTCATTAATGTGATATTTCTTTTCTTAATAATTATTTAAGCTATTGCAACTTTTTTTTTATAATGAAACAAAAATTATCAAATTATTCTATTAATAAATATGCCTGATTGGATAACACTACCTCCATGTGATTTCTTATTGAAAATTGGTTTCATATTAACAAAACAACTTAAAAAAAAAGATTATAATCTTAAATATACTCATTGTAATTTGTAAAAAAAAATGGTCTGATCTTTTGAAAGTTTGGAAATTTTTTATATACAAACTCATCTATCTCCAATATCTGGAGAATTCCATTTTCTCTCTTAAATGAATTCATATCTTAAAGAGTATATATAATACAAAAGAAATAATTCTTTTGTGATAAATTTGTAAATATCAAAAAATAAAAATTGATTTGTGATATTCTATCACAAACTTGGACAATTTTTCTAAAAAAATTAATTCTATAATCAAAGAATATTTCAAAGAAGCACTTTAAAAACATTTTAAAGAAGCATTTTGATTAAAAATATGATTAAACCAAAAATAGAATTTTATTTATTTTTGTAAATTAATTTATGAATATGTCACATATTTTACTGTGATTGTTCTTACATTTTCATGATTTCTGGACAAAATAATGTAAAATTCAGTTGAAATGTGTTCAGGGTATTTAGGTATGCAGCTAAAAAAATAGACAAATAATTGTGTTAGAATTTACTGTGTTAATTTATGAAGCCAACAAGGGAAAATGCTTAAATCCAATTTGAATATTAAGTCTTCTTATCTCTCTTGAGGTAATTTTTTTTCAATTGCTCATAAACTATTAACAACTATACTGTATTTGTAATGAAGTAAAATAACCATGGATATATAAGTCAGAGGGACACCTGTGTGTGTGGGGACTGTCTTTCTAAATTTGGTCAAAACAGTAGAGAAAATATGGACAAATTGATTCCTAGAATTTAATAAGCTTTGTTTTAAGCAGGCAGTCTCAGGCTGATGTTCCTAAGTTGTCACCCATTTAAGTATTGAATGGGTTCATTGGTGCTTAACTTCAGTGGTCTGGCAGGAACCAATGATTCACCATCGATAAATTGATACTTTTGTTTTTTTTTAATATAAAACTCTGGGTAAATCAATTCCTCTGTCCCTTTAACCAAAAGGTCCTCAAAGATTCATACTGGTAACAAAAATCTTGTAATCTCTGGAAATGAAGATATCAACTAATTCTTCTATTTTATTTCTTGTAATAAAAATCATTCTGTTAAATATTTTACTGGGTAAAGACTTTCCTCATCTCCAATTACTTCTAGATAAAAGTTCAATATGTTATTAAGAGCAACTCAGTTCAGTAACAATAAAACCAATAAAAATAATTTGCATCAGTTAAAAAAATAATACCTTTGTATGAATCAAAAGTATCAACTGATTAAAAAAAAAACAACATGTTTTTATGATTTATTAAAACCTAAAACCTGTTCATATTAAAATAATTCTTTATATTAAAATATCAATTTACTGTTCAGAAGAGTTACTGTAGCAAATAATCAAGTCAAATAAAATTTATCAAATGCTGATAGCATTGATTCCCTTGAGAATGTTGGCTTCATATGATTTTTCCATGTTTTTCCCTGTAATTTTCAAAGATTGTGACAGAATGAATAATCTCTGTTTACTTTATTTTATTAATTTAATATGAACATTTTATTTTAAAATAATGGAACTTTTCCTCTCTAAAATTTTGAATAATTTTCTCTGGTCATTCTTTACCAAAGAGATATGTGCAGAGAATTAATATTCATTTTTTTTTTTTTTCTTTTTTTTTTAAATTTAAGTAAATAAAGTTTATCAGTGTGAAAATTCCATTAGTTTTAAATTTGTGTTAAAAATAAGTAGCTCCACAGCAATAAAACAAATCCATTTCCACTTGATGAAAGACACCAAAGTATTTATCTGCTGCACAACAATGGCAGATTCAGCACCACAACATCTTTTAACAAAAGTTAACTGATTTGTTTCAATGTCACTCATTGATATTCATGAATAATGTTTTTATTTGCAAAATATTTCTTATTTTGTTGATTAACTTCATTTATTTCCATTATCTCGCCATCCTTTAGTTTTGGGGAAATATGTACAAGCTATTGTCCTTCATATATATATATATATATATATATATATATATATATGAAGTATAATTTGGCAGCATTTTTTCTTTTAAACATGTTTTACTAATTCCTACTGCTACTGCTCGTTTTAAAAGTGAGACAACGGAAACATTCCACCAGTTTCACATCTGATGATGGCACAAAGACGTGCAGAAAGCGCCGTGAAAGAACCTTTGGTGGATTGCTACACCAATTCCACCCAGATATTAAAAAGATGGCCAGACAGAAAGGATCGAACAAAAACTTGTCCGACAAGAATTATCAGTAGAGTTTAACAAAACATATATATTGTCATCGTTGTCGTCGTTGTAATGAACAGTGTAGCCTTTTATGTACTTTTCATAGTTTCTCTGTTTATAGAATTTGTCATGCTAAACCAGATAATAAAGTTAAGAAATAAATCGTCATATTCAAGTATACAACCATTTTTTTTAAACATTGAAAAGTATGGTAACATCAATTTGGAAATGCTAAATTAGCCAGAGTGTACAGATGTTACACTAATCCAAGGCAAAAGGCTTACAAAGGATACTTTAATCCTGGATAGTGTACAGATAATCTAATCCTTGTCAGAAGTGATGATCTATATGGGACAAGTTATTGACTATATAAAAATCTGATCTCTTTGATAAAATAAAATAGGAATTCTTCCAATCTGTAGCTGTGTCAGTACTACTGTATGGTTGCACCACTTGTACTTTAATGAAACGCTTGTAGAATAAGCTAAATGGGGAATTAGACAAGGATGCTGTGTGCTGTCTTGAACCAATCCTGGAAGCAGCACCCCACAAAACAGTAGCTGTATGGCCACAACTACCATCTCACAAACCATCTGTCAGATGAACAAGACTTTCTGGTCACTACTGAAGAAGCAGTAATGTGACTTATAAGTGACATTCTCCTGTGGACTACTACACATGGACTCACCAGTGTTGGCCAACAAGTAAAAACTTACATTCTTCATCTCTATGCAGACATTGAATGTTATGTAACAAAATCTGCCTAGAGCTATGGCCAATAGGGATGGATAGCAAGAAAGAGCCAAGAGAATCAGTGCTATTAGTATTTGATGATGATGATGATGATAATATATGTTGATTTACCTTTTAAATCAAAAGTAATTGTTCTATGCCAAATTCTAGTCCATGAGAAATTGTTTTGTATATCCATTTTTAATATAAATTATAATTGTCATAAAGAGGCAAGAGTGATTTAAAGGTTATCATCAAGGAAAATAGAATTGGTCAAATTCCAAACAAGACAACTTTTACTTTTGTGCTAATGCCCTTGGCAAAGGCATGAATCAATTTCTTTCTTCCCAGCTATAGGTAAATAGTAGGACAGACTGGGTTCTCTAACCTTGGTAACCTGGGTTTAAGAGAAGGAAAACTTTCAATTTAAACCCCTTACTAGTATGGTAGGATAAGATTTGGAGAAGAATTTGTAGGAGGCCTGAATCCTGCAATAAACTGCGACTGATAGAATTTTGTAATATATTCAGAAATATTATGTGATCAAAGAGAGTTATGCTTAATATGATCAAAGGATACATCTTTAATATTCAGTAACATGGCATGATGAAAGAAAAACGATACATCTTGGAATGACCTGATGACCAAAGACATGCCATCAGGTATTGATGTTGATTTGGACTGTGAAGGCATCTATAAAACAACCAGTTAGCATTCATAGTCTCTTCCTGTTTTTTGAGCAAGTGAGGCATTGCATCCAATATTGTAGAAATTGGTCAGATCATTTGAAATAAGGAAGCCTTGTCCTTTGTTCAACCTCTCTTTCTCTCTCTCTTCATTCTATTTTCAAATGTGGTATACTATTAATTGTAGAACAGTGACTACTCTTACTACAAAAAATGGATTACCTTTTACTACAATTTATAAGATTCTGATGATTAAAAGGGTATTTATTCCATTTGGACATTTTTATTGAATGCATTCAGAATTATTTGACTATTTAATTTAAGAACAATACAATCAATTTCATGTGGATGGTCAAAGAAAAATCCAAAATATATTCAAAGTTTTATATATGATTTAAGGAAAAATAATTTTGAGCCCCCCACCCTATTTTATACATGATTTGTTAAGAAAAATATTATAGAAAGTCTTTTAAAGTTCATGTAGTCAAAGGATACATCTTTAATATTCAGTAACATGGCATGATAAAAGAAGATAAACCAATAAAATTTTTGAAGAAATGATTCTTCAATGATTAATTCAAAGTTTTCTTATCTCCAAGTTAATGATGACAAGACATATTAGTGTTTTTTCTTTTTATATTTCCGGCCTACATTTTTTTTTTGTCAGATTCAAAATTGCCTTTTACCAGCTGGCAGACCATAACTGTCAGCTATTTAAAAAAAAATTTATAAAATGGCTGCATACCTAAATATCTCTTTGCTATTGTGATTTGTTTTCTTTGGGCTGTTTCTTTCCTAAATGCACAAATAGCACACTTCCATTGCGTGAGCATTCGACTTGGTTCATAATTATTTTTTTTAAAATACTGTTTGTCTTTTTGATGAATGCCTTACTAATACATAACAAGTAAAATAATTGTCAACTGGAGAATAGTTACTAGTATTCTAGCACCATTTTGTTTGCGTCCATTTCTTAGGCTGCTTCAGATGCATGGAGGAAGATCTATTTTTGTCCTCATGAACAAAAAAAGGAAAAAGAAGAAAAAAACAACATTTTTTTTTTAAGTACTTAAAAAAATCTTAAATGTAAAAAATAAGGAAAAAAAACAGCTTATTTTTCAGTGAAACTTAAATGACTTGAACAGGAAAAAAAAACCAGAATAATGGAAGATATTGTTTTACCTTGTACATTTTTGTGATCATATGATTACTTGTTTCTTACATAAGGATCATTTCTCCAATTTTGTAGTAATCTTCCATTTCTGCAAAATGATATTTAATCCTTTACCAATAAACTACAATGGGATTCAAATTACCAAAGGATAAGTGTGATTTTTAAAATAACTTTTTATAGATTAACAGATCCTTCTTCATTTGTCAATTGGACTTTATTCCCAAGAACTCATTAGAGAATAATGTGTTTTCATAAAGAGGTTTCATAAAGGAATCTTATTTGATTAGAAAAGCACATCAATAAATGTTTTCAGTTAGTAAAAGATTAAGTTAGCAAATAACCAATGCCTTTTGTCAAAATACAAAGTATTAAACAAAAAACAAAAAAAAAGCAGTAGTTTTGAAATCTTTTTATTAAGATATTGCATTTTAGATAAATCAAGGAAAGGATAACGAGTAGGTTTAAAAAGTTAGATTTGGACTTTTGCTAATTAGTGCACTTTCAGTTAAGTGCAGCTGGTGTGTTTAACCAGGCTTCTTTGATATTAAAGAGGATGTGAGTTTAAATCTCACATAGAATTATTTCCTTGTCTTAGATTGATGCCCTGAGTGAGTTAGAAAAAATGTTATTAAAACATGACAAGAAAATTACTATTCAAAATTAATAATCATTGTAGTTTTAACATTTTTATTTGTGAAGGAACACCAGTTTAATCCTAAACTAACTGAAATGGATAACAGTCCAATTAATAACAAACTCTTAATTAGATCTTATAATTTCTTATATGAATACGAATTAAAATAGAATAAAACCAAGTAAATCCAAGAAAAAAATTATTATTTTCCCTTGGATTTACTTTCTTATATAAGATAAAGATTTCTTGAGAAATCAAAACTAGAGAAATAACTATAAAGAATCTTTAAAATTTATAATAAAAAGAAAGCAAATAATTTTGAAATGTTATTGCCCACTTTATTTACAAGTAAGATTAAAACATTTCTTCTTTTCATCTTTTATGAAAACCGTACAAAAAAGCCAATTTAGTTTATCTTATCTTTATTGTATATAAGTAGAATACAAAAAAAAATCTGGATACCATATCTTCTTCCTTTCTACTTAATCTCTAATGGATTAATAGATCATTATTGAAGATGCTCTATTAAGATTTGCTTTTGTATTTATATATTTAAAAGATTTTTCACTTCATAAAATGTACATTATTTGTCAAGAACATTTAGGGAAGAAAATTCATCCAAGTTTTTTCAATTGATGATTGCCTTCTCAACAACATTTTGGTTTAAGTACTTTATTGCTTAGAATATAAATAAGAAATATTCAGACAAAGGCAGACAGCATTTAACTTGACCATTCATAACAGTCACTTTAACTTGACCATTCAAAAAAAGTTATCTTCATTGTATGATATGCAGACTGATTTTAAAAACAAACTTGGTGGGAGTGTCAAAAAAAGCATATATTGTATGGCAGCAAATATGTCAATCATTTTACTTTTTTTAATGTTTTTAGTAAAATAAAACATTACATAGAATTTTTTAAATTTTCTTGATACTTCAAAATTTGTATATACAATAAAATTTCTAATTTTACAAAGCTATTTAGATGCTATGAATATCTTTAAAATTTTCCTGAGAATAATGAGGCAATCTTTTAACAAATTCCTCCAAGTAAAAGCTAAAAAAATACATAGCTGATAATGGTTATGCTAGTTGTCTAAATAATCATAAAAAGTAGATTCATACTGAACTTTCACATCTGCTCTGAGTCCATATCTGCTGATGGTATTTTACTGATGAAACCATAATTGACATGCTTATGATTAGAACAAGATGCAGGAATGATTTAAATGTCTTTTCCAAAGGCATTTGCAAAATCTGGATTTGATTTGATGATTCCATTTTTCAAATAGTTATTATTCATACTAATATACACTTACAACTCTTGTATGATAAAAGTTAATTAAAAATCTGATACAATATAACATATCAGATCATAAGATGATGCTGAACTATCAATCTATATGATTCAAAATTGAGATTGCAAGAGGAACAATATTTATTTGGGTAGACCAACTTAAAAAGACTGAAGAAATTTGGGGCATGATAAAACCCCCATCCAACTGGGGGATAAGCTTGTAATTCCTTACACCTTCTTACCATTCACCCCAGTATGATTTTATGTTTTAAAAATAAAGTCTCTCTCTTTTGATTAGTACAGTTTTTGCCTTGTTGTTCCTGCAGGAATTGAAGGCATGTTTATATTCACAGTTTCCCAACATGTATTTTTATCCATGCCAAGGCTTCCATTTTTTCTGGTGTAACTGTATCCCTAGAATTTGTCTTGTGAAGTCTCAAAACTGTTTAATTTGGTTAACTCAATGTTATAATGCAACACATCTATAGAATCAGATACACATGCACACACACACACACACACACTCATTGACATTTTACATACCAATGCTAACTTTCATACATTGGTGACAAAAGGGTTTGCTGCAACTGTTTTCAATGAAATTACAAATTCATTTTTCATAACTTGAAGTATCATATTGTTTTTAACGTTCTGACATGCCAAGGATGCAGAGTGCAGTTTTCAGCCTGCCCATTTGGTGGTAAAGGTGCATTTGACACCTCGTATATAAAGAGTTAATACATAACTCTCCTGTTACATTCATTTTCAAATCCAATATTTTTATGACATTTATATGTAATATATATAGTATTGTGTGTACCTACACATGCACACACACACACACACACACATGTATATACATCTTTGGAAAACTTTTATGACTGAAAATTATATTAAATCAAGAAAAAAGATTCATGAAAAAAAAAAGCATAACTTGTTTAAAATGAAATTCAGTTCCAAACAGTTTTGCTTGGATCAAATTTTTTACCTTCTTCACTAAAAATCCTCTTTTTTTATTTTCATGAATAGCACAATTCACGGCCATTAAAAAGATCCTCATTTTCATATTGCTCTCCAGAAAAGAAAAATTGAATAAAGACAAAATATCCCTTAGTAAAATCAATAATGAGTCAAAAATCAGAATGACATAATGATGCACTGAATGGTTCAATAGTGTGTTCAAATAAAACATTTCCTAATCAAAATTTGTGCTGCACAACAATCTCACTATGACATTATTGAGATGGGAATCATGCTAGAAATTAAGAAAAAGAATTTGGTATCTATTTGACAGTAAATATTAAAGAAGATAAGTGCTTTTTGTAGACAGCCAAAGGCCTATCTATAAATTCTAAAAATTGTGTCTTCTTTAAGACCCTAGCTGCAGCAGCTGCAGGCAAAGAACTGCTACGATAAAAGATCATCACAGAAATGTGCCTATTTTCATAATCCTAAAGAAAAAATATGCAATCTGGACAAAAGTGAAAATCTGACAATGGGGACTATTATGATAGACTGCTTCTACTTTTTATTACATTTGTACCTATAAAAGTGGCATAGTTATTCATATTACAATATTGTCTTCTGTAGCAATCTTTAAAAAAATTGGCTATTTTTATTAGTTTTTTCTTCAAAATATTTTGATAATTATTATATACAATTTACTGAATTAACAATATATCATATGGAAACAAGTACTGAGACATGACAATAATAAATAGACATCTCTATTTTTAAATGATCACCTTCATTTAATTTAAGAATATTTTATTATGAAAATTAAATTTGGTAGGTTTGCCATGAGTAGATTTTAAAAATTGTTTACTCCCTCTGACATGGAATTTAAAAGTTTTTTTTTATCATGATAAAATGCATATAGCAAGCAATCTTAATTTATAACTAAGTTTTGTATATATACTGTTACATTACTTAAGTCACAAAAAATGAATTCATAGTTCTTTTTAAAAAAATAATAAAAGGAATTTCTTTTTGGTTTGAATCAATGATGACATGAGATATAAAGGCTTAACAAACAATTTAAGTAAAAAAAATAAAAAAGTAAAGTCGTCGGAGTGGCCTAAAGTCGGTATCAGCCAGACAGCGAGGGGATCTATCCTCTTTTCACTAGCGCTAGACTAAGGAGATTGTTTTTTTGTGTCTGAGGCGGAGTGCCACTCCTACCATCAGCTCCTCATTTTACCGCTCATATCCATGTGCTACTCATATGCTGAGTTGGCGAGGGCCGGAATCGAACCAGGAACCTCGAAGTTCCTGGCCGGACACTCTACTAACTGAGCTAAGCCGACAAATAATTTAATACAGAATAAAATCAAATTTTGACTCCCTCAAGCATGGAATTTATTCTTATGTGATAGTCAAAACATGAAACCAATCTTCTTTTGTAAGAGGTTTCCTATGCATTTCCCTTGTTTCATAATCCTAATAGCAATTTCTCACTTGTTTCATAAAAAATCCCAGAATGAAATAAATTTCATTGAACTGAAAATCCTGATGCACTCCAGAAATAAAGGATCAGAAATCTGTAAGCAAAATCCACTGTTAGATCCAAGAGTAGAGGATTTCCAACACCTATAACCATCTGTTGCATAATAACTGAGTAAATATTAAGACTCTTTTGAAAAGACATTAATGAGACAAAACACCAACTTAACTGTCTATTGCTTTCTCTGAAGATTGTTGACTTATTTAAAAAGTAGTTTTTGGCTTTTGACTTTTACTGCCATAAGCCATCATACTATGAAAATATTATAGTGACATTGTTGTACTGATTTGGATACACTGATACATCTGTCACTTTGCAATGGAATGGGATTTTTTTAACATTTTAACTTCCAACCTTTTTGCATAAAGACACTTTTATGCACAATTGCAGCAAAATATAACCATTTCCCAGTAATTAACAAAATGAAGATTTATTGTGAAATATTGTCGATTTTTTAAAATACATTCTTATTACCATGGAAAATATTGTTGGTGAAGATACCATAGTTACAGTATTGTACCAATTTGGAAAACTCTACTGCATATGCTGTCTTACAATGGAGATTTTAAAAATAATTTTCCATCTTATTGTTATAGCCAAGAATGTGGTAAAATATTTTCCTTTCATTTATTAGTAAATTATCCAATCGCACACTCAGTTGAAAGTAGAATTCCCAATTTCAAGAATATTTTAAAATGGTTCCTTCCATCTTCAGATTGGCTAACAACTCTTTTCAAAATCTGACAAATTCTAATTTCTCCTGAATTATCAAATAGTGTGAAATGATTGTGCAATTATTTCTGTCAAGGTTTTCTTGTAAATTTAGTATACCTTGATTAGATGTTAGATAGTGGTGTCTAATTTTAATTCTATGTCTCTGTAGATTACAGTTTTAAGTTTTAAGATTAAAACATCAAGAAAAAAAATAGAATCCTGAAAGATTTTTCTGGCTATTGTCATTTTATTTTTATAGTAACAATGATCTGGTGATATTTTTATACTAAAAAGAGCAAGAGTGGCTATTGAAAGTGTTTTATCAAGATGAAATATTTATAACAAAGTTTTGTATATGTACAAATAGGAATAATGGGATGATATATATTATAAATTCCTGTCAGTAAATATACTATAGTACTGAACTGCATATAAGATAAAAATAATAGGAATGAAATTGTTTTTGTAAGACAATGAGAATGAAGACATCAAATTTAGTTTATAAAAATTAAAGGAATAGAAATTAATAAGATGTATGGAGGAATTTGATTTAAATATGTGTGTCTGCTTACCAAATTAACAGGAAAGTAACATAATTATATTTGAAATATACTGTTAGATACCTAAACAAAAACATGATAAACACATGCAAGTAAACAACATTTCACTCTGTTTCTCTCTTTGTATATATATATATAAAGTTAGGGTAGTAAAGAAATAAAGTTAATGGTGCTTGGTAGCTGTCAGTTTCTCATTTCTGTGATTTTATATATATATATATATATATATGATATTTAGAAAGCTGAAAAGTTTTATATATATATATATATATATCCCTTGGGGATTTAAGAAATCTCTCACAGTTGGATATAAAATCCAACTGTTGTAACACCATTATATAACAAAATAATTTAATAATTATTTCAAGTTTGTTATCAATTAATAATATTTCTTTTGGATTTATTTTCCAATTTCTGTGTTACTTAAGGTGAGATTATTTTAAGATTTTACTCATTCAATCGTTGGTAAAATGATGTACTAAAATCTTTTTGCTGTTACTGCAAACTAATCATCAACAATAGTATTGAGAGATTATAAGAACAAATATGGAATTAGAATGCATCTATCATTAAATAGTACCAATAGAATGAAAGTTTACTGTATGGTTTAGTATGTATGTCTATATATGTATATATAGTATTGGTATATGGTTATCCCTAGTTCACTAGGTGATTTAGTAGAGTGCTCAATATCAGTGATAGAGCTGTTATATATATATATATATTCACCCACATTTAACCATACATATTTTTGTGATTGTTTTAAGCGGGGTCTAAATTTCTTTCTATCAAGCTGAAATTGTTCTTGCATGATAAGCATGTCTCACATTGGCATCAGTGTGCCATATTTTGACACGTTTGTTAATGTAGTGATTTAGATATAGATTAATAGGACATCCCAAGTTAGAACAATCTTCATGGTAGAGAATGGATAGGAAAAAAGAATTTTTTTTTTTTTATGTAGAACAAATGGAAAAAAAATTTCCTATTTGTTTTATATTTCGCTAAATCAGCTAGCTAAACACAAGGTTCTGGAAGTGTGTTATACAGTGTAATGTGCCTTATTCCAATTGTTATGTCATGTAT
This sequence comes from Doryteuthis pealeii, assembly GCA_023376005.1. Taxonomy (NCBI): domain Eukaryota; kingdom Metazoa; phylum Mollusca; class Cephalopoda; order Myopsida; family Loliginidae; genus Doryteuthis; species Doryteuthis pealeii. Next base: position 59,917,157 of record CM042166.1, read on the forward strand.
GTAAAATTATTATTGAACCTGTGTGAAATAAACTCTCTCTTTTTCTTTTTCTTTTCTTTCTTTCTTTCTTTCGCCCCTCTCGTTGTCTTAGATCATCGGAGAGCTGCGCAAATGTGGATCCTACCTGCTCCTCGCAAGATAGCGCTTTACTGTCATCAGCTTCTGCCACCCCACGCCAGTCTGGCTTATCTCCAAGCTCCCGTTGTTCCACAAAAAAGACAACCTGGAAACATCCTGTCGATAACAGGTGTTAAATGAGTTTTGTACTTAGCACTAATTAAAATAAAACCTCAAAAAAGAAAAACAATATAAGTTCATGCACAATAACTACTATTACTACTACTGATACTACTACTACTACTACTAGAAAAACCTGACCAACACTTTCCATTTGTACTTAACAAATATCTAATATATTTCATCTATCTTACCAACTTATATCCATCCACTCTTTCATTTTTGTCCATCCTATGTCCACCTTAACCATGATCACTTGTCCTCATCTTATTACCAAGGACAATTTTACAATTTCCATCCCACTGGATGTTCCCACCATAAATTTTAGTTCAAGTTAATTCTTTTAATAAAATTTAATAATTTAAAATATTATATACTTTCATATATATATATATTTTTTTATTCTTTATATTTCTTTCGCCCTTTCCTTCCCTTCAATTTTGATGTGGTCTTTTATCTCACAAGAACATTTGTGGATCATTTCACACCTGTTCAGACATTATTTATCATTTATATCTCACAACCTTATCATTCAATATGCACTTCATAGCTGGATTGAAAACATTAGGGGCCAAAATTTGGATTTTTTTTTTGGAATTAAAAATATATTAAAAAATTAAAAACATCATAAAATACTTTAAAATTTGATTAAATTATACCTTAAATTGAAAATAATTTCCAGAAAAATTCCTCTAAATGTAAGATTAACTAAAATCATAGGAATATAATTTTTTAAAGTTTAGTTGTATCTAATTAATTAAAAAATAATTCATTTTTATAATATGGAGCTTACTTGTGTGGCTGTTGTTTAACTCAGTGGGATGTGCTTCTATAAAATATTTTAGCAAAGAGATAAATGGAATCAAGTGTGTTTAACTTCTCCTCCTCTTCCTCCCTTTTTATTGTTATATGAGGAGATGCTGAAAAGTTCTCAGTCTAACCAAGAAAGGAATTTTTTATTCATTAATTTTGTATCTTTTGGGGGTAGGGTTAAATAAACTTTAGAAATGATTTACTAAATATATTGAACTACAAAATATGATATAGCATATATGATTGATTGCTTTAAGTTTGTTCCTTTCTTAGTCTGTAAAGAAATTTTCAGCATCTTCTTGTAATTATTATCTTCCATGAAAATTCAATTTTAATAGATGCTGTAGAGAAAGAGAAAAGGCTTTTTTTATTAAACAATTAATGCAAAAAGCAATACCTTGATTTAAATAACCAAAATCCTCAATTTGTATGTCCAGTGGAATGTTGTATAAATAAATATACAGTTTAAATATTTATTTATTAATTTTATTTTTTTAATTAAAAAAAAGGAGATGAAGGGATCCCTCTATAGTTTAATTCATTTTTAAAATAGAATCAGTATAATAGTTATGCCATTGTCTAGATCTATAGTAGGCTACACTACTTTTCCCTATTCTTTCAAGCTAAACTCATTGTCAAATGTTTCCTATTTTTCTCACATTGAACGGAATTGTTAACCTGTTTCATGGGGAAGTGATTTTATTTTGAAAACATTTCCCCAAAATTTGCCATTTCCATCCAGTTATGAACCATGTATGGTATATCAATATTGTTTACAGTACTTATGCTCCTTATGCATGTGAGAAAGCTGTGTCTTGTTATAGTAGTCATATACTAATCTTAATACTAATACCCACTAATGGTACTGTCTCTTACATCTAAATAACTCATTAGCTATTGATTACGATCAATAAGAAGATGTATCCATGATCATTGTCTCTCTTTTGCCAGATGCACAAACATTTTGCTTGTCTATCTTTTTTGCTTGCGGCACTACTATCTATATTCCAGATACACACAAACAAAATTTTTTATTTTCCTTTTTTTGCTTCTAATTCCATGGTGACCAGTTTTTTGCCCTTGTTTGGTGAAAAGTTATGCAATTTGATTTCTTTTGTGCATATACATACATATATATATATATATATATATATATATAATATATATATATATATATATATAATAAGAAAATAATTTTTGATTTCTAGAGCTGTCGGTGACCGGAACATTATTAATAATATTGCTGTTGTTATCGCTGTAGTTTGTTCTTTCTTCTTTTCAATTTTCTTCTTTTTTTTTTTTCGTTTTTTTTTTTTTTTTTAAATGTATGACTTTTTTTTTTTTTATTGCCATTGCTATATTTCATTGCATTCATTCATGTTATATTTATACAAAAATTTTAAAGGTGCTATTTACATTTTTATTTGCTGAATAAGCATAGATCCTTATAGAAGAAATCTTTTTTTTTTCCTTATTTCTAATTATATGTAGCTACATTTATATATATATATATATATATATATATATACTGATGTTAGACCAGCAGTTGATTTGCTCAGTGTTATATATTGTTTGTGTGCGTATTTTTATATATATATATATATATATATATATATATATATATAAACAATCTTGAGTACATGTATTTATGAAAAGTATTTTATGTATATTTATGAAAATGTCGGTGCTTATATTATTTAATGTATCAAAGCCAAGTACAAGTTTTGCATTTAAATTGTTTTATTCATATATGTAGATATATTTTGATTTGGTAACTAAGTTAAGTTTTGACTTAATTTTCCTAATTATTATATATATCTTAAATGTTTAAAGACTTTGTAAAAAAATTTTTAAAGAAGACAAAGTATATTTTTTTTCTTTTTATCTTAATGTTTGGTTTGAGAATTACAGATTCAAATATACTAAACTTTAAATAAAACATTTTAGTTCAGTGATTTTTAGTAACAATTTGTTTCTAAAGTCTTTGTTATAATATGTATGTTTTGTATTCAAGAATAATGGTCTAAATTTATTAAATCCATTCCTTTTGATGTTTGCTGAGGAATAAAGACCTTAAATTATTATTTCTGACTGAATTCCAGAACTTGTATTGATAACTTTGTCAAAGAAAAATCCTTTAGAATATTTTATATACTAAGATAAATTTAGACAATTTTATTTAGTATCATATTTTGATAACTTGTATGATTTTATGTTTATATTATTGCAGAGTATTATATTTTTCATAAAAATGTTAAATTTTCTTTAAAAATTTGAACTTTACATTAAAAAAATATTAAGTTTGATACTTTTTTTCAAAAAGGACTATCCATGTAAATGTTATTAAATGTTTATATTTTCTTATTTAAAGAATTTTAAAACTTTTATAATCATTTGTTATAAGTTTGTAAATCATTTTCAACTCTAAAAACAGTTGATTTAAATATTTATTGTTCTTTAAAAAAGCTGGGTTTTTTTTATAAGACCTTATTATTTATTTTAATATTGTTTATATTAAACCATCTTCCAGGTTTCATTTATTTTTTATTAATATTTGCCAAATGTTTTAAGTTAGTAAAGTCATTAAAACTTTTATTTAACTAAACACATTTTTTTAATAATAAAAATAATAATAATTTCATCATCATCCTGTAATAAAATTTAGTTTAGACAAAATATTCAATCTTAAGATTTTTTAAGAATGTTTCTAAATTAAATAAATCCTTGTTTTTGTTTTTTCATTTATATACTTTTTTAAAATTTTGAATAAAAAAATTTATAAGACCCTCTTATTAAAAGTGAACAACTAATATTCTGATAATTATTAATGATAAATGTTTCGAAATTTAATTTTAGATTATTGAAATGTTACAAAAAAGGATAGCTATTTGTTCTTACTGTATATTTAATTTTTTAAAATATTTTGAAAATTTGATCAAATATTATTATAAGCATTTTCAAGAAGTTGAAAAAACATTTGCATTTAATTTAAATTTATCAAATAATTGTTGATCGTTGTTATGTTCTTCATGTCCTTTTTCCAGGATGGCAGCTATTATGTATGTGCATTGTTTAGACATGAATTTTCTTTGCCTTTATCTAAACATGGTGCATGTTGCCGTATATTATGTCATATAATATCATATTTCTTTTCTTTATTAATAAATCCCAACAAGTTGTAATCTCTAATTAACTTCAGTTACCTCCCTATATGTCATCTCAGTAAAATGCATGCCTTGTATTTACTGAATTCATGTTTGGTTAATTTATACAGTGTTTGTGTGTATATTTTGTTTTGTTCATCTTTTTATTGTTTAATGTAATCAGTTAATCTTGTAAGATTGCTAAGAATTGTTGATGCTGTTGTTTTATAGATTTTTTCCAGAATTCATTAAGAAGAATTGGCAATGCTGTTTTGTATATTATATATTTAAATTAGTAATTTGGAATGAGTAATTGGGTGTATTTTATATCTGGTGTATATATAATTTCATTGTTTACTTTTTTTTTTCTTTTAGTCTTTTCTGTTCATTTTGTCATTGATAGGCAAAATTCCAGCTTTTATTTTATCATAACGCAAACATTTCTTTTACGACCCAAAAAGGAAGAGGATTAAGTTTTATTAAAACCTGTTTAACTTTGAATAAAAGTTAACCTGGTTCTGTAAACAGCAAATCAACATTGAAATTAAATCAGATTTTTATTTTAAATGATAATCAATCTGTTTCAAATTCTGAGAGAAATTATCTGAATTTTAGTAAAAATTTTTGTTTTTTAATTCTGGTAAGTAATTTCAAGTGAATGGTTTCAAGTGAAAACATTACTTTCTTATGGAAGAAAAAAGGCAGCTTCATTATTAATGATAATATGTTATTAAAAAAGCCAATTAGCTCTTTAAAAAAAATACATTGATATTTGTTATAGAAAGGTAATATACATTATCTTTCTATGAAATATCAATATACTAAAAAAAACTTTAATCTATAAAAAAAAATTAGATCATTACAATGTGAAAATTTAAACCCTGTACTTAAATTTCAAGTTCTTTGGCTTTCATTTTCATTGTGTATTTTCATCAAAGAATATTTTTTTTACTATTGACTTTTTTTTTTTCTCTCACAAAACAATATTAATATAAAAAGAGAAAGTTAATGCTTGACACCAAGTATAAACCCTTTGAACTTAACATTTGATTCAGTGCAATAATTCTTTTATAAACTAAAAGTGGCATACATATAATTATGAAATTCTTAGAAGTTGAACATTTTTATTGATCAAAAAACAAAAACTAAATATGAAAATTACAATCGAGATCTACTTGAATACTGGCTAACTTGTATAAATAAATAAAAACTCTATACATTTACTGAAAAGTTCTCAATACAACTGAGAAAGGAGTAACTTCTTTACTTTGACTTATTTAAGTAATTTATTTAGGATGATTAAGTGGAATAGAATGTAAATTTTATGACTAGGTCATTCCCTTCTTGGTTGAATTTAGTGCTCCTTTGTGTATATATATATATTGTATGTAAGGATAAAGATAAAGGAGATGAAGGAGGCAAATATGATATCCAATATATGATCTCTCATTATTCTTTCTTTTTACTATCTCTAGAATTTTTTTATCCCATAGTTGTTAAATAATCCATAAATTTTACATAATTCATTCATAAGGCAGAGTACAAATATTTTGTTTGTTACATTACAAGTATATATATATATATATATATATATATATATATATATATATAAAGTAAATCATTCTAGACACAACAACTACCTCTGACCGGGAGTGAAATCTGACTGATTTTTTGTCAGCCCGATTCGTTAATCTCACGGCCATTTGACAGCTGCTGTAAAGGGATGGTGTTTAAACTATTAAATACATACATTTGTTTATATATTTAACGATCACCAGAGAGATCCAGTCTGTAAACAGACAATCATTGCTTTATACTGGCAGTGAAAGTTAATTTAAGTCACCCCTAGAAAGTTGTACCAGGTTTTATAATAAATATCATATAATAAGTCATCCACAGACACTGTGTTTCGACATTTCATGTTTCTTCAGTGTGGCTATATATATCATACACTGGTGTACTTGGATTAGTAACTAATGTTTTATCCAGTGGTCATGATGGATTCTCTCCCTAACATGCTTACCCCAAACTAGAGCCCATGACTTTATTAAATAATTAACAGTTGTTGATAAACCGCACACATTGTTTATTGAAACACATTATTGAAATGTATATTTAATGATATCTTTATATTAATATACATATCAATCATATCATAGCTCTTTGCTCTAGTGCCAATTTTGGGTGATAAAGAGTTGATATCCAATTCTCTATTTGACTGACTCTTCAAAATATTTTTGTTTTACTGAATATATCCAATCAAGGAAGATAATTATACATTTTAATATATTCTATTATTCAGGAAGTATTTTGTACGTATTAAGCATTAGGTTTTTAAAGAGTCAAAAGAGTTGGCTAAAATTAGTAAAAAAAAGAAGCTCAATCAAGGGTATGGAACTTTCAACTTTCTAAACTTCTAAACCTCACATAGTTTTGATAAAAGACCAATTAAAATTGTTCACCTCCACTTAACTCTTAACATCCTGTTGAGAATTCCCAGAGGTAGATTCATGTAAGGATTTATCAAAAACTGGCTTTTTCATTTAAATTAAAGACTTCTAAATATGTTTAATATTACATTTAAACAAAGGCTATCATTTTGGACAGAATAGGAAAATGAATGTAATTTCCAACTAGGCAGAATGAGGTAGTATAGGACATTAATCTAATATCCCTGTTGCCTTTTTACAAAAAGCAATCTTTAAAAAGTCATTAAATGTTTAGTAAAGTTTTTCATTTCTTTTACGCAATATATATTAATTAAATTTGGACTAAGTTCACAATTAAAAGTTTAGATTTTGTTGCTAACCTACTAGAGATTTATTGAGTGCAACTATTAGTAGACAATAAATTTCAGTGTCTCTTTTAAACATTAAAATATTCTTCACCTCTGGGCTAGACTCTTAATAAAAGTAATTTTCTTTTAAATCTTTAACAAATGTACAATTTTAAAATGTCTTCTAGATTTTCATTTGAGAAAAAGTTTATATAACATTAAATCTTTTATAGGAATGTGTTGTGTTTTTACATACAGATAAAATACAGAAGACTGAAATGATAATGCAAGACCAGGTTGTTGGAAAATTAACAAGGTTTTATTTAACACAGGGTAGAGAATGTCTCTACCCTAAAAGTGACTTAACCAACCCAACTGTACTGACACACATGGTCAGTTGCATCCACACAGTCCTGCTTCCTATCAGTCCCCTACTGATCAAAGGGGAGCAACTCTATTTTTGTTAGGTCACCCTAACAGAATGTTTTATCAAAAAGCGACCATTTTTAAGGTCATTTTCTCTGTGATGAAACCAAAATAATAATCAGATTTTTAATCAAAACATTCTAAGCTCTTTTATAATGGCTATAGGATATTCTTCTATAAAGTAGTAATGCAGAGAATGAACTGTGCATTGAATTATGGCATTCCATTTGTAGATTTTCAGTAAGGATGTTTTAATTTTGAAAGATTGATATAAGTATCAAAGGTAGATAGAAAGCCAGACATTGTTATCTGCTTTTGCTTAATCCTAATCCAACAAATCTATGGGATCCATTTTTATTCTGTCAAATTATTATCTTGTGAGAAATCAGTTAAAACAAAATAAGAAAAGAAAAGAATGATCCGTGTACCACCTAACAATATGATTTCCCTATGAAGAATATGAGACAAAACAAGATGTCAAATGCCTCTTTTCTTGGGTTATATATATTCTTGGATTTATTCTAAAGCAGTTACTGCTTCAAAGAATTTTCCAGGACATCTTAGAATAAGCAGATTTCTCTTGTTATTGTGAAGAATCTTCTTTATTCAAAGTCAAGCAGAAACTGTTTTCCCTTGATTTGAATATTTTATGTTATTAAGTGTTTATTTTATTTCATTTATTTTCTGTATGTATGAAAGTATATAATCTGAGGAGAAGCATGTCACTTTTATTCTTGTACTGGCCTTGTGAAATAAGAATTAATTTTAGGATCACAATTATACACATACTTCCCCATATATATATGCATATATATGTGTCTATTTATATATATATATATATATATATATATTAGGGGAAATGGAAATGCATGTGTACACACACATATATTATATATATATATATATCAAGAAAAAGTATGTAAATATATAAAATATGAAAAAGCAAGGTATTCAGAGGAGTATTTTATTCTAGTTAGAAGTATTAGCCAACATTGAAAGGTTTTGGTTTGCATATTAAACCATTATCAGGGCATTGTTAATATGGGATATTGTAACTTCTGAATAATATTCATATATATTCATATGTAAATCTGTACCAAACCGTTCTTTGTTGACAAAGAAAGGAACGACCTAAACACCTGCTATTCCACCTTGTCATCTTGAAGTTCAACACAATTGGCACACCATGCCTCAAGTTCATTTAAATCTTATCAAAGAAAAAGCTCAATAAGATTTTTTTTAAATGGACATTCTCTTTTTGAATTGGCTGGGAACTTTTCAGCCCTCCAATCTTATTTGTTTGTGTATGTGAGTATAAATAGGTTCTTCACATATGCATATATATATATAATTAAATGCATTCAACAATTGATGAAGCTCATCTCATTATACTAAATAACAATTCATTATCATCACTATTTTTCTTCACACCTTATTTCTCATGTTCATCCATGGGGTTCTCATAAGCTGATGCCCCTAATATATCACATAAATTAGGTAAGACAAGCAATTCTAGCCATCCTCTCTCTTTCCTTAACTGATAGCAAAGAAAAGTTAGCAATCTTTATTTAATTAAACACTAAATAAGAATGTTGTCATTTACTAAAATTAGTTTAGCACCATGGCAGAAGTAATGGGGCACCCATTATTCTGCCTTCTCACTTGTACAAAGAAATTGGACAATAGCTTAAACAAATGGGGATGAAAGCATATAAAACAATAAAATTGTCTCTCTGTTGCTAGGCATGTTTTGACCTATCAATGTTAAAGGCCTGTGACCTTGGACAGGAATGAGTCTAAGATCAGAGGGAATGTGTATTGGGGAGAAAGGGGAACCTTAAATGAACACTCAGTGAGAAGCGAACTCACTAACAATGGTATAATAGTTTAGCTCTTATTACCACCAGATAAGTGTTGATTTTACTCATTTATTATATTTTTTATGGTTCTTTATACTTTATAATAAAATGTCCATTGTTTAAGAAAGGAAAGATTTGACTTGGAAGCCCAACTCTTCTTTTCATTAGTTAAGAGTACCATATAATTTATTTATCCCAAGATGTTTTTATGGGAGAAACCAGAAAAAAAAAATGACTCTACAAGTTAGTCATTATTTATGTACCATTGATGCAAAATAATCTATAACAAAGCAAAAGCAGGCCTGTGTCCATCGCGGAGCTTAAAGCAACTCCGTGCTTAAAGATAATTGAAATATAAAATCAGTACAACTAGGATGGGACAGATAAAAAAAATGCTGGAAAGTTTTTGATGGAAATCCTTTTTACCTGCATCAGGTGTAGTATGTGACACAGAATTAGTTTAACCATGGCTTTATACACATACAATAGGAAGTGGCAAAACAATGTTTGACCAAAATGCTGTCAAATATGCTATTCATATGAGCTTAGCAAGTGTGAATTCAGTTGCTAAATAGATCAATAGTATGGAATAGCTTGAAAAGTTAGATCATTGTATTTTCAAATCAAAGTTAAGGTGTTTGCTGGTCGCAATTTAGACTAGAAACTCTCTCACTTTCTAAAAGGCTTTTAAAATCATAGATAAAAGGAAAATACACATCTAAGGAGGTTCCTGAGTGGTGCTGCAAGTAAACTTATAATACTAGTCTTGATTTAAGGTAGATATAAAGAGAAGAAGTGTATGTTTTGGGCTCATAGCCAAAGTAAATAATGTTAGATGACTTAGATACAGAAGATTTTGTATTAGTCTAGATATATACATTCATGCATACACACACACACACATATACATTATTCTATTTTTGTCATTATCGACTTGCCTATATATTTTCTATTCTTCTTAGCATCATTATATACCTGAAAGTTTTTGTGTGTGTATATATATATATATATATATATATAACTTGATGAGAGTGAATGTATGAATATATCCTTATTTACATTACTATTTATGCATAGAGACACACATTTCTCTATCAGAATATATTTCTATAGATATGTATACCTTTGTATCCTATGTATGTATATATAAATTTGTACATATATATAATCTATCATCTTAACATTTCTTTCTTTTAATCTGCCTTATTGCAAGTCTGCTGTGCATGGTGTATATATACATCAATGAACATTAATCCAAAATTAGGGTTTGGCTAGAAACCAAAAAAACGACATAAAACTTTGCAATTACTCCTCCTCTTCCTCTCAGACACTGATTTCGACTTAATGATATTTTTGAAATGGTTCTGAAAAGTCTCTTAACTCAAGAGAAATACACAATGAGGGCTTTAATTTTGGGTAACTAAGCTGGTTAGCTCTTAAGTCCAAAATAGTCATTGGATACAGAGGGAATTGGAGTGATTGCATCATTTAGAAAATCCAGAAGAAGAATAAAAAATGGAATTTTTAATGTTTTGGATTAGAATATAAATGTTTAGTAATAATTTTTTAACTGAGAATATAAAAACATTCCCAGTCAAATGAATTAAATATCTACTTACTTATATATATATATAATCTTAAGAGTGAAAATATTAAGAGAGCTTACAAAGACAACTTTCATTGCAAATTAATGAGAAATTCCACTGTTATAGTAACTCATGACATTATTTCACAATTTACATGTTAGTTTTTCTAAACATATACACACATGACCATGTACAAAGCTTTTACTTGGTCTCACTACTAAGTATTGAGAACATGGTTTTGTATTATTTTTATTGTTTGTCCAAATTTGGTGTATATAACTAAATTGAAATAATTTTGATTTTACAAAATCAGTATTTAAAAAAATTATATATTTTACTTGTATAAGTAAAAAAAGATTAATGTTTTATAGTCCTTAAAATAACTATAGTATATCCACAGGTACAGATCCTGCATAGAAGTGTAGTGGAGTGACACTTTGTTCCTAGGCTTAGCAATAAGCATGCTGATCATATATATATATATATATATATATATATATATATAAGTAAAGAAATAACAAAAGACTTAGAGATTTAGCATTATAGTCTATTTCAGGGAGCTTAGACAAATAGTCTAAATCTCCCGACTCATCAGAATTTCGACTATTTGTCTAAGCTCCCTGAAATAGACTATAATGCTAAATCTCTAAGTCTTTTGTTATTTCTTTACTTATATATTTGCTCTGTGACTCTAACATTAAGAGCACACATTGAGCTCTCAAACTGCGACTTTTTAAAATAAAACTCTTGTGTCGTAAGGAAGATTTCTTCTCTGGACTTTTGGATTATATATATATATATATATACACACACACACACACACACACACACACACACACTCACTCATGTAAACATTACAGCAGAACAGAAGTATAAAATTGATAATATTATATTTATTGATTTGAAACCTCATCATAGATTGATTAATGCTTTGATTATAACCCTAGTTGAAAATCTTTTTTTTTCCTTTTAAAAATATTGTACATGTACATTACATAAACACAGAAACATTTGGACTGAATTATCTATTGACATTTAGTAGATGAAATTCAAATGTAACTGTACCAATTATTGTGGGGCAGAGGTAGTCAAAATTATAGCTATTAACATTAAATCACAAGATATATATATGTATATATAGTCATGCATATAATTATCAACATTCTCTTTTCAGAAATGATATTTTATTAAATTTTTCAATAAAATGTGTATGTCTACATATATATATATTTGGCTCATACATGTACAAGTGTTTAATGAACGCAAGCAACAATTTACAAAAATATATATTCAAAACAAGCAAAATAGAAAAATTAAATGATTGGATGGTTCAAATTATTCTACAATGTTTAATGATTAAGAATCAATAATGTATCATTATTACCCAATAATTTCTGCATATTTTTCAATGAGCTATGGTACAAATCAGAAAGTATTTTAACCCATTTTTCAATCCCATATTCTTCTACTAAGTACTACAAATTAAATGGTCTTTTTATATTCATACTTTTCTTTAGATTCCACTTGAAATATTCCATAGGATTAAAGTCAGGATTTTGAACTAGCTTTGGAAAAATGTTGATCTTGTGATCTTTTAACCAATTTTAGATTAAAGGTGAACTGTTTTTTGGATCAACCACCAACATCTTAATCCCAGTTGCCTCACTGATGACTTCTGGTTTTCATTCAAAATATCAAAATAATACTATTTTTTATTATCCCTTCAAGTCAAACCAAATTTCTCAGTGCTCTTAGTCAAAAAACAATGTAACAACATTATACTACCTCTACCATCATTTTTTTCAATAGTGATGATATTCTTCAGACTGTACGTTTCTATTTTTTTCTTTCACTTGCTAATCATATTTGTAATCAAATAATTGAATTCTTGTCTTATTACACCATAAAATAAGACACCAAAATATTCAGTTTTCTTTGAGAAGTCCCTTACAAACTGGAAGCAAGTATTTCAGTACTATTTCTTTAACAATGCCATCTTTCAATCGTAGTATACCTTTAAACTATCTTTGTTGAGAACTCAAATAATTATTGATTATAACTGCTGTCTCTGCCAAATTTTTTATTATTATTTTTTTGTTTGTCATTTTAAGACCTTTTATTCACTATTCTCATTAGAATCTGTTTGTCTCACTTTGAAACTAACCTCTTTCTGCCATGTTCAGTCTTATTTTCCAAAGAACCAATATCACAATTCTTTCAAGATGATGTTCTACACAGCTGATTTTGGGACATTTAAATGCTTAGATATCATATTATATCCACCTCCAGCAGAATGAACATCAATTATCTTCTTTCTTACATCAGAATTCTTATTACTTATCTTAATGATGCTGCAAATAGAAAATTTATCAAGCAGGAGATTGATGCAAGAATATTGCGCTAGGGATGTCACATGCAATTTGTCACGTTGGTCTAGAAGTTTCTAAGATTGATGTAATCTCTCTTATTCAAAACATATTCTGATAATATGAATTAATGTTCTTTCCAATGCAATGTATTAAATTTTTCTTCAGGTGCCAATAATTTTAAACTGTTCTTGATCAGCTGATATTATCATATCAAACATCAATGATTTTCTTCCTTTTGGACAATTTTATGTTTATTTCATTATGATGTATGCACATCTTCAAAGTTTGTGAAAAACTCACTTTTGAGAAGAGGTGAATGCATGGTTTATCATAGGTTCATGATAATTGATAATAACAATGCATATATTCCTAAAATTCTCATTATGTTTGTATGTAACCATATCCCAACAAAAACAGCACATCATAGCAGGGATTTTATTATAGCAATACACTTATCTATATATTTAAAGAGAATAAAGCAATTTCCAATCTAACTTGTAACTCAATGTTTTCTTGTATCCCTTGTTTTTTAATCCTAGAATTCCAAATAAAAAAAAAACAAAGATCTAATGTCAAATATACATTGTCAAACACTTTAGCAGATTTGAGTGATTTATAAAAACTTGATTTAAGTGAGGAAATGTGTATACAAACTGTTTATGGATATATGCATATGATTTTAAGAATCCATAAAGTTGTTAATACATCAATTTGCATGTATATTTATATTCCAATCTAAATATAGTCAACACTCGCATTCACACAGAAGAACACAAAAGAGGGTATCTGCAAAATCTTTAATGGTTCGGATGTGCAAATGTCAAATTACTTTGATAGCACTTAAAGGACAGGAGAAGTAGGATATAAGAGTTCAAATTAAAAAAGGTCAGATCTTCCTGATGGCATAAATGCAAGTTACAGATCTATAAAGATATGTCATGTAAGTTGTATACTTATCTATTTTGATAATATTCCAATGGAAGAGACAGATTTCTATCCAGCAGGTGGTGAGTTAAAGTATAGCAAGTAAATTAGTGATGAATTCTACCTAATATAAATAAGGTTCTTTAGAGGCTGACTTTAAAATGTTACTATTAACAATCCCTCACCCCTAGCGCTGGGTTAGCTCAGTTGGTAGAGTGACAACAAGTCTCCTCGGGTTTCCAGGACTCTTCTGAGTATTCTAGCTGATGGCAGCATTATTATTATTATTATTATTATTTACTATTATCCTCTTTTTTAAAAAATTTTTGTGTTTTTTATCACAACTCAATTGAGTTGTCATTATATAAAAAGCAAGGAAGAGTACAGATTGAAAATGATAATGAAGAATAAAATAGATTTTACTTATTAAATTTATATAGACTGACTGAACATAATGGGAATAATTATTCACAAAAAATACTTCTCACACTCTAGTACTGTTAATTATTCTGATAAGGTAGACCACAAGAAGCCATAATTATCTATATATTCTTTGCCTTGTACCAAACTAGGCTTAGTGAATGTATATTCTATATACTCTAAGAATTCTTATTAATATTAGATAAAAAAATATAAACAATAAGATTTTTAAAAAACTAAAAACAAACTTGAAATATGGCTTAAGTTTGTATTTCTGTTAGAATCTCACAAATCAATAGTTTTTTTACAAATCAATACTTTATCTGCCTCAATCAATTTCACATTTATGGATAAATAGATCAATAGGTCAGGTCAAAAATCATTCCTTGCTGATGTAGCCCAGTACAGCTTGTTGTATGTTACTTGGAGAGGAGTTGGGCATTGCCAAGTAACTGTCATTGCCCTAAATGATATAATAAAGAGAAATATTTGGCATGGAACCCCAACAACCAAATAGGTTATTGGAGACATAAATACAGTTCAATCAAATAATTCATAGAATCCTCTTCTCCCACTCCTGCCACCATGTTTTTTCTTTTTCTTATTTCAATATTTTATCTCTTGTATTATATACTAATATATAGTGAAAAAAAAATGATGTTTTTTGAGTGTAGGCTGCATTTTAAGAATTTCCACTCTGTAATCTATACATAAAGGATTGTTCTGATATTTTTGTACTGATTGGTTTACTATAATTAGAATCATAGACACATTAAATTCCACTCATTATGATTTTGATGCATATGTTTTATGGCAGAAGGGGTCGCCTGTTGGCTCTTTGGTGATTAAACATGTTTGATACTAGCATATTCTGTTAAAGTAGTTCCAGTTGAACATTGCTTCAGATGGGCCTCAATTTGAAGGCATTTTCTCTTCAATTCTGATTTGATAGATATTTTAGAACTGAGACGTCCCCCCCCCCCAAACATATACTATTTTCTTTCATAAATGTCTCCTGGTGGCTTGTGTTGATCTGATTACATGGTCAATGCTCCAATGGATTTGAGTCTGTTTAAGGGAGTCAATATTTATCTACATTGCCTTAGATATATATAATTTAATAAAGAGGTCAATACCTATATGCATAAGCGGAACCAAAAGTTTGGCCCCATGGCCAATCTAATGCATGTTTTTATTTTTTTGTTGCATTCTGTCCAAAGACAAAATCATGACTGAGCGAGATGAACACATACCTCATTTTAAGACCAAGGAGTCTTCAAGTGGAGTGTCTGTTTTATGGAATTTTTGTATTGTTTTTGCAATACAATTGTTGTGCAAGTTTCCAGTAGATAACTCTTTATACCTCAAAGTGTTTTGCTGTGCAGCAGTCTTCCATTGTGGACATATATCCAGTCCAGTGTAACTAGATCTTAATTAGTATTGCCTCACTGCTGGTATATGCAATTTCCAGGATTTGAATGTTTGAAATATGGTCAGTCCAGCCAATTTTGAGGATGACACAGGATGTTTTTCCCTCGTTAAATGCTGTTTTATAATAATGCACTGCATATATAATACAATAAGAAAATATATCTGTCCACCTCTTGTCCATTAATCAAACTAGATGATTAATAATTTCCAAGAAATTTAATAGTAAAGACACGCATATTAAAGATACGCTTGGTATTTGGAGAAAGACATTTACTGTATAAGATTCAGTCTGGACTGTGTCTGTATCCTCGATCATTTGGCTGTGTTTAATTTCTTTATAATGCTGTGTTTCTTAAAGCAGGATTTGTATTCATAATTCCTAAATTAGATCTAAGAGGAAGACTGAAGAAACTTTGATCTGATCTAAATTAAAGTCTCTCATTTGTATCAATTCACTGATTTAAGAGGTCAAAAGGTGTAGTGAGTGGAACAGGCTCATTGAGTAAATTTTCAATTTAGTAGATTTATCCTCTCTGTCTATCAGGGGTATTGACTGTCTACTTTGAAGCTGTTTGTATAATATATGTAGCTTCCTCTTATTAAAGATGCAAACTTATTAATATTTATTTCTTTTAAATTGCATGGATTTTACAAGTACAAAACTAATGTCTATGGTTTCAGCTTATTTCTCTAGATTTAGATAAAACAGTATATCTATTGACATTATAGCCAAAAGAAAGCCTCGGTTCCCACTAGATCACCAAAGCTAAGCAGTCATGAGCCTGTTCAATACTTAATTAGGTGACCACTTAAGCAACCTGAATTTTTTGTTTATCAAAATGATTTGATTCAGCATTAAATGGCCTGAAAAGGGTTGATATGCCATAAAAACAAAACCAACCGACCAACTAACTTCGCTCTTGACTGATTGTTACATAGAAAAAGTGAAATTACACTATGATCTTTACATCTTTAACACCACTTTTCCGTCACTAGCTATGCTTATAAGTATCTCAAGTAGATATTTATATTCAATACACACAGTATATATATATATAAGCTTTTTCACCATCCACTACAGGAATCAGACCTTTCCTAAAGTCTGTAAGACATGGACATATATATTGGGTTGAGTCAAAGATAATTTCTGTTTTAGTAAAATATAATTTATTTATGAATAATTTAACAATTTCAACCAATAGTATATTCGCTATTATTTTGAATCACCTTTTGCCATTTATCAAGTAGCTTCTTGATTCCTCTCTTGTAAAGTTCAACTGGTTTTGAGCTCAAAGAAATTTTTTACAAACTTTTCTACCTGATATTGAGAAAATTATTTTGTCATTCAGAGAATTTTGCAGAGAACAAAAAAAAAAAAAGGTGGAAATAACTTGGTGCAAGGTCTGGTGAATATAATAGAGCAGAACAATCCAATATTTTGTTCCTGCATGATTCTTGTTGAATGTGGCCTTGTGTTATCATGGAGGAGCACAATGTTTCTTCTATTGATGAATATGAGGCATTTTCTTAGAAGATTTTCATGTACACATTGCAGCTTTTGAGAGTATAAGTTTGGATTGAGTGTCCGTGGTTTAAAAACTCAAAATGAATAATACAGTAGTGATCCCACTATACACACATCTCCACCTTTAAAGCTGCAGAGATTTATCCATGTCAATCCACTTTTGCATTGATCATTGTCATAAAAGACTTATTTTTCATTACCTGTAATGATATTATTGAGAAACAGGTAATTTCTCTGCTTTTAAGTTTAAGACTTGTTGCTATGGATATGTGATCTTCCTTATTTTTCTCACTAAGAGTATGAGACAGATTGTGGATTGGGATGTATTGAGGTCAAGTGCCAATGCTCGAGTACTTTTGTGTGGATTGCATTCCACCTATTCTATTAAAGCATCTTGATTATGGTCTGATGAGCATCCTAATCTCTCAATAAGGTATCACCTAAATAAATTCTTTGAGAACCAATTTCGGACTTGCTATAAATACTTCTAATTTTCTTAGCTGTTTCTATAGCATTCTTGTTAATTTTAAACTCCCTCAACATTACATCTCAATTATGCATTTTCAGTTCATCCATTTTATTAGTGTCAGATTGGAGATTAAATTATGATGTGCACTCTTTCACTAATAAAATAAGAGTGACCAGTGAAGGAATTCTTTAATCAGGTAAATGCGTAGTTATAACTTGCTTTTAAAAAACGAAAATTATTTATGACTCAACCCAATATATATATATATATATATAGTTGTTGTGGAGTCCACATATGCTTCTTTGTTGATATATCTGATGAGTCTTAATATTTCAGTGTATTTATATATATATATATATATATATATATATATATATATTTTTATTGTGAAGGATGAGTGATGTGTGAAATAAACTCAGTTTCCTATTTATTTCACTCACCACTCAAACTTCGCATTAAAAACCCAAAAATGTATATTGTATAACACACACACAACACACACACACACACACACATATATATATATATATATATATATATACTGAAAATTACTCATCAGAGATACAAAAATGTATATTGTATAACACACACACACACACACATATATATATATTATATATATATATATATATATATATTTGTGCAATATATACTGAAAATTACTCATCAGAGATACAGTGATGCTGATAGCTTTTTGATTTAGTGCATCCTGGGACATACATATTTGCTTTGAGTCCCTGGAAAATTTGATGGTCCCAACCAAAGTTTCTTAATAAATTGAAGGGTTTTTATTTATGATCTGTGGAAAAAACTAAAGTCGTCTAACTCCTACCTTGTAACCTATCCTGTGTAATTCCTTTCTAAGAAACTATTGAAATTTATTTACAGTTAGCATGGAAATGGTGATGGAAGAAAAAAGAAAAACACTGGGATGCATGGATATGATTTTTTATGCACATACTGCATCATACATTTAAAACTCTAATTTCTTAGAGTGAATTATTTGCTTTGGTTTTTAAATTATTTTTTCATCTCTTGAATGTTTTATAATGATAACCTAATTAAATTTACTTTTGAGGCAAAACTTAGAATTTTTTATCTCTCTATGTTTTGCAAACCCCAAAGCCTCTCCTACATTGTTTAAATAGATTTTTCAAGTAAAGTGAATAAGAAAAGATGGAAGAGCTTTGTCCTTCCTCGTTTTCTACCATGAAAACATTGATTTTCTTATATTTTTCTAGGGTGGAATCAAAGAGTATTTCAATCTAAAGTTCCTAACAATCTACAAAAGTTAAAGGAAATGTAGCAACAAGCTTATTGCCCATTGGTAGGGCTTAGAAGATGCTGACTGTATCTCCTACAGAAGAGTATATGTTATGTTTTGGGTATGAAATTAAACTGCATCTTGTGGGGAGGCTCCAGTTCTGGAGCACCTTCATTGCCATTACTCCCAGATCCACTCTGACCCTGACTAGTGGTACTTATTAAGGTCCCATCTATAGGTCAAATAGATCTGTTTAAAAATGATTTGCATTCAACAGGACCATGTTCAAAAAAAATCTTTAGAAACAATTACATAAAAAAGTGAATACAAATGTACAATAAACACTGGGCAATTTCATGTCAAATCATCCAGAAAAAGTAAAATTGTCACCCACCCCTGCAATTTTTCTGAAATCTTTTCCAGGTGTGGACAATGTTATGGTTAGACAATCCCCAAAATTTGAGCTTTCAATTCCAAAAATTGTCAGAGTTATGTCGATTTTTAGCTCTCCAAATTTGGTGGGGTTCGTGAAAAATGGTGACTTTTTGTAATCTATTTTTGTCTGTAAAATGAGTTCTAGAGCTTCCCTACTACTAAAAATTGGTTTATAAAAGCATTTTTGCACAAGGAATCCAAAAGTGCTATCAAAAAAGTCTTAAAGTCAACCAATTTTAAGTTATTGATGATTTCTGATTTTTTCATAGCAAGATCAATATCCTGATGTGGCACTGCATCTATGACAAAAAAAATTTCTATTATTATTTCACATATATAAAACATTATTTGTACCAAAAGGATAGTTTCATTTTTGCTCAGAACCCAACTGATTGCACTCATATGCATCATTATATCATTTTGGCTGGTTTAGCTCAGTCAGGAGAGCACTTGCCTTGGAATCGCAAGGTTTTTAGTTCCATACCATTTCTTGCCAACTCAACGTATGTGTAGCACAGGGATCAGTGCAGTAAAGTGAGGAGCTGATGGTAGGTGTGGCTTCCACCTCAGATACAAAAAATTATCTCCTTGGTCTAGCACTAGTGAAAAGAGGATTGATTCCCTCACTGTCTGGCTGATACCGACATTAGGACATCTCGTCAAATTTACTTACTTTACTTAATTTGATATGTTTTTCAGTACCTTAAGTATTATAACAGTTCATGCAATGAGATTTTTCCCCTTTTAAAATGTGTCATTTTACAAGTTTTGTCATTTATGCCAAACTTTTGATTGGTATATGATATGAAGACACATGCTCAAAATGTGCAATTATTGGTGTATATATAAATACAGTAGGGATATATATATATATATATATATATATATATATATATATATATATATATTTGTTGTATTCACAAAGAGGAATGAAGTCACATTAATTAGATTAGTGAATTCGTGAGTAAATTGCAGTATTATAAGTTGCTATCAATATATAATATATATATATATATATATATATATATATTTCTTTATTATATATCTAAAATCAATATTTTGAAACTTGAAGGTGTCAAGCTAGTATAATGACACATTCTTTTTTAGAATTATAATTACCATATATATTTATATACACAATTTATACAAGTGTGTTTATTTCAGTCAAGAATACAACATAGAGAATTTTTTTTTTAAATTAGGTGTCATGCCTATATTATTATTATTATTATTATTATTATTATTTTCTCTCATCATGATTGTTGGTTTGATAATCATTATCATCATCTCTGAACCAATTTAGATAATAAACATCTATGCAATTCAGCATCTAGAATTTATCATTAGATTATTGCAGAATCAGAGTGAGTTTCAAGCATTTTTAATTTACTCTATTTCAGATCTGATTATGTTTATTCCAATCTTCAATGCAGTCAGATGTGTTTTCTCCACAACATTTAACAGTTAATTGCATTTATAATATAACGGCCCATGCTGAAATTTCTTCACACATCAATATATCTTTTGACACTTTATTCAAATAGAAACATTTTGCCTGACCCTGACAAATCAGCTATCAAGTCTACATTAGCACCTCCATATATTTTACATGCTAATCAATGTTTTGAGTAATTTTAGGTGTGAGATGCAACTTTTTGGTTGAGATTAAAATCACAATTCTTTAATTTTTCTTTATTTTCACTTGATTAAACACCACCTTTGGTGGCCATTAGGCTTAATATTGAATTAAATCCTATTTATAGAATTCACGTTCTGGTTTATTGCAAACAAATAAGGAAAAGTACTCTATAATTCTTCATTATCATTAGGTCATGCCAACAGCTCAGATCTCCATGACTCTGCCACCCATCCCTAATGGCCTTCATTACTGGAAAGTCCTCTCCACAACATCCAGTATGAGCATATAGCTGATCTATGTAGCTTTTTGCTGGGCAACTCACACTGGTGTGCCCATGTGTAGATGCCTACAGGAGAACATCACTTAGGAGCTCATCTCTGCTTCTCAGCAGTTTCCAGCATGTCATGTTACCCAGATGATTTGTGTGATAGGAGGCAAGTGTCCATACAGCTGCTCTTTTGTGGGCTGTTGCTTCCAGGATTTGTTCAAGACAGCACACAGCATCTTTGTAAAGTTCCCATCTAGCTTCTTCTCTAAGAATTTCATTGGAGTTCAAGTAGTGGAATCATACAGTAGTATTGACACGGCTACAGTTTGGAAGAATTTTTACTTCATCTTATCAGAGAGTTTTGATAATTATTCCATTTGAGAAATTATAAGGATCAGAGTGAGTGTGATTTCAGATCCCCACACTATTATTATTAAGTTGCAATTTGCACTGGAAACTGCTTTATTCTCTAAGTTAAAGAGCAGTATTATCCATAAATAAGTACACTCCTAACAATTTATTTTTATAAAAAGTTAATTTCCTTCTAAACTGAAGATACCAGGATTTTATTATTTATAGTGGAACATTTGCAATGAAAACAGATATCATTAGGTATTATTTATTACCAAAATCTACAGTATTGAAATTCAAAATAAAATTTCATAAATAGGTGTACTTATTTTTGGACTGCTACATATTGATTTTTTTAATATTTTCATTTTTACTCATTTATGAATGATACTGTATTTTAACACTCTTGCTACAATATTTCATTTTTGCTGTGTCACAGTAACATACATATAAAAATTGAATCTTTAAAATGTAGATATATATGAACTGAATAAAAAAAGATGTACAAGTTCTCAATAATGTATGAAAAGGGAATTTATATTACAGTTTATTGTAAATGAATATACGATAATAGTCTATTAGTAACATTTCATTATTATCTCTCTTGAGAAATTATAAAGATCACAGAGAGCACAAAACACAAATTACAAATTATTATTATTTCACTCCTTGTGAGTTTTTCACACCAGCCTAAGCTGATGGTTTTTCATTGGAGTTGAGTGACAACAAGTCTCCTCTGGTATCCAGGACTCTCCTGAGTATTCTGGCTGATTTCAACAATGCTGATGTCTGGATGGTCTCAATTCTTCCTCTGATTTTCAGTTCCTCTACTCTCTTTTCTAAACCTTTGAGGACTGTTCTAAGTGTACAACTACAATTTTCACCCTCATATTCCACAGTTTTTTCAATTCTCTATTTTTTCATTTTTTTTTTTTTTTTTCATCTTCCCCCAGTGGTCTGCTGGAACTGCAAAATGTACCAGTTGACAAGTTCTCTTTTTAAAAAAATCAAAACTAGGTCTGGTCTTCTGATTGGGATAAGGTGATCCTTCTTTATCTCAAAGTCCCAGAGAATTTTATGTGTTTCATTCTCAAGAACAGATTCTGGTTTATGCATATACCATTTTGTTGTATGATCCAAATTTAGCTTTTTGCATAATTCCGGGTGGATCACCTTTCCAACCCAGTCATACCTAGCTTTGTATTCCCATTGTGCTAGTTTGCTACATTCGCTTAATACATGGTTTATGGTCTCATCTCTGTCACCACACATCCTACATTTGCTGTTTTGTTGTATCTTATCAATTTTTGCTTTGATATAATTTGTTCTTATGGTATTGTTTTGATCAGCAATTATAAGTGACTCAGATTATTATTAATTGGATTTGAAATTGGATTTATTCTCTGAGAGTATTTTAACAATATTCTGCTAACAGAAATCTCATTACAATGTGCCATTTTTGCTGTGCCATGGTAGAATAAGTATAAAAATCAGATCCTTATAAATATTTGAACTGAATAAAAAATGTCTAAGTTCTTAACAGTAACATCATCAGATTTTGCCTGAAAAGACAATAACAAAAAAAAAGAGAAATTTTTAGATGTAGCCATCAACCGTGTATATTTATGCCTTCATCAGATATTTAAAGAGTGTTGACTCATTCGATTTGAAATCCTATTTTTTAAACAAAAACAGCAGATGTTCTAAGAACATGTGTTTATTTTTTCCTCTTCAATAGGAAACTTCACATAAGTGATGTTGCATTTTATGCTATCAATGACCTTTTTCTCTACATTTTTCCGCCACTTGTGAAGAGTTATTCTCATTCTCATCACTGTTCTAGACTTGGTCAGTGTGCATCTTTCTGTTATGATGAAGAGGATCTCCTTCAAGAAATATTTTCTTTGAGTCAGTGGTCACCCATTATCTGCAAGTAGGAGTTGCAGACAATGCTCTTTTTCCAAAGGTTTGCAGTTTACAGCTGAAACAAACACTGATCCTATTTTAATTGTTTTGTTGTGCCAGTGGCCAGTTTTTGCCTATGGTTTTGCAAAATGCCATTTTATCAGATTAACAATGGATTCAAGCTTCTTCTCATCTCTTTAAGGAAATTTTGGTTGGGGTAGTGAGGAGAGTTTCCAAGTAAGTGGTTTCAGCCTGTAGCTATCATTATCAGCTTGATTTTACTTTGTTTTTTGTTTCTTTTTTCTATAGATGGAAGTAAATATTGGCTTCCTACACAGAAATATAAAAACTTTTAACCTGATTATCATATCTTGCAGGTAATTGATGACTTTTGTGGAAGAAAGTTATTTTTCAATACTGGAAATTTCATGAGAACTACTTAGTTACTACTTGACTTTTAATTAATTGTTGTTTCAACAAAGATATCTTTGATATTTGTTAAAGGTTATCTATTATATGGAATCTGTTTTATTAGTATCAAGAACAAAATCTGCTCACTCTCTATAACTACTTAGAAGAAGCTTTCTTATAACAACTGGACCTTTTCTTTATATTCTTGATGTTGGTAATCTGTTTTATCTAATTTATACCTGTGTATATTTCAAGCAAGTACAGACTTAAACACTAGGATTCTTTTAATTAAAAAAGTAGGCATTGGAGAATTCCTTGGGTATAATTGAAATTGTCTGGAAACTTTGCATCTAGAGCTACTGAAATGGATTGGTCCAGTTATGGATATCTGACTATAGAAAAAGAATTTCAATGTTATAGATAATTTCTGGTATTTTAATGACACTTCTCAATTCACTTCCAATTGGACACATGGCCTAGTGGATAAAGGAGTTAGGTTAAGACAGTTCTAAGTGACAGTTCTCTCTAGACTGCAGGTTCAATCCTGGTCAGGGGCAGCAGTAACAATATAAGAATAATAATTAACACAGCTTAATGCCTCTACCCCAGCTATGGTTAGCAGAGTGAGAACAGGATACCCCCATGAACTGAATAAAGGGTTAGGTTCAAAGTTCCGTGATGGTTCCCGAATTCGAAAAGAAGGTTCCCGAGTCCAACAAGAAATACCTGAAGAAGGCTGGAGGGCACATTGGCTGAAACATTGTACAGATAACAATGCAGATGAGGACAATAGTCCAAATAATACTAATGCTAATCATCAAGCCTCATCTCAAAAATTCAGAGAAATAGTACTTCACAAACTTTTAGGTATGACTTGATTTAACATTAATTCACAAAAGAATAAGTTAGGTGTTACTATACTTATATTCAGGGAAGTGAACTCTTAATAGATGAGAGGGAGTCCCCAATGGCATAGAGGCTAATGTGCTGGACTGCAACATTGTAGTAAGCAAGTTTGAACTATTACATTCACATTTGAACTAATATCCTTGGGAAAGGTATAAAACCCTTCAGCTATGGGTAAAATAGTACCACTATTGCTCTTTTAAAACAATGTCTTTGTTATAAAATAACACATGAAGGCTGGTTGCCATTAAAACAAATAAACCAAACCTTAATTGGTGATGCAAAGCACCAAAAAGACCTGTATTAAGATAAAGAGTAATAGATACAGGCTGAAATAGATACATCATATTTTACAAGCATATGAATATACTATCTATCCAAAATGAAGAAAATGTTAGTACTATCTTTTAGAGTGTTGGTGCATTTGCCAATTAATTAAGAATTTGGAATCTAATATTTATTTGATTGGAATACTAACTGGAAGTAACAGAAGTTTCAATATCCCATGAGATAAAATATTTTAATCATTTTATAACTTCAAAAAAGTTTTTTTTTTTTTCCAAGATAGTATTCACAAAGTCAAATATGCTGAAATGTATATTATTTATAAATGTTTTCAATTAAAACCATTTAGATGATTTGTAAAATTAATAGTTACAATAATTATTTAGACATTGTATACCTATATCTTTTTTTTTTCTTATCTGTGTATTATACATAGAGAAAGAGTAACAATGAGGTATACAAATATATACAGAAAATGCAATCATTTATATTATGAAATGAAACATTATTACTTTTACATTAATATACAAAATGAAAGATGCTGAGATGCATTATATATTTGAGCACTTGTATATATTTGATGAAAATGATATATATATATATATATACACATTAATTACTTTCCCCATTTCTCCCTTCTTTTTCTTCTTCTCCATACTGACATCCCCTGAGGAATAGCCAATGACAGTCTCATACTCAATTCCATTGTGACATTAACAGTGATTAGTTTTCCATTATTACTTCTCTTTCAGAAACTCTTTGACTTTTTATAACTTTCTCTCTCTTGTCTGTTAGTGTATGTCCCAGTTAGAATATGCATATATATATATATTTATAAATACAAATGAATTTGCGTGATATCTTCAGACATGTATGTTGATATACACACAGTTTTGTGTATTTCTACAAGGATTTTTTTTATGAATGGGTTAACATTTTTATTTCAGGTGTATTTATAGATTTATATACATATTTTGGAATATATACATATACATTGAGATTTATGATATATATACAAGAGAAAATGTGACCCATTGAGCTCTGGGTAAATAATTGAGATAAGGGAAAAATCACTTTGCAAGCAAATTAGATTTTTTTAAAATAAATATGGCCAGACAAAACATTAAAATCATTTTGTAAGATTTCTAAGAAAGGGAAGGTTTGACCTAATTTAAGCTACAGGTTGCTGCTATGAAATTTAACATGCGAATACATTTCAAATTCTTCCATATCTCTCTCTCTCTCTCTCTCTCTCTGAAAAACTAACATATATAAGAGGAGGTAATCAAGATATACATAGAGAGGAGAAAGTGCTAGGCAGAATGTAAAGTAAGGGACAAGTCAGTTTTTGACTTAATTGCAAATTACGCCTAATTAGAACCAATTAAATTGGAATTTTTTTTTCAAATATAACCCATTCCTAAAAGCATGGAATAATTTAGTATAACTTTCATATTATTAAACTAAACAGTAAAAATGCTTTTAGAAAAAAAGGTTGATTCGCTCAGCTTTAGTATAATAATAATATATATATGTGTATATGTATATATATAAAGTTAGGATAGTATAGTCAACAGTGCTTTGTAACTATCAGTTTCTCGCCTATGTGATCTTGATCTTAAGATTGCATAGGCGAGAAGCTGACATTTACCATGCAGCATTGACTCTGTCTATGCTATCCTAACTTGTGTATATATGGCCTATTTCTAATATTAAGCTCTCTTCATTTGCATATATAGCAAACTATATTATTAATATTATATATATATATATATATATATGAAGGGGGGAGAGATGAAGTTGTGCTGAAAAGTTCTCAGCCCAGCCAGGAAGGAATTGACTTTTTTTTTTCATTTAATTTTTTGGTATCATTAAAGAAACCTTAGGAATGATATGCTAAGTGAGTTGAGCTGTGAATATGTGGGATATTACATCATTTCCTTCTTGGTTGAACTTAGAACTTTTCAGTACCCTCTCATATCAATTGATTGAAAATAAATATGCATGCGTGTACATTGATATGCACATTGAATTAATTAAAATAAAACTACATATTGCTTTGTCAGTAATTCTTTCCTTGGGATATTTCTTCACTTTTGGAAGTTTCCAGATATTATTAATTTTTTTTTATCAATGATAATATTTCTAAAAGTGGAGAAAATTATCTACAAAAATATCAAAGATATATATGTTAAAATCTGGAGGCGCGTGGTCTAATGGTTAGAGTCGTAGGAAATGGACTCGTCGACACAAGTTCAATTCCTGGACAGAGCTGTTTGCATTTCACATGGCGAAAGTTATGAATCCAATTTTCCCTTCAGCTATGGGTAAATAGCAGGGAAGACTGGGCCCTTTAACCAGGGCTAGGTAACCAGTCTAGGAGAAGGAAAACTCTGAATTAAAAACAGTTAAAGTTTGCTTAAAAAAATTGACCTTGTGTCGCATCCTGTTCGTGCGGAGGGGTTGGTAAAATATATATATATATATATATATATATGTTAAAAGCTGTAAGCAATACACAGAGATACATGATGACTTCATTCTTCTAATAACAATAGATCATTCATAGAGAGATTTCTTTCTCTTATTAAAGCTTTTTTTTATCTCCAGGATACAAAATGATGTCAGGTTTCATGAGCTTTGATTATCACTCTCAAGACACATAATAGCTTTGGCATTAGGAATTCAGCCCTTGAAATTTTACCTTCTCTTAGAGGGAGGTGAGAAGGCATTCCCTAGTATCTGTAATTTCACCAGTTTGCAACAAGCAGTCTTTGTAAAATCTAGTATATCATATTGTTGATCTTGCCAGTATTATCTCAAATATCTTAGTGCAATCAAACCTGCCGAATTGTATAGGTTCATTGCTTTCAGAGAAGTGCCTGGTGATCAATATATATATAGATAGATAGATAGATAGATAGATAAGCAACAATAACATGTCTTCATATTTCTGTGTTTCTTTCATTAAATAGATATAGGTTCATTGCTTTCAGAGAAGAGCCTGGTGATCAATAAATATATATATATAGATAGATAAATGAATAGATAGATGTAGATAGATAAGCAACAATAACATGTATTCATATTTCTGTGTTTCTTTGTTTCTTTCATTAAATATATATTTGCTATTACAAGTAACTTAGCAACAGTAACTTGGAAAGTCTATCCATCTGTACATGTGTGTGTGTATTTTACATGCTTATATGCTATATATATATATATATATATATATATATATATATATATATATAATGGTGCTATAAAAACTGATTTTAATCAACATAGAATACAAGGACATTTTATTTTTTGGCAATATTAAAGATTCTTGTAGACTGCACAAGTATAGAAAAAATTTAATTTGGTTTAGTTGTTTAATGCATATCAACCCTTTATGGGTTATTTAATGCTGAAATTTGAGATAAATAATTTGCATAGAGTTTCAAGTATCCTTATATAATATTAATAATTTTTAAACAGATTTATTTAACCCATAGATATACCCTAAAATATACTACCATTCTGGGTCATAGTGGGCCTAGGAGTAATGGCAATGAAGGGGTACTCCCCAGAGCTTTAGAACTGAAGCTTTACTATCTGATGCAATTTAGTGTCTGATGGCAATAATTTAAATAGTTATGAATTTCTCTTTATATATATATTTTGTCATAAATATCCTCATTACTTACTTTAATGCTGAATGTTAACATTATTCATCAATAATAAGGTGAAATATGTTATCTATCTCCCCAAAGGAATAGTTATCCCCATAATGATGCTCTACAAAGACACTAAAACAATGGTTCATTCACCTGATGGTGACACAGAACTCTTTGACATTGTTGCTGGAGTCCTTACAAGGAGATATGTTAGCACCATATATATTTATAATATACCTAGATTATGTTCATTCAATGTCACTAGAAACCATAAAAGAAAAATGTCTCACCCTAAAAAAGGCAAGAAGCAGGCTATATCCTGCGGAGATGCAGACTACGCAGATGATCTGGTGTGTCTTGCAAATATACCTGCACAGGCCAAATCACTGCTACATAGTCTGGAGAAGGCAGCAAGGAACATTGGCCTTTATATGAACTCCAATAAAACTGAGTTCATGTATCTTAGACAAGATCGAGCCATCTCCAAACTCGATGATAAGCCCCTAAAATTGGTGAACCAGTT
This sequence comes from Doryteuthis pealeii, assembly GCA_023376005.1. Classification (NCBI taxonomy): domain Eukaryota; kingdom Metazoa; phylum Mollusca; class Cephalopoda; order Myopsida; family Loliginidae; genus Doryteuthis; species Doryteuthis pealeii. The sequence continues at coordinate 59,946,781 of CM042166.1, forward strand.
CACATACCTAGAAGATCGCATAGGTAAGTAACTGTCAGTAACAAGACGTCGTTGACTCTATGTCCACACTACCTTAACTTAGATATATATATGTATATATGTGTCTGCATCTATGTGTCTATATATGTGTGTGTGCATATATATATATATGTGTGTGTGTGTGTGTGTGTATGAGCATGTTTTTGTCTTCTTTGATGCTCACATCCTTACCTCCTATAAATTAACATCTTTATTTTCCACAAAATCACATTCCTTTTTTTTCCTCTCTTATTCCCAGTGAACATGACCAAAAAATTGATATGTAATAACATTGCCAATGTTTTATATTACTTATCTATCCAAAGGGCACAAGCAACAGCAGTGGACACAGACCAATCACTAAAGCCCGGAAGTTAACTGTTTCTTCACAGCTGTCAAGCTAACAAATAATTACAGTATTTCTTTATTTTGGAAGGAGGTTTATGGGTGGGAAGGGGAAATACGAGTCGTAGTAGGTTTGACAGCTTAAGGGATGCTATGATTGCAATTATCTTGACTTTATCATCTTCTTTTTTACCACTCTTCTATCCAGAGAGTAAAAAGAAATTATTTACTCTTTTTTGTTCTTTAATCTATCTGAATGATTCAACTGTTTAGAATACAAGTTGATCTTGATCTCATGGATTTATAATCACAAAATCATTAATTTATGGAATTCATTTTTGAAGCAAAACATTGCCCCTTGTCCTGCACATTATCTCTGATTTTTAAGCCTATACAGAACATATTTACTAGCTTAAAAACCATCCTGTTGGTAGAGATTTCTTTCTGCAGGACACACTGCTGTTGTATGTGATAGACAACAATAAACTCAAAATTGATTGCTGCATTTAAATTTTGCATTAATATTTAAGCTTAGCTTTTAACAGTTCTATGATAATTCTTCTGCTGTCACTTAATTTAAAGACAATTTGATGTACATAGCTCTTTCCGTACAAACAATTATTTCTATTTCATGGGTGACTTTCACTGAATTTTGCAATTAATTTTGATTATTCTCAAATTTATTTCCAAGTTATAAATATTGTTATCATACAAAACAATTTCACTAAAAAATTCCTGTCTAAAAATCAGGTCTTTAAAACTTGCCCTATATGATATTCCATTTGCACTACTTTTTTATGAGATAGCATCTGTGTATAGATTGGAAACACCACAATGGTATATCACTGTTGGCTGTTGACTAAACAGCTTCTCTTGCAGAATAATCCAAATGAAAACTGTTTTGCAGATTTCTTTTGTTTTTAACTATTTAATTTGTTGTCTTTCTTCACTTAAAATCATTTCCATCACGTCACTTTTTTTTCTTTTGAAGTTATTGAATTTTTATTCATATCTTGTTTGTTTTTGGGGTTTTTTTATCATTATAAATAACTTTATTATATTACTGTACTGCAAATGCATACGTATAAATAAGGCTACATTTTCTTTTTTGAAATATGAATGAAATATATCTCTTACTACTATACATATATATATATATATATATATATATATATATATATATATATATATACTGCAAGAAGTAGATATACACACATGTACAGTTTTAGAAGTACACACACACACACACACTCTTCTCATTTTGAACATTGTGTACTAATATCTAAGCATGTTATATATTTTTTCAAAAGAAGATCTTACCATATGAACACACCTCACAATGTACAAACGCTTGACTAGATACCTTTTAGTACAATTCATGATTGTATGAAACACATGAAATTTGAGTATCAGAAATATAGTATCCATAATTTCATAATTTATACCTCTTCTGCTATAATAGCATTGGCACTTTTTCTATGCACACACTTTTCTTATTTGTAGTCCTTATATGACATTATATATATATACATATATATATACCAGGGATATATTTACTTAGCTAAATTACTATTTCATTGCCAAAGTAGTACTTATTATTCCTGTTTTTGTTGACAGATGCCAGAATTATTTTTAAATTTTTGTTGCTATTGACATTTTTCTGAATTCTCTTCTAATCATTTTCATAAACATTCTCTCATATTTGAATATGAAATATTTTCATGTTTCTTTAGTTTTATTTGAAATGAAAACATTTATGCAAAGGTCATTTCACATCTCCTCTCTCTTTATTGATGACAACTGTAGAAGACCAGTTTCCAAAGTTTTTTTCTTCATAAATAGAAATTTCAACTTTAATTCTTTTATAACCTTTAATAACCTTTTATAATTTTGTCTGAAAATCCTAAAGAATTACTACATAATGTGTTTTTTGTTCAAATTTCTGAGGTGAAAATATCCTTATTATTCACTGAGGTTATCCAACTACTGCCCTCATCTTGGTTTATATTGTATACTCTGGCCTTCCTCAGGTATCTATTATAAGTTAGGAACCTTGAAATGAATCCTTCATTTACTCAATGGGAGGTAGATAGTTCTTATTTCACAATATTTGCCTTGTGTACTGCCTGAGTCTACAGCAGTATAAAAAGTGCATGAAACATAGATGGCTGAATAAAAACTCTCTACTCCTGGGGATTGAATGAAGGTTTGATTCAAGGTTACCACCTACAACTGACATTTGAGGAAAGCCAGAGGTTAGACCAGATGAAACGTTGAGAATATCAACCAAGATGAGGACATTGGTTTGTCAATGATAATAACGTCTCTCATTTTAAAATGATTTATTTATACACTAGAAGTAGCTACCCAGCGTCGCCTGGGTAGAGGGGGGATTTTTAAAAAGTTAGTCTCACCGATTCATTATTACTTATCGCGAGTGAGATCCTTGCTTGTTGCCCCATAAAAATCCCCACAGAAATATATAATAATATAGTAAGAAATTTCCATGCAATGATTTACAATTAAAAAAAAAAAAAAAGAAGATAAATGATGCAATTAATTCAATCAATCAATATTAATATTATATTTCAAAGGGAAAAAAACATACAAAAAAAAAAGATAAACAAAATAACATGGAAATGACTTTCCCTTCTGTTACTTTTCAAATTTGAATTTTTGAATATCTTCCCAAATATAAATCAAATCTTCATTATTTTTGCTCAAAAACCAAGCCCTGGTGATATTTAATGTGTATATATATTTACTTTGTCATTAATTGTTTCATTTTCGAAGTTTCCTCCGGACATACAGATTCACACAACTGCCCTTTATATATGTATAGATAGATAGATGGAAAGTAGTAACTAGATTGAAATCAGATATTTTCTCATGAAATTTTCATGTGACCTTAAACCATAATACATAAATTTATATCTCTGTAATTGAGTTCTTTATCCATTATCAGTAATTCAGTAAACACGTAAACCAGGCACTTTATCCAAAATGTTGCATTATAAACATAAACTTTCAAATTTATAAATAGAATATTATCTTTTGTACCTGACATCACCATTTAAATGATTACCCCTTAATTGATGAAATTATATTGAATCAAAAATAAAAACTAATCATCTAATAATAACTTGTGATTATTTTCTCATCAGGTCTTCTGAGTGTAAGAGTAATGAATTAATAATCCCACTATCAATGGCTTCTACAAGAATTTAATAAAACCACTTTAATCTCAGAACTTTGGTAATGAATTCCACAGAAACAGAGAAAGTAAATGAAAGTAGGTTGGGAAATATAATCCATTTATTTGCTTCAATATCAAAGTTTCAGCTAATGTTATGACAATCTGTTAAACTGGCCTCTTCTTAAATTCTCTTGTCTGACATGTCATGCTTATATAGAGAAATTGCAATAGGAGACAGTATAAAGGACTCTTCAAAGTTTATCATAGAATTTATCAGATCTTTATCTGATAAATTCAACTTCTTGAATTCAAGAATAGATTCAATTCTTGAATTCAAGTATTTATTCATTTTTATTTTTAGATCAAACATTATTATTATCAATTTTGAATAATATTTTTATTAATTTTAAATTTTAGCTGATTTTAAAAAAAAAAAAAACTTATATGCATAATTTTCTATGACTGCAAAAAACAGAAACAATAATAAAAGATATTATCTCTTGGTGAGAGTCAAGTTTTTTTTGCCTCAGGCAAACCAACTGCTTTTTCTTCTAATCTATGAGAGCCATTGATATTATATAAATCAAATGTGCTATTGAAATTATCAGTGTGTAAAAACAATGACAAACATGGCACTAATAGATTAAAAATAAAGTAAAGGATCAGTTATAAGTATGATTTAGTCTCCTGTAATACTCTTGTAGATTAATAGATAAAGCAGTTGGTACAGATAACAAGACTTCTTCAATGGCAAAAAGGAACCTGAGTTCAAGTCTCACCAAGTGATTATCTTTGAATTATTGTTTCTAATATACACTGTTGTTCACTGGTTAAAATTAATGATAATGATAATTGCTATACTATGGAATAACCTGTACACTCTTAATTTAACTTTGTAATTTCAACTCTCTAATTCCCCTTGCCAGATAGGATTGGTATATTTTTTATGCTCCTCAAAATCAGTTGCATATCATCACGGCCAATACTAGGGTCTAGCCCCTCCAAATATATGATATCGGTCCCCCACTCTATTATATGTATATTTTCTTAAAGTATATGAAATCTACCCTTCCTGAGCATCCAAGCAGGCTTGGACACCCTCCGGTCTGGGGGGTGGAGTGCAGTGCTGAACCTGTATATCATTCTTTGAGATTGTTATCATCAGAGAAATATTTTTAATGTATTTATAATTAGACACTTTTATAAATACTGCAATGAAATAAGAGAATCAATATAAAGTTGGATTTAATATAAACATATTATTTACTACAAGATTTGAACTCTGATGACAACTTTTCCATTTTAGACTTAGTTCCATTATAAATTTAATTTTTAAAGTTTCAAAACTAAAGAGACTGGTAAATTTGGCATTTATCCTTGCTTGATTATTTCTTGAAAATGTCTTTATTTAAAATATCAGATTCATAACTGATTCACAATATCTGCAAATATATCAACCAAAGAAATTAGTGACCTTTATTCTCTTATCCCAAACATGTAATTGGGCTACAAAAAACCCTTTCACGATGGCTGATTTCATTTAATTCATTTTATTTTACCAATTCCTGAAAAGTTATATTTGCCTGAAAAAATGTAAAAAGCAAATAGTTATTTTTTTTCAATTTTTCAAATTATCATTTGAATAAAATTCATTTGAATTATTGTTACATGATTCTGATATGAAATTATTACAAGTTAATACGACTTCATCAATGATACAATTATATTTACATTTAATTTAATTCCATTTCTCCAGGAATGACCAGTACCTGAAATTCATTAGTAAAAAGGTGTCTAACACATAATATGATCATAATCCTATCAGAATATATATAAGGGGATAGATAGTTCACAAAATGAATTTAAAATTGATTTACTTGAAATCTGGTAAAATTTTGAAATAAATTCAATCTGGAATAGGTTTAAAATGCTTATACAAATTAAAATCTAACACAAAATATTTATTTTACTGTTAAAATATTTCTGTAGTCAGTAGTTGCATTAATCAAATTCCAATACAAAAGCAAAAAAATGACATTAAATTTAATCAGGTCTCTGTTTGCAAGTGTTCATCCATGTTTGGTAGGAGATTAAAACTGAGATCAAAGATGATTTATTGTGTTTAATTAAATGCAAATAATTATTTAGGAAAGACAATTCATTAATGTTTTTTTCTTTGGATGTTTGACCATTTAAATTCTATAGAATTAGTTACACCTTGCAGCAACATTGTTTTTCTGTGATTATAGTTTATTGATAGAGATCCCTCTTGATAAGTAGCATACCAAATTTTGTTGCTCTGTATCAGACAGTTTGGCTTTGTATAGAGGACAGACAAATAAACTCTTCCCAAATATTAATATAGATTGAAATTTACTTGACTCTTCTTTATTGTTTTGACTCTAAAATCTTAAAATGTAAATGGCACTTTTATGAATGTTAAATTGTTTTGATGCTTATGCATCTTATTGGTCATTTGTCTATAGCCATTATCTATCATCTTTTATCTATAACCCAGAAGCTCTGAAAAGCATAGCCGACGACCTCAAAAACTGGACATATATGGGGACAACCCTAGACGACAGAGGAAGAAAACGTAACAATTTGCAATCTGAAACACAAATATCTGTTGTTGTTTTTTTTTTTCTTCAAACATCTCCACTTATACACGGCTTACATTCCTAATTACTTTCCTTAATTTTAATTTCTTTTTGCAAATGACAAATATGCCGTAGGGACAACTCTTATCACCTACTTTTTCCAAAACTGAAAATAATTTTTTAAATACACTTTCACTTATATTCTACATTGCATTGTTTAATATCTGCAATCTGCTTGTCACTAGATCCAACAAATATTCCTCTTGCTTTTTTTTAAGTTAAAAGTAAGAATGGATGCTTTCATTTTGTTACAATTATCCAAAGTTAGTATAAATAGTAAGACAATTACATTAATGAAATAACTTTTTTTTATATTAATTCCTTCTAAGGGAGGTGTATACCATTATAATTTAAAAGAAATGCTAACATCAGTATAATCTTTTATTTATCTATATTATTATTTATTCCTCCTACAAGCAACTATGTGCAGTTAGATTTATTTATTTCAAAAATTATTTTCACTCAAATTTAAACTACAATATAAAATTGTGCATTGTTTTTTATTTTTTCACTCCTCAGTTAAAATTAGTCAAGGCAAAAAATCTAGTTTAAAGCTGAAACCTCTTAAACCAATGTACTTTATAGACTATATAGAATAATGAGAAGAAGACAAAAAAAAGTTTTTTTTTATTATTATTATATTATTATTATAATATAATAATAATAATAGATTTATCTAGAGTAGAATAGCTGATTCAATAGTTAAGATTTTTGTGTACAGCATATCTGATTGTGAATAAGTTGTTTGTTTTGTTTTATGGCATATTAACCCTTTTCAGGTTATTTAAGGCTGTATCAAGTCATTTTTGATAAACAAAGGACCCATGTTGCTTACGATACCTGTAATTGGTTACATAGTAACTTAATTAAATATTGAACAGGTTCATCACTGCTTTATTTCGGTGATCTAGTAGGAACCAGTGCTTTCAGCATGACTTGGCCATAATGATGATTGTGAATAGGGTATTTGTAATATTTTATAAAAACGTCTATAACCTGAAATTACCTGTACATATAAATGTTTTGATACTTGAATGCAAAGCTTGACATCTAGAAATGGTTGATCTTTTCCCTGCTTTGTTGTGTCATAAAATACCTTAATGTGAAAGTATCAGTATTAATAATTTATACTGATGAAAGAAGAAAATGTATTTAAATCTGAAAAGATTTGCATTATTACTCTCATAATCTATTATCTAATTAGATTGATTGTTCAAAGTGTTATTTATTTACTGTTTATTAGAAAATATTGTGTGAGAAAATATAGTTTTTATTTTTACTTTCACAACATTTTGAGTAGATTATATTCTTAGAGAATTTTTCAGGTTTTCTAAGAATTGATGCTGCCTTTTTTTGTCTTTGTAATTTATACAAGAAAATAATGTGGCCAGTCTATGTCATAATAACTGGACATACTCTTTTAACGGATAGATAGATAGATAGATACCATTGTAATCATTAAATAGCTGGGTTTTTTGGGTTTTTTTTTTTTTTAATATAATTAAATCTAAAAGAAGCACTTTTCACTTTTGTTAAAATACAGTATATATTCTCAAAAATAGTTTTTCAATTTTAGATTCAAACAAAGAGAAAATTGCATAAAATATTTCAGCCATAAAAAGACACCTCCAGTTTATAATCTACTTATATTTAACATACTATGTAACATAGATATTTATTTGTCACACAATCTGGTCTCACTTCTGAATAATGTTATAGTGACACAAGATATTATGTTATGGATTCTTCTGCTGTTATAGAAATAGAATTTTATGTTATGTTAAATTCTATAGATAAATTCAATGCTGAATTATTTTTAGCATGCTTTGGTATTGATGTCTCAATATAGAATCAAATATTATTGGTCAATCTTGGGAGGACAGAACAATTTTTAATCTGATAAGTCAACAGATATGTATGTATGTGCATATATAAAATATTGTTTTTAAAAAAGGTCTTAAATTGTGATTATGTAAATAAATGAATTTTTAAGATATTTTTGCATATATGTATTTATATAAAAAATTAGCTTCATTTATAATTGTTCTCATTTATAAGCAAGGGGATACTTGATATCTCTACTTTATTTTACCTTTGATATTTAGAAAATATGAAGGGCAACATTAAGTTATTGATATTTTATAAGTATAATGTAATAGTAGAATTATGTAATGTTACTATATTTTGATAGTATAGTTAAAGTAGTAATATATAATATACAAAGCAATTCATTTTTATATGACACTTTTTCATCAAGAATGATTTTATAAAAACAACCTCTAATACTTTTTCTATGTTCAGCAGTTTCTTCAAATAACAAATAATATCCAATATTATGATCTTTATTCTGTTTTATAATCTGTTATTTTCAAGATTTAATAATACTGGATTATGTGTAGTTCTCTTTTCCTCAGATGTCTATTACATAAGGAAAAGATTATTATACTTCAAACTTCTGCAACATTACTTACTAGTTTATTATTTGCTGAAAAAAAAATTATTTTTAGTATTTTGTTTCAAAGATTTTAGAATTGTTTTCTTCTGTTGCTTTGGTTTTAGAATTGTTTGAGTTGGCATATTCTCTAATGACATTTTAGAACAATTTAAAAATTTGAATAGTGTGTTTAGCCAACAATTTTTCTTGTGGACATCTTTTTTTGTTTTGTCTTTTCTTTAACATAAAACTTTTTAGTATGTTTCTCCCATTTTTTTAATTTGATGTCCAATTATAGAATTGAAATTGTGTCCAGAGTTCATGATGTTCACAGATATATAAATTCTAAGTACTTTTAACAGACATCAGTTAGTGTCAAGAAAAGTTAAAGTCCAACATTTTAATGTTATTGATTATAGCATTTATAGAAATTTTTAAAATTATGAGATTAGTTTTTGATAATTCAATTGATTTATGATATAATTAATGATTATATATTTCACTTACTTTCGTTTATTTGAATTCAAATACTTTTAAATAATTATTATAGATTTCATGGTGTTGGTAGCATATGTGATATAATTGGATAATAGCTAAAATAGGTGGACAATAAATCAATTATGTTAGCATTACATTCTTAACTCCAACAACAGGAATCGGCTGTGATACCTTCTACCTTCTTTAAACTGATAACAAATTTAACATTCTACAATTGATTGATTTTTTACTTAGATAAGTTAGATTTTAAATTAACAATTTTTTTTAAGATGATACTTACACATCCTTTTATATTATGAAAATATACAAATGTGTATATGGATATTCTTTATTGATAAATACACTGTTATTAACAAAACCCAAAAAGGAAATAAAAAATATGATGCAATAAATAATATCTGATGTGGTAATATCTCTTTGTATATATGAATTATAGCATATTTAGATTAAACTTAACTGGAAATAGAAATTGGTAAAAAAGAAGAACAAAATAACTACTTATAAATCTTATATACTCCTCTTTAAAATTTATACAATTTTTGATATTTTACAGAAATTTTTATCTTGATTTTTGTCATTTTAAAAATGTTTTTTTTTTTTTTTACTAAAAAGCTAATTATTTATCAGTGCAACTTACATACAATTATTTAAAATCTGATAATAATCTAATTTTTGGCTAATGATAATACCCCTGTCCATTATGGTTGTTACATTTGCATATATATTTCACACACAAAATACACAGATGGAAAATGATATTGCAACATCCTGAAGAATGATTTTGGCCTGTATACAAATAGAGGGACTAATTAATTTTGATTAACCCTCTTATTTTATAACCTGTGCACATTTATGAAATCATTTATTTCATCTTGGCTACATTACTTGTATCTTTAGTAAATTAAAACACATATTCAGGCTGTTGCAATTTTATTTTTTTTATCAACCAGTATACAAAGTATGATAAAAAAAGTATCATGACAGAAACTTTAAATTTTTATTAATTTCAAAATTCAAATTTGAAATGACGATGTGTTAACAGCTGAACAACTTGTATGATAGAGTGATGACGAATAAATGAGTAAGTGATAATTTAAAAAGAAATTATGAAGCCTGTCTTGATACTTTTTTATCAGAAATTTTGGCAAAACACAGTATTGTGCAAGTGCAGCACCCTCCAATATTCACCAGACCTAACTCCATGCAATTTTTTCTTGTATTCTAGAATAAAGAGTAAAATTTGAGAATGTGAAAGACATTAAAAGAAATATGATAAAATAGTTCCATACAATATCAACAGAGGAGGAGCTTCAGAGTTGCTTTGTCCAATAGAAAACCTGAGAGAGAATAAGTGTGTTAAATGTCAAGGGACCTATTTTAAAGAAAATTATTGTTTCATTCTGTCTTTGTAAATACAACTCCAGTCTTGATACTTTATGAACACATATTATATAACAACTGTTATGGGACAGTGGGGGAAAAATGGTAAAAATATATTGAATGTTGTCATTAAAATAGCATTTTATTTATACATAAGTTAAAAAAATTAATTTTGTATGTCTAAATGTCATTTCATTGACTAATAATAACATTTTAACAATCACTCAAACATAAAAGTTGTTAAAAAAATGTTTAATTTTCCCAAGTGTCTAAATTGTTTATTTTGTATATCTGAAATATTACTAGTATCAATAAGAAACAAAAAATTTTTGTTGGATTTTCCTTTTGGTTTTCCTCTGAAAATAAGCAGATGAGATAACCATATTTACATTTGATGTACTAAGATCACATGTAATTAAAGTTATTATAATAGTTCTTCATCTGTAAGTGAGTACTGTAATACTTTCACTTTCACTTTGAGACTGGTCTTCTTTAATGACAGGTTCTATTAGGATTACAATTCAAACTTCAGTTTTGGTTGTTGAGTTTTTGATTTATATTTTGTTTGCAAAGAGAATAGAACATTCATTGAGTGCTTTGACAGTCTAATAAGGAATTCTGTTTTGTCTGAACATCTCAACCAGTTCCAACACTGCCCTTGCTGACCACCAGTTAATTGGTCACTCATAGATGTATTCATGGCCAAAATAATGTACATAAATCACATGACATGATTATGAACTTTTGAGATCAAGTCATTCTGTTGAATTATATTACAGTATATTTTTGTAGTTTTTGGTTACAATTCAGTTGATTTATTTTGTATAAAATTATCTATTTTTCACTTAATTTCATGTTATTTTTAATAATTGAAGAGTAATTTTCACATATTATTCCTGATCTATTTTGTTTTAGTCTCCCATGATTTTTCTTTTCTTTAAATGTTTCAAATTTCTGAGTTCTACACAAGAATTGATGGATCCATCTGTCTAGGAAGGCAATTGATGTACCTGGTTTGGTTCTCAGTTTAATTATGGACAGAATCAACTTTGGCGGAATAGGCCAGTTCTTGAATGGCCATTTTTGGCCCAATAATTGCACACAAATATTGATGACAACTCTTGTGAAAAAGATGATTATGATACTTTCTATTTTCACTTTCTTTTTTGTTGAATTCAGTTGTTTTCTGCAATGGTCATGTTGTCTATGGTATCTTGCCAGACAAAAAAAATTTGCTTATATACACCAGGATAAAGCATATATATATATATATATATATATATAATATATATATATATGACTACTGTCCCCTAAAAAAAACTTGGCCCTGAAAAATATTCTTTTTTCTCATTTGACTTCCTGTCACCATAGTGACAGTCTTTTAATGTATACATTTTGTAAGGAAAATTTTTTTTTTTTTTTTTTTTTTTTTTTTTGAGAAAGAAAAAGATTCTACATTGTGAAAATTATTCTGTTATGTAATTCAAATTATTGATGATTATCCATCTGATGAGACTTGATTTTGGGGAGCTTTGTTAAATCAACTTAGATTTATAAAGACCCCAATTTTGGTCGAAATAAATTTATTATGGAATAACGGTGTTGGGTTTTTCCTTCCTTTCAAAGATAAATATCGCTCTGTATATAATCTAAAAAGATTATTATACACTGAGCTCTCTGTAGTGATTTAAAGATTCACTGTATTTATACATACTGAATCATACAATAATAATACAGTGTGTCTTAGATATCACATATAGAATCATCCCTTACTACCAAGTTTTGTTCACATCTATATATATATATATATATATATATATATATATATATATATATATAAAGTTTTGATTGAGGATGATAACAGTTATCATAACATAATTATGTTGCAAAAATGTTAAAATCCTTTTATAAAATAAACCTATTTATATTTTTTTATTTTTTTTATTTTTATTTTTTTCATATTGCCTGCCTCCCATGAAATAAATAGAATGTATGTTCCTGTGAAGAAATTCATAAATACTATTTGAGGATGAAATTACGTTTATCAAAGCATGTCTACATTGTAAAATTGTAATGATGTTATTGAAAATTTTACAAAAATGCAGGGTTTTTCTTTTCCTTTTTTTTTTTTTTTTCACAATTTAAAGATTGTTGTTTATGATTTATACTGTTTTTTCTTGTCTTTTTTTCTTTTTCTTTTTTTTTTCTTTTTCTTTAATGATATAGCTATTTGCAATATATGGTAAGAAAAGAAACGCTTTCTGGAAATCACTGCCAATGCTCTTTTTGAAATATTTTTATATTTTTTTTATTCTCTCACCCTCACTCTTTGCTGTAATGATCACCTTTATCATAATCACTATTATTATTATTTCTATTATTTTATTATCATCATTTTGTTGTTATATTGTCATTATCATCACCTTCATTTTTCACCTCTTTATCATCATTATTATATTATCGCTGTTAATACTTATGTTTACTTTTATATATATATATATATATATATATATATATATGAAATTTTATGAGTACACCTCAATTTTCCATCTGACCTTGGTGCTGGTGTTTTTTCATTACAGAAGGCTGTGTGATGAGGATGATGAGCTGAGCGAAGTGGAGCCCGATGCAGTACCAACAGAAGTACGTGATTGGTTGGCACTGACCTTCACCAGATCAATGAACAACATTAAACGGAAAGGGGAAGAGAAACCAAGATTTAGGAGCGTTGCAAATGTTATTCGAGCTGGGATTATGGTAGATAGGTAAGTGAAAAAATGTTCACCTTAATAAATACAAAATGATGTCACAATTTAAACACAACAGATACAAGGCTCCTTATAAAAAAATAATGATAATAAAAAATGAGATGTTAAGATTTAAATGCATTACTCGACCTGTAGAACCCCAGGGTCCAGTTTACTATACAGCATTTCTTGCTATTTACAAACTGGTTGCTAGGCAACTTCTAGACCAAGAAGCAACTTTGCTACATCTGATATTTGGTCTATATAGGCATTCCATTGGAGGCATGTGGTGTAATGGCTATCGTCATAGGAAATGGACTTGACAAACCATGTTTCAGTCCTGGATGAGGCTGTTTGCAATTTCACATAGTGCTAATACCCTTGGGAAAGGTATACATTCAAACATTCTCCATCCAGCTATGGATAAATAGTAGGGCAGACTGGGCTATTTAACCTTGATTAGGAAACCAGTCTAGAAGAAGGAAAACTCTGAATTCAAAATCTGTTAAATTCAGATGAAGAAATTGACCATGTGTCACATCCTAATTGTGTGGAGGGGTTGGTAAATATATACATGGGCATTCCATAACTAGTGAGTTTAATTTTCACTGAGTGCATCATATTTCTGAACTTGTGCCACACATTTGGGTACCTGGAGTTAAAAACATCAGATACTTGTGCTTCATCAAACATGTTAAAAAGTAGCATTAAGAATCTGATGTTAGAAGCACCATACGACCTCAGATTATAGGGAAAGATATAAAATACTCTAGTGATCGCAAAAAAGAATAAAAGCTAACACCAAAGATTTTTATCAGTAATTTTTTTTTTTTTTACTCAAGTGTCAAGGGGAAGGCCCAAAAGTGCTATAAGTGTATTTGAGTTGGGATCATGGTGTATAGATAAAACTGCTTTGTTAAATAAAAATTATCTACCAAACTGATTTGATCACCCCTTTTTTTTTTTTTTTTTTTTTTGAAGACTCTATGCTGAGATAAAAAAATCAGCAAAGCTGAAATAGGTTTGACTTGTACTTTCTTTCATCTTTTTAAGTTTAATTTCTTTTTATCACAATTAACTTAAATTGTTATTTCTATGACAACAAGAAACATCACACATCAGAGAAATTGGTAAAGGATCTTTTTTGCCACAGGAAAACCTATTTATCCATTCTAACAGTATTATCAATTATACTATAAAAGCAAACAAGTGTAAATCATGCCTATAGACCTATATATCATCTATGATCTTGTCAGTGGCTCTTGTTAATGATTTACAATGCTTCATCTAAATCTCAAAATAAATAAAAGTTGATACTAATTTTACCAGTGCAATTTTTTTTTAAATATGGTGCTGTGAGACACCAAGAATAGAGTAACTGATAAACTGTTAGCTAATAATTTTTCATAGATTTGTTGGTTAAAAGCAGCTGGTATGTTTAACCAGGCTTTCAAGATTCGAATGTGATGTGAGTTTGAATCTTACTAATGTTGCATAGCCATGGCACTAAATCGATATATATAGTCATTGGTCATAATTCTAGTGTCTCTCACTGAGTTCCATCACATTCTACTACATTTAGAAACAACACTGAGACATTTTCTTGTGTACATATTTTTTTTATTCCCCTGGATATTTCTTACCTTGATGCATTGTCAGCCTGCTTGCAAATGGGTACAGTAAAGATAGAAAGACACATCTACCCAAATGGGCAGATACCCTCAATTGAACTCCCTTCTCAGATAGAGAAATGATCCTCTATATACATCTCCCTAAGTCATTAAAAAATCATTAGACTTTAATTCTGGTTGTTTCTAGAACATTTCAAATCTGTTAGTTTCCTATTTTAAACCCATGACTTAAAAATCCTTAGATTTGATCTGACCTGACCATCTTCATCAACATCAAAAGCAACAAAAGATGGCAACTACACTGTACTCTCTTTCACTCTGTGGAATCTATTTATTTATTTATTGATCCACTTAAGATTGGTTGGACATTCTTTTTTTTTTCTTATTACCCTCCTAACATAATGTAACAACTAATAGTTTACTCTTTATTATTTCTGATTTGTGTTGTTTATTCATTATCATAGATTTATTATCTAAGTGAACTATGACAAAAAAAAGACAAAACAAGATGAAATAAAATACAAGGCAAAATTAAGGGTAGCTCTATAATTATTCAACTTTATCATCAGTATTTTTCTTGATCTCTTCAGCCAAAAAATGGGTTTTATGCTGCACTGCAGTTCTATACTATTGCTTCAATGCTTTACTATTCTATATTATTTGAAAATCTAATGACTTAAATCCATGGTCTACAGTCAGAAAACTTAGCTCTATTTATATTAATTACTATCATTAAAATGAGTCATATGAAAAAGACATATTATTACTGTATTATCAAATATTGTCTTTCTTTTCTTTTTCTTTTTTCTTTTGACGTTTAAATGTTAAAAGATGATTTGTTAAATTCAAGGATTTCATGCTGGGTCCCAGTTTCTGCTGTAGTAACAGTCAAAGTACTTTGTACATATTCTTTCTTCCCTGTTAGAATAAAAACTTTTGTAATGTCTTATAACTTGTGGTCTATAAATCAAGACTTTTTACTAAGGAATCAAAATGTTGAAAGAAGAGGACAGGCATTTATGATAAGGGATAGATATTTAAAGACAGCCATCAGTGACCTTCTTTATTGGAGTTTGGTCATTTCACAGATTGCCTAAAACAAACTTGGTAATCTACAGAATGCCTATAAATATACATACAAATAGTTTGATTTTTATACTTTGCCTTGAAGTCTTAGGCATTTTATGAAATAGTTATTATTATTTTACATTTAATTGGTTATATAAATGTTTGTAAAGTGATTGAAAGTTTATGCTGTTTATATATGTGCCTTCTAAAATGTGTCACATCTGATTGATAAGAAAGGCTCGAAAAATTCTACAAGAATGTTAAAGACTTTTTACTAGATTTTATATTAGTGTTTTTTGTTCAATTTATAATTATCAGAAGTTTTAAAACTGTTTATCACAAGCTTTGAACAGTGAAAAATTTAGAAAACTTCAATGGGCAAACGATTGAAATTTATATTTTTTCTTCTATATTAAAGGTTATTTGAATTGAAAAGGTTATGTTTCTATTAGTTTTAAAGTAAAAGAATCAAAGGAAAGAAAAGTAAATACATTTATTATTATTGAGATGTTGTTTGTGTATAGATTGTATCTATTTAAAATTATTTCCTCAGAATCTACCGGCGAATGTCAAGTTCAGTTGGCTTGCAAATTCCTCAGAATGTACTCACGGTATTAAAGGTAAGTTTTGGCCGTTTTTTAATGAAATAATATCATTTCCATTATTCTATATCATTTCTATGCATTGGATCATTTCCGTCCACTAAGGACGGTGGCGTAGTGTCCAAAATAAATTAAAAAATTTTTTATCTGGATCTGTGCAAGTGACTCTGCAGACCAATTGTTGAGTGACAGTCTTTGGTGCACTGAATGCACACAAACTGTGATGCTTTCTGGGGCTGCTGGCTTTTCTCACTCTTTCTGGCTCTCTTTTCTGTCGAGGCTACTCTCCTCTCTGCTTCACCCCTCTTCGCCTCACCCCTCTCTATGCCTTGCTTAACATTGAGGCACCAGGCTGCTCTATTTTTTGCATCTACCTCCCACATGTTTGTGTCAATATGGCATATCCTCATAACTCTCCTGCAGATATCTTTAAATTGTAGGTTTGGTCTACCAACTGGTCGGGGGCCTTTTACTAATTCACCGTTCAAAAGATCTTTTGGGATGCGTCCATTTTCCATTTAAAATTGGATATCATTTCTATGATATCCAATTTATTTCATAAATGATGCAAAGATGGTTGAATTTATGTATGTAAATTTTATCTTAGAATATTAATAATTTGGCTAAACTGTTCGCAGAGTCATCAATATTTGGCAGTTGAAATGTTTGTGTCATATGCTTATTTAGTGTTGAAACTTATTTTGTGGGATAAATATTACAAATTTCTCCTTTTGGGGATTTTTGAAAAGTGAAGCGTTTTTCAAATCAATCCTCATACACTTGAAGAATTGAAAGCTAACATTAAAAGATAATCAAACAAAAAAGCAAAAGGTGGCTGCAAATGGAACAGGTATATTGACAGGAATCTGGGGGAAAGGAAATCACTTTCTATGTGGATTGAAAAATTAAAATGGATGCAACTTTTTTTTATCTTTGAAATATTTCAAATATAAGCTTTCATAAGTCAATGCCTTCTTTCTTTTTTTTAAACATTGTATGTGTGGGTATATATATATATATATATATATATATATATATATATATATATATATGCACACACATTGTGTGGGTATATGTATATATATATATATACACACACATACATATATATATATGTATATATACGCACACATATTGTGTGTGGGTATATATAAAGATGGTTTCCACTCAATAAATGTTGACAGTACATGTTCCATCCCTTACTTTGTGGCTTATCACTGACTTTAAAACTTTCTAAAAACCTTTTTTTCATAAGAACTTTTTCTCCTGACGATGATCTAAATGTCGAAACTAGTTGAGAACAATCAAAAGAAATATTCTTAGTTATCTTATCACTTTTGTTCGTCTTTATATATATATATATATATATATATATATAGCCTACTTATACAAAATATTTTATACTTATACAAATATTTTAGTGTATAAATATAATTCTGCTTCAGTATACAACCTGATGATCAGTTATTAGAGAGCAAAAGATAGGAAATTAACTACTTAAATAAAGATCAGTTTGACTGTTTCTGTTCATTTCTTTCTTTCTTTGTCTATTTGTAACCTCTGCTAAGATAAGAGTGTAGTATGTGTGCACTCTACCTATTATCAAAGTGCCACTCCCCAGCACTTTGGCCTTGAATCAAAGATCATGTTTGCTGTATCTACAGAAATCTAATTCAATATGTTATAAAAAGTTAAAGATTAATATAATCATCTATATATTTTTCTGGTTTTTATTATTTTGTATTTATTTATTAGGAAATATTAAATGTTATGCACTTCAAAATGATACTACAACTCTGTACCATAAAAGTTGTTACATTTGCATATATATTTCAATCACTAATTGTAAAAACTTTTATGTGACAAATGTAGTAATTGTTTTAAGGAGATGCTTGTGGAGTAATGGTTACTGTTGTAAGAAATGGACATGGTGACATGAGTTCAAATCCTAGACAAAGCTGTTTAAAATTCATATAGCACTAATACTCTTAAGAAAGGTTCACTTATTCTCCCTCCACTTATAATAGCAGAGCAATTGACTCTTTAACCATTTGGCAGCTGGTCTATGAGACAGAAAAGTCTGAATTCAAATCTGTTAAATTCCACTTAAAAATTGACCTTGTGTCATATCCTGTTCATGCAGAGGGGTTTGTAAAGACATACATCTTATTATAATGGAGATTGTGTGTTTTTCTGTCTGTAACCGAAACTATATTCCTACTCAAGTCAAAATTCTCTTAGTTATTGACATCACATTCTCCATGATTTTATTTTTATCTAAACCTCAATTATTAATAAAATTGTCTTACATTATTAATACTGTTAACTATGTCTACATACTGACAATATGCAATTATATTTATATATACAAAAAAATAGCGGTTTACAGTGTGAACTAATTTGCATATTAATATTAAAAAATCGAATTTAATAAATATGTGCTTAGTATTATTGATTTCTAACTGTTTGGTTTTATTTTAATAAATATAAGCAAAAATCTCTTCAATGAATCTTAAATGAAATCCATTAACAAGATAAAATAACTGTCATTTTATTCTTTACTTCCTCTTTTAACTAAATACTTAAATTAGAAAAAATAACAATGAAAGACAAGAGTGATGGAAGAGTAAGTTTCAGTTGTTCCATTTTTTATTATATTCCCTCTGTTTCAAATCTTTTATTATACTCCCTCTGTTTCAAATCTTTTTATCTGTATTCTTATTTAGTTTCGTTAGCCTTTCTAATTTAAAACAATATTTTATTACATTAAAACTTAAATACTTGCACCCGGAGGGTGCATATATTTGCTAGTGTTTTTAAAATAGCTGTGAGGTTTCCATGAATGCAGATACTACACTTTGATCCTAAGTAGAATTTCCATGGATCTTAGGCAGAACATACAGAACTTACAAACTGATCCTAGTCAGAAATGCCAATCTATATATAAATAATCCTGTCTATTTTTTTTATAGAAACTTTGCCAGTTTATTTAGATTTCATAATCTTTATTTAATACTAAAAAGAAAAGAACACAAAACTAATAACAGAAAATAACCAAGCAAAAGCTTAACATATTGTATATTTTTATCAAATACTACCTATTTGTAAATACTTAAACTTTTGGATTACTTATTTAGATCCTGGTCTTTAAATCCATTATAAAGTGTCTGATCCTGAGCAAATTATCGTGTTAAGTAGTCTGATAGGTAAAATTGAAGTCTTCCGTGTTTGTGTGTGACAGAAACAGAGAGAAGTTTAAATGTGTCAACCGGATAAAAAGCCAAAAATAAAAAGATTTTGCGAGTTGAAAAGGAAAAGGTCTGAAGATTCTTATTATTGGTGGAAATGCACAGAGACTCAATAAATCTCACTTAGAAACATCAGAATCCTTTTGCCTAATGGAGTCATCAATCATTTTGTATATAATTACTAACAGGAAAGTCATAAACAGGACTGTATAAATTCCTAGGGAGAATTTTCATCACCTTTCTCCACAGGATAAACATATTTATCACTGCAAATGAACAGTGTCTAAAAAAATAAACATCATCATCGATTTGGATGATTTATTCTCACCAATATTTCTATTCAATGTTAAATTTATATCGGCAAAGTTTTGCCCAAAAGTTGTTTCTGTTTCAGTTATCAATTATTTAAATGCTTCGTAAAATATTCCTATTTTATAAAATATTAAATGATAAGAAGCTGAATATTTACAGAAAGAAATTAATACAAGTGAATATCTATAATTTAATAATCTTTATTAAACAATTAAAAAAAATGAAATGATATAGAAATGCTTCTAAGAAAATAGATGCTCAAAAGGCTTTATGAACTCAAATATAAACATGTGGTAATTTTGTGTTTTTCCAATTACCAACAATTTGAACAAGAAGATTAATGCAATATAGAGATATGTCTTGTCAAAACAATAATCCAAAGATGTTTTAACTCTTAACGGCTTATACCGCCTCATTCCGCCCAGCTGGAAGTTACATTCGTTTTCCTAATTCACCCCAATGATAGCCTTTGTTTAAATGTAATATTAAACATATTTAGAAGTCTCTATTTTTAGGGAAATAACAGGTAACTTTAAATGAAAAGGAAATTTTTAACCATTTTTTGATAAATCCTTAGAGGAATGGAGCTCTGACTTAGAAAATTCTCAACAGGATGTTAAGAGTTAAAGACTGGCCAAAGTACCTTTTAGAGACACCAATGGACTGTTTGTATGTGTTAAATAGTTATTACTTACAACTTGTCTCTTAACGGTCATAATTTTTATTCATATTTTTTATAGTTAGCTTGTATTTTTCTTAAATGTGTATGGCTGATAGATTGTTTAGCTTCTGCATAACTGGTCTGAGGAGATGAAAGATATTTCTTTTCCTTAACCTTTAGAATCCTGAGCCCTCAATCCCAGGGGTCCTGGCTGAAAAATAGCTGAAAATGTATTATATTGTAATCTGTTATCTAAAAGTCTTGCAGAAATAGGAATATCCAGGCCAGTGTTCAGGTTGACCAGATATATTTACTTCTAGATAGTGGCACAAATAACTTTCTGTATTGTAAGGGTTAATATGGTTAGAATAATCCATTTCTTTGGTTTTGGCATATTTCAAAATCATTTTGTTTATTGCTATATATTGGCTGGCATTCAAGGAAAATTACTTAAATTTTTGTGTTTGCTATTTCTGTACATCAGCTACTGCTCATTTTGGTTTCCATAGCAACAATTCTATATTCAAAAGATTAGTGAGGAACAAATCTACTCAAGGGAAGGTAATCAAATATCTTTCACGCAACAATCCTGAAATTTTTAATAATCAACACGTATCACTGACACATTAAACAGAAGATTGAACCACATGACTTGAGAATTCCAGTCAAATTATTAAGCAAGAGTCTTCATTCTAATCAGAACATTTATTTCTCTAATTGGATTCTAGTAAACCAGTTCTAAAGGAAGTCTTCAGAGCAATGTCAATTTTCCATCAACTAGTAATAATAAGGAGCTTGGCAAGATCAGATTGACTCCTCATTTATCTATAGTTACCAAATCCCCAGGAATTGGATGACAGACTAAAGAGCTGCTAGTCCAAAGATCTAAAGTTTGGTATGTCTATTTGCTAAAAGTTCTATATTTGCTGATTTTCAAATCAGATATTTGCTTCTTCAGATGGAATTA
Source organism: Doryteuthis pealeii (assembly GCA_023376005.1). Classification (NCBI taxonomy): domain Eukaryota; kingdom Metazoa; phylum Mollusca; class Cephalopoda; order Myopsida; family Loliginidae; genus Doryteuthis; species Doryteuthis pealeii. Next base: position 59,968,548 of record CM042166.1, read on the forward strand.
TAGTTAATGAGATACACTGAATATTGAAATATGGAACTCATAATAAATGTTCCAGTGCACAAACAACTGTTACTTGAAATTTACATGGCCGAAATATGTTACATACTCTGGTTTTCAAAATTATCTAAATTTGTTTAATTATAGTTCTATACTAAAGTTAGTTTAGTGAAGCACATGGCCACAATTGAGATTGTTGATCAAATTCAATAAAATAATGATCATCTTGAATGCTAATTTGTTAACCATTGATTGAGAATGGAAATAAACCAAAGGACAATTCTAAACTATAGATTTATTTTTATTTTTAAGAAAGAATTTTAAAAGATCTAAAAAGTATTTACAGATTTGAAGAAAGCTCAAATGAATTACTATATCTTTTCATTCTTTTTAATTTAAAAAATGAATATTAATTGCTGAATTATAAATATTCACTTTTGTTTATTTTTATAAATATTCAAGTTCTTATCATTTAATCAATTAGAAAATATGAATATTTTACAAAGCTGCTAAATATTTGATGACCTCAACAAAAATATAACTTTTACTGTTGTGATAATCTTTGCTAGGTTTATAATTAGATAATAGAAATATTGGTCTGAATAAATCATCTAAAGCTATGATGATGATATACATGATCTGTCAGAATAATGTCTCAGGTTTAGAACATAAATAAAAAAGACAACATAGATCTAATTCAAAATTTAATTTTACTATAAAGAAATGCTCAGAGTAAAAGTTAGATGGGAACTACATAAGGATGCTGCATGTTGTCTTGAACAAATCTTGGAAATAGCACCCACTGTTTTTTAAGCAATTGTATGGCCACTTGCCTCCTATCACACAAGCATCCAAGTAAGGCAAACATGCTGGACACTGCAAGGATGAACTCATAAGTGATGTTCTCTTGTAGGCACCTACACATGGATCCACCAGTGCAGGATGACCAGCAAAAACCTACATCAATCAGCTCTGTGTGGATTCTAGATGCCATGTGGAACACCTGCTAGTGGCAATGACCAATAGGGATGCAATTTTGTTTTATTATTGTCATCAATTTGTTTTAAAGATTATATCATCCAAATGCTTCCCCTCATGAGTGATACACCTGTAAAGCCTCACCTTGAAGTAGCACGTGCCTTGTCATTGCTGTGATTTGATGACAAATAAAATATTTCTGTTCATCAATTGTCTGCAGCCTCCAAGTTATTCACAGAAAAAAAGGAATTTCAAAGAGGAAGATCTGGTGTGCAAAATAATTGCTCCATCACCATTCTTTTTTAAATAGGCTTCAATCACAAACACATATTGTTCACCATTCCATGCTATGATGGTAACTAAAATGGCATGGCTACCGCTGCTCAAAGATATACTTGCTCATTTCTACTAGTATCTGTGTGGTGGCAATTTTAATTCCAGATCAATCTGCTGGGCCTTTTCATATCGAACCATAATCTAATTCCCTGTTGCAGTAGGATGATTTTTTATAGATTTGCTGTACCATATACAAAAAAAAGGTACCAATTTGAACATGATAGGACAGATGGTCTGTACCAGTAAGCCAGTCTTGCTAATGGGTTATCAGATGACATTTCCAAAGTGCAACAAATGTGTTAGTGTTTACAATGCAGCTATGATCTTTTAAGATATTGTGTGTCTCTATTGCTTTTTGATTGGGGCATTACTTATTTCTTGCAAAAAATGAAGAACAAAGAATTACTTTGAAATTTTATCTTTAGGTATAAGGTCTCTTGACTAATGCAACATATAAAATTACTCTCAAATCCATAGGAAACATTTATTGTTAAATATAGACTTATATTAGTCTTTTTTTTTCTTTCAATCTATTTAACTCTACTTATTATTTCTATTATATCATCATTATATGAACCTTTTAGTCAGCCCTTACCCCATGCCTATAAAACATGGGATAATGGGCCTTATCCTGCTATGCTGTCACAAGATATGTTGTTGGGGAGTTTGATTTCACAGCTGAACAACTTATATAATAAAGTAACGACGTCTTGAAAAGTCAGTGCCAATTCTTGATAGTTTTTTATCTGTATTTTTTGGCAAAATACTTCTTTACCAGACCCTAAGCTACATGCGACTTTCTTGTTTCCTAAACTAAAAATTAATCTCAAAAATAAGATTTGATGATATTAAGATAATATAAAAGTGTAATTTTATATTCTATCAAAAGAATTTCAGAGGAAAACTTGCTGAAACAAATTGTGTTCAATGTCAACAAGACTATTTTGAAGAAAATTAACTTTTTCATCTATCTAACCTGATAAGTTATATTATAACACTTTGTACATTTTCACATATTAATCCTTATATCTCTTATGTTTCTACCTACATATGAGGCACCTATTGTGTAATGGTTATTATCATAGGAAATGGACATGGCAACACAGTTCAAATCTTGGATGAGGCTGGTTGCATTTCATATAACACCCTTGGGAAAAGTATGCATCCAACTATTCTCCCTCCAGTTATGAACTTTGGTATGAGAAGAAAAACACTGAATTCAAACCTGTTAAACTCCACCTAAAAGTAGACCTTGTGTCACATCCTGCTCATGTGGAGGGGTTGGTAAATACATACATATGAAAGGATATTCAGTTTTCTTATAGAAAAATATTCCATAAAGAAATTATTAAAGTAAAAGTATAAAATATACCCTAGCCTCTTTATTCTGATTATATTGGGATATTCAACTATAATAGATAAAGCCTGATTTCACAGCTGAGCAACTTATATAATAAAGTAACGACGTCTTGAAAAGTCAGTGCCAATTCTTGAAAGTTTTTTATCTGTATTTTTTGGCAAAATACTTCTTTAGCAGACCCTAAGCTACATGCGACTTTCTTGTTTCCTAAACTAAAAATGTAATAATTTAATGAATATACTTGCCATAACCATGCAGATCATTTTCTGGCTTTTTCTCATAGCAAAATCATTACAAAATATAAGTTGTTTTAACTATTATCTTAATAGTTCTAAATGGGGTAATGGAAAGAGAACTTGAAGGTTTTAAACACAGCTGTGTTGTTACTATTCCACAATATCCAGAAATGTTGAGTTTTAGTGACATTTAACAAAAAAAGAAAAAAAAAGAAAATTGTATTTTTTGACAGTTGGATGTAAGTGTCATTGCTTAAGATACGTGCACAGCAAAATGTTTCCTCCTTGCTGTTTGATTTTTTTTTTTTTTTCATTTTATAATGATATATGATATCTTTCACCACTCAAAGTGAAAAAAATATCCCTGTTTGATTTTTTTTTCTTTGAATAACAGTAATTTGGATTTGCACAAATCAATACTACGGAAATTCTTTGCACCCTGCTTCCTTTATCGAACAAACTTGTACAATTCAAAACGTCTTTTCTCTTTGCTGAATATATTTTGCACTTGTCAGCAGTTGATTTTTAAAAGTTAAAAAATAACAAAATTTTATTTGTAAGTGTAAAGAAGTGGCTCAGCCTCATACACATGTATCAAGAAGAAATTGATCACCACTCTATTTCAAGATCTCATATTGATATTTATAACCCTACATGAATATCTGATAACATACATCACTAACCTGGCATCAGTTTTCAAAATACATAAGCTGTCATCTCTGACTCTAACTTTTGAGTTGAAGTATTCAAATGGAGAAAAAAAAAAAGATTATATTTTAAGATGAATATTTTGATTTTTTTAAATACAATACTAACCATAAATGGAGAAGTTTATTTGAATGAGAATTTTTCTTCTTCATGGAAAATAGTAATGTGTCACATATTTAAAACATTTACCAATATGTTTCAGATCATTTTAGATTTTTAGCTAAGCTCACTTGTAAGATCTTGTTTCATCAATATTCTAGAAACACATAGTTTTTTTCCTGAACTATGTACTGTGTCATGTAGCTTTGCTCCAAAATAAAGTGCAAAAAAAGTCAGCGTAAAAGAAATGGCTCATATTGCAGCAAATCATCAGACAAGTTTGGAACAGAAATTAAACATTTATTTTCTATTATTAAACATTAGGATTGGGTTTGAAAATCAAGCATGAAGAGTTACTGACATATATTAGACTTGCAGCAGCTACCCAGCATCGCCTGGGTAGAGGGGGATTTTTAAAGTTAGTCCGCAGATCCATTATTACTGAATCGTGAGTTGAATCCTCGTGGGATGCCCATTAAAATTCCTATGTAAAAAAAAATAGACCTTGCCGCCTGGGTAGAGGGGGATTTTAAAGTTAGTCCCGCAGATCCATTATTACTGAATCGTGAGTTGAATCCTCGGATGCCCATTAAAATTCCTATGTAAAAAAAAATAGACCTTGCATTGATCCAACCATCGCCAGTCCGCAGATCCATTATTACTGAATCGTGAGTTGAATCCTCGTGGGATGCCCCATTAAAATTCCTATGTAAAAAAAATAGACCTTGCATTGATCCAACCACTCGCCTGGGTAGAGGGGATTTAAAAGTTAGTCCCGCAGATCCATTATTACTGAATCGTGAGTTGAATCCTCGTGGGATGCCCCATTAAAATTCCTATGTAAAAAAAATAGACCTTGCATTGATCCAACCACTCGCCTGGGTAGAGGGGGATTTTTAAAAGTTAGTCCCGCAGATCCATATTACTGAATCGTGAGTTGAATCCTCGTGGGATGCCCCATTAAAATTCCTATGTAAAAAAAAATAGACCTTGCATTGATCCAACCACTCGCCTGGTAGAGGGGGATTTTTAAAGTTAGTCCCGCAGATCCATTATTACTGAATCGTGAGTTGAATCCTCGTGGATGCCCCATTAAAATTCCTATGTAAAAAAAAATAGACCTTGCATTGATCCAACCACTCGCCTGGGTAGAGGGGATTTTAAAAGTTAGTCCCGCAGATCCAAATCATGAGTTGAATCCTCGGGATGCCCCATTAAAATTCCTATGTAAAAAAAAAATAGACCTTGCATTGATCCAACCACTCGCCTGGGTAGAGGGGATTTTAAAATTAGTCCCGCAGATCCATTATTACTGAATCGTGAGTTGAATCCTCGTGGGATGCCCCATTAAAATTCCTATGTAAAAAAAAATAGACCTTGCATTGATCCAACCACTCGCCTGGGTAGAGGGGGATTTTTAAAAGTTAGTCCCGCAGATCCATTATTACTGAATCATGAGTTGAATCCTCGTGGGATGCCCATTAAAATTCCTATGTAAAAAAAAATAGACCTTGCATTGATCCAACCACTCGCCTGGGTAGAGGGGATTTTTTAAAAGTTAGTCCCGCAGATCCATTATTACTGAATCGTGAGTTGAATCCTCGTGGGATGCCCCATTAAAATTCCTATGTAAAAAATAGACCTTGCATTGATCCAACCACTCGCCTGGGTAGAGGGGATTTTTAAAAGTTAGTCCCGCAGATCCATTATTACTGAATCATGAGTTGAATCCTCGTGGGATGCCCCATTAAAATTCCTATGTAAAAAAAAATAGACCTTGCATTGATCCAACCACTCGCCTCCCGCAGATCCATTATTACTGAATCATGAGTTGAATCCTCGTGGGATGCCCCATTAAATTCCTATGTAAAAAAAAATAGACCTTGCATGATCCAACCACTCGCCTGGGTAGAGGGGGATTTTTAAAAGTTAGTCCCGCAGATCCATTATTACTGAATCGTGAGTTGAATCCTCGTGGGATGCCCCATTAAAATTCCTATGTAAAAAAAAATAGACCTTGCATTGATCCAACCACTCGCCTGGGTAGAGGGGATTTTAAAAGTTAGTCCCGCAGATCCATTATTACTCAATCATCCTCGGGGATGTCCCGTTAAAACTCCTATGTAAAAAAAAATAGACCTTGCATTGATCCAACCACTCGCCTGGGTAGAGGGGGATTTTTTAAAGTAGTCCCGCAGATCCATTATTACTGAATCGTGAGTTGAATCCTCGTGGGATGCCCATTAAAATTCCTATGTAAAAAAAATAGACCTTGCATTGATCCAACCACTCGCCTGGGTAGAGGGGGATTTTTTAAAGTTAGTCCCGCAGATCCATTATTACTCAATCATGAGTTGAATCCTTGGGATGTCCCGTTAAAACTCCTATGTAAAAAAAAATAGACCTTGCATTGATCCAGCCACTCTGAAAAGAAATGTTGATGTCTACTATTTAAAATATTAAACACACAAAAAAAAATCCATGCTGTTATCATTTGAATTTTATTTTTTAATTATCTTCACGAATATAAATCAAATCTCTATTATTTTTGCTCAAAAACCAAGCCCTCGTGATATTTAATGTGTATATATATTTACTTTGTCGTTAATTGTTTTATTTTCGAAGTTTCCTCCAGATATACATATGCACACAACTGACCTTTATATATATTATATATATATATATATATATATATAGATTTCTATTGAAGATTATTCTTTAGTACATGAAAAATCTTTAACTATTATCCAGTTTCCCACTTCATATTTATGTTAATTGGGATTTTCTAGCTCAGAGAGGGGACAGTTTAGCTCAGTCGGTAGAGCGTCCACCTAAGAAGCACAAGATTCCCGGTTCAATACCAGCCCTCAACAACTCATTGTATGAGTAGCACAGGGATTTGTGCCATAAAGCTGATGGTCTTATTTCTTTGAAGAGGTGCAGTCAGTGTATTTTAAAGCTCCAGACAACAGGGCTGTTTTTTACCTGTATGATGGGATATTTCAAAGTTCACTATCTATGTCTTTCATCTACTGTAACAATATTAGAAGTGATTTGATAACCTTGAGTAACATTTTACAATAACAAAAAATTGAATCCAAACATAACTTTATTATAGAGTAATTTTTCTTATCAACAAATTTTTATTGAAATGCAATTGTTTTTATAAGTGATAGTGACTATGACAATTAATGGTAGACAAAATTGGAAATGAAAAAATACATCAATCATTGAAACAACTAGTCTATAAAATTGAACTTTAAGGAAAAGGTTCTTGAATTATATTCAGATGAATTCAATTTGCTAGTGAGTCTTGTTGTTTTTTTTAGTTATTCTAATAATTCAATCTGTAGGTTTATGTTGTCATGTTGGGTTTGTTGATTCTTTGAGTTTCCTTGATACTTGTAGATATTTTGCTAACACCTATTTTATATATATATTATATATATATATATATATATATATACATACATATATACATACACACACACACCACACACACACACACACACACAGATGCTGATAGGTACGCATCCTGTGTTCCTGATGCACAAAAATCTAAAAGACACAGTAAAATCGGATCCATGCATCCCAGTGTTTTTCTATTTTCTTCCCTCGCCATTTCAAGCTCACTGTAAATACATTGCATTGTTTCTTGGAAATGAATTACACAGGATTGGTTACAAGGTAGGAGTAAGCTTTAGTTGGGACCCATAAATTTTCCCAGGGACTCATTAAAAGCAAATATGTGCATCCCAGGACACACTAAATCAAAAAGCTATCAGCATCACTGTATATATATATATATATATATATATATATATTAATAAAGTCATCCACAGACACGTGTTTCGGCATATCATGCCTCTTCAGTGTGGCTAGACACAACTGCCCTTGGGTAGGGTCGAACTCAGACTGACTGCATGGTAGTCCAATATCTTATCCCCTCGCCCACTGACAGCTGATGCGGGGACTGGTGTTTTTAAACTATTAAATACATAGGAATGTATTTTTCGGTCACTGAGAGATCAAGTAATAATTGATGGACCTGAAGCTACCAGAAGAAAATATATATATATATATATTATATATATATATATATATATATATATTCTTCTGGTAGCTTCAGGTCCATCAATTATTACAGAGTTGTTTTGCTTTTTTTCTTTCTTTTCATATATAAGTATTTGTCAGGTTATATAATGCATGGTATTCTGTTAATGCATTAACAAAGATATCACAATATTTTGGTGTTTGGCAATTGTTATGCTAATTTGTACTTATAATTACCACTATTAATGCTGCTACTGATATAAATATAGTCAACCTGGAGCTACGATACTTAGTTGAATTTTTTCATATAGAAAAGGCAATGAAAATTGAGAATATGATATTAACAACAACTGATCATAAATTCTCAAACATTTTTATTTCTAATCTGATAATATTTTGAAAATATCTGATCACCTAGATCCACAAATCTGGAACAAGATCAATATTTTAAAAAGAATGTGACAGAATGATCCAAGTAATAATTTATTTGAATTCTATATTGTGAGCCTTGTGTAGAAAATAGAATTGGTGACCCAAATTCAAACCCTGAGCATGGCTGTTTGCAGTTCACATTGCTCTAATACCCTTGGGAAAGATATGCATATAGCTATTTTCCCTCCACCTAGGGGTAAATATTAGGGTGGACTGGACTCTTTAATCAATCTAGGGAAGGAAAACTCTGAATTCAAAACCTGTTAAACACTTTTTCTCTGAATGTTTGAGATGAGGCTTAAAGATTAGTATTATTAGTGTTATTCGGACTATTGTCCCCATCTTCATTGTTATTTGTACAACGTTTCGGCCGATATACCCTCCGGCCTTCTTCAGGTATTTTTTGTCGGACTCGGGAACCTTCTTTTCGAACTCGGGAACACATGGCCGAGTGGATTAGGCAGTTGGGTTAAAAGACAGTTCTAAGTGACAGTTATCTCTGGTTCCCGAATTCAATCCTGAGTGAAAGCAGTTAGAAAAATAATTAATTAGCACAACTCCTACCCCAGCTATGGTTGGCGGAATGAGAACAGGATACCCCCGTGGAATAAATAAAGGGTTAGGTTCAAAGTTCCGTGATGGCTCCCGAATACGACAAGAAAAGTTCCCAAGTTCGTTAAACACTTCTTAAGAAATTGATCATGTGTCACATCCTGCTCATATGGAGGGGTTGGTAAATATATATATTGTAATGGAATTGCATATGAGAGTAGATCAATAAGTTTATAGCTTGACAAGTCATTTTTAACTGAACTTTGGTGTGAAACTTTCACTCATTTGATCTATATGATTAATATTAACCACAGAAATAAATGCATTAACAAAGAAAGAGGTTGTATTTAATAATGAATATTTGCCAAATCTTTTTTATTATCATTAAGCTGTGATTTATTGGAACAACTAAGTATGAAAAACTCTTGTAACAATGAAGTGAGTTCTATGAAAAGGTAATATTCTATATAAGGTTTGTTGAAAGGCCAGTCACAGAATACAAGTCAGTATATGGAATTGGAAATAAGATTCAATCAGTCCCTCAAAAGCAACTTCAAAAACAAATTGAAAGGGTGTGTTTTTTTTTAGCTAGTAGCTAATATCAATATTGTAGTCATTTGCTATATGAAATGTAGGTCTTAAAATAAAGAGGACATTCATTATAAATCTGGAGCATTCTGCCAGAATTCAATCACATCAAATATCAACTTTGTGGTAAGACAATAAACTAACCTTGAAAAAGATTGATTTTTCTTCATGGATGCTTGTTAGTGATGTTTGTTAGCATTAAACTAGAAGAAGAAGAAGAAAAAAAGCAACTCTTAGAGAACAAAGTAGGAAAAGATCATTTTTTTTCTTTCTTGCAAAAGTATTAACAATGATATCCTAAGGGGATAAATACTTGCTTGGAATCTTAATGCAGTTTTGTGCTTTCTGATGAATCTGCTTTAAGTCATGAGATAATGTGATGCTATTTGATCAGAGAATGCATTACTGCATTTGACATTTAATGTACATAACCAATTCAATCTATCCATTATTCTTGTTTGGTAATGAATTAATAGAATTCAAAGAATAGCTCTTTTGCCTTTTACACAAATGTTTTATTCTGCTTGTTGCCACTGTCATTCATATTAAGGCTGATCTTTTGTTAAATATTTAAAAGTAGCTCTAATAGTGCACCCTGCTTAGATTCAAAATTTTGTATCTCTACTCATGGAAATATAATTCAAATATTCAAAAACTCTGGTGGTGAAAGGATAGCTCTGAAACAAGTCCATCAATTTGCTGGGATTAATTTTTAAAAATAATTTGAAAATAATCATCTATATCTGTCTAAATTTCTGAAATGAGGTGTTATTTAGACTATTTATACATCTGGGATTATTGTCCTTATTTTGGTTTTTATATTCACAATGTTTCAGCCACTATACTCTCTCACCTTCTTTAGGTGTCTTTTGTTGTATTTGTTAACCTACAGGAAATTTTGAATCAAACCTTTTATTCAAATCTATGGGGTTAGACTGTTCAATACCAGGCCCCAGCAGAAGGAAAAGTGACAAAACAAGAATGAAGTAACTAAGAAAGCAAATTAACTGATACAAGATATCCCAAGGCATGGACAGCAGAATTAGAAGAGTCTACCCTTGTGAATTGAATTATGGGTTCTGTTCTTAATTTCTTGAAGGTTATTAGCTATGACAAAAAAATGCCTGAAGAAGGCTGGAGAATACAGCAGATGAAACATTGTGAATATAACAACCATAATAAGGATAATAGGGAGAGACATGTAAATAGTGTAAATAATAATCATCGATGAATTTATATATTTGATTTTTCTTATTTTGTATGTCAGTTTAGCTCAATCGGTAGAACATCCATCTCAGAATCACAAGGTTCCAGGTTCGATATCAGCCCTCGCCAACTCAGCACATGAGTAACACAGCTTGGATCTGTGCAGTAGAGTGGAAGCTGATGGGAGATGTGGTGCTCCACATCAGACACAAAAATAAAAAGGGGATAGACTGATACGACAATAGGCCTCTCTGCCTACTTTAGTTTTTTTTTGGTTTTTTTTACTAAAACATTTCATACTCTTTTAGATAATTGTTTTTATCTAGATATTTTGTGTATTATAATTTTTAAAAGAACTATAAGATTTCTATTGGTATAGATACTGCACTACGATATATAATTTAACCTTACAAGGGGATGCTGAAAATTTCTTAGCCTGACCAAGAAAGGAATGACTTAGAACCATGAGAAATACATGCTATTTCCATATTCAAGTTCAACACACTTAGTACATTGTTTTTCATGTTTGTTATTCACTTCTTGGTTGGGATGAGAACTTTTCATCTTCCTCTTGTATATATTCCACAATATTATATATGATTTGATGTTAATAATATATAGATGTTACAGAAGAATAGGGAATATTTGTTTACATATTTATTGCCACATTTCAATGGAAGCAATTACATATTTTTAAGGAATCAGCCATAAATATAAATGACAATGTTCGTTCTCTAAATTTTGGGTTATTTCCTATAACTCCAACATAAACAAAGGGGAACCACTCTTAACTGATAAATTATTTATTTATTTATTGATCTGCTAGGAAAGAAGAAGACAGGTTTAGGGTTAGGATTTAGGGTTAGTTTAATGGGAAAATAAATAATTTATCAGTCAAGAGTGGTTCCCCTTTGTTTATGTTGGAGTTATAGGAAATAACCAAATTTTGATTATATGCTTTTTTGTAATAGTTTTTGTTTGCTAACTTTCTTTATCCAAGGTTCTTTTTTATGTAAATTTGTCACAATTGAATCTGTTGGAGTGGAATTTTTTTTGATTATTTTTTCAACTGTCATTATTTAATAGTGGATGAGACTGTATATGGTGAATTTAATATATATTATCTTGTTAATGTGATCTATATAAAATAAAAAGATAGAATAGCAGTATTTGATCAGAGAATACATTACTACATTTGACATTTAATGTACATGTCCAATTCCATCAATGCATGACTCTTGTTTAATAATGAATTAACAGAATACACAGAATCTTTCTTTTTCTTTTTATGCAAATGTTTCATTGTGGTTGTTGTTTTTTGTTGCTGGCATCCTATTAAATATTAAAAAGTAGCTTAAAGATTCACCAAGCAATATATATGCATATTTCAATTGAGCTTCTATAAAAGATGATACAAAAAAGAGATAATAGCTGTTGCTTTTATAAAGTAACCATTTGCAATTGTTAGATAATCAATAGAATCTAGATAATGTAGCTTTTTGCTTTTCATGGAAACATACATTTTATAGTTGTTCTACATAAGTACACTTGGATAACCATGTTGATATGAAAAGTCAATTAGATACTTTAGAGTAGTTTACAGAACCAGCTTGTTAAATAAATCTTTTATTCTGATCGAAATAAAATAGTATAAACGAGACAGACAAGTGTTTCTTGTTTGTTTATTTTTAAGTCACATTGGTTTACTGTGATGAATCTGTTAAAATTTCGGACCATATTACCTTTAGGCACCCCTTTTTGATCTCGATTAAGAAAGGACATATTTTTCATTTACACCATCAATATCCTGTTGTTTGTTAGGGGTTAGAGTTAGGGGTTAGTTTTATAATTTTTTTAAAAATCTAAAAATCGTCTGTTAAAACAAACAGATATTGATAGTGTAAATGAAAAACATGTACTTTCTTAATCGAAATCAAAAAGGGGTGCCTAAAGATCATATGGTCCAAAATTTCTATTTTACAGTAGTGAAAAAGATGTTAGTGTCTACTGACCAGAGTTTTGTTTTTTAAAGATAAAATCATCATCAAGTTGTGCCGACAACACAGATCTTCATGATTCTTCCTTGCCAGCTGTCCCTGTCAGTCATCACTTCTGGAACATCCTCTGGACAGCATCCAGTAATTGTGTAGAGATGATTGATATAGATTTTTGCTGGCCAACCTACACTGATGTATCCATGTGTAGGTGCCCATAAGAGAACATCACTTATAACATGCTTCTCCAGCATGTCTTGCTCATCTTTCCTGGATGGTTTGTGTGATAGGAGGTCAGTGCTCCTTTTTGGGGTGCTGCTTCCAGCATGCAGTATCTTGTACAGGTCTCATTTAGCTTTTTCTCCAAGCATTTCGTTAGAGTTCAAGTGGTGCAGCCATACAGTAGCACTGACATGGCTACAGCTTGAAAGAATGTTTGCTTTTATTAAATAGACAAAAGCATACATGAATATAGTGAAGGTGCCTGTGGGGTAATGGTTATCATCATAGGAAATGGATATGGCAAACTGAGTTCAAATCCAGGATGAGGCTATTTGCATTTCACATAGTACTAATACCCTTGTGAAAATTATGAATCCAATTAATCTCTCTCCCTTATATTTTTGTAGGTTTGGAATGATATTACATTTAGCCTATCATACGGTTTTTGTTCATAAATATATAAGAAAATATAAATTGAATTAGCAGTACTTACAATTGGTGGAAATACCTACATCTCAATTTCCAGGTGTTTGTATGTTCAGAGTCAATTAATGAAAACATTTTTTATTAGATATACTATGACAAATTTCTATCAATAAAGAGTTACTTCTTTATTCATTATAATTATACATGTTTATTTCATTCAGTTCTCATAAGACATGTAATATAAATTAATTTATAATATATTCTACAGTAAGATTGGTAAAGTATATCTGAACTATGCTTATATCTGAACTATGCAGTGTATTATGAATTCATTGGAAATTGGAAGTTAAATCTGTATTTATTTGAATGGAATTAATTACTGATTTGTGTATCATCAAACCTAGTATAGTTTTTATAGTCTAAATTGGCCATATAGAACACCATTAGGCTTACTTTGTTCATTTCTGATTTATGAATCTTTAGATACAATCTTACCATATACCTCATTCTCCAAATCCATCACTTTTTACAATATATACATATATATTCTAAATCCTAAACCAGTTATAAAGTTTATTAATTAATTATACAAATGATAAAAATATTTAATAAAATTTATATAAAATCTTAAATTCTTGATATTTTATACAATATTTTCATTGATTTTTATCTGAATTTTGTAAATAATGATGCCAAAACAAATGAATTGATGAGTGAATCAATTTCTTAGTTATTCAACTGAATTAATTCAATTAGATTTTGTTGAGAAGCATGAATGAATGAATTTAAGGTCAAGATAATGAATGTGACTCAAACAATATTTAATCTATCAATATTGCACTGAATCAACAGAGACTGAAAACCAGTTTAAATGATGGATCAACAATGATGGCTGCCATGTTTGATGCATCAATCAAAACTGAATGGAAGATTTAATTTTTATATAATTTCACTAAATATTTCTGTCACTCACATATATTTAATTAATAAAACTTAAACTGATTAAAGAATTTCTAACCATTTTCTACTCCCTTGTTTATAGATTATAAAAAAAATCAAATTATCATTGAATTCCTCAAGTTATGCTGCTTCATTTCATCAAGTATTAAAATAAATCAAACAAGTGTATCACAAGTAGAAATGAATAAAAGCATTTTATGTTTTAAATGCTTTTCTGTAAATGTTTGAGTTGGAATTCTTCTTTTTATGTACAGTAAGTAATCCTTGATATTGTTACTTCTATTCAAAATATATTCTTTAAGATGAAAGTGGTTGTAAAGATATTTTTATTCATTTTAATACAAGAATTTGAATACCATTAGATCTGCTGTTGTTGTTTTTTTTAATACCCAAGATCACTCTAAACAAAACCAGTTGGTCGCAAAAGATTACAAAATAACAAATGAAGGGTAAAAATGTAACAAAGGAATTTTACCCAGGCATAACAAAGCAGAAATTCAAATTAAGATAGGATATAATTCTTATTAATTATAATTATAATTATTGGATTCTTATTAATTCTGGACTTTAAAAATCTAAGGTTGTATTTGGGAGGAAAAGAGTCATGCAGAAATTTCATCCACCCTGTGAATGTTCTAAGAAAGAAGCTGATAGAATAGAGTATGTGTCTGACATGGAGAATATTCAGAAAGAACAGATGACTAAAGACAGCAAAATGAGTTCTTACTAGCAACTTTGGAATAGGTAGAACCAATGAATACAATTCATTTGAACATTTTCCATAAAAGTATTGATAGAAGGGAAACAAATTGGCTATAATCTGGTGATAGGTTGGTTGGGTGTTTGGTTTAATGGCATATCAACTCTTATGGGTTATTTAATCCTAAATCTTATATATATATATATATATATATGAAAGGAATGACACTAGTAAAAATATTAGGTTGATCTCAATATTTGGTTGGTATAAGTGTTACTCGGATAAGTCAGCGTAAACATAAAGTGCTCAATGAGTGGATTTATAATTACAACATGAACTCCCACAGTTAGCTGTAATTAATCAATTTGATTAATTCAGTGGATTTAACCCTGAAGATCCTTATGGTGAAACTCGAGTAGGTTATTTCTGTACATGCTATAATGATATATATATATGATTTGTTTATAGAAATAATTTTAACTTCATGTATATTAATAAATGCTGGTGGTTAACCCTCAGCCACCACCTTCTACAACCTATATGATAAAAAGGGTTGGGTGTTTGCTATAAGAATACAGTCAGGGCAATCATATCAGTGCTAGACCTTTATATGACCAGCCAATTGATCGAATTGGGCTTCTCCAGTCGCTTGTCTAACCCAAATAAGGGCTGAAGTGGAGTGTTGCATGTCATGGGATCACTTAGAACCCAGACCTTTCAGCCACCACAATACTGTCCTCAGGCATTACAAGTTACCACCCACAACCAACAGGTGACCCCCAAAGAGAATGGGGTCTTACCCCCCTCTGCAGATGCAGTTAGTGTATTCTATAGACCCAACTGATAGGGCTGGGCGGATGATGGGAAAGTGGATGAAGTGATGAGTAGTGATCCTTTTTATTTTATATCCGAGATTTTCTGAGAACAAATATGAATAGTATAAACCACAAATGCCTTATAATAAATTGTTAATTGATTATTGATTAATGTTTCATTAAAAAAAAACTATAGATAACCCTTAATAATTTATAGATAATTTATCAAATAGATTTATTGAAAATAATTAAAGAACATTAAAAAATAAATAAATGAGTCAGGTGCAAATTAACATTAACCTTGGGCTAAAAGGGTTATTGGGCCCTTAACCTATCCAACCCAACTATCAATACCATAAATATATGTAGAATCTTAATTAGACATTTGTTTCTAAAGTTTCATATCTAAAAAAAATTAAAAATCTGTTGAGATGTATATTTCCAGTGTTATTGGATTATTATTAGGAACATATATGTATTGCTCAACCCCTCCACCATGAGCAGGCTAATTTTTAAATGGAATACAACAGTTTTCCTTCTCTTAGACCAGTTGCTGTACCAAGGTTAAAAAGCCCAGTCTGTCCTACTATTTAACCATAGCTGGGGCCAGAATAATTGGATTCATACTTTCCCCAAGGATATTAGCACTAAGTAAAATAGAAACAACCTTATCCAGGATTTGAACTTGGGTTGCCATTTCCATTTCCTATGACACTTACCATTACACCACAAGGAACATGTATAACAGAGTATACATTTAGAATGGCAAAAATTTGCAATATCAAAATATTTTAACTGTAACATGTTGATTTATTTGAAGCCACATCAAAAATGAAACATTGCTCTTTGGGCCCTCAGGCATTGCTTGACCACTCAGTCCATACCTTTGGCCCTCAGGCATTGCTTG
Organism: Doryteuthis pealeii; assembly: GCA_023376005.1. Classification (NCBI taxonomy): domain Eukaryota; kingdom Metazoa; phylum Mollusca; class Cephalopoda; order Myopsida; family Loliginidae; genus Doryteuthis; species Doryteuthis pealeii. The sequence goes on from CM042166.1 coordinate 59,985,117, forward strand.
GCCTCAGCATTGCTTGACCACTCAGTCCATACCTTGGGCCCTCAGGCATTGCTTGACCACTCAGTCCATACCTGGTCAAGTACAAAACATCCTGAAATGGAATGATATGAATGAAAACAAAATAGCCATCTTTGTTATTCATCTTCTTTTTTTAAAGATTTATTTAGCTAAACAAACAGTGCTCATTGTTGAATAGACAGCAAATATTTTATACAAAAACATCACCAAATATATCTAATCAATATATTGTAATATATATGCTTCATAATTTTGTCCATGTTTCAAAACCCTGCCTGACAGGTTTATGTCTATTACCGAGAAACATGTGCTAGTTTACATTTTCACAAATTCATATAAAATAATAATAGCTAAAAGCAAGCCTAAACCAATTTATCCTTGACAAGTCTCTGCTTGTAGTGGAACCCAGAATAGGTTAGTCATTCAATCCATTAATAGAACTCATCAAACTTAGAATCAGTAAAAGCAGAAACAAATGTTTTACTTTGATTTTTGCTCTTTTTCTTTTTCTTTTAAAGATTTTTTTATTCTCTTTTTATCTGAATCAGCAGCAAAAAAAAACTATTATTTCTTATAAAATGCAGAATTGCTAACTTTTATTTTAAAAAAAATGCATAAAATTATAAAAATATAAAACTTGTTTTACATATAACAAAAATAAAAAGTTCTTAAAAGTGAGTTTAATCCATATTAGATTCCTCATAATTCTAGCCTTGTGGTACTCTTAGATTTTTAGACATTTCATCATAATGTAATGGTTAACAAACTTTTTTTGCAAATTAATTACCACTGAGTTGTGAGTTTGATCCTTATTAAGTGTCCTTCACTTGCAGTTTTGTGCTATATATAATTATGATTTGTTTGTTTTTTTGTTTACATTCAAGTCACTTTGAAAAAAAACCAAAAAACATTTCCTGCCAGATCACCAAAATTAAACAGTGATGAGGAGATATATAATAGAAGGAACCTTTCCCCAAAGTAAGAGATGTCTGAAGTTCCTGTTATTTACTAAGCTTTGTTTAGTCTGACCTGTGGTATAATAGTTAGCAAGCTAGTCCCGCAGATCCATTACTACTGAATAGTGAGTTTGATCCTAACCAGATGCATCATACTTATGACCTTGTGTTACATCCTACTCATGGCAGGTAGGATACCCAACTCAAAAGTTCTTAATAAAATCTTACATTTCATTCTAAAAGCATTAAAGGGCATTTTATCCCTAGAAAGGCTAAAAGCAAACTATTTAGAGTAAAAAAGATTAGAACTATTGTCATTATTTATTTAAAGATTCAAAAATCATATTAATCCACTCTGACCATCTTTTAAAGCAAGAGATAAAACTTAGTTTATAAACCAAATCATACCAACAGCCAATTGTTTAAAAGAAACCAAAATAACAGGTACTAATTTATAATTTATAATCTACAATTGCTTCAGCAATTCAAATAAATATACATACATATACATATATAATACCAGCGGTTACCCCGCGTCACCTGGGTAGAGGGGGATTTTTTTAAGTTAGTCCCGCAGATCTATTATTACTGAATCGTGAGTTGATCTCCTCATTGGATGCCCCATTTAAATCCCTATGTAAAAAAATAGACCTTGCATTGATCCAGCTACTCTGAAAAGAAATGTTAATGTCTACAAACTAAAATATTAAATGAAAAAAAAATCCATGCTGTTATCATTTAACTTTTATTTTTTAATTATCTCCACGTTTATAAATCAAATTTCTATTATTGTTGCTCAAAAACCAAGCCCTGGTGATAATCAATGTGTATATATATATTTACTTTGTCGTTAATTGTTTTATTTTCGAAGTTTCCTCCGGACATACAAAAGGGCAGTTGTGTGTACAACTGCCCTTTATATATGTGTATGTATATATATATATATATATATATATATATATATATATATATATATATATATATACTCCGAGTTAAAAAGAAAAAAGAAAGTTCAGCAACAATTTTAGGGTAGTCACTTTAAATAGTTAAGAATTTTCATTGTTGTTTATTATTAGGAAACTCTAAATTAATGATATTTGACTAACAACCCAAAACATTATTTCACTCCTCTGGCTGTTTACAAATTAATTTACCTCAATTGTTAACAGTTTACTATTTACTTTCTCTCTCTCTCTCTCTCTCTCTAACTTTCTCTGTGTCATTCTGTGTTCTTTCTCTCTTTTTCCTTTACTCATTTTTTTCAATGTATTCTTACTTCACTATCTTCTTCCCAAGCTTTCTTCTGTTTACTTGAGTGATTTGAAATGACTTCAGTTGACCAACGCTCCTGCATTCTAAACTCACCAACATGACTGATGTTACCATTTTGAACTTATATGACAAACAGAAGTAACAATCCACACAAAAATGATATCATCATTAATGATAATAATTGAACAAATTTTGAATATTCAGAATTGTTGATATTTTGTTCTTTTTTTCAGAACCTTGATGACTGGTCTTTTGATGTTTTTGCAACAAATGAAGATGGCCATGCATTAAAATATGTTGGCTATGAACTACTCCAGAAATATGATTTGCTCACAAAGTTTAAGGTAAGTCACAAAACACAGAATAATAAATTTTACATTTATCCACTTGAAAATCACTGAGATTATGTTTAAAAGTAAGCATAATATTCCATGAAACTTATATATATATATATATATTATATAACTGAAATAATAGTTTTAGATAGAAAAGAAATACTCCTTGTACATGATCTGTATGGAGGATGTGTAAGAAACTACTATCCTAATGATCTTATATTTTCTTAGGTTTGTTGTGATTCAGTCATTGAAAAAGAGAGGGTTTAAATTTTGGATGATAATATTAAACAAATTCAACTTAAATTTGTTTTTATATCCTCTCTAATTACTTACTGAATATTTCAGAGATCAATCTTTTTCTGTTTTAACTTATGTATTCATAGTGTATTTATGCAGTCATTTTACTGAATTACAAAAGCAAATTTTATGTTTACTGTCAACCAACTTAGGATTTTCATTGTTGTGGTTACACACACACACACAAAAAAAAAAATGCAAACATTGTTCATCTTTTATCACTGAATTTCTCTCACAATAAAACAGATTTCAATTTCTTTTTTTCCATTTTTTTTCTTCACAGATAAACACGTCAGCATTAGATGCTTTCCTTATATCAATGGAGTCCGGTTATTCAAAGTATAAAAACCCTTATCATAATTTGCTTCATGCAGCAGATGTGGCACAGACAGTTCATTACATCTTATCAAGTAGTAAACTATCGGTAAGTTTTTCTCTTTGTTGTTTTCCTTCTCAATTTGTCTTGACATCACCTTTCGGCAATGTTTCTATCAAGTTCAATTCTCATAGCTTATCAACGTTTTTTTTAAAACTTATACAGATGAATCAGTGTAAAGATATGTCATTGATTTTTTTTTTTTTTTTTTTTTTTTTTTTTTTTTTTTGAGCGGTTGTTATTAATGATTGTTTTATACCTTTTTAAGGATCAGTTTAGCTCAGTTGGTAGAGCATTTGACTAGAAATCACAAGGTTCTGGGTTTGATACCAGTCCCCACCAACTTAGCGCATGAGTAGCACAGCTTGGGTAATCTGATCTATGTGGCAAAGCATCTGATTACCTCAGGAAAACAATCTCCCTGGAATAGTACTAGCAAAAAGGGGATAGACTCCCTTGCTGTTCAGCTTATACCAACAATAGGCCACTCCACTGACTTTCCTTACTCTAGATTTTCATATATAATGAGTTTGGATTCTCAGAACTTTTAAACATGTAAGAAAAAAAACATTAATAATAATTTATGTTAGGTTTCATTTCAGCTTTTTACTTGAAAGCAGGAATGGTCTGTATTCAGTAAATACATTTGATTGAATATTTTTTCTTAATATGTAAAAGGATGTCTCAAGACTAATCATATTCTAATAACTGCATACATTAGTATAACACTAAATACCATATAACAGCATACATAATATTAATAAACCTAATATGAATTTACAAATGATGAAGAATAATGAAAAATTTTGTAAAGAATCCTCATTCCAATAAATAATAATAAAAAAGGATTGGATGCTTGATTGAATTTTGTTAAGAGTTTCTTTATTAAATGGAAATTTACTGAAATTTAAAAAAATATTAAAACGTATTAGAAAAACTTGTCATAACAAAATCATGATAAATTATCTATTATTAATGGCAATATTCAATAATTCATGAAGATATAGCAATTGAATAGCTTTTCACTAATGCATACCTTTCAATACCATATTTGATAAGAATAAATTGCTATGTTTATTACATTTTATATATATATATATATATATATATATATATAGAGAGAGAGAGAGAGAGGGAAAGAGAGCTTGAGATTAATAGTGTCCCAGGGGCATTAGAATATTTGTTGGGGACACCAAGCCTTTGTCAGTATCATCATCATGTCATGCTGTTAGCACGGATATCCATGACAATCTCTCTCCATCCGTCCCTATTGCTCATCATTCTCGGGAGGTCCTCTATGCAGCATCCTGTATCCGCACAGAGCTGGTCAATGTACATCTTTGTTGGTCTGCCCACACTGGTGTGCCCATGAGTACGTCCTTGCTTCTCCAGCAGTGTCCCGCGTGTCTTGTCCATCTTACTCGGATGGTTTGGGTGATATGTGGCAGGTGGCCGTATAGCTGTTTTCTCGTGGGGTGTCGTTTCCAAGTCTTGTTCAGGATCACACGCAGCATTCTTGTGCAGCTCCCATCTAGTTTGTTCTCTAGTCGCTTCGTTAGGGTCAAGATGGTGCAGCTATACAGCCGTACTGACATGACAATGGCCTGGAAGAACTGTCTCTTTAACATTGACTATTAAAGGATGAAAAAATCTTTACAGATTTTTATATCATATTTGTTAAAAAAATCTGGGAAAAAAGTTTTTTTTACAATGAGTTAAGGAATAGACAGCATTGTCTTTTTTTGCATTTTTATATTATTTTATTTTGGTTTAGATTTAAAAAAGGACAAATTCTATTTTGGTTTAGAATGTTCTAGTATAAAACTATAATAATCAGGTTTCATTTCTTTTCTTATACTTTTTGTATCATCAATTAAAAATATTATTGTTTTAGTCACCCTAGGTAAGGCCTTTGGGTTACTTCTCAGCAAAAGGTCACAGAAAATGAATTGTTAATGCCACAAAATACACTCACACAGACATAAAATATGGTAATAAGAGAATTTATGAATGATAAAAACTAATAAAAGATTTAAAGGAAATAAATGAAAAGATATATTGAATAAAATATACTTAATAATGATAGTTTCAAAAAAAGTCATATTCAACAGGAAAACAAAAGTAAAGGGGTTGTTCAAATTGAAGTTATTCTGGGATAAAAAGTTGCTTAAGTGGAATTCTCATAGAATCCTGGAAATACCTAGAAAGTATGGATATGATTTTATAAGCTTGGAAAACTGAATCCTGATTGAAATTTACTAAGTATAAGAATAAAGTATGGTATAAGTCCATAACAGAGGCATAAGACTATTGAGAATTGAACTCATTGGCAATAGCTTTCGTGACTAACTTTCTAAACAGTCTATGAAAGTCTCAAAAGAAACAAAAAGAAACATGAGATATAATAACTTGTTAACCTTTGATTTGAAGAGGTCAATATTCTATTCAACTGGTAAACAATGGTGAAGGAGTTTGTTTCTCAGAGCCAATGTTCTATGAAGAAAAGAAAAACGGTTTGAGTAAAACTTGCAGTGAATCTATTCAGAAAGTATGGTATCATTTTCTAAGTTTGGCAAACTGAGTTCTGATAAAAAATTCCTGGACTGATTTGACTAAGGAGCAAAGCTCATCTAAAAATTTTAAATGAAAGTTACAGTAGAAAAGAGCCAGACATGCAATATTATAGTGACAAGACATCATTTCTACTAGTATACACTTTATAATAGCAATTGTGAACAGAATATGCTCAAGGGAACTTGACCATATATGCAAGTAGTGCTCCATTTTCAGGTGAATCTAACTCTTTTAGTGATACAATAGGTGCTAGAAACTTTGTTGAATGTTAAATTTGGTGCTATTTGAGTTGCATCCTTAGTAGCAGATAATGGCCGTATTTTGAAGAAGTAAAAGAATGAGAATTCTTTCTTAGTAACAGTAACAACTGTTGTATTGTCCTCGCCCGGAAGATGGAACTTCCGGCTGAGGGACAAAGAGAAAGATAAAAATGCATAGGCGTGTCGTCAATACAAAAGCGAGAGGGTTAAACAGTCAGCAGTCAGTAGGGACAGTCAGGAGAGAGACGGCGGACCGCCTCGGTCACGCACCGCCACGGCTAAGGCCGGTGAGACGCCACCAGCCACCCCTTTACCTGAACATCGCCAGATCCCAGCAGCAGTAGAAGTCATTGTCAACCCTTGGTCATTTCATTGTCACGTTCGCCACCCACCACGTACAGCCGATGAGAGAAAGTAAAAAATCTCCACCTCAGACGTTTAAATAATCTCCTTGGTCTAGTGCTATTGAAAAGGGGATAGACTCCCTCGCTGACTGGCTGATACCGACTTTAGGCCACCCCGATGACTTTTTTTACTAACATACACGATTTAGCAGCGTGAGTTTGAGAAAGCCGCTATATACCATATATAGAATTTGATGCCAGTATATAACATATACGATTTAGTGCCGGTAAAGAAGGGCTATGCAACACAACTAATCAATGAGATTAAAGACATTAACTTGTAATCTGGTCTTTTTTCTTTTTCATAGTCCCAAATTGGGCAATTAGTATCATGTCAGAAAATAAAAAATTCAGTCATAATCACAAGAATCCCTACAGAAATACAATGTCTCTAAGTTTATATGCAAATTGTCCAATTACTTGCCATTTTGATTGTAATCTTCTTACTAGAACAATTTGTGGTAAACAAAAAAGAAAAAGAGATTGAGGCAATTACTTACTAGATTCCAATGAATAAACAAAACTGCATCCGTATAAAATAAAAACAAATATTATTGCTCAACTAAACCACAATCATCTTTCACCTTGATTTAAAAAGGAACATTGTCACTACAACTAAAATCTGACATTATTTGTAATACATAAATATTCTAGAATAAGAAAACATTGTAATCTAATACAATGTAGGTGTCTGGTGATGATTGTCTATCTGAATTTCTGGGATGTATTTTATCATACTAGGAATTGTGCAACAAGATATATTCTCTGGTTCACTTAAAGAGACAGATAAATGAGATTAGGTTTAAGAATCTAAATTGTCATTGCCAGACTGTCCAATGGAATAATGGACAACTGGATAAAATGTTGCTTAAAATGTATCTGATTATTTGATAGTTGTGAGTTCAATCCCAGTATAAGGTAGTGCAAAAAAGTTATATACTCTGGTTCAGTTGAGAAAATGCCAATAACATTTAAAAAATGAATCAATTAGGATGAGATATCTTCTCAGCATGGGCTGTGGAATGAGATATCCTCTAAGCATGGGCTGTGGAATGAGATATCTTCTCAGCATGGATTGTGTAATGAGATATTCTCTAAGCATGGGCTGTGAAAAAGGTAGTAATCATAGTTCTCATTCCACAGTCGATAATTAGAGAAAGCATGGTTTGTGGAATGAGAACTATGGATTGGAATTCCCAGATGTTTACTGACTACTTTTTTTTAAAATGCTGGAGGGGAAGGTAATAGCTGAAATGTTAGAATTATAGTAACAATATTTTTTGTTTAAAGTAATTGCAAGTGAAACTGATGATTGTGAAAACCAAGAGTTATTCTATATATAACCTGAATAAAAAAAGGTTCACAAACATTGAACCTTCTAAAACTGTTTTAATAGATACTAATTAGGTAAAAGCTATCATTAAAATGTCTTTGAGTTGTTAAAAACTGACAACAGTAACATCTACTCTCAAATATTAAAAACAGGTAAATGTTACACTTATAGATTGCTTAAACAAGATATAAACTCCTTATTCAATTATTGCTTGTTTGTTTTATCTTGTTGTTTTCTTTTCCCTTGTTGTTTCAATTAAGATAACTTTGTTTCTCTCACATAAATTGTTACAAATTAGGAACTTTTGCAACTGCATAGCTTATAGCAATAACATTTCCACATAACAAATGCAATATAAGGAAACAATACAGTAAATTAAAAATCATCTTACAGCATTTTCAGTTTAGCTTATAAAAATTCAATGAACTAATAATAATACACAACTGCAACAGAAAACTTTTAACTGAGTTAAGCCCAATGTCACTTACAGCCAAATTCTATAATTGTTTTTACTTGGGGCTTTTTTAATAAAAATAGTTTTTGCAGTAGAGAAGATTCTCTTAAAATTCTATTCACAAATTAAAGGATCAAACAATCATCTAATTTTCAACACATTTTTTTCTACCAGCAATTTTTTATTATGACTTCTGTCCTTGCAACATTTAATTAGGATTACTTATATAGACAGTATATGAGATATATTCATTCCATATCTACAAATAAGATAAATGTTTCTAGATTTCTAAGTGTGAACCACATGTCATGAAAAAACAATTACAATTAAAAGATGAAAGAAAATAGTTGTTTCTAGATTTCTAAAGTGGTTCAAATTCTTTTCAGGCATCTCTTTATTTTTCACTCAAGATTTTGAAGATAGGCTTTCATGAAAATAAAACTTCTCCCTATTTTAAATTGTGTATATTGAGTATATACGAGTTGACCTTTAAGTTGATAGTCATCTGTATATATTTATTATTATTATCATTATTATATATCAATAGATTCAGGTAACACACAGACATACACACAAATATATGAATTTATATCCATACATAAAAATTTTATAAAATGTAAAATAAGCAGTTAATTTGAAGTGATGCAAATAATTATAAGACATCCCATAATATTGGTCAAATAGATTCACTGAATTTATTATATAGGAAAAATGGATGTGGAATTTAATTCTAATTAATTAAGTCATTTTTTAGCTTAGTGCTTGCTATTAGATAGTCCTTATTAACTTCTAACAGGTTTCTGTTCTGTCTTCTAATCTTCATCATTGGTCACATTGTTTGCTTCTCTTTGTGTTGGGGACATCATATAGGGTTTTGTCTCTCTCCACTTCCATCTTAGTTCTTGTTAATCAAATCAGGAACATGGAGACTTAATTCTTTTTTTGGTATACACATCTTTATTTCCTGACCTCATGTGTGCATGGTGGAGAATTCAGCCAAGATACCAATTTGTGTCTATTACCTATTTTAGTTTAGTTGTATCTCAATCTATTCTTACCATTTCCCAGTTTTCTTCACTCACATTATCATCTCAGCCCAATCAGTGAAAACTGTTTGGATGACCTCGGGGTCAAAGCCTGTCTGTCATACTTATTTGAACTTAAATGTACTGTTTGATTTTCCATGAATTCTGGCTAACTGTTAAATTTAAATCTTCATTTTGCAAAATACATCTTTCAGATGAAAAGGTGGGAGTCATCAGTAATGTCATATTCCTGGGATCATTGAAAATTTTGTGTCTTTCAACAGACTATATTACAAAAATGATAGGCTACTGACTATTCAATATGTAATACATGCATTATATAGTTATTTGCATTTTTTTATTCTAAGGGTGGAAAAATAAAAGGCATCATGAATTCTTAAAAATTAAATATTAAACAGGCAATAATATCTTTTTGATTGCAAAACCTGAAATTTCACCCCAGGAATATTTGAAACAATTTCAAACTACCTTTCTTACATTTTGGAAGTATTTCCCACAAGTTATCAAAGGAATGGTAATCTAAAGAATTTGCAAGAGGGTCCATAACTATGATACCTTTGCATTTAAAACATTCTTTGGCAAACTTAGAGAGAGAGATGAGCTTAGACTGCAACACCACAGAAAATGCTACGGTGCCTATATTCGATATTGAGGTGCCTTTTAAAATAAGCCACATCCATGGCAATTTTTGCCTTCAACTTGAAAAAAAAAATTTCTTTATCTAAAAGAAAAAAATGAGAAAAAGAGAAAAATGAGAAAATTTTTTCATTGCAGAAACTTTTCTTTGAATTCAAAACCGTGTACCATCATCAAAACCTGAAAATATATTTGTTCTTTGTATCTTGTTTCATTTTGGACCAAAACAAGACATTCACCATAAACAACAATCTCATTCTTTCTGTAGCTTATCAAGATCAAAGCATCCTAGAGTTAGTGTATTATTTTTATCAATTAAAACAGATGGCCAGAGTTATCTTCAACACCTGCATGCAGGTTCTGGGGACCGTTTGCGTAATTCCTATTCCCATGACACCTCATCTTTGAATGGATGGAACCGGCTCAACCCACCCGTGAATCCAACAGGAGAAAATTCAATATTTTATCAAGGTCCGCAAAATGTATTTTGTTCTCACATATGCAACACGTGTTTCAGATCTTCTGGTATCTTCAGGCTTTGATTGATAATATATATATATATATAAGATTGCATTGTTATATTAATTTCATGCTTTTTTATTTCAGAACTGGCTGACAGACTTAGAGATCTTTGCCACAATTGTAGCCGCCTTGGTTCATGATTATGAGCACACTGGAACGACGAATAATTTTCACATAAACACAGGGTATGTATATTGTAATAAAAAAAAAAACAATCTTTATCAAACAATTTTAGATCATTTCTTTCAGCTGTTTTAATTGTGATGGCAAACAATAAATGTGAAATCTTTTTCAAAAATGAACATAGAATAGAAAAATTATTTTTATCAATTAAAACAGATTAAAGAGCGAAAATGTCTGACAGCTATCAAATCATTATGATACAATTAGCACTAATGGCTTATCAAAACAGAGATGAGAACATTGTGTATACATTGCATTCAAACATTATAGGTGTGTGCAGAATTTTGGTATTTGTTATAAACATATCTATAACAACATAAATGTTGTACTTTAAAGGTTATAATTATAATAATCTATAATGATTTGATGAACAAAAATGACACATTATGCAGAGATTTTTGCTATTGCAATTATGTTAAAAATGTTCTTTGAGAATAAAGTAATTTCTAGTCCAGTTTGTAATTTAATACTAATAATGAAGTCTGTATTTGCACTCGCCTCAATCATTATAATTTGTCAAGAGAGATAACTATTAAATATTAATTGTAGAGTACTTCCCCTTATTTATTTATTTGCAGAGAATTTCTATAAATAGGATGTGACTATAAAAAAGCATTTTTTAAGCAAAAGAACAATGACAGAGTGAAAAATGAAAGAAAGCAAAAAGATAGAAAAATAATGAAGCTGAAAAAACTATGAAACATGAAGATGACTGATAGTAATTGTAATTGGTGTGCTTGGAACAAACCTCCAAGGAACGGGAAAAGAGATTGAGGGAACTTAAGATCAGAGGAAGGGTCATGAGTTATTTCCTATAATTCCAACATAAAAAAGGGGAACCACTCTGATTGACTGATAAATTTATTTATTTTCCCATTAGACTAACCCATCTTCTTTTTTCCTAGTAGATCAATAAATAAATAAATAATTTATCAGTCAATCAATGCTTCTTATTTTTTTTATGTTGGAGTTATAGGAAATAACCAGATCATGACCATACAACCACAGCAATTTTAAGGTCGGCTAGAATACTCAGAAGAGACCTGGACACCTGAGGAGATTTGCTGTCACTCAGCCTCCAGTGAAATACAACTAGTTAAAGCTGTTGGGGAAATTTTGCAAGGAGTGAAATAATAATATCAATAAATATCACAAAGATAGATCAAAGTTCTTTATAAATATCTATATATTCTTTGGTTATAATTGGTTTTACATAACTGACAGCAAGGAAAGAAAAAGCTGAAAGTTTTCTCTTTTTTTCTCAGTGATACATTCAACCAGTGAACTTATAAGATATTAATACAGAATTGTACTTTGGATATTTTCAAAGAATATTGGTTAATGTTCTATCTTGTGAAGTTGTCCTGTTATATATTGATAAACAAAAACAAAGGTGAAAGAAACTTTGGTTTTAGTCAGTTTCAAACAGAACCTAGCCTTAAGCACCACAACAATATCAACATTGGAAAGGTCACCAGAGCCGTCGGCCAATTTCTTAAGAATATACCAACTCCATTACTGCTACCAGCATCAGAGTTAATATCCACAAGACAATAGAGTAGACATTTTTTTAAAGTTGTAACCTTACTCTCTATATCTTTTTTCTCATTTCATTTGCCCAATACAATTATCTCCCTTTTCATCTATCTTTTTGCTCTCAAATAAGGTAAAATAATGACAACTCTGATTTTCTTCAATGTACTATCGAAATATAGTTAACATATCCGCCTTGACAGATAAGAAAGTTATGAAAAAAGTATATTACTACCAAATTTAATATTTTTATTTGAATTCTAATAATTTTATATTCACCAAATCAGTATTTAATAATGTCATTTTTTTTTTTTTTTTTCAAATTCCTTTCATCTATATATTTATTTATTTATTTTCTTTTTCAACAGTTTTGCTTTCAGAAAGATATTCTTTGGATATTTCCAAAGATTCACAGCAAGCAAAGAATGAATAATGCATATATTAGAATACCTGTATTATGACCCTTTGAACTCTTATTTGTTAGATACCCTGTACAATTAAAAAAAAATCAAGTACATTTAAACAGTCCAGATATATCTTTGTTTAAAGCTATTCCATCAAGTCTTTGAATAGTCACCATGTTAAGCCATTAACTTTTAGTATCTGACATGATCTCTCTGAAATCAAATATTAGGCTTATGGCAAAATAGCACTCAGCCTGAAATATTGGGCTTATAGGTTCAAAAAGGAAATTGAATGTATTTTATAGAAAAATGCACCAAATAAAGAGGAAAAACAAAACTATGAAACAGTTTAAATTGAATATTCCTGTCTTTAATATTACTTTGAGGCATGTACACAAAAACTTACAAGAAGGTATAAATTGCTTACGAGAAATGATGGGAAGTTAGAAAATGGAGTTGGCTGAGTAAATTTAATAATCTAACCATGGTTACTAATATCAGTGTTATACTTAGTTTGGTTTCTTTGTTTTAATGGCATATCAATAATTGTGGGTTATTTAATGTTGAAGCTATCCTTGTAGAAGAGTAGTAGTGATATCAATTAACCCTTAGCTGGAAGGGTTTCATACCTTTTCCAAGGGTATTTGTCCAAAAGTGAATATAATAAGCACAACTGGTGTTCACTCGGTTACTACAATATCATAGTCTGTCATGTTAGCCTGGGGAACCACCTCCCATATTATACTTAACACATTTACAAGACATTAAAACAACTTTCTCTACACTCTGTCTTGTCATGAGCATTCTTTATAGATTATTCACTTAAATGACACATTTGGTGGCCATTAAGCTCATTGTCAAGTTACATCCTATTTATAGAATTTATATTGTAAATAATTGCAAAAATGGAGAAGTAATTCTTATAATTATCATTTAAGAGTTATTTCCCTTTAGAATATTATAATGATAAGGGTGAACATAAAGTTGCAAATTGGATTGGAATTGTTTTTATTCACTAAGAACAATTTAATGGTATGTGAAATTAAAATATTAATTCAGACATTTTTGGTGTGTTATGAGATTTGATAAAAAATATTGAAAGTGATTCTTTTGTATGTTAAAATGTAAATTTAAATGAAAATGTGTGCACAGCTAAGCAATTTATATAATAAAATGATAATGTCAAAACCTATTGTCTAGACTCCATGAGTCAGTACCAATTTGAAAAAAAAAGATTATGAAGCCAAATTTGATATGTTTTGTACAGCAAACTTTAGCAAAATACAGGTTTGTGCAAGTGCTACAACTCTATAATCACCAGACCTTCAGCTCTATTCAACATTTTCTTATTTCCAAAACAAAACATCCAAACATTAAGATTTGAGGGGATGGAGGACATTAAAAGAAATACAATGGTACAGCTTCTTACCATATCAAAAGAGAAGTTTTAGAGGTGCTTCAACCAATAGAGAAATCACTGGAAGTAATGTTTTAAATGCCAAGGGGACTATTTTTGAAGAAAATTAATCTTTCATTCATTGTTCATTTCCATATTGGTAAATACAGCTTTAGTTCAATACTTTTTCTACATACTACAAAACTATAATGTTGTCAAAATATTTATTATAAACTATTCCCTTACAAATCAGATAAACATATGCAAAAAATATTTGGCATTAAATAACCCACAGGGTTTATATGCCATTAAACAAACAAAATAATACATGAATACTTAGCCATGTTAAAATTTGGGTTAGATTCAGCAGATGAGTTCAATAAATTAAACTTCCAATATGCTTATCTTTTAATCTTATAAATATTTTCATTTCTACATTATATATTTGGCTTGTTGTACAATGACATATACTTATGCAGAAGATATACATTATAAGCATTGTTAAAAAACCACAGTTATCTTATAAGATATTATCAATTAAAACTTTGATTTTCCATTTATGAAATTAAAAATCAAAATCAAAGAAAGATGAAGATTATAGTTTTTCTTAAGTGCTCTCTATGCATTTCATGTAGGTGGCACTGATTTCAATATTACTTTTCAATCCAATACTCTTGTTCATTCAATAGAGTTACAATTTCAATCAAATATTCACAACTTCCTGAATACTTTCATGATCAACTTGCATCTGTTACTTGTTAAGGCAGAAAGGTTAGAAAGTGAAACACAAACCTGATCCGATTTTTCTATTGTTATCTTTCAGTCTTTTATTTCTTTTTCTTAAAAATCAATTTCCAATTTTTTTTTTTTTTTTCCTTTGACTTTCAAGGTCAGAAGTTGCCCTGTTATATAACGATAAAGCTGTTTTAGAAAACCACCATGTAAGTGCAGCATTCAAACTACTCAAGGTAGACGAATACAATATCCTCACTGGACTTAGTAAAGAAGAATACAGGTAAGTAGATTTTATTGTTTTAAGCTACTAAAATAAAAATAAAAACTGGAAACAATTCTGTTTTTAAATGTATTGCTCATATTATTTCTTGAATTTTGCAAAATGTTGGTATTATATTTAGAGGGAACATTGATTGTGACTTAAATTTTATTCAATGAAGAAGGAAAAAAAATCAAAACTCAGCATGAAAAACTGATGTTCTTAGAGAGTTGCTAAAACAAAGAAAAAAGTCTTTGGGAATCAGAGGAAAATTTCCTCTACTGCTAGATTCTTGGTCAAGCTCTAGTTGTCAATAAATGAGATGATAAATTATCATTTCCTTTATTTATTTCTTGTATTGTCACATTGAAAATCACCAGGTGAGTAGACCCCCTTCACACACACAGCTTGATATCATTATCATATAGGTATCACACTATGACAAAATCACTGTTAGAGGAAATAACAACAAATTTCTTTTCACATCAAGGTTAAATAAGTACAATAAGTGACACAAAGGTAGCAAACTATTGTTGCTGTTGTCATAGTATCAATAAATATTTTGGAGTGAGATACAGTTACCTATTTTTCTATTGAAGCCAAAAGTTATTCCTAATTTTATAAATGAAATGATTAATGAAGAAGATGAGATTTATTTCTAAACTATTATAAAATCAATGAATTATTTTTGTCAGTAATTTTACAGATTTTATTATATCTAAAACTGAAATTATGAAAAAAAAAAAACCCATTGCACAAGGATTTTATAATGACCTATACATACAGGTATTAACACTATTTTGTACATATGGATACTTAATAAGAATCAGAAGATAATGAGCAGTTGATAGATTATCTCATTTCTTTCTTGTGACTAAAAGTTCCATGTGAATTTAAACAGAATCTTCAGACTAGAGATGGATACAAAGAATGGACTGAAAGACAAGATTGACAATTTGGTTAAGCACAAGGTTAGAAGTAAAGAAAATATGGTGATGTGCTGATTCAGAAATGAAAAAAAGGGAAGTTGCAATGCTTTCATCAAAGAGTGTAAAGGCATTGTAAAACATTAAGCCACATGTTGGAAAGTATTTTAACCAACTAAAAGGTGTACCCATGCAATACACTGAAAAGCATTCATCCATCTCCTGTCTGATGATTGTATTTTAGAAATATATGAAAATTTTAGTCACATGCATAAGAAAAGAGTGAAGGAATATTTTAGTTTTTATACTGCTCTGCTACTTATAACTAACATACTTGTTAACGGAAGCACTACTTGATTCTGGATGATCTCGGATGGTGGCAAACCAAAAGGTATGTCACAAATGGTGGCCAATGCAGATTGAAGTGATTCACTGTGGGGGATAGGGTGTGGATCAAGACCCCCGGGTAGAAGATACACAACTAGATTCAAATTGGGACGAGTGACCAATGTACAGTCAGTTTGGATTGATGGGACCCTGTGCCATGTGGTCGTAAGCACGCACTCCAGTTTTGATAGCAACAGCAATCAGTCGTCACACAGTGAGAAGATAATCTGGTTAACTCTGCCACCACCAGCATGAAACACTGAAAGCCTTATGGATGGTGACAACAATACGGTGATTTATGACAGTCATCCTAGCGGTATTTTGTCTGATAATGAACACGAAGCCTCATCCATAATGCTCTAAATGCTCGAAATAAGAGACCATACCCACCATGCAGAATTTGTGATCATGAGATCAGGGAGGGGTGTAGTGGAATAGTGTACACCTCACTGAGATGAAGAGACGGAAGTCTAGAGCAATCATGCACACTGGAAGACAAAAGGAAGAAGCTAGAAGTGAGCATATGCACAAGACAGTGCAGTAGTAGATAAAAAGATCCTGGCTAATTAGTGTGCAAAGTGTTGTTTGTTGAGATCATACACTGATTCTTTTTCATTTAAAAATACTATATAAGGAAGTTACATCCCACAATGTGATGAAAAACCAACAAAGTCTGGTGGTATTGTAAGATACAGCTGTGCAGCACTTTGGATTAGTAGTAATGATGGTTTGGTCTTGAAATTATGTCTTACTCCAGAGTCATCTGATTAAGGCTTTTTATTATATATATATATATATATATATATATATATACTCACAACTTTTACAATTTTTTGATCATTGGCTATACAATATTTTTTTGTATTCAGCACTATTTCATTTGTTACCATTAGCACTGTCATTTTAATTTTTAAACTGATTTTATAGGTTTTAGTTTTTAAATAAACCACAATAGTACTTACTTTAAAGTAACATATACATATACATATATATATATACATATATATATATATATATAATTATATTCACATACACATTCTGCATTTTTGATAACTACTAAAATGATTGTTTCTTCTTTTTTTCAGAGAGTTCCGTAGCCTGCTGATTGACATGGTTTTAGCCACAGATATGTCCTACCATTTCCAGCAAATAAAAAACATGAAAAGCATGCTCAGTATGCCTGAAAGGTAAGTGTTGATTGCAAAGTTATTATGTACACTGATTCCTGGTTTCTTAGGAAACATAATTTTGAATCTATGTAAATATGTAATAAAAAATAAATAATATTATAAAATATTATACAATTTTGCTTCACTCCCTGATTACAACATTTTAAAAAAAAGATCTAGGTGAATCTTAATATCAAAACTATTCACAATATTTGTTCTAATAAGATGATGGGATAACTTTAAAGAAAGATGTTGTGTGTCAGTGAAGTCAATGTGATTTGTGCTCAATTGTGTTTTTAGATTTTTGTATGTTGCAAGGTAATAGGGGAGGCCGGCGCAGTAAGCTTCGATGAGATTCTTAGAATGGCGAATTATACGATGATGGACCTCTTTAATTCTCATTGTTGAAGAAATAACTACAGACAACTCCAATTTTAAGGTATAGGAGTTGAGTATTTTTTACCCATGCAAGGAGGGATGTTCTTTTACAATTAATTACCTACTAACAAATTATTTATCATCTCAGACAAAGCTTTCTTAGGTATAAGTTTTGTATTGATAAATGACCATTAATATCTTTAAGGCTGTTGTCATATGTAAGGTGTATTTTATCTTTAACAAAACGAACTTTAGAAAAGACATTGTGCGAACGTTATTTTTTATTCAAATGTTTCCAGCGTTGCTCGAATGGTGAAGATGAGGGAATGTAAGTTTATCTTTTAGCCATAAGCTATAAAAGAATAATACTCTAGCTGCCATGTACATTCAAATTGATAGGATCTGTTACAGAACACTTTCATGACTAAGATTAAAATACTTAGAATAATAATTTCTTGCTCAACTTTTTATGTTGTCTCTAAATCTTGTCTATAATGTATATTTCTTTTAGTTTAGTCTCTATTACAAATACGAGTTATACATGATATATTAACATTTATATTTCTCTTTCCTTTTAATATATAAGTAGTATCAGTTATATGTTATTTATAGATTCATTTATTGAAAAATATTCAAAAATAATTTTGCTTTACTCAGTAGTGTCTTGCATTGCTGGCAGTCATCAGGTCTATCCTTGAGACAAAAATAAGAATGCTATGGGTGGCAAAGATGGCACTCAAATATATGACGAAGTAAAATGATTACTGCGTATGCTTTTATGGCGTATACGATTCGAATATTTGTGTATACTACTTGAAAAAGATTTGTAATGTATCAGTAAACATTAGGTCACAAATTGATGGAACCTTTCTTCTATGTCCTGAAGCTCCGAAGGCATAATTTTTGGGTTATGTGTAGATCGTTTAGAGTGAGTTGTATGCTCCCTAAATATGAAATCCACAATATTACTATTGATAAAAATGTTTGTTTACTTAGTTACGGATTTCAGTGAAAGCCTTTCGTAGATACACCAATCTTATAAAATTAGCATATGTCTCTACTCAATGAAAATTGAAATAATAGTTATAATCAATTAACCTCCATATCCCTTTATTGTTTTTGCGTTTGGTACCAGACAATTTTCTCATACTGCTTACTGGATCATATTATGTATAATTTAACATTTAATGACTTCTAATTGAAAATGAATTGATGTTGGGGTTTAAAATAATCCAGCTACTCGGGGATTGGGTAATTTTGATTATTCGAACAATTGTTAATTTCTATACTCGTATGATTTAAATGACACATGAATGTTTACATATTTTTTTCCAACGATCTCAGATTAATATATTTACACCTTTACTCTATATTAAAGTGTAACTCATTTACATAACATATGTATAGAAACTTCACACTTTGCTTGATTTTTGAACAATAATTAAAATCATTATTTTGGAATTATAGAACAATTGGTTTGAATATAGGATGTATTTTTTTCTTATTTCCTATAATCTTATGAATGACAAAGTTTTGGATAATTTTGACGAGGTTTTATGAAATCTGAAAAGTAATCAAAAGTACCATAAATCTAATTACTACAAGAGAATATAAATATAATCACATTTTTATATGTATATTTCGTATGTTCTATAAAGGATTATAACCATAGATTTTCTCGCATATAATTATAAATATATCAAGATTGGTATATAAATTCTAAATAATAAGAATCTTCTTGATTACAGAGATATTTCCTTGTTATGTAAGTTAAACAAATTCCATTACTAGACTTGGGTAATTCCAAATATGTCATTCTCTATAATACTAAAAATGAAATCCTATAGCTTCTCGTTTGATCATCTTTGGATATAGTTTATTTCCTTCAATCTAACATAATTACCAAAAAAATTTCATTTTACGCAATTACATTTTGATCATAAATTTTGTTCCGACTAGTAGTAGTTTTTTAGAATTCCCATATACTATAATAACACCAACATGTAATACACTACTCGCACAATATTTCTGCACAAGTGGTGATTTGAAACCATAAAAATGTGTGAGACGTCGACCTGCCACCGCAACACGCATGGGTGTGTGGCATCCCCACTCCTCTAAGAAACTTGAGATTTCGCTCTTCGTCTAACCAGTCGCTCGGGAGGTTTCTTTATGCGATTGTTGCGTATAATTTCTATGACTAAGACTTACCATGCTAATAGATAACTAACACTCGTTGCATTCATTTATTTTGGGTGTGTGGTTGTGTGGGGGTCGAGGGGTGGGGTTCTTATCCCTTTACATTAAAATGCTGGTTACCTTATTTTGTAAGCCCTGCTTGGAGTATGTATGGTTTATTGAGTGTTGGTTAGACAACTGGTGGCTTGGGGTCAGACTTCATCTGTAAAGACAGGTTTGACTATGAAGAAAAGCAGGGGTGGAGAACAAGATTGGAAGACGGATGCTGAGAACCCGGTTGACCACATGTAAGGAGGGAAAAGGGAAGAAGAAAGAAACCTCAATTCTGCACTCACTCAAAGTTTTGAAATAAGATCATGTTCTGATATTTCCTATTTGAAGTTGAGTCCCCTTGAAGGAAGGATCCAGCAGTATAATTGTTTAAGCATGCTGGTTCACGTGGGTCAAGACATCACTCTTGAAAGTTGAATAATTTGTAAACATACTTCAGTCTCTGCTCCACCCAAGATGATCACCCCCTACTGATGGTTTGTTTGAACCTCTGAGGTCATTGCAACAAGTGTCAAAATGACTTTTAACTGGACCCCGATCCTTAAACCCATTTCCTTCACATATATTGTCGCTGTATTGAAGAAAAGAGTATCTATTTTTTTCCAACCAATTAAAATGTTCTATTTTGTCCAGCTACACATGCAGGTTTGTGTGTCCAAATCTATTTATTATTAGAAATGTTCTCCAAAATCCTTTCTCGTTTAAATCTCAAGCCCCCCTCCCTCCCCTTTCTTTGTGTTGAGTTCAAGGAAACCTATATCATGTTGTAAAATCTGTACTAAGACTCACTTTATAACAACGGAGTTTTAAGCCAATGTACCATTGCCTTCAACTTTCCCACTGATTCTCTTTGTTAATTAATGCGAATCTCATCTCAGAGTAATGTATGGTTCGTCTGCCTTCCCAGTCTGATAAATTAGACTCTTTCTTTGGACCTCTTGACTTTCATTAAAGGGGACAATCATTTCTCATGGGATGTTATAAAATACATCTTTCAGTAGTCTTTTTTCATAATGTGATCAATTCCCATAATGAGGTTTTTTTTGTAGGAGCAGTTCTGCATGGGATGCTTATTTCTGAACTGTTCTACTTATCAAACAAAACTTTTCTGGATTTGTTCTGTGTACACTTCTTATATATAGGATGTTTGCTGAGGGTGCATGGCGTAAATGGTTATCATCGTAGGAATGGACTCAGTGATGCAAGTTCAAATCCAGACGAAGGCTGTTTTAAACTTGGTAGATAACCAATATAGGAGTAAGGAAACGTTGAAAATTCAACTTCCACAGTTAAACTCCACTTATAGAAATTGACCTTGTGTACAGTTCCTGCTCGTATGCGAAGGATTGGTTGTGTTGTTAGTATATATATATATATATAGTATATATTATTCTATATATTATTATGAGGCGAATGTTTGGGTAATTACTTGTTGCGTGATGACTGGGGGTGTTCTCCTCTTGTTCCCCATTGTCATTTAAAAACCAAAATGGAGATAGTTGTTACATTAAGAGTACTATTGATTTCCTTAATTATTCATTTTACAGCCATGAAGGCCGGAAGGGTATGAATGCTAATGATGAGAAAAACGGCCAAAAGAGTGATTTCCCAGTATTTGTTTTTTTAAAGAAATTCTTGTTTTGTAAGAGTTTTCTTTAACTAGCGTAACCCAGTGATAAACAATACTTTTTAAATGGCAAAAAATATTCAGTCAATATCATTGTATAATAATTTGTTGATTAACTCGTTTTAGGTGTTTAATGATTTCAGATTTATTCGATTATGGTTGGAATTTCCTGATGTTATTTTTCATCAAATGCTTTTATTTGTACTACTTTTACCTTTTGGTGGTTAAGTCAGTGTTAATCAAGTTGCTCCTAAAATTAATATAGGTTATATATTTCAGCATATTGGCATAAAAATGGAGCTCTCTGACTATTAATATAAAAATGTTTTAATTGTACACTTGAAAAATTTGAGTATGAATTCTGAGTAATATGGGTTTATTAGGAAGCAATACTTTCTTTTACCATGTTTGTTTTCTCTTTCTTACCTTTTCCAGGGAGACACGGAGAACAAGACAGTAGTGTCTTGCCATTTGCAACCACTTTTTGTGATTCGAAAAAAAAAATGTCATGTTGCAAGAATCTCAGAATTGGTAAGTTGGGATTTTTCAGGGGAGTATGGTAAAAATGAATATCAAAGGAAGGAAGAAAAACCAACATAGGGATGAGCAAATTTTGTACAAATAAAAAATTAAATGAAAAAAATAAAAAAAAACTGAATAAAGGACTTGAGTAGGTGGTAGTGGTTATCACATAGGGAAATTAACAACAGTTGATAAACCTGTGTTCCAAACCCTGACCCCCAAATTCTGATGCATTACCACTATGCCATCAATATCCCTGGGGGAAATGTATGGCATTTCAAAAACATTTTTTCCCCTTCAAGTCTTGGGGTAAAAGTAGGGGGTGGTAAACTGGAATATGGACCGTTGTTATTTACTAAGCTTTGCTTCAGTCTGCTACATACAGCCTTTATGCGCTTATAGTACTTTGTTCCCTTGTTAATCCCCCATTTAGGTATTGGGAGTTAATGGCCCCCCCGTCATGGTTGATATTAACTTTTGGGTGACTTTAGCAATGGAACCAGGTTGTTTTCGAGGGGTAACTTTGACCCCTAACGCTGGATGGCACTGTTTATTTTCCCAAGGTTTCTTCATTTTTTTTTAAATTAACAAAAAAAAACAAGAGAATATTTTTAAAAGCAATTCAAACGTTTCGGTCCTTGGATGATTATTAGTCGAAGAAATCTTGTATGTCTCTGTTTTTCCTTTAAAAGTTCTAAATCGATAGTTATCTCATTAGCACTTTCCATATTGCCTTCGGCAAACACTCCCATCAAATATTCACATCTGAATATAGTGAATGTGTGCTTGGTGTGTCTTAGATTACCAACCAGCCAAATTTCGCTCAAAGACAGCTAATCAATTTATTCTATCAAAGGATTCGACCTTGCAATGAAAGGCTTTATTGGGCAAGGAGTTGTCATTGGGAATGCAAGTACAGTTCTGTGCTCAAGTTACTTACGCCACACCTCGCAAGGGAAGAGCTGGGATGTCCTCTCTTAAACCCTAAAAATCAGAACATCCTCCAATTACCCCCTTACCCCCACACTGTTGTGTAGAACAAAACGTTCCGATATCCCCAGATAGGTCTTGCTCCACCGAATTGACCAACCGTGTGAGAGATGTGAGAATTCCCCCCTAAATCTTTTGTCACGCAATTCCCCTGTTTTGATTTTAATGAATCATTTTTTGTTTTTTATTTTTTTTAGGTTTTAATGAGCTTTGATTGTTGATCCCAGCGTTCCGAGCTGTTAAATGGTTGATTGTGGTTAGCAAAATGATGCTTTTAGCCCCCAGGTGATTTTCCCAGTCGCAGTATCCCCATTCAGCTTATGAAAAGTGGGAAAGGGAAGAAGTTGTATCAAGAAGGAGGTGATGTGAAAAGACAGACAATGGGAAATAGTGCTTTATGCAATGCTAGTAGTAGGCAAGCAGCCGTCCAAACCCACCTCACCGGATCTTGGTCGGTAAAGTCCCACCTTCTATTCACTACCCTTGAGCAATTTACTTTGTCTATTAACCTTTAATTTTATTATACAGCCGATGCTTTTAATAATCTTAGATATAAACACATCTTTATATGTTCAAGAAACCTTAAATACAAGCCCTCTTTTTTTCACAAAAAGTTCAAGCAATATTCCTTATGGTAAACTTTTATGCTTTTTAATTTGGATTCTCATATTATGGGGTCAAAAAAAAAAGAAGGAAGAACAAAGTCTAGCCTGTAACCAGCAAAACTACTATCACCACTGACATCACCGATTTCCCTTAGCATTATTTTAAAGTATCTTTATTCTCCAGCAAATTATGAAATAGGTCATATATTTAATCTCTAATTAGCATCTTATCTAATAACAAACTTGTCTCTATTAAAGGGCTAGCCGTTTAAGAGTTTCGGCACAAAACTGTCAATATGTTGAATGCATTTAAAATCTTTAAATCTTGTTGTCTGTACTACTGAAAACTTACATCACGTGGGCATTTACACACAATAAACTCCACCAGGACTTGTGTGAAGTTCTATCCCAATGAGAGGAATTTATTTAGACTCAAAGATCATTATTATAATACAAAGAATTAATTGCTTTACTTTATTTACAACATCCGTCGATGAAATATCTGAGCTAGATTTGCTTTCAAAACCAGCCATGTTTATTTGAGTGGCATTTAAAATCTTGCCAATGTATCCCTTAATTAATCACTAAGAAATATTAGGTTTTTACATTATATATCTATGGGTTAATTGGCATACTGGTTTTAAGCAAAAAATACCTTGGTGTTAATTTTGGTTCTAATATTTATTGTATTTATTCTTCCAGACATATCCCTAAGATATGGATTCTAGTATAGAACCAATTAAAATATGAATAGAATTTAAGTGGGATAGTTTTTTAAATGCGGTTATTTTTTTATTTCATTAGTCCTTTTTAATTTGATATATTTCGATTATATTCTAAAACTTAGCTTGCCTGGTGGGGTGCAATTTTTGCTAGGTTAAAAATGAATTATTTATTAAGGATGGTAAAAATTGTCAAGTTAAAGTAGGATTGAGGCAAACATTAATTTCATATTCCAGCTGGAGTTAACATTAAACCACTTTGGATTCTTGGGGTCAGCTTAAATTAAAAAATGGTTTATTTTCCAAGGTCGCCTATTTTTTTTTGAATGGGAAAATCATTGGCTGAGTACATCAACATGAGGCTGAAAAGTAGAGAAGCTCTACGGGAGAGGTAGAAGAAAGAAGAAATTTGGCGAAATGACCCAAGCTATTTCCTATGGGGTTACAAAAATACTGAGGATTATATTCGCAATTTTTTAAGCTCCACATATCTAACTAAATCCGTTTGTTCACCCAATAGGAAAAGAAGAAATATAATTAAGAAGCTCCAAGACGGTCAGCAGAAGTTGCTCTGTCTTGGATCTAGTCTCTTCTGACGTATAATTGAATAACCCAATAAATCCTTGTTGATTTGTGGACTTAACTGTTTAGTTTGGCAATCTGGGTTGAGTAATGATGCCTAATCCTCCCAAGCTCATCCATCTAAGGAACTTTGTTGGGAGATTTATTTGACCTAACTAGAATTCACGTTCATGCCAAGGTCTTTATTGCCAAAGTTCTTTGTAAACGCTTGTATATCTGACTAAACTCTGTCACCAACAAAAAAAAGGAAAATATTAAGAGGCTGTGAGATCAAGCAGAATAATCTGTATCTGCCGTTATCTCACACTCAAAACACTGGACACACTAAGTTGGTTGGTAATGATGCTTCAGCCCAAAACTTTATACGTGAAACCCAGGCTTCATAAATCCCTAATGAAGGGCTTTTGTGGAGGCATTGCTGCTGGTTTTGTTAGTAGTGGTTGTATGAATTTATTTATTTCACTTACAATACATTTGATAAATATAGAAAAATGGAACAAAAAACTTTGAGGGAAAGATTAACATAAAATTGCACCATTCTGGAATTTAGTACTAATATAAAATTTATAGTTTATTTAAATCTGAAAGGATTATCAAATTTATATGGTTAATGAACAGGAACTGTTGATACAATGTAAGGTGGGAATCTTGTAGTCGTTAGTGAGTTAACATGCTCGGAACTGTGATATGTAAGTGAGTTTGAAATCCAGTTGTACTAATAATGTTCAACTTTCAGACCTAATACCATTAAAATAATATACCCTCCTTCTATCCCCACAGTTTATGGGTTAAATTAGTGCCACTTACTGTTCTTCGTACAAAAGATGACTTTTGGCATAAATAACCCCATAAATGTTGATATGCCATAAAACAAAGAAACCGAACAAACAATAAAACAAACTGATGTTACCTGTTGCTTTTGGAGGAAGGCATGAATCCATCTGTTCTCTCCAGAAGATGAATAGTAGGGCAGACAGTGTTCTTTAACTTTTAGTTAGGCAACCAGTCTAAGGAGAAGGAAAAACTAAATTCTAACCAAGCTTTTACTCGCTTAAAAACCTTGTTCACCAAATCTGTCTGTGGTAGGAAGGATTTTGGTAAATACATACATACAATGTTAACTAATTTACTTAGAAAGCATATTGCATAATGTTCCAGTTCTTGTCTGACATTTGTTAGATGAGCTCAATTATTTCATGTGGTAATTTCTTCATCTTTCTTTGCTTTTTTTTCACCAATTTTTATAGTTAAATCAAAATAATAAAGGGTAGCCACTGGAGGATTAGAAAATAAAAAGAATTTGTGAACATTAGACTACACTTAATCAGCAGATTCCAGCATAGACCTTAATAACTTGTGGGATCCATATAATCAGAAAGCAACAAGTGATTGGAACTTGGGATTGCATTGGCCTTGACTGAGTGCTGATCACACAAAAATTCACTGAGAGGATTACACCAAAGTTGACAAAGGTCAAGAACAAAAAAATCACAAAAAACATACAGATTTCAAATACCCAGACATTGATACATATAAGGGATGCACATATTCTCTTAATTCAATGATTCAAAGAAAGGCAACCAGACGGGGGATACTTGAAAGTTATGAAAAAAACCCAAAGATAAACAAATTACTATTTGACCAATCATATACAATGATTGAATGTTCATTTTAAAATCCCAATTCTTTATTTTTCTGCTTTTTCAGTTATGAACTAAGAAGACCTTGGAAACCTATTTTGGAAGAAAATAAATCTAAAATGGATTTGAAATTGCTCACAAAGTGACAGAGATATTTTTTATGTTATTAATGATCGATATGAGTTGATGACTATTTCTCTTTACCCAATAGTACTACTTTGTACGTTGCATCTGATATTACATTGACCTAAAGGGACTTATTCATATGTTTTACAAGCTGACAGACCAATTGAAGCAAAAAGGTAGAGGAAAGGGTTAAGATTAGATTGAGAAGAAGAGAAATTGAAAAGTTATTAATCTAATGTATAAATTACAATGCAACTTATATATATAGTTTCTACAGATGTGGTGTTTTCACAAATCCCACCTGATGATCAAAGTTGTGAGTTTTAATCTTTTGTTATTATTATTTTTAATATGTTATACTTTCCTCCTATTTATTAATGAATCTTACTGAGTTTTAGTTTTTACCAAACAATGGGATTCGTAATTTTATTCTTATCTTATTTTAACTATATGTGTGTGTGTGTGTGTGGTGTGTGTGTAAAATAGAAAAAACAAAGTATTCCAAAGACAAATTTATGTTCTGCGTTAGTTGAAATCTTGAGATTAAAAATGTTTTTGGTTTTTTAAGAAAGAGAAAATTAAGATTAGATTGAGAAGAAGAGGAAAACTGAAAGTGATGGTGATTCATTTCAAAATTTTCATTTTTTGAATAAGAATCCATCATTTCTTCAACCATACTTTTTTCATCCTATTGGCTCCTGCATTAAGGTTTAATAAAAACCAAAAACATTTTAAAATCAAACTCACCATTCCAGAATAAATTTATCTTTTTGGAAACTTTTTTTCTATTTTCTACCATACTGTCGGATTTATCCATATCTCCTCCCATATATATATAATATTATATATTATCATAATAACCTATATTACTATATTTATATAAAGTTTAGCAACCTAGCTCACTTAGAGAGTAATTGAGAGAATCCATGGTTATTGGTAACATGCAAGCTATTGGGTGTTGAGTATTAATTTAGTGTTTTTCTAAATATCATCTTATTGAAATTCCAATATATCCATAATATTTTTCATGGCGTAATTACTAGGTTAGTGACATTACCCCCTCTCTCTCTCTTCACTATAACTTATGCTTTTTTCTTCAATTTCCTCAATTTTTCTTACATTCTTCTTCCTTACATTCTTTCTTTCTTCTGCTATTCAGCCCTGAATTTTGAAGGATTTCATGCAATCCACATGCCCTTGCATTCTGAACTTGCCAATGATGCCATCATCTTGAAAAATATAAATAATCTTTAAATAACATTTTACCAATTATGTAAACATTTTTCAAATTCCTTTATTTCATTAACTTTTTCTCTCAAGATTCAAAATCAATTACCTCACTCTTCATAAAGATTGTAAATATTTCATTACATTTCTAACATTCTAAGAGTTATTTAAATGATTCAAATTCTCTCGTGTATATTCACTAAAGATTAAATCCTAAAAAAAACAAATTGTAATTTTATTTATTTCAGATATTTCATTAATTGGCATCTATTAATTGAATCCATTAATTTCAATGCGTAAAGTTTTGTTTTTTAATTTCTAATCTTGTCTACTATAATTTTTGTGGAGATTACTACAAAATGTTCATTTTGTCTGAAATCCTCTAAGATAAGCAATCATCCTTATTATTATACCGATATACCTAGAGTTCAAATCCTGAATGAGGCTGTTTTGCATCAACATAGTACTAATTCCCTTGAGAAAAGTATGAATCCAACTATTCTCCCTCAGCTATGGTAAATAGTAGGGCAACTGGGCTCTGGTATGGCAATAGTCTGAGGAGAAAGATATAGCTGGTTGCATTAAAAAGGGTAAAGTTAAGGTCAATTACTAATGCCTTGTTGTGCTTCTAAAAACTTAAAGACCTGAGCAGTTTTCTCCTGACCCTCATATTAAACTCAAAGAGATTAGGTGATACCTACGTAGCCCTAAATGAAATTGGTGAAAACTCTAACCTTCTCTAAGAAAAGATAAATAAAATCCAGAGAGGAGATGATCATAAGAATAGAACAGAGATATTAAAGAAGGAAGAGAGAAGTAGAAGTAAAAGAAGAAAAAAAGAAGAAAACATAATGAGTGTGATCCAAAAGGAGAAATGAAAAAAAAAAAACAAGGAAGAATAATAACCAAAAGAAAGTTTATCAAAAGAAAGAAAGAAAGACAATAAGACTAGGAAAGAAAGAGAAATTGGACAAAGAGAAAGAAAAAACGTCACAGAAGAAAAGGAAAAGGACTAAATTTTGTATACCCAACCATCAACCACAGAAGGATGTGATCGCATGCGACACAATATAGGCATCCGCAATGATCAAACTCACTATTAAGTAGTAATGACCTGCAAGACTAGATTGTTAACCATTACACAAAACCAATGGATACCCAGGAAAAGACTGAAGTATAGAGATATTATTAGTGAGAGGGGAAAAGAAAGTGAACAAGAATGTGTTAATCTACTTTCGTAGTGTTATCTTATAAGAAATACTTGTATAGATCCTGTTATTTACCGTGTCATCACCTTTAACTCAATCCATAGACAACGCACAAGTGTTTGATCCATATGTAAATAATCCTTTCCACAAGCTCCTGATCCATTGGTAAATAACAGGATCTTACAAGTGAATTTTATAAGATAACTTCACTAACGAAGTAGATTACCACATCTCTTTCACTTTCTTTTCCCTCTCACTTATTATACTATTCTATACTTCAGTCTTTTCCCTTTGGGGTATCCCATTGTTGTGTAATGTGTTAACAATCTAGTCTTTGCAGGTCCATACTACTTAATAGTGAGTTTTGATCAATTTGCTGGATGCCCCCATAATTGTTCCCATGCGTCACTCCTTTCTGTATGGTTGGATGGGTTGAGTAAATACATAATTTAGTTCTTTCCCTTCTTCTGTGACTGTTTCTCTTTCCTTTCAAATTTCTTCTCTTTCGTCTATCTTATTGTCTCTTTCTTTTTTTGATTAAACCTTTCTTATGGTTATATTCTTCCTGTTTTTTTTTTTTTCATTCCCCTTTTGGATCAACTCATTATTTCTCTTTTTTATTCTTCTATTTACTTCTATTCTTCTCTCTCTTCTTTAAAGTCTTCTGTTCTATCTTATGATCTCTCTCTCTCTGGATTGTATTTATCCTTTTTCTCTAGAGAAGGTTTTGAGAGTTTTCACCAATTCATTTAGGGTACTGTAGGTATTCACTATCTCTTGCAGTTTAATATTGTAGGGTCAGGAGAAAAAACTGCTCAGGTTCTTTTAGTTTTTAGAAGCACCACAGCCATTAGTAACATTGACCTTACCTTTTACCCCTTTTTAATGCACCAGCTTAATTCCTTCTCCTGCACTAGTGCCATACCAGGAGCCCAGTCTGCCCTACTATTTACCCACTAGCTGAAGGGAGAATAGTTGGATTCATACTTTCTCAAGGGTAGTATTAGTACTATGTCGAAGCAAACAGCCTCATTCAGGATTTAACTTTAGGGATATCGGTTATATAATAAGGGATGAATGCTTTATCTTAGAGATTCAGACAAAAATGAACCATTTGTTAGTATTTCTCCCCACAAAATATAGCAGACAGATTAGAATAAAAAACAAAACTTACATTGAATTAAATGGATTAATTAATAGATGCCAAAATTAATGGAAATATCTGAAATAAATAATTAACAATTTGTTTTTAGATTATTATCTTTAGTGAATATACACAGAGATTTTTTGAATCATTTAATAAACATCTTAGAAAATGTTAAAAAGTAATGAAATATTACAATCTTTATGAAGAGCTAGGAATTTTTGATTTTTGACTTGAGAGAAAAAAGTAAATGAAATAGAAAGGAATTTTTGAAAAAAATGTTTACATAATGAGTAAAATGTTTATTTTAAAGAGTTTATTTATATTTTTTCAAGATGCATGCAATCAGTTGGCAAAAGTTCAGAATGCAGGAGCATTGATGACTGAAATCCTTTCAATTCACTGAAATTAGACAGAAGGAAGAAGAATGTAGAGGAAGAGAAATTAAGATAAATTGAGGAATTGAAAGAAAAAAGCATAAAAGTTATAGTGCAAAAGAGAGAGAGAGGGGGGGTTAATGTCACATACCCTAGTAATTCCCATGAAAAAATATTATGGATATATTTGAATTTCAATAAGCGATGAATTTAGAAAAAAAACCAACTAATAATACTCAAACCCAATATTGCTTCATATTACCATAACCATGGATTCTCTATTACCTCTAGTGTGAGCCTAGGTTGCTAACCACTTATAATATATATAGCTTATATATATAATATTATATATACTATTATATATATATTATATGGGAGGAGATATGGAAATAAATCCGGACAGTATTGGTAGAAAATAGAAAAAAGTATTCCAAAAAGATAAATTTTTCTGGGGATGGTGAAGTTGACCCTGTTTAAAAATGTTTTTGGTTTTTTATTTGAAACCCGTTTAATCGGACAATAGGATGAAACAAGTATTGTACTGAATAAGATGGATTATCTTTCAAAATGAAAATTTTGAACTGATATCCATCACTTCAGTTTCTCTTTTCTTGCTCAATCTAATCTTAATTTCTCTTTCCTAAAAACCAAAACATTAAATCTCAGCTTCCAATCTAACCAGAATAAATTTGTCTTTTTTGGAATACCTTTGTTTTTCTATTTTTACACACACACACACACACACACACACACATATATTAAAATAAGTAAGAATAAAATTTAGGAATGCCCATTGTTTGGTAAAAAACTAAAACTGCAGAAAATTTCATTCTAATAAATAGAGAAATATAACAATATTAAAAAATAATAAGGAATGATAAAAACTACATAACTTTGATCATTCAGGTGGGATTTTTGTTGAAACACCACATCTGTAGAACACCGTATATATATAAGTTGCAATTGTATTTTGCATATTAGCATAGTATTTAAATAACTTTTCAATTTCTCTTTTCTTTCTCCAATCTAAATCTTAACCCTTTCCTCTACCTTTGTTGCCTCAATTGGTCTGTCCACTTGTAAAAACATATGATTTAAGTCCCTTTAGGTCATGTAAAATCAGTGCAACGTACAAAGTAGTACCTATTGGGTAAAGAAGAATATCATCAACTCATATATCCATTAAATAAACATAAAAATTTCTCTGTACCTTGCTTGCCAGCAATTTCAATCACATTAAGTTTATCTTTTCTTCCAAAATAGTGTTTCAAGTCTTCTTCAGTCATAACCTGAAAAACAGAAAATAAAGAATTGTTGTTTTAAAATGGAACATTCCAACTCATTGTATATGATTGGTCAATAGTAATTGTTATCTGTTTTTTCCATAACATTTCAAGTAATTCCCCCGTTCTGTGTTGCCTTCTTTTGAATCATTGAATTAAGAGAACATTGCATCCCCTTATATGTGTATCATGTCTGGTATTTGAATCTGCTATGTTTTTTTGCGATTTTGTTTTTCTTGACCTTGTGTCAAACTTTGTGAATCTCTCAGTGAATTTGTGTGTTTTCACATCTCAGTCAAGGCCAATGCAATCCAGTTCATCACTTTGTTGCTTTCGATTAATGGACCCACAAAAGTTATTAAGGTTCTATGCTGGATCTGCTGATTAAGTTATCTTTAAGCACAAATTTCTTTTTATTTCTTATCCCTCCAGTGCTACCCTTTATTTTTTGATTTAACTTCATAAAATTGGTGAAAAAAGCAAAGAAAGATGACAAGGAAACATACTCACATGAATAATTAGCTCATCTAACACAAATCAGACAAGACTGGAACATTATGCATACAATTACTTTTCCTAATAAAATTAGTTGACATTGTTATGTAATGTATTTACCAAATCCTTCTACCACTGACAGGATGTGACAAAGGCTTTTAAGCAGGAGTAAAGCTTGGTTAGAATTTTAGTTTTCCCTTCTCCTAGACTGGTTGGCCTTAACTAAAGTTAAAGAACACTGTCTGCCCTACTATTCACTCTGGGAGCCGGGAGAACAGATGGATTCATGCCTTCCTCAAAAGCACTAGCTTACATCAGTTTTGTTTTTATTGTTTGGTTCGTTCTTGTTTAATGGCATATCAAATTTATGCGGTTATTTAATGCAAAGTCATCTTTTGTAGAAGAACAGAGATGGCACTATTTAGACCCATAACTGTGGGGATAAGAAGGAGGTTATACTATTTTTAAAATGCGTATTAGTCTGAAAGTGAACATTATTAGTACAACTGGATTTTTCAAACTCACTACAATATCAGTCCAGCATGTTAACCACTACATACAAGGATTCCCACCTTACATTAGTATCAACAGTTTCCTGTTTCATAACTCATATATATTTGATAATCCTTTCAAGATTTAATAAACTATCAAAAAATTTATATTTAGTACTAAATTCCAGAATGGTGCATTTTTAATCTTCTCAAAGGTTTTTGTTCCATCTTTATCCATATTTATTCCAAATGTTTTAAGTGAAATAAATAAATTCATACAACCACTACTACAACAAACCAGCAGCAATGCCTCCTAAACAAGCTTCATTAGATTATGAGCTGGGTTTTCACGTATAGTTTTGGGGCTGAAGCATCTTAATTACCCACCAACTTAAGGTTGGTGTCCAGATGTTTTGGGTTGAGATTAACGGCAGATACAGATTATTCTGCCTTTGATTCACAGCCTCTTAATATTTCCTTTTTGTTTGGTAACAGAGTTTAGTCAGATATACAGAGTTTCCAAATTGCAACATTAAACCTTGGCATCTGATTCTAATAGAAAAAAATCTCCACAAACCTCTTCCATTAGCATGATCGAGCTTGAGGATTAGGCTACATTACTAACCCAGGATTCCAATAAACAGTTAAGTCACAATATCACAAGGATTCTCATTGGTTATTATCTAAGTAGAAAGAGAGCTTAGATCCCATACAGATGCAACTTCTGGCTGACTGATCTGGAGGCTTCTTTACATTATTATTTCCTTTTTTCTATTGGGTGAACAAACTGGATTTAGTAATAGATACGCCTTGGAGGTTAAATATTCGCAGATAATCCTCAGTTATTTGTCAACCAATAGGAAATAGATTGGTCATTCGGCCATTTCTTCTTCTTCTACTCTCATAGATTCTTTCCTACTTTTTCAGCTCATGTTGATGTACTCAGCCAATATATTTCCTCAAAAACGACAATGAAAATAAACCATTTTTTTTAATTAACTGACAAGATCCAAAAGGTGGTTAATGTTACATCAGGCGCCACACCATAAATCGCACATAATGTTCCTTAATCTACTTTAACTTTGACACAATTGACATCTTTATAATAATTAAATTTTTACTAGCAAAAATTGCACCCAACCAGGCATAGTTTTAATATAATGAAGCTATTATTCGCAAATTAGAAAAAGGACTAATGAAAATAAAAAAGTAACGCATTTTAAAAATTCATTCCACTATTCTAATTATATTTTTAATGGGTTATCTAATATATAGAAATCTCTTTCTTAGGATATGTTTGGGAGCGAAAATAAAACAATAATATTAGACACTCTCTATAGACACCCATGATGCATTTTTGCCTGTATACACAACCTCAGTGTATTGACCCTACTAATTAACATCCGTGCTTAGCAATATATAATATGTTATACAACCCCTTAATATTTTCCTTTAGTTGTATTATATATTATTACATTGCATTAGTATTTAAAGTGCACCTACATAATATGGGCTTGTTTTGAAAGCAAATATCGTAGCTTGATTTTCTATAGAGTGTTGTAAATAAATAAGTAATTATTCTATGTATTAATAATTGTTTTTTGTCAGGTCTAACCTAAATTGCTCATATAAAACGGTTGATCCAACTTACCACAATTCCTGTGGGTTATTGTGATGTAGCAGTGATTGTAGTTTCAGTTACAGACATAAACAGATCTTAGATTTTAAATGCATTCATAAATACTTGACAGTTTTTTGCCAAATCTTTACACGGCTAGACTTTCCAATAGAGACATTGTTTAATAGATAAGATGCTAATTAAGAGATAAAAATATGAGACATATTCATAATTGTTTGAGACAACTATAATTTAATGGAATAAACTAAGGAAATCGTGATGTCAATAGGTGTCTCGATGTAGTATTGTTAACAGACTTAGACTTTTTACTTCCTTTTTTTTTTGAATTTAAACTACATAGAATCCAATATAATCTAAAAGCCCATGTAAAAATACCATAGAGAATTACCTTGCTTGAACTTTTGTGAAAAAAGAGCTTGTACTTACATGTTTCTCTGAAATAAAGATGTTTTTATATCTAAATTTAAAAGCATTCGGCTGTCAACATAAATTAAAGGTTAATAGACAAATACATATGCTCCCAAGGTAGTCGATAGAAGGATGG
>CM042166.1:60020544-60041325 GCA_023376005.1 Doryteuthis pealeii
AGACTAATCATATTCTAATAACTGCATACATTAGTATAACACTAAATACCATATAACAGCATACATAATATTAATAAACCTAATATGAATTTACAAATGATGAAGAATAATGAAAATTTTGTAAAGAATCCTCATTCCAATAAATAATAATAAAAGGATTGGATGCTTGATTGAATTTTGTTAAGAGTTTCTTTATTAAATGGAAATTTACTGAAATTTAAAAAAATATTAAAACGTATTAGAAAAACTTGTCATAACAAATCATGATAAATTATCTATTATTAATGGCAATATTCAATAATTCATGAAGATATAGCAATTGAATAGCTTTTCACTAATGCATACCTTTCAATACCATATTTGATAAGAATAAATTGCTATGTTTATTACATTTTATATATATATATATATATATATATATATATATATATATATAGAGAGAGAGAGAGAGAGAGAGAGGGAAAGAGAGCTTGAGATTAATAGTGTCCCAGGGGCATTAGAATATTGTTGGGGACACCAAGCCTTTGTCAGTATCATCATCATGTCATGCTGTTAGCACGGATATCCATGACAATCTCTCTCCATCCATCCCTATTGCTCATCATTCTCGGGAGGTCCTCTATGCAGCATCCTGTATCCGCAGAGCTGGTCAATGTACATCTTTGTGGTCGGCCCACACTGGTGTGCCCATGAGTACGTCCTTGCTTCTCCAGCAGTGTCCCGCCGTCTTACTCGGATGGTTTGGGTGATATGTGGCAGGTGGCCGTATAGCTGTTTTCTCGTGGGTGTCGTTTCCAAGTCTTGTTCAGGATCACACGCAGCATTCTTGTGCAGCTCCCATCTAGTTTGTTCTCTAGTCGCTTCGTTAGGGTCAAGATGGTGCAGCTATACAGCCGTACTGACATGACAATGGCCTGGAAGAACTGTCTCTTTAACATTGACTATTAAAGGATGAAAAAATCTTTACAGATTTTTATATCATATTTGTTAAAAAGCATCCAAATCTGGGAAAAAAGTTTTTTTTACAATGAGTTAAGGAATAGACAGCATTGTCTTTTTTTGCATTTTTATATTATTTTATTTTGGTTTAGATTTAAAAAAGGACAAATTCTATTTTGGTTTAGAATGTTCTAGTATAAAACTATAATAATCAGGTTTCATTTCTTTTCTTATACTTTTTGTATCATCAATTAAAAATATTATTGTTTTAGTCACCCTAGGTAAGGCCTTTGGGTTACTTCTCAGCAAAAGGTCACAGAAAATGAATTGTTAATGCCACAAAATACACTCACACAGACATAAAATATGGTAATAAGAGAATTTATGAATGATAAAAACTAATAAAGATTTAAAGGAAATAAATGAAAAGATATATTGAATAAAATATACTTAATAATGATAGTTTCAAAAAGGTCATATTCAACAGGAAAACAAAAGTAAAGGGGTTGTTCAAATTGAAGTTATTCTGGGATAAAAAAGTTGCTTAAGTGGAATTCTCATAGAATCCTGGAAATACCTATAAAGTATGGATATGATTTTATAAGCTTGGAAAACTGAATCCTGATTGAAATTTACTAAGTATAAGAATAAAGTATGGTACAAGTCCATAACAGAGGCATAAGACTATTGAGAATTGAACTCATTGGCAATAGCTTTCGTGACTAACTTTCTAAACAGTCTATGAAAGTCTCAAAGGAAACAAAAAGAAACATGAGATATAATAACTTGTTAACCTTTGATTTGAAGAGGTCAATATTCTATTCAACTGGTAAACAATGGTGAAGGAGTTTGTTTCTCAGAGCCAATGTTCTATGAAGAAAAAAATGGTTTGAGTAAAACTTGCAGTGAATCTATTCAGAAAGTATGGTATCATTTTCTAAGTTTGGCAACTGAGTTCTGATAAAAAAATTCCTGGACTGATTTGACTAAGGAGCAAAGCTCATCTAAAAACTTTAAATGAAAGTTACAGTAGAAAAGAGCCAGACATGCAACATTATAGTGACAAGAGATCATTTCTACTAGTATACACTTTATAATAGCAATTGTGAACAGAATATGCTCAAGGGAACTTGACTATATATGTAAGTAGTGCTCCATTTTCAGGTAAATCTAACTCTTTTAGTGATACAATAGGTGCTAGAAACTTTGTTGAATGTTAAATTTGGTGCTTACTATTTGAGTTGCATTCTTAGGAGCAGATAATGGCCGTATTTTGAAAAAGTAAAAGAATGAGAATTCTTTCTTAGTAACAGTAACAACTGTTGTATTGTCCTCGCCCGGAAGATGGAACTTCCGGCTGAGGGACAAAGAGAAAGATAAAAATGCATAGGCGTGTCGTCAATACAAAAGCGAGAGGGTTAAACAGTCAGCGGTCAGTAGGGACAGCCAGGAGAGAGACGGCGGACCGACGCGGTCATGCACCGCCACGGGTAAGAGCGGTGAGACGCCACCAGCCCCCTTTACCTGAACATCGCCAGATCCCAGCAGCAGTAGAAGTCATTGTCAACCCTTGGTCATTTCATTGTCACGTTCGCCACCACCCACGTACAGCCGATGAGAGAAATAAAGTCAAATCTCCTACTCTATGCCTGGTTGTGATCTTTATACTCTACTACTAACATACACGATTTAGCAGCGTGAGTTTGAAGAAGACGCTATATAACATAATTTGATGCCAGTATATAGCGTCTTCTTCAACTCACGCTGCTAAATCGTGTATGTTAGTAGTAGAGTATAAAGATCACAACCAGGCATAGAGTAGGAGATTTGACTTTATTTCTCTCATCGGCTGTACGTGGTGGGTGGCGAACGTGACAATGAAATGACCAAGGGTTGACAATGACTTCTACTGCTGCTGGGATCTGGCGATGTTCAGGTAAAGGGGTGGCTGGTGGCGTCTCACCGCTCTTACCCGTGGCGGTGCATGACCGCGTCGGTCCGCCGTCTCTCTCCTGGCTGTCCCTACTGACCGCTGACTGTTTAACCCTCTCGCTTTTGTATTGACGACACGCCTATGCATTTTTATCTTTCTCTTTGTCCTCAGCCGGAAGTTCCATCTTCCGGGCGAGGACAATACAACAGTTGTTACTGTTACTAAGAAGAATTCTCATTCTTTTACTTTTTCAAATACGGCCATTATCTGCTCCTAAGAATGCAACTCAAATAGTAAGCACCAAATTTAACATTCAACAAAGTTTCTAGCACCTATTGTATCACTAAAAGAGTTAGATTTACCTGAAAATGGAGCACTACTTACATATATAGTCAAGTTCCCTTGAGCATATTCTGTTCACAATTGCTATTATAAAGTGTATACTAGTAGAAATGATCTCTTGTCACTATAATGTTGCATGTCTGGCTCTTTTCTACTGTAACTTTCATTTAAAGTTTTTAGATGAGCTTTGCTCCTTAGTCAAATCAGTCCAGGAATTTTTTTTATCAGAACTCAGTTTGCCAAACTTAGAAAATGATACCATACTTTCTGAATAGATTCACTGCAAGTTTTACTCAAACCATTTTTCTTTTCTTCATAGAACATTGGCTCTGAGAAACAAACTCCTTCACCATTGTTTACCAGTTGAATAGAATATTGACCTCTTCAAATCAAAGGTTAACAAGTTATTATATCTCATGTTTCTTTTTGTTTCCTTTGAGACTTTCATAGACTGTTTAGAAAGTTAGTCACGAAAGCTATTGCCAATGAGTTCAATTCTCAATAGTCTTATGCCTCTGTTATGGACTTGTACCATACTTTATTCTTATACTTAGTAATTTCAATCAGGATTCAGTTTTCCAAGCTTATAAAATCATATCCATACTTTATAGGTATTTCCAGGATTCTATGAGAATTCCACTTAAGCAACTTTTTTATCCAGAATAACTTCAATTTGAACAACCCCTTTACTTTGTTTTCCTGTTGAATATGACCTTTTTGAAACTATCATTATTAAGTATATTTTATTCAATATATCTTTTCATTTATTTCCTTTAAATCTTTTATTAGTTTTTATCATTCATAAATTCTCTATTACCATATTTTATGTCTGTGTGAGTGTATTTTGTGGCATTAACAATTCATTTTCTGTGACCTTTTGCTGAGAAGTAACCCAAAGGCCTTACCTAGGGTGACTAAAACAATAATATTTTTAATTGATGATACAAAAAGTATAAGAAAAGAATGAAACCTGATTATTATAGTTTTATACTAGAACATTCTAAACCAAAATAGAATTTGTCCTTTTTTAAATCTAAACCAAAATAAAATAATATAAAATGCAAAAAAAGACAATGCTGTCTATTCCTTAACTCATTGTAAAAAAAACTTTTTTCCCAGATTTGGATGCTTTTTAACAAATATGATATAAAAATCTGTAAAGATTTTTTCATCCTTTAATAGTCAATGTTAAAGAGACAGTTCTTCCAGGCCATTGTCATGTCAGTACGGCTGTATAGCTGCACCATCTTGACCCTAACGAAGCGACTAGAGAACAAACTAGATGGGAGCTGCACAAGAATGCTGCGTGTGATCCTGAACAAGACTTGGAAACGACACCCCACGAGAAAACAGCTATACGGCCACCTGCCACATATCACCCAAACCATCCGAGTAAGACGGGCGGGACACTGCTGGAGAAGCAAGGACGTACTCATGGGCACACCAGTGTGGGCCGACCAACAAAGATGTACATTGACCAGCTCTGTGCGGATACAGGATGCTGCATAGAGGACCTCCCGAGAATGATGAGCAATAGGGATGGATGGAGAGAGATTGTCATGGATATCCGTGCTAACAGCATGACATGATGATGATACTGACAAAGGCTTGGTGTCCCCAACAAATATTCTAATGCCCCTGGGACACTATTAATCTCAAGCTCTCTTTCCTCTCTCTCTCTCTCTCTCTCTCTATATATATATATATATATATATATATATATATATATATATAAATGTAATAAACATAGCAATTTATTCTTATCAAATATGGTATTGAAAGGTATGCATTAGTGAAAAGCTATTCAATTGCTATATCTTCATGAATTATTGAATATTGCCATTAATAATAGATAATTTATCATGATTTTGTTATGACAAGTTTTTCTAATACGTTTTAATATTTTTTTAAATTTCAGTAAATTTCCATTTAATAAAGAAACTCTTAACAAAATTCAATCAAGCATCCAATCCTTTTTTATTATTATTTATTGGAATGAGGATTCTTTACAAAATTTTTCATTATTCTTCATCATTTGTAAATTCATATTAGGTTTATTAATATTATGTATGCTGTTATATGGTATTTAGTGTTATACTAATGTATGCAGTTATTAGAATATGATTAGTCTTGAGACATCCTTTTACATATTAAGAAAAAATATTCAATCAAATGTATTTACTGAATATAGACCATTCCTGGCTTTCAAGTAAAAAGCTGAAATGAAAAACCTAACATAAATTATTATTAATGTTTTTTTTCTTACATGTTTAAAAGTTCTGAGAATCCAAACTCATTATATATGAAAGAGCTAGAGTAAGGAAAGTCAGTGGAGTGGCCTATTGTTGGTATAAAGCTGAACAGCAAGGGAGTCTATCCCCTTTTTGCTAGTACTATTCCAGGGAGATTGTTTTCCTGAGGTAATAGATGCTTTGCCATAGATCAGATTACCCAAAGCTGTGCTACTCATGCGCTAAGTTGGTGGGACTGGTATCAAACCCAGAACTTGTGATTTCTAGTCAAATGCTCTACCAACTGAGCTAAACTGATCCTTAAAAAGGTATAAACATCAAATTAATAACAACCGCTCAAAAAAAAAAAAAAAAAAAAAAAATCAATGACATATCTTTACACTGATTCATCTGTATAAGTTTTAAAAAAAAACGTTGATAAGCTATGAGAATTGAACTTGATAGAAACATTGCCGAAAGGTGATGTCAAGACAAATTGAGAAGGAAAACAACAAAGAGAAAAAACTTACCGATAGTTTTACTACTTGATAAGATGTAATGAACTGTCTGTGCCACATCTGCTGCATGAAGCAAATTATGATAAGGGTTTTTATACTTTGAATAACCGGACTCCATTGATATAAGGAAAGCATCTAATGCTGACGTGTTTATCTGTGAAGAAAAAAAATGGAAAAAAGAATTGAAATCTGTCTTATTGTGAGGAAATTCAGTGATAAAAAGATGAACAATGTTTGCATTTTTTTTTGTGTGTGTGTGTGTGTAACCACAACAATGAAAATCCTAAGTTGGTTGACAGTAAACATAAAATTTGCTTTTGTAATTCAGTAAAATGACTGCATAAATACACTATGAATACATAAGTTAAAACAGAAAAAGATTGATCTCTGAAATATTCAGTAAGTAATTAGAGAGGATATAAAAACAAATTTAAGTTGAATTTGTTTAAATATTATCATCCAAAATTTAAACCCTCTCTTTTTCAATGACTGAATCACAACAAACCTAAGAAAATATAAGATCATTAGGATAGTAGTTTCTTACACATCCTCCATACGGATCATGTACAAGGAGTATTTCTTTTCTATCTAAAACTATTATTTCAGTTTATATTAATATATATAATATATATATATATATATATATATATATATATAAGTTTTCATGGAATATTATGCTTACTTTTAAACATAATCTCAGTGATTTTCAAGTGGATAAATGTAAAATTTATTATTCTGTGTTTTGTGACTTACCTTAAACTTTGTGAGCAAATCATATTTCTGGAGTAGTTCATAGCCAACATATTTTAATGCATGGCCATCTTCATTTGTTGCAAAAACATCAAAAGACCAGTCATCAAGGTTCTGAAAAGAAAAGAACAAAATATCAACAATTCGGAATATTCAAAATTTGTTCAATTATTATCATTAATGATGATATCATTTTTGTGTGGATTTGTTACTTTCTGTTTGTCATATAAGTTCAAAATGGTAACATCAGTCATGTTTTGGTGAGTTTAGAATGCAGGAGCGTTGGTCAACTGAAGTCATTTCAAATCACTCAAGTAAACAGAAGAAAGCTTGGGAGAAGATAGTGAAGTAAGAATACATTGAAAAAAAATGAGTAAAGGAAAAGGAGAGAAAGAACACAGAATGGCACAGAGAAGGGGAAAGTATAAAGAGAGAGAGAGAGAGAGAGAGAGAGAAAGAAAGTAAATAGTAAACTGTTAACAACTGAGGTAAATTAATTTGTAAACAGCCAGAGGAGTGAAATAATGTTTTGGGCTGTTAGTCAAATATCATTAATTTAGAGTTCCCTAAAATGAAAATTCTTAACTATTCAAGTGACTACCCATAAAATTGTTGCTGAACTTTCTTTTTAACTCAGAGTATATATATATATATATATATATATATATATATATATATACACACACATATTAAAGGGCAGTTGTACACAACAATGCCCTTTATGTATGTCCTGAGGAAACTTCGAAAATAAAACAATTAATGACAAAGTAAATATATATATATATACACAGGGCTTGGTTTTTGAGCAACAATAATAGAAATTTGATTTATAAACGTGGAGATAATTAAAGAATAAAATTTAAATGATAACAGCATGGATTTTTTTTTTCATTTAATATTTTAGATAGTAGATATTAACATTTCTTTTCAGAGTGGCTGGATCAATGCAAGGTCTATTTTTTTACATTTAAATGGGGCATTCAATGAGGAGATCAACTCACGATTCAGTAATAATGGATCTGCGGGACTAACTTAAAAAAATCCAGCTCTACTCAGATGACGCCGGGTAGCCACTGCTATTATGTATGTATATGTATCTGAATTGCTGAAGCAATTGTAAATTATAAATTAGTACCTGTTATTTTGGTTTCTTTTAAACAATTGGCTGTTGGTATGATTTGGTTTATAAACTAATTTTTATCTCCTGCTTTAAAAGATGGTCAGAATGGATTAATATGATTTTTGAATCTTTAAATAAATAATGACAATAGTTCTAATCTTTTTTACTCTAAATAGTTTGCTTTTAGCCTTTCTAGTGATAAAGTGCCCTTTAATGCTTTTAGAATGAAATGTAAGATTTTATTAAGAACTTTTGAGTTGGGTATCCTACCTGCCATGAGTAGGATGTGACACAAGGTCATAAGTATGATGCATCTGGTTAGGATCAAACTCACTATTCAGTAGTAATGGATCTGCGGGACTAGCTTGATAACTATTATACCACAGGCCAGACTAAACAAAGCTTAGTAAATAACAGGAAACTTCAGACATCTCTTATTTTGGGGAAAGGTTCCTTCTATTATATATCTCCTCATGTGGCAGGGCTCATCACTGTTTAATTTTGGTGATCTGGCAGGAAATGTTTTTTTGTTTTTCTTTTTTTTTCAAAGTGACTTGAATGTAAACAAAAAAAAAAACCAATCATAATTATATCTAGCACAAAACTGCAAGTAAAGGACACTTAGTAAGGATCAAACTCACAACTCAGTAGTAATTAATTTGCAAAAAAAGTTTGTTAACCATTACATTATGATGAAATGTCTAAAATCTAAGAGTACCACAAGGCTAGAATTATGAGGAAATCTGATATGGATTAAACTCACTTTTAAGAAACTTTTTATTTTTGTTATATGTAAAAACAAGTTTATATTTTTATAATTTTATGCATTTTTTTTTAATAAAAGTTAGCAAATTCTGCATTTTATAAGAAATATAGGTTTTTTTTGCTGCTG
The DNA here is from genome assembly GCA_023376005.1 of Doryteuthis pealeii. Classification (NCBI taxonomy): domain Eukaryota; kingdom Metazoa; phylum Mollusca; class Cephalopoda; order Myopsida; family Loliginidae; genus Doryteuthis; species Doryteuthis pealeii. The sequence goes on from CM042166.1 coordinate 60,029,270, forward strand.
ATTCAGATAAAAAGAGAATAAAAAAATCTTTAAAAGAAAAGAAAAGAGCAAAAATCAAAGTAAAACATTTGTTTCTGCTTTTACTGATTCTAAGTTTGATGAGTTCTACTTAATGGATTGAATGACTAACCTATTCTGGGTTCCACTGCAAGCAGAGACTTGTCAAGGATAAATTGGTTTAGGCTTGCTTTTAGCTATTATTATTTTATATGAATTTGTGAAAATGTAAACTAGCACATGTTTCTCGGTAATAGACATAAACCTGTCAGGCAGGGTTTTGAAACATGGACAAAATTATGAAGCATATATATTACAATATATTGATTAGATATATTTAGTGATGTTTTTGTATAAAATATTTGCTGTCAACAATGAGCACTGTTAGTTTAGCTAAATAAATCTTTAAAAAAAGAAGATGAATAACAAAGATGGCTATTTTGTTTTCATTCATATCATTCCATTTCAGGATGTTTTGTACTTGGCCAGGTATGGACTGAGTGGTCAAGCAATGCCTGAGGGCCCAAGGTATGGACTGAGTGGTCAAGCAATGCCTGAGGGCCCAAGGTATGGACTGAGTGGGTCAAGCAATGCCTGAGGGGCCCAAAGAGCAATATTTCATTTTTGATGTGGCTTCAATAAATCAACATGTTACAGTTAAAATATTTTTGATATTGCAAATTTTTGCCATTCTAAATGTATACTCTGTTTATACATGTTCCTTGTGGTGTAATGGTAAGTGTCATAGGAAATGGAAAATGGCAACCCAAAGTTCAAATCCTGGATAAGGTTGTTTCTATTTTACTTAGTGCTTGGGGAAAGTATGAATCCAATTATTCTGGCCCCAGCTATGGTTAAATAGTAGGGCAGACTGGGCTTTTTAACCTTGGTACAGCAACTGGTCTAAGAGAAGGAAAACTGTTGTATTCCATTTAAAAATTAGCCTGCTCATGGTGGAGGGGTTTGAGCAATACATAATATTCCTAATAATAATCCAATAACACTGGAAAATATACATCAACAGATTTTTTTTTTTTTTAGATATGAAACTTTAGAAACAAATGTCTAATTAAGATTCTACATATAATTATGGTATTGATAGTTGGGTGGATAGGTTAAGGGCCCAATAACCCTTTTAGCCCAAGGTTAATGTTAATTTGCACCTGACTCATTTATTTATTTTTTTAATTGTTCTTTAATTATTTTCAATAAATCTATTTGATAAATATTCTATAAATTATTAAGGGTTATCTATATTTTTTTTTTTTATTAACATTAATCAATAATCAATTAACAATTTATTATAAGGCATTTGTGGTTTATACTATTCATATTTGTTCTCAGAAAAATCTCGGATATAAAATAAAAAGGATCACTACTCATCACTTCATCCACTTTCCCATCATCCACCCAGCCCTATCAGTTGGTCTATAGAATACACTAACTGCATCTGCAGAGGGGGGTAAGACCCCACTCTCTTTGGGGTCACCTGTTGGTTGTGGTGGTAACTTGTAATGCTGAGGACAGTATTGTGGTGGCTGAAAGGTCTGGGTTTCTAAGTGATCCCATGACATGCAACACTCCACTTCAGCCCTTATTTGGGTTAGACAAGCGACTGGAGAAGCCCAATTCGATCAATTGGCTGGTCATATAAAGGTCTAGCACTGATATGATTGCCCTGACTGTATTCCTTATAGCAAAACACCCAACCCTTTTTATCATATAGGTTGTAGAAGGTGGTGGCTGAGGGTTAACCACCAGCATTTATTAAATATACATGAAGTTAAAATTATTTCTATAAACAAATCATATATATATATCATTATAGCATGTACAGAAATAACCTACTCGAGTTTCACCATAAGGATCTTCAGGGTTAAAATCCACTGAATTAATCAAATTGATTAATTACAGCTAACTGTGGGAGTTCATGTTGTAAATTATAAATCCACTCATTGAGCACTTTATGTTTACGCTGACTTATCCGAGTAACACTATACCAACCAAAATATTGAGATCAACCTAATATTTTTACTAGTGTCATTCCTTTCATATATATATATATATATATATAAGATTTAGGATTAAATAACCCATAAGAGTTGATATGCCAATTAAACCACACCAACCAACCTATCACCAGATTATAGCCAATTTGTTTCCCTTCTATCATACTTTTATGGAAAATGTTCAAATGAATTGTATTCATTGGTTCTACCTATTCCAAAGTTGCTAGTAAGAACTCATTTTTGCTGTCTTTGTCATCTGTTCTTTCTGAATATTCTCCCATGTCAGACACATACTCTATTCTATCAGCTTCTTTCTTAGAACATTCACAGGGTGGATGAAATTTCTGCATGACTCTTTTCCTCCCAAATACAACCTTAGATTTTTAAAGTCCAGAATTATAAGAATCCAATAATTATAATTATAATTAATAAGAATTATATCCTATCTTAATTTGAAATTTCTGCTTTGTTATGCCTGGGTAAAATTCCTTTGTTACATTTTTACCCTTCATTTGTTATTTTGTAATCTTTTGCGACCAACTGGTTTTTGTTTAGAGTGATCTTGGGTATTAAAAAAAACAACAAACAGCAGATCTAATGGTATTCAAATTCTTGTATTAAAATGAATAAAAATATCTTTACAACCACTTTCATCTTAAAGAATATATTTTGAATAGAAGTAACAATATCAAGGATTACTTACTGTACATAAAAAGAAGAATTCCAACTCAAACATTTACAGAAAAGCATTTAAAACAATAAAATGCTTTTATTCATTTCTACTTGTGATACACTTGTTTGATTTATTTTTAATACTTGATGAAATGAAGCAGCATAACTTGAGGAATTCAATGATAATTTGATTTTTTTTATAATCTATAAACAAGGGAGTAGAAAATGGTTTAGAAATTCTTTAATCAGTTTAAGTTTTATTAATTAAAATATATGTGAGTGACAGAAATATTTAGTGAAATTATATAAAAATTAAATCTTCCATTCAGTTTTGATTGATGCATCAAAACATGGCAGCCATCATTGTTGATCCATCATTTAAACTGGTTTTCAGTCTCTGTTGATTCAGTGCAATATTGATAGATTAAATATTGTTGAGTCACATTCATTATCTTGACTTAAATTCATTCATTCATGCTTCTCACAAAATCTATTGAATTAAGTTCAGTTGAATAACTAAGAAATTGATTCACTCATCAATTCATTTGTTTTGGCATCATTATTTACAAAATTTCAGATAAAAATCAATGAAAATATTGTATAAAATATCAAAATTAAGATTTTATATAAATTTTATTAAATATTTTATCATTTGTATAATTAATTAATAAACTTTAAACTGGTTTAGGATTTAGAATATATATGTATATATTGTAAAAAGTGATGGATTTGGAGAATGAGGTATATGGTAAGATTGTATCTAAAGATTCATAAATCAGAAATGAACAAAGTAAAGCCTATGGTGTTCTATATGGCCAATTTAGACTATAAAAACTATACTAGGTTTGAATGATACACAAATCAGTATTAATTCCATTCAAATAAATACAGATTTAACTTCCAATTTCCAATGAATTCATAATACACTGCATAGTTCAGTAATAAGCATAGTTCAGATATACTTTACCAATCTTACTGTAGAATATATTATAAATTAATTTATTACATGTCTTTAGAGACTGAATGAAATAAACATGTATAATTATAAGAATAAAGAAGTAACTCTTTATTGATAGAAATTTGTCATAGTATATCTAAAAAAAATGTTTTCATTAATTGACTCTGAACCATACAAACACCTGGAAATTGGAGATGTAGGTATTTCCACCAATTGTAAGTACTGCTAATTCAATTTATATTTTCTTATATATTTATTGAACAAAAAACCGTATGATAGGCTAAATGTAATATCATTCCAAACCTACAAAAATATAAGGGAGAGAGATTAATTGGATTCATAATTTTCACAAGGGGTATTAGTACTATGTGAAATGCAAATAGCCTCATCCTGGATTTGAACTCCAGTTTGCCATATCCATTTCCTATGTGATAACCATTACCCCACAGGACCTTCACTATATTCATGTATGCTTTGGTCTATTTAATAAAAGCAACATTCTTTCAAGCTGTAGCCATGTCAGTGCTACTGTATGGCTGCACCACTTGAACTCTAACGAAATGCTTGGAGAAAAGCTAAATGAGACCTGTACAAGAATACTGCATGCTGGAAGCAGCACCCCAAAAAGGAGCACTGACCTCCTATCACACAAACCATCCAGGAAAGATGAGCAAGACATGCTGGAAGAAGCATGTTATAAGTGATGTTCTCTTATGGGCACCTACACATGGATACATCAGTGTAGGTTGGCCAGCAAAAATCTATATCAATCATCTCTACACAATTACTGGATGCTGTCCAGAGGATGTTCCAGAAGTGATGACTGACAGGGACAGCTGGCAAGGAAGAATCATGAAGATCTGTGTTGTCGGCACAACTTGATGATGATTTTATCTTTAAAAAACAAAAACTCTGGTCAGTAGACACTAACATCTTTTTCACTACTGTAAAATAGAAATTTTGGACATATGATCTTTAGGCACCCCTTTTTGATTTCGATTAAGAAAGTACATGTTTTTCATTTACCTATCAATATCTGTTTGTTTTAACAGAACAGATTTTTAGATTTTTAAAAATTTACTAACCCTAACTCTAACCCCTAAACTAAAACAACAGGATATTGATGGTGTAAATGAAAAATATGTCCTTTCTTAAATCGAGATCAAAGGGGTGCTAAAGGTAATATGGTCCGAATTTTAACAGATTCATCACAGTAAACGCAATGTGACTTAAAAAATAAACAAACAAGAAACACTTGTCTGTCTCGTTTATACTATTTTATTTTCGATCAGAATAAAAGATTTATTTAACAAGCTGGTTCTGTAAACTTCTACTAAAGTATCTAATTGACTTTTCATATCAACATGGTTATCCAAGTGTACTTATGTAGAACAATATTGTATGTTTATGAGCAAAAGCTACATTATGTATTATTGATATATATAACATTGCAAATGGTTACTTTATAAAAAGCAACAGCTATATTTTCTTTTTTGTATCTCTTTTAATAGAAAAGCTCAAATTGAAATAATGCATATATATTGCTTGTGAATTTTAAGCTACTTTTTTAATATTTAATTAGGATGCCAGCAACAAAAACAACAAACCAGAATGAAACATTTGCATAAAAAGAAAAGAAAAGATTCTGTGTATTCTGTTAATTCATATTAAACAAGAGTCATGCATTGTAGGTTAGGCAATGTACATATATGTCAAATGTGTAATGTATTCTCTGATCAAATACTGGCTATTCTATCTTTTTTAATTTTATATAGATCACATTAAACCAGATAATATATATTAAATTCACCATATACAGTCTCATCCACTATTATTATGGTTATAAAATAATCAAAAAAAAATTCATCTCCACACAGATTCAATGTGACAATTTTACATAAAAAAGAACCTTGATAAAGAAGTTAGCAAACAAAAACTATTGACAAAAAGCATATAATGCAAAATTTGGTTATTTCCCTATAACTCCAACATAAACAAAGGGAACCACTCTTTGACTGACTAATATTATTTATTTTTCCCATTAAACTAATCCTAATCCTAAACCCTAAACCTGTCCTTCTTCTTCCTAGCAGATCAATAAATAAATAAATAATTTTATTCAGTTTAAGAGTGGTTCCCCTTTGTTTATGTTGGACGTTAATAGGAAAATAACCCAAATTTAGAGAACGAAACTTAGTCATTTATATTTAATGGCCGATTTCGCTTAAAAATATGTAATTGTTCCAATTGAAATGTGGTCAATAAATATATAAACAATATTCCCGTATTCTTCTGTAACATCTATATATTAATTAAACAATCAAAATCATATATAATTGTGGAATATATACAAGAGGAAAAGATGAAAAGTTCTCATCCAACCATGAAGTGAATAATAAAGCATGAATAAACAATGTACTACGTGTGTTGAACTTGATATGGAAAGCAATGTATTTCTCATGGTTCTAAGTCCATTTCCTTTCTTGGTCAGGCTAAGAAATTTTCAGCATCCCCTTGTAAGGTTAAATTATATATCAATAGTGCCGTATCTATACGCAAGTAGAAATCTTATAGTTCTTTTAAAAATTATAATATAAACAACAAATATGCTAGATAAAAACAATTATCTAAAAGAGTGAGTGAAATGTTTTAGTAAAAAAAACAAAAAAAACTAAAGTAGGCAGAGTGGGCCTATTGTCAGTAATGCAGCAGACAGTGAGAGATTCTATCCCTTTTTAATTTTTGTGGTCTGATCTGGAACACAACATCTCCCATCAACTTCCAACTCTAATTGCACAGATTCAAGCCTGTGTTAACTCCATTGCGCTGAGTTGGCGAAGGGCTGATATCGAACCATGGAACCTTGTGATTCTGAGATGGAGTGTTCTATAACCATTGAGCTTAAACTGACATACAAAATAGTAAAAATCAAATATATAAATTCATCGATGATTATTATTTACAACTATTTACAATGTCTCTCCCTATTATCCTTATTATGGTTTGTTATAATTCACAAAATGTTTCATCTGCTGTATTTCCTCCCAGGCCTTCTTCAGGCATTTTTTTGTCATAGCTAATAACCTTCAAGAAATTAAGAACAGAACCCATAATTCAATTCACAAGTGGTAAGACTCTTCTAATTTCTGCTGTCATGCCTTGGGATATCTTGTTATCAAGTTAATTTGCTTCTTAAGTTACTTCATTCTTGTTTTTGTCACTTTTCGCTTCTGCTGGGGCCTGGTATTGAACAGTCTAACCCCATAGATTTGATAAAAGGTTTTGTATTCAAAAATTTCCCTGTAGGTTAACAAAATACAACAAAAGACCACCTATCTAAAGAAGGTGGAGAGTATAGTGCTGAAAACATTGTTGAATAATAAAAACCAAAATGAGGACAAATAATCCCAGATGTAATAAATAGTGCTAAATAACACCTCAATTTTCAAGAAATTTTAGGACAGAATATAGATGATTATTTTCAAATTATTTTAAAAAAATTCATCCCAGCAAATTGATGGACTTGTTTGCAGAGCTATCCCTTCGCCAACCAGAGTTTTTGAATATTAAAAAGTAGCTCTAAATAGTGCACGCCTGCTTAGTTAAAATTTTTGTATTCTCTCTCATGGAAAATATGAATTCAAATATTCAAACTCTTGTGGGCGAAAGGATAGCTCTGAAACAAGTCGCATCAATTTGCTTGGGAATGAATTTTTTAAAATAATTTGAAATAATAATCATCTATATCTGTCTAAATTTTACTGAATGAGGTGTTATTTAGAACTATTTATACATCTGGGATTATTGTCCTCATTTTGGTTTTTATATTCACAATGTTTCAAGCCACTATACTCTCTCACCTTCTTAGGTGTCTTTTTGTTGTATTTTTACCTACAGGAAATTTTGAATCAAACCTTTTATTCAAATCTATGGGTTAGACTGTTCAATACGCAAGGCGCCCAGCAGAAGGAAAAGTGACAAAACAAATTAAAGAAATGAAGTAACTAAGAAAAGCAAATTAAACTGATACAAGATATCCAAGGCCAATGGACAGCAGAATTAGAAGAGTCTACCTTGTTGAATTGAATTAATGGGTCTGGTTCTTAATTCTTGAAGGTTTATTAGCTTATGACAAAAATGCCTGAAGAAGCTGAGAATACAGCAGATGAAACATTGTGAATATAACAAACCATAAAAGGAATAGGGAGAGACATGTAAATAGTGTAAATAATAATCTCGACTGAATTTATATATTTGATTTTTCTTATTTTTGTATGTCAGTTTTAGCTCAAATGGGTAGAACATCCCATCTCAGAATCCAAGGTTCCAGGTTCGATATCAAGCCCTCGCCATAGCTCAGCGCATGAGTTAACACAGCTTGAATCTGTGCAATAGAGTTGGAAGTTGGAATGGGAGATGTGGTGTTTCATATCAGACACAAAAATAAAAAGGGGATAAGAATCTCTCACTTCTGGGCTGATACTGACAATAGGCCACTCTGCATACTTTAGTTTTTTTTTTTTGTTTTTTTTTACTAAAAACATTTCATACTCTTTTTAGATAATTGTTTTTATCTAGATATTTTGTGTTATTATATATTTAAAAGAACTATAAGATTTCTATTGGTATAGATAAACTGCACTATGATATATAATTTAACCTTACAAGGGGTGCTGAAAATTTCTTAGCCTGAGCCCAAGAAGGAATGACTTAGAACCATGAGAAAATACAATGCTATTTCCATATTCAAAGTTCAACACACGTGAGTACATTGTTTTTCATGTTTATTATTCACTTCTTGGGTTGGGATGAGAACTTTTCATCTTCCTCTTGTATATATTCCACAATTATTATATATGATTTGATGTTAATAATATATAGATGTTACAGAAGAATACGGAATTATTTGTTTATATAATTTTGCCCACCATTCAATGGAAACAATTACATATTTTTAAGGAATCGGCCATAAATTGGAAGATGACAAATGTTTTAGATCTCTAATTTTTGAGTGATAACTCATCGGTGGACCGGTGAATATATATGCAAAGGGGAAACCACTCTTACTGATAAAATTATTTATTTATTTATTGATCTGCTAAGGAAAGAAAGAAGACTAGGTTTTATTGTGTTATTGTTGTATTTCGAGGATTAGTTAATGGGAGAAATAAATAATTTTACTCAGTCAAGAAGTGGTTCCCCTTTGTTTATGTTGGAGTTATAGGGAAATAACCAAATTTTGATTAATTATGCTTTTTTGTAATAGTGTTAATGTTTGCTAACTTTCTTTATCCTAAGGTGTCTTTTTTATGTAAATTTGTCACAATTGAATCTCGCTCGGAGTTGGCTCTCTCTCTTTGATTATTTTTAAACTGTCATTATTTAATAGTGGATGAGACTGTATATGGTGAGGTTTCAATATATTATTTTACTCTCTCGGTTAATGGGATCTAATATAAAATAAAAAGATAGAATAGCAGTCTTTGATCAGAGAATACATTACTAAAACATTTGACATTTAATGTACATGTCCAATTCCATCAATTGCATGACTCTTGTTTATATAATGAATTAACAGAATACACAGAATCTTTCTTTTCTTTTTATCAATGTTTCATTGTGGTTGTTGTTTTTTGTTGCTGGCATCCTATTAAATATTTAAAGTAGCTTAAAGATCACCAAGGCAAATATATATGCATATTTCAAATTGAGCTTCTATAAAAGATGATACAAAAAAGAGATATAGCTGTTGCTTTTATAAAGTAACCATTTGCAATTGTTAGATATTCAATAGAATCTAGATAAATGTTAGCTTTTTGGCTTTTCATGGAAACATACATTTTTATAGTTGTTTCTAGCATAAGTACACTTGGATAAACCATGTGAATATGAAAAGTCAATTAGAATACTTTGGTAGTTTACAGAACCAGCTTGTTAAATAAACTTTTATTCTGATCGAAACATTAAAATAAGTATAAACGAGAACAGACAAGTGTTTTCTTGTTTGTTTATTTTTAAGTCGCATTGGTTTACTGTGTGAATGCTGTTTAAAAATTTCGGACGGCATATTACCTTTAGGCACCCCCTTTTTGATCTCGATAAGAAAGGACATATTTTTTCATTTACACCATCAAAATATCCCTGTTTTTGTTAGGGGTTTAGAGTTAGGGGTTAAGTTTTTATAATTTTTTTTAAAAAACAATCTAAAAAATCCGTCTGTTTAAAAACAAACAGATATTGATAGTGTAAATGAAAACATGTACTTCTAATCGAAATCAAAAAGGGGTGCCTAAAGATCATAGGTGGTCCAAAAATTTCTATTTTACAGTAGTGAAAGATGTTAGTGTTCTTACTGACCAGAGTTTTTTTTTTAAGATAAAATCATCATCAAGTTGTGGCCGCACAACACAGATCTTCATGATTCTTCCTTGCCAGCTGTCCTGTCAGTCATCACTTCTGGAACATCCTCTGGACAGCATCCAGTAATTGGTAGAGATGATTGATATAGATTTTTTTGCTGGGCCAACCTACACTGATGGTATCCATGTGTAGGTGGGCCCATAAGAGAACATCAACTTATAACTGCTCTCCAGCATGTCTTGCTCATCTTTCCTGATGGTTTTGTGTGATAGGAAGGTCATGCTCCTTTTTGGGGGTGCTGCTTCCGCATGCAAGTATCTTGTACAGGTCTCATTTAGCTTTTTTCTCCAAGCATTTCGTTAGAGTTGCAAGTGGTGGCAGCCATAACAGTAGCACTGACATGGCTACAGGCTTAAAGAATGTTTGCTTTTATTAAATAGACAAAAGTTCATACATGAATATAGTGACAGGTGACTGTGGGGTAATGGTTATCATCATAGGAAATGGATATGGCAAACTGAGTTCAAATCCAGGATGAGGCTATTTACATTTCACATAGTACTAATACCCTTGTGAAAAATTATGATCCAATTAATCTCTCTCCCTTATATTTTTTGTTAGGTTTGGAATGATATTTAGCATTTAGCCTATCATACGGTTTTTTGTTCATAAATATATATGAAAATATAAATCTGAAATTTAGCAGTAGGCTTACAATTGGGTGGAATACCCTACATCTCATTTCCAGGTGTTTGTATGTTTCCAAGAGGTCAATTAAGTGAAAACATTTTATTAGATAAAATACTATGACAAATTTCTATCAAATAAAGAGTTACTTCTTTATTCTATTATAATTATACATGTTTATTCAATTCAGTTCTCATAAGACATGTAATATAAATTAATTTAATAATTATATTCCTACAGTAAGATTGGTAAAGGTATATCTGAACTATGCTTATATCTGACTATGCAGTGTATTAATGAAATTCATTGGAAATTGGAAGTTAAATCTGTATTTATTTGAATGGAATTAATTACTGATTTTGTGTATCATCAAACCTAGTATAGTTTTTTATAGTCTAAACATTGGCCATTAGAAACCATTAGGCTTACTTTGTTCATTTCTGATTTATGATCTTTAAGAATACAAATGCTTACCATATACCTCATTCTCCAAAATCATCACTTTTTACAATATATACATATATATTCTAAATCCTAAACGCAGTATAAAGTTCTATTAAATTTAAATTATACAAATGATAAAAATATTTAATAAAATTTATATCAAAGATCTTAAATTCTTGATATTTTATACAATAATTTTCATTGATTTTTATTCTGAATTTTGTAAGATAATGATGCCAAAAACAAATGAATTTGAGAGTGAATCAATTTCTTAGTTTATTCAACTGAAATAATTAAATTGATTTTGTTTGAAGTAAGCATGAATGAATGAATTTAAGGTCAAGATAATGAATGTGACTCAAAAACAATATTTAATCTATTAATATTGCACTGAATCAACAGAGACTGTTAAAACCAGTTTATAATGATGGATCACAATGATGGCTGCCATGTTTGAATGCATCAATCAACTGAATGGAGATTTAATTTTTATATAATTTCCACTAAATATTGTCTGTCACTCACAATATATTTAATTAATAAACTTAAACTGATTAAAGAATTTCTAACCATTTTCTACTCCCTTGTTTATAGATATATAAAAAAAAAATCAAATTATCATTGAATTCCTCAAGTTATGCTGGGCTTCATTTTCATCAAGTATTAAATAAATCATAACAAGTGTATCACAAGTAGAAATGATAAAAGCATTTTATGTTTTAATGCTTTTCTGTAAAATGTTTGAGTTGGAAATTCCTTCTTTTTGTGTAGCAGTAAGTAATTCCTTGATATTTGTTAGCTTCATATTCAAAATATATTTTTAAGATGAAAGTGGTTGTAAGATATTTTTATTCATTTTAATAGCAAAGAATTTGAAATACCATTAGATCTGCTGGTTGTTGTTTTTTTTAAATACCCAAAGATCATTT
>CM042166.1:60041425-60206425 GCA_023376005.1 Doryteuthis pealeii
TATATCTGTTAATGGGCAGTGCACAGGGAAAAGTGGATTCATGCTTTCCAATAAGAAAGTTAACGCAATCAGTATCTCCTGTAGTAATTAATAATTACTAATTTACAAATTTATTTGTTTGCTCACCATAATCTATTTTAAATGTTTCATTTAAATGAACATACCTTTTAGCAATTAAAAAGAGTTTTAATAAGGGAGGTATGAATGTATAGTTATTCAATGACAATTAGCTGGTGTCTATTTGGTGACCTCTCCGTAAAGGTTTTTCTTTGATTGTCTGTAATTATTTTTCTACAGTTAATAAAGAATTATTTTTCATTTCTTTTTTTCATCTTATTTCTTTTAGTTATTATAAATTATTTCTGCTTTTTTTGGCCCCCATGAAAAATTTTATCAACCCCTGAATCGGGACGATTATTTCAACACAAAATTGTCAAAACATCTTTAACTACTTATCATGAAAAAAGGGACGTTTTTCTTTTCTATCATTAATATTAGTAAATTTTAAATCATTCTTTATAAATGATACAAACTAAAAGGTTTCTCAATAAATTGCTTATCAATATTAAATTCCTAAGATATTAAGAAACCTTATTGGATTAAAATCTCCTTTATGTTTATACAATCCAAGGCAAAAGATTTAAGGCATTATTCTGTTTAATGAACGACAGTTACACATCAAGGTGGAATCAAATAAAACTATAGAAATGCATTGCAGACATTTCAAAGGAAACAGATGAAAATGATAAAAACAGTAAAGTTAAAGATAGTCGACAGCAGCAGAGATTTGTTTTTATAGTATGTTACAGTATATATTTAATATCTAATACGTGAGCTGTGTTATTGCCCTATATCAGTCAGACTTTTGAATTATACACACCACGAATGGAGTGAAGCTTGAATAAGTTTTGAAATATTAAATACACAACATATGGCAAATTACATCTATAATCTCTAAGTATTTTATTTTGTGATATATGTGATACATAATTTGGGTATATTTGTATATAAAGGAATTTTTATTAAATTTTTAAAAAATATTTCTTAATCTTTTTTAAAAAGTGTATTTAATATACATCCAGCTATATCTTAGTAAAAACATTATCTACATATCACATGTATTCAAAATGTTTAGTACTAATTGTGAATACTCTTTTTGCTACTTGGTTTTGCCAATTACTGGCAACAGTTTGATTCTCTACTGGGTCGTTAAAAAAATAAAAAAATGAAAAACTTGTTTTAAATTTCAGATGTTTAGATTTAAATAAAGCCATGGTAAAAAAAAATCAATTTTGATATAAATACATTTTTAACTGGCAAAGAAACTTCTAAATTATCCTTTCGTTCATACAATGAATCTGAGAAGATACTTTTAAAAAATCTTTTTTAAAAAGCTATCAATCTATTTGAAATATATATCAAGTTTTAACAATAGTAATATGATAGATTTCTATTTCATTTTTCTTACACCAAAACATTATCCAGTTAATTAATTGCACTAAAATTGTCCCCAACTACATTGCAAGCATTAAACCTTTATGTATAGATTGTACTAAGGAGAGTAGATAAAAATATATAAAAATAAGTAGGACAGATGTTGGGGATACAGAGCTGTAGGCTGATGTAGGTGTGCACAACATAAAAAAAGGACAGGAAAGGAAAAGAAAAACAGGATTAGTTTGTAGAAAATATCTTTGAGATATATATATATAATAAAAAAAATCAAGTGATTATACATAAAAACGATGTGTGCGCATGTGTCATAAATAATATACACTTTATAGCTGATAATTTGGTGACATATAATGCATCATTGAAACAGCACAAAATCCTTTCAGATCTAAACAAATTAAATTTACAAAAATAAGCTACTCATTAAAGCTAATGTTGTGTGTGTGGTATATATAATATATATATAATATATATAATTATATATATATAATCAAAGATTGAGTGAAGAAATCTTCCTTACGACGTATTAGTTTTTTCAATTGTCGTAATTTACAGAGCTCAATTTGTCGAGTCACAGAGCAAAAATTATATTAGGAAAAATAACAAAAGATCAGTCTAATTATGCTTATAACCCAAATCTTGTTTGTCATTTTCTTCTTATATATATATATTATATATATATATAACACACACATACATACTTACATAATACAATTTGTTGATAAATTTAAACTCATCTAATTTAAAAATTATATACCCAATAAAAATATAAAAAATGTTTTCAGGTTAATTTTTACCTTAAAAACTTTAGTCACAAAGCCAATACTTGTGGTGTTTATACCTGTCTGTATATGTATGAATTATTTATCGTAGATATGTAGAATCTGGCACACAGGCATTATATATAGAGCTATTTTTCTAAGCTTAATTTGGCCTGGTACAAGATCACTAATCTTTTAGAATGGTGTGTACTTGCTCATCATTGCATTATATATTGTTTTTTATGTATGTTATATATAAATGCACACATGTTATAGATATGCACTATGTAGACTTGATGGTAGTTGTAAGCTATGACTACTTTTGTTTCGTCTTCTGCAGCAGGTGAAATTCACACCAGATTAGGTCAGAGGTTATGGGCAAAACTGTTAAGATGTTGTTTTACTTCCTTTAAAAAAAAGAAGTTGAAGAGAATTTGATAGAAAAGAAAGGAAAAGCACAAATATCACAAAAATCATTTGTAAACTTGCTAAACAACACAATCAAATGCAAACACCCTCAAAAAGCCCAATTGAGTGAATAGGTTTTGTATAGTTGGTAAAGTATAACAGAAAGAGACTATTAAAGAAAATTTTGAGCCTAACTATGAGCTCACTGGAAGAGCAGTCATTTTAATAAGCTTAGCAGAGGAATGGGCACCCAGTGTGGATTGAACTCACTAGCCAAGCTGTTAACCATTAAACCAAATGAGACACCTGAGCTTTAATGGAAGAATAAGTGTGAGTATCCAAAGTCAGAGTAGAATTCAGACATTCAGTAAAATAATTGCATAGATTGAATCATAAGTTGTTAATGTGAACTTTGAAGAATGTGATTTTGATTTTTGTTTACGGCACATCAATCCTTTTTGGGTCATTTAATGCTGTATCAGTCATTTTGATAAAAAAAAAATTCAGGTTGCTTACAGTACCTGCCTGTTAATCAAGTGGTCACCCAATTAAGTGCATCAGTGCTTAAATTCGATGATCTAGCGGGAACTGGTGCTTCAGTGTGATTGACTGTAATGAAGAATGTGACTTGTGAGAATATGATGCCATTAAGAATTTCAGATGTGACCTGATCATTTGGATATTTAATAGTGTTCAATTAAATGACAATTACAAATACAAAAGCCAGTGTTATATCATCATCATCATTATTTTGCATACTTGACCCAAGATGGTTTTAATAAAGACTTACTAGTGCTGGTTGTTAAATCAAAGATAATACATCTTGACATTGCTATTCCAGTAGTAGTACTCAATACAAGTAAAAAAGTAAGTTGTCGGGGTGGCCTAAAAGTCGGTATCAGCCAATCAGTAAGGGAGTCTATCCCCTTTTCAATAGTGCTAGACCAAGGAGATTGTTTTTGTGTCTGGGGTGGAGTGCCACACTACATCAGCTCTTACTTTACTGCACAGATATGTGCTTACTCATATGCTGAGTTGGTGAGGGCGGCAATCGAACTAGAAATTGTGACTTCTAGACGAATGCTCTACCGACTGAGCTATCGGTTTAGCTCAGTTGGTAGAGTACAAGTACTAATCATTAAAAAAGGAGTCAAAAACAAATTTTCATTTGTTTTGTTTTTTTTGCATCTATTAGGAAAACTTCTCTCATTAGCACCAGTCATGACATTAATGATAAAATAAGTGATTTACTTATTTTTTACTCAGGTTTTTTTTCTTTCATCTTTAGATTTTAACTCTTTAGATTTTTTTAAAAAATTTCCAATCCGACTCTTCAGCTTGTCAATCTTACAACAGCAAGGAACAGTGCAATATCGAAAATAAAGGTAAGCTCTTAGTAAGATTTGAACTCAGATCCCATTGCTTCAAGGAAGCTTTGTTAAATACACCACTTTCTAACCAAATGAGCTATGAAAAGCCATTGGTATGGAAAAGCTCAAAATCAAACTATTAACTCATCCTTCATTTTATTTCTTGATCTCTTTAGGTGTCACATTTTCCATTGTTTTTTCTTTGCACAAGTAACATTTTCATTTATTTATAGTTGAAATATTGTCAATCATTATTATTAATTTTTGACAGAGTATTTTTCTTTTATCTTTAACTGCCTTTTGTTGTTCTTTATAAGTCAATGCAATATCTTTTTATAATATATGTGCTTCATTTCCTTCCCCAGCTTTTTATTTCATGTTCCTTTTTTAATGATAAAAACTTGTGCTGATTTACTGATCGATGGGAAAATAGTTTTTGAGTATAGACATTTATCTAATGTAGCCATATATGATTAAAATGAGTAATCTAACATCAAAAGGTTCTAGTGATATTCATTTATGATGAACAGTCTGTAAGTGCAGAGGTTGTTGTATAGTGCACAATAAGAGTTATTCATTCTATTAGATTTATAGTGACATGTGAAGTAGCCAAATGGAGTTAATCTAAAGCAAATTTATATCTTGAATGATCTGTTATATAATTCATTGGTTATTCCATAGCCAAACAACAAGAATTTATCGAGGAGCAGTTGTGTTAGAGTGTGACTTTTGTGAAGATAGGTAAATGCATCACAAACACAGAAAATTATCAATTTTTTTTTTTAAAGACAGATAAGCGGCGGCAAACAGATAATAAAGATGAAACTGAGAGATACACGAATAGATCGAGATAGATAGATGGATGGATAGGTAGATATACAAGACTAATAAATGGGAGACCAATACGCACACGCACATATACATCAGAAAGATACAAAAAACAAAGTCTCCCATATACGAAATTAAAATTATTTCAGTATCACAGAAGAAGAGAATGTTGCAGATGTTTTGGGGGTTGTGGGTTTTTTTTGCTTTGTTTTTTAATTTTTTTTTTTTTTTTTTGGTGGGTTGTTTATTTTAGAAAGTGTGTTTTTTTTTTTACCTAAATTTTCTGGAGTTTCATTTCAATATAACATTTTTTTAATGAATTCTGACCCCCCCCTATTTAATTGCACCTCAAATTTTCATGTCACCTGAGCAAACAAGTCTCCTCCATAAAATGCATTTTCTTTCCATTTTTTTTTTTTTTTTTTTGGGTTACTTATTTATTCCGATACAAAATTAGTCTTCTCAGCATTTCACTCCACAATGTACTCAAAGAAAGAAATTTGCACTGTATTCCACTGCAATTGATGCTTGGATAATTAAGAAATTGTCCCATTCTTCAAGAATCTAAGAGTCCAATGCTGATAGAGGCTTGTTGAGAGAGGAACTACGAAGAGACCCTCAGTATAGGAGTTTTGTAGGGAGGGTGGAGCCGTATTGGTAGTATGCTACTGTGATTACTGCAAGATCTGTGCTGCCATTCGCTGTGACATCCAAAAGTTGGGAGCTGCCCGCCATTTATAAGACGGGATTGATGATGATCGACAATCAATGTTATACTGTTAAGAAAAAAGAAGAAAAGCATTATGACAGAAATTGAATATTTAACATTAACAATTCAATTGTAGAAATTCCATGGCGGTTTTATTTAGAAACAACCACATATAAGATTAAAAAGATCAACATAACATTTTAATGTTTGAGATACGCTGATAAACAGTGCTGGGTAGCGTCATCAGTTATGTTATTAACTGGTTTCATTAGTGGGGGTTTCGGGTTTCCAACATAATACCCTCACCAGTTAGACCCATTAGAGATGATCACTCCAATGCGCTACCCGTGTTTTTCAGTCAATGTTAACAGAAAGAACTGGCTTTAAATGGAGTTTTTTGCAAATGCTTACTCAGCTTTCTGAACATCTGATTGGTTAATGCTAAAGCAATCAGTGTTCAGAGTAGGTGTTAGAAAAAAAAAATTATGACAGATAATTAAATATTTAATATGTAGAAATTCCATGGCAGTTTAATTAGAAACAACCACCATAAAAGATCAAATATAATTTTAAATATCTATCTATTTCACGAGTTACATATACAACGTTTGTGCAAACTAATTGAAAAACCAACTTTAGTTTTTTCTTTCACAATATAGTCAGTTTTAGACCCCTGGAGAGACAGGGTGTAATCGATTTTTTTTTCTTCCTCAAATTAATTCATTTGCAGTGGTGTTCAGTAATATGAATCTATTTTTAGGGTGTATGATGAAATTTTGTTTGGCTTGAAAAAAAATTGGCATCATCCATGATTGCATCAGATTTTATCTCGACCAGACACTTTTATTCAACTGTCATTAGTTGTCCTATGGCCATGTCTCAATGAAGCATACAACAATTTTAATGCTGCATGAATACACTGGCAAGCGGTCTTTCAGAAAGATTGTGGATATTTTAATAATAATAATTGTTTTGTTTTCATTAATTTGCACAAGGTTTGGTTTGGTTTATTTGTTTTACGGTAAATCAACCTAGTGGTCATTTTAATGCCAACTACAACAGGGTGTATATCCAAATAAATTAAAATATGTTAATTACAGTCGAATAAATTTAATAATTAAAACAAACTAAAACTTGAAAATATATTTTACTGATTTATAACTTTGTTGAAAAAATTTTGTAAGTAATCCACTTTTAATTTCTTGGATTGACAGACAATATAGATTTCCCTTTATAATATTGTATATACCTAACCATGTGACATAAGGTCAATTTCTAAATAGAGTTTAGTAGGTTTGAATTCAGAGTCGTCCCTTTCCTAGACCGGCTACCATTCAAAGTTAAAGGTCCAGTCTGCCCTACTTTTATCCATAGCTGGAAATAGCTGGATTCATATCTTTCCCAAGGACTTCACATTATGTGAAATGTAAAAAAGTTTTGTCCAGGATTTGAACTAGTCAATATGTCCATTTTCCTATGATGATAACCTTACATCATGAGAGCCTCCAGTTTTATAGATAGGTAAATATTATGGTATTGATTTATATATCATTGATGAGCAAGCTTGAGAGATGGTAATGGCAACAGGTGAGATCATCTCCAATCAAATCATCCACAATGAGCTTGGTTTCCATAGACTCATGCAAATGATTTTTGAATCTCCTCGTATTTACAAAAATCTCTTCCAAGCATTATACAATGGAAATGATATAATATATCTTTTGTTCATTAAGATTAACAATCCATCATTTTAAAAATCTGCACAATTCTTCTCCACCCCAACCAAAATGAATTAAATCTCCTTAACTAATTGTACACTTATTAAAGGCTGATTAAAAAGAATTATAGGATTTTATAAAATAGATGAGAGGATATGTTGGTGTACATTCCTTGATTTCAATTCAAATCTATTTTATGGTATAATTACATTACATAATTATATAAATAACTTATATGATAACTTGCTGGATTTCATTTTGAAACAGAGAATTTAATGAGTGTTAACAATTGTTATTTCTCTACAGAAGAGAGCTATTACCTGTGTTTAAATTTTCATATACAATTAATAAATTAAATAGAGAAAGAATATATTAAAATCAGATATAAATAGTCCAATATTCATTTGTAAAATGTAATAATAAAAAAAAGGAAATTACTTGCATAGATATTGATAAAGAAGCAGGTTTTCTATAGGTATACCCTGATCTTTCTAATCTTCATTTGTAGTTTTAAGTCTTTAAGGTTAATACAGTGGTCATCATGCTAATATAAAGTCCTAGAGCTGCTCCCCGCATCACTGGGTATAGGAGGATTTTTTTAAGTTAGTCCCTTGTGGATCCATTATAACTGAATTGTGAGTTAAATCTTATGGGATATCCCTATGTAAAAAAACTTGACCTTGCATTGATCCAGTTACTCTGAAAAGAAATGTAATGTCTACTATCTAAAATATTAATGAAAAAAAAAAATCCATGTGTTATCTTTAAATTTAACTTTTTTAATCATTTAGCACGAATATAATCAAATCTCTATTATTTTTGCTCAAAAACCAGCCTGGTGATATTTTAATGTATAATTATATATTTTACTTGTGTTAATTGTTTATTTTTGAAGTTTTCTCTGGACATACATATACCACAACTGCCCTTTAAAACTACTTTATGAAAAGACTCCATTCAATGAACACACACACAATATATATAAGTCATCACAGTACTGTGTTTTGATGTTTCACGTCTCATCATGTGGCTAGACACAGCAACTACTTCTGACAGGAAGCAAAATGCAACTGACTTTTCATCAGCCTGGTTTGTAAACTCTCGGATTGCCAGCTGCTATTAAGGGAGTGCTGTTAAATACATGCATCTCTGTATATATTTTACAATCACAGAAGATCAAATCTGTAAACAACAGATGATCATTGCTTTATGCTGGTGTTGAAAAGCAAATAAAATTGCTCCTAGAGGCTCTACGGCGGGAGCATGCAATATATATATATATATTATATATATATTACGGTTTTTTAAAAAGGCGAGTGTTTATAAAGGAGTTTTATAAAAGATTCTACTCGAGTTCATGCCGAATCAATTCATCTGGGAATCTATAACTATATTATTTATATTAGTGCTGTGTGTGTGTGTGTGCATGGCGTAATGATTTAATTAAGTTTAATCCTGGACAAGGTTTTTGCATTTCACATAGTGCTAATACATTTCAGAAAGGTATGCATCCAACTATTCTCCTCTAGCTATGGGAAAATAGTAGGGCAGCCTGGGCTCTTTAACCTTGCTATGGCAACTAGTCTCGGAGAAGGAAAACTGAATTCAAACCTTGTGTGTGTGTGTGTGTGTATTTTCAATAATTATCGAATTTTATACGATATACGCATTGGTAATTGCCTTCAAAAATATAAATAATAATATACTTTATATAACAATGCTTCAAAAGCAAATTATCAAATTCCATTTACTTCTTACGCCTTGGCATAGCCTAATTTGGTGATTCCTCAAACGCTCACTGTACTATGTATAGTACTGGTGTTTCATTGACAGGTCAAATTCGGTATGAATCGTGTGCTACACGCTGGTGGCCAGAGGTAGAGTTTCTGACTGTGTGCTGGTTCCCGGTTTGATTTCTGTCGGAGGAAATCGTAGGTATACACCGCTGATGGAGACTTAATAAAGTTGAAACAGCTGTAAGTTGTTCCCATGTGGCGACTTTATTCGCCGGGTTTGCTTGTCATGATTATTTTCAATAATTATCAAATTTTCATAACGATATACGCATTGTAATTGCCTTCATTAAATATATCTATATATACTTATATATATATATATATAGCCTTTTCTTATCCTATGAATTGAAACAGTTGAAAAAAGTGACAACTATCATGTTAAAATATAATAAAAATTCAAGGTTGCTAAATTTAGTTTTCATTGTTTTAATTGAGTTTAATACCTATAGTGTGTGTTTGTTGGTGTGTGTGTGATTAGTTGATTTAAGTTTTTTAATAAAAAGAAAACTTTTTTTTATAAATTTCAGTCACATTACAGAATAGAGTGGCTGTCTATCTGATTGGATGCTTGAACAACAGCAAGATTAACTTAGAATTTTCACTGCATTTGATTAAAAAATGAAAATAAAAAGTATTGAAAATATGGAGTTTTTTATACAAAGTTTTTAAATAAATAAGTTAACAAAGATAATGTCACAATTCTGTTGATAACTAAAAATAATTTTATCTGGATATTATCCAATTCAAACGCAACTTTGACTAAAGCAGAGATCTTCTGGTACAAACCTTCAGAGTCTGTAAATTTATAAAACATTTAATCTATAAAACTGAAAATGTATAAATAACATTAAGTTCTTTTAATCTGCATTAACATATTTTGAACTTTAAAGTGGCAAGTGAAACTGATAGTAAAGTCTGCCAATTTTATAAACAAATTTAGAACCAGATATAATAATGAACTGGTATAAAGAATCAGTTCTATTTCTTTTTAATATAAAACAGTTTATTTTCAACACAGTCATCATTTTAGTGCTACACTGTTTAACTGTTTCTGTCATGAAGAAAATTTCTGGTTATTTTTTATCATTATTGCACACATAAACTTTGTTATTTCATATAAGTGACTAAAAAAGGGAACGCCTCTTGACTGATAAATTTTATATTTATTTATTTATTTTTGATCTACTAGAAAAAAGAAGACAGGTTTAGAGTTAGTTTAAATGGGAAAATAAATAATTTATCAGTCAAGGGGTTTCCTTTGTTTAATGTTGGAGTTCTGAGGAAATACGGAAACTTCAATACAAGTGAAAAATGTTGAACTTTTGTTATTTTGGGAATGATCAAAATCAGAGCAGTATGGAGGTATTTGAAACTAGTATAAATTTTGATATCTCACATTTGGTTTGATGAAATGCTTCATATGTATTTTGTAATGTAGTATTCATAGATTATCAATAATAAATGCATAAGCAAATTTGGAAAGAACTTATAGAGATATTCATTAAGCTTTAAACATGGTTCAATGACTTTTGTTGTGTATCAATTTTGTTCTTGTTGAATGTTTTCTGTGATATCGGAGCATAGGAAAATATATAAAAAGGAACGGCGAAAACAGAGTTTATATATATAACCTTTGTTTTGTCCTTGGTTCGCTTTAAAACAAAAATTGATAAAACAATTCATTCATAAAGAAGCCTATGTGGGTCACACAATGATCAGTTTTGAGCAAACGACTTTAATAAAGTATAATCATAGGAATTATTTATTATATTTCTAACATCCACACAGAGCAGGATAGACACGAGGTCTATGAAAAGGATAAGAGATAAAAAACTAGGAGTTGAGTCTTAAGTCAGTCTGACATTATCTTCAACTCATTCATGTAATTATGTGACAACCTGGTGCCAAACTGTCAGATCGTAACCTTCCATTAATCACAATCGATGTTGAAGGAGAGGCGGAAGCATACAAAACTGTGCAATCTGGCATCAAGATCCACTTGTAGATCGAGATTTCTTGTAAGGACGTTACATATACAGAAAAATCTAACGAGTAATTCTAGAGACAAAATCTTATGAAAGGGTT
Source organism: Doryteuthis pealeii (assembly GCA_023376005.1). Taxonomy (NCBI): domain Eukaryota; kingdom Metazoa; phylum Mollusca; class Cephalopoda; order Myopsida; family Loliginidae; genus Doryteuthis; species Doryteuthis pealeii. The sequence continues at coordinate 60,052,553 of CM042166.1, forward strand.
TTATAATAGAATAATCAGACAAACAGAAAATGGCAAAATATAAGATGATTCCAAATTCTGACTCTCGATGTGATTAGATGAATTCTGAGAATCAAGATGGATGCATGGAGAAATTTGGAGTTAAGTGTCGTGAGAAATTAGCATTTGAAATCAGGATGATCATTATGCTGAAGCTTTTTCTACAATTTAATGAATGTATTTACCCAACTTCATCCTGGACAGGATGTGACAAAAATTAAGTTTGAATGGATTATGTTATATACCCTTTACATATCGGTAATATAAATGGCTGAGAGGAGAGGATTTCTTACCGGGTTTGCTTATTTGGAGCCATCTTCTGCTGGGCTGATTTCCTTCTGCTGGGCTGAGTGTCTGTGGCTTATTTCTTGTTTAAACAAGATTCATTTTTTTTCTTTATTCCTTTTTAAAAACCAAAGCCCAAAGGTTTTTCAACCGTCGGTGAGACGTTGGCATCTTGGACATATGAATGTTAAAGTTAGTCCCTTGTTAACAGCCCAAATATTATCTTTAGCAATCAGTATCGCAGGTCAGAGAAAGTGATTGCCTTGTTCAATGGAACTTTCATTTACATCTCATTATTTGAATTTTTTACAACACTTACAGACATAATTTGTGGCTACTCACAAAAATATGTAACATACAGCTTGATTTGAATTCAGTGTTTATTCCTTCTTGCAACAGTTTTCACACTAAGGCTAAAGAGATCAGTCTGTCTTACTATTTACATAGTTAAGGAATGTGGATCATAATACAAATGGCTGGTTAACATGATGTGAAAACAATCAGTGAGTGAGTGAATGGAGTGAAAAAATGATGAAATGTTACTAAACTTTTGATAAACAATGAGAAGAAAGAAGCCATGTGCTCATGTGACTAACAAGTGGTATGGGGGTAACATTTAATGACAATTAAGTTTGGTCTTTTTAAACTTATTTATTATTTAAATGAAAATCTGAATATAGTGCATGAATTAATTTTGAAAGCAGTGTGTAGAGATTAATGACTAACATTTAATTGTGAGAGAATGCACAAGAAACATATCTAGCTTGTGTGGCATGAATACTTTTTTCAAAATTTAAAAATTTTTGTATCGATGGCCATCTTCTGGACTCTACTTGGGTTTCTGCTGTATAGAGACCATGAATGTTTGAAAAAAGAAAAGAAAAGAAAAGAAAGAAAAGAGGAGAGGAACCTATAAGTTTCAAACTTTTGAAGCAATTTTTTCAAAGGATATTATAATCCATAAAAATAACTTTTTGGGGAGGAGGGAGGAATTGAAAGAAACAGCCCAAAAAGGAGAAATACTAAAATAGTATAAAAAATTCTTATTTTGTGGCACATAAAAACTTGGTAGTCACAACTTTTGCCATGCATTCATAAGATTTTTTGGTCTCTTTGGATAGCACTTGTCCACCTGGAAGAAGAAAAAAACAAAATTATAAAGTAAAAAAACAAACATAAAAACTTAACAATAACAAGGATAAACCTTTTTATTTTAAATAATTAATATTTGTTTACTGAAACCTAAAAAATTCACTAAATTTTTTTTGTGCTTCTATAAATTCAGCTGTTGTTTTTTTGGTTTTTATGTTTGTTTTTTTTACTTTATAATTTTGTTTTTTTCTTCTTCGGTGGACAGTGCTATCAAGAGACCAAAATCTTATGAATGAGTGGAAAAGTTGTGATACCAGTTTTATATGTGCCACAAAAGTAAGAATTGTTTTATACTATTTAGTATTTCTGCCTTTGGGCTGTTTCTTTATTCATTCCTCCCTCTCCCAAAAAGGTTTATTTTATGGATTATAAATATCTTTGAAAATGCTTCAAAAGTTTGAAGACTTAGTAGGTTGCTCCCTCCTCTTTTTCTTTTCTTTTCTTTTTTCTTTTCTTTTTTTCAAACATTCATTGGTCTCTATTACAGCAGAAACCCAATAGGAGTCCAGAAGGATGGCCATCGATGCAAAACATTTTAATTTTGAAAAAGGTATTCATGGACACAGCTAGGATATGTTCTGTGCATTCTCTCACAATTAATGTAGTCATAATCTCTATCACACTGCTTTCAAAATTTAATCATGCAATCTTATATTTCAATTTTCTATTTTTAAATAATAATAAGTTAAAAGACCAAACTTAATTTGTCATTAAATGTTACCCACTACACTTGTTTAGTTCACATGCACATGGCTTCTTCTTCTTTTTACATTGTTTATCAAAAGGTTAGTACATTTCATCATTTTTTCACTTCCATTCACTCACTCACTGATTTTTTTCACATCATTGTATAACAGCCATTTGTATTATGATCCTACATTCCTTAACTATTGTAAATAGTAAGACAGACTGATCTCTTAGCTTAGTGTGAAAACTGGTTTTGAAGAAGGAAAACACTGAATTCAAATCAACTGTAATGTTACATATTTTTGTGGTAGCCTACAAATTATGTCTGTAAGTGTTGTAAAAATTCAATAATAGATGGTAAATTGAAAGTTACCATTGAAAGGCAATTCACTTTCTCTGACCTGGAACTGATTGGCTAAAGATAATATTTGGGCTGTTAGACAAAGACTAGACTTAACATTCATATGTCCCAAGATGCCAACTTCTCACCGAGCGGTTGAAAACCCTTTGGGGTTTGGGGTTTTTAATAAAGAATAAAGAAAAAAAATGAAGTTTGTTTAAACCAAGAAATAAGCACACACTCAGCCAGCAGAAGGAATCAGCCCAGAGAAGATGGCTGCCAAATAAGCAAACCCGGTAAGAATCCATCTCCTCTCGCCATTTATATACCCGATATGTAAAAGGGTATATAACAGTAATCCACTTCAAAATTGAAATTTTTGTCACATCCTGTCCAGGATGGAAGGGTTGGGTAATACATTCATTAAATTGTAGAAATGCTTCAGCATAATGATAGTCTGATTTCAAATGCTAATTTCTCACGACACTTAAACCTCCAATTCTCCATGGGATCCATCTTGATTCTCAGATCATCTAATTCAATCTGAGATTCAGAATTTGGAATTCATCTATATTTTGCCATTTTCTGTTTGTCTGATATTCTATTATTAACCCTTTTCATAAGATTTTTGTCTCTAGAATTTACTCGTAGATTTTTCTGTATATTGTAACGTCTTACAAGAATCTGGATTACAAGTGGATCTTGATGCAGGATTGCACAAGGTTGTTGTATGCTTCCGCTCTCCTCAACATCGATGTTGATTAATGGAAGGTTAAGATCTGACAGGGTTTGGCACCAGTGTTGTCACAGTAGTTACATGAATGAGGTTGAAGATAATGTCAGACTGACTTAGAGACTCAACTCCTAGTTTTTTATCTCTGTTATCCTTTTCATAGACTTGGTTCTATCCTGGCTCTGTGTGAGTGTTTTAGAAATATAATAATATAATTCCATGATTATTTACATTTATTAAAGGTCGTTTGCTCAAAACTGATCAACTTGTTGAGTCCACATATGCTTCTTTATGAATGAATTTAGTTGTGTATCAATTTTGTTTTAAAGCGAACCAAGGACAAACAAAGGTTATATATTAGAACTCTGTTTTTCGCCGTTCACTTTTTATATATTTCCTATGCTTCCTGATATCAAGAAACATTCACAAGAACAAAATTGATACACAACAAAATTCATTGATACATGTTTAAAGCTGTAATTAATATTCTCTATAAAGTTCTTTCCAAATTTTGCTTAGTGTCATTTATTATTGATAATCTATGAATACTACATACAAAATACATATGAAGCATTTCAGTCAACAAATGGGAGATATCAAAAATTTATACTAGTTTCATACCATCCATACTGCTCTGATTTTGATCATTCCCAAAATACAAAAGTTTCAACATTTTTCACTTGATATTGAAGTTTCGTTATTTCCTAAACTCCAACATAAACAAAGGGGAAACCACTCTTGACTGATAAATTATTTATTTTCCCATTAAACTAACTCTAAACCTGTCTTCTTTTTTCTTAGTAGATCAATAAATAAATAATAAATAATTTATCAGTCAAGAGTGGTTCCCCTTTGTTTATGTTGGACTTATAGGAAATAACCAAAGTTTCTGTGTGCAATTAATGGATAAAAATAAACCAGAAATTTTCTTCATGGACAGAACAGTTGAAAACATGTGTAGCACTAAATGATGACTGTGTTGAAAAATAAACTTTTTATTTTAAAAAGAAATAGACTAGTTTATTCTTTATACCAGTTTCATTATTATATCTGGTCTAAAATTTGTTTTATAAAATTGGAGACTTTACTTATTAACTTTCACTTGCACTTTAAAGTTTAGAATATGTAATGCAGTATTAAAAGAACTTAATATATTTATGCATTTTCAGTTTTATAGATTAAATGTTTTAATTAAATTTACAGACTCTGAAGGTTTTGTACCAGGAGATCTCTGCTTTATGTCAAGTTGGTTTGAATTGGATAATATCCAGATAAAATTATTTTTATTTATTAACAGAAGTTGTTACATATCTTTATTGTTAACTTGTTTTATTTTTAAAAACTTTGTATAAAAGACTCCAATATTTTCAATACTTTTTATTTTGTCTTTTTGTCAGTTAAATCAAATGCAGAGAAAATTCTAAGTTAATCTTGCTGTTGTTCAAGCATCCAACCAGATAGACAGCCACCTATTCTGTAATGTGACTGAAATTTAAAAAAAAATGTTTTTTTATTACTTAAATTAATTAATTAATCACACACACACACACACACACACACTATTGAGGTATTAAACTCAATTAAACAATGAAAACTAAATTTAGCAACCTTGAATTTTTATTATATTTTAACATGATAGTTGTCACTTTTTTCAACTGTTTCAATTTCATAGGATAAGAAAAGGCTATATATATATATATATATATATATATATATATATATATATATCATTATTTATATTTTTTGAAGGCAATTACAATGCGTATATCATATAAAATTTGATAATTATTGAAAATAATCATGACAAGCAAACCCGGCGAATAAAGTGCACCACGTGGAACAACGTACAGACTGTTTCAACTTTATTAAGTCTCATCAGCGGTGTATACCTATGATTTCCCTCCGACAGAAATCGAAAACGGGAACCCAGCACACAGTCAGAAACTCTACCTCTGGGCCACCAGCGTGTAGCACACGATTCCTGCCGAATTTAACCTGTCAATGATAAACACGCCAGTACTATACATAGTACAGTGAGCGTTTGAGGGAATCACAAATTAGGCCTATGCCAAGGTGTAAGAAGTAAATGGAATTTGATAATTTGCTTTTGAAGCATTGTTATGTAAAGTATATTATTATTTATATTTTTTGAAGGCAATTACAATGCGTATATCGTATAAAATTCGATAATTATTGAAACCACACACACACACACAGGTTTGAATTCAGTTTTCCTTCTCCGAGACTAGTTGCCATAGCGAGGTTAAAGAGCCCAGGCTGCCCTACTATTTTCCCATAGCTAGAGGGAGAATATTTGGATGCATACCTTTCTGAAATGTATTAGCACTATGTGAAATGCAAAAACCTTGTCCAGGATTTAAACTTAATGATAATCATTACACCATGCACCCACCCACACACATACACACTATATATATATATATATATATATATATATATATATATATATGTGTGTGTGTGCTCCCGGTAGAGCTCTCTAGGAGCAATTTTATTTGCTTTTCAACACCAGCATAAAGCAATGATCATCTGTTGTTTACAGATTTGATCTTTCTGTTGATTGTAAAATATATACAGAGATGCATGTATTTAACAGTTAAAACACCACTCCTTAATAGCAGCTCTCAATGGCTGAGAGGTTTACAAACCGGGCTGATGAAAAGTCAGTTGCATTTTGTTCCTGGTCAGAAGTAGTTGCTGTGTCTAGCCACACTGATGAGACGTGAAACATCAAAACACAGTATCTGTGGATGACTTATATATATTGTGTGTGTGTTCATTGAATGGAGTCTTTTCATAAAGTAGTTTTAAATGGCAGTTGTGTGTATACGTATGTCCAGAGGAAACATCGAAAATAAAACAATTAACGACAAAGTAAATATATATACACATTAAATATCACCAGGGCTTGGTTTTTGAGCAAAAATAATAGAGATTTGATTTATATTTGTGAAGATAAGTAAAATTTAAATGATAACAGCATGGATTTTTTTTTTTTTCATTTAATATTTTAGATAGTAGACATTAACATTTCTTTTTAGAGTAGCTGGATCAATGCAAGGTCTATTTTTTTACATAGGGATTTAAATAGGGCATCCCACAAGGATTCAACTCACAATTCAGTTATAATGGATCCGCGGGACTAACTTAAATAAAATCCCCCTATACCCAGGCGATGCTGGGTAGCAGCTGCTAATGACTTATATTTAGCAATGGCCAATTGTATATAACTTCAAGACTTAAAACTACAAATGAGAGATTAGAAAGATCAGGGTATACCTATGGAAACCTGCTTCTTTATCAATATCTATGCAAGTAATTTCCTTTTGTTTTATTATTACGTTTTACAAATGGAATATTGGACTGTCATTGATCTGATTTTTTAATATATTCTTTCTCTATTTAATTTTTTATTAATTGTATATGGAAATATTTAAAACACATGTAATAGCTCTCTTCTGCAAAAGAAATAACAATTGTTAACACTCATTAAATTTCTTCTCTGTTTCAAAATGAAATTCCAGCAAAGTTATCATATAAGTTATTTATATAATTATGTAATATATATTATACTCAATTAAAATAGATTCGAATTGAAATTCAAGGAATGTACACCACATATCCTCTCATCTATTATAAAATCCTATAATTCTTTTTTAATCAGCCTTTAATAAGTGTACAATTAGTTAAGGAGATTAATTCATTGTGGGGTGGGGTGGGGGTGGTGAGAAGACGTGCAGATTTAAAATGATGGATTGTTAATCTTTAATGAACAAAAGGATATATTCATATCATTCCATTGTATAATGCTTGGAAGAGACTTTTTTGATAAAATACGAGGGAGATTCAAAAATCATTTGCATTAGTTTTATGGGGAAACTAAGCTCATTGTGGATGATTTGATTGGTATATGATCTCACCTGTTTGCCATTACCATCTCTCAAGCTTGCTCATCAATGATATATAAATCAATACCATAGTATTTACCTATCTATAAAACTGGAGGTGCTCATGATGTAATGGTTATCATCATAGGAAATGGACATATTGACTAGTTCAAATCCTGGACAAAGCTTTTTTACATTTCACATAATGTTAACGTCCTTGGGAAAGATATGAATCCAGCTATTTCCAGCTATGGATAAATAGTAGGGCAGACTGGACTCTTTAACCTTGGAATGGTAGCCGGTCTAGGAGAAGGACGACTCTGAATTCAAACCTACTAAACTCTATTTAGAAATTGACCTTATGTCACATGGGGTTAGGTATATACATATATTATAAAGGGAAAGTTATATTGTCTGTCAAGCCAAGGAATTAAAAGTGGGATTACTTTTACAAAATTTGTTTATCACAAAGTTATAAATCAGTAAAATATTCTTTTCTATGTTTTAGTTTGTTTAATTTATTAAATTCATTCGACTGTAATTAACTATTTTATATATTATTTGGATATACACCCTTGTGCAGTTGGCATTAAATGACCCACTGAGGTTGATATACCGTAAAACAAAATAAACCAAACCAAACCCTTGTGCAAATTAATTGAAACAAAACAATTATTATTATTAAAATATCCACAATCTTTCTGTAAAGCTTGCCAGTGTATTCATGCAACATTAAAATTATTGTATGCTTCATTGGAGACAATGGCCATAGGACAACTAATTGACAGTTGATAAAAGTGTCTGGTCGAGATAAAAATCTGATGAAATCATGGATGATGCAATTTTTTTTCAAGACCAAACAAATTTCATCATACACCCTAAAAATAGATTCATATTACTGAACATCACTGCAAATGAATTAATCTGAGGAAGAAAAAAATAAATCGATTACACCCTGTCTCTCCAGTGGGTCTAAAACTGACCGTATAGTGAAAGAAAGGAAACTAAAGTGGTTGTTTCAATTAGTTTGCACAAGGTTGTATATGTAACTCGTGAAATAGAATATTAAAATTATATGTTGATCTTTTATGGTGGTTGTTTCTAATTAAACTACCATGGAATTTCTACATATTTAAATATTTAATTATCTGTCATAATTTTTTTTTCTAACACCTACTCTGAACACTGATTGGCTTTAGCATTAACCAATCAGATGTTCAGAAGCCGAGGTAAGCGTTGGCAAAAAAACTCCATTTAAAGCCAGTTTCTTTCTGTTAACGTTGACTGAAACACGGGTAGCGCATTGGAGAGTGATCATCTCTAATGGGGACTAACTGGCGAGGGGGGTATTATGCTGGAAGACCCGGAACCCCCCCCCAATGAAACCAGTTAATAACATAACTGATGACGCTACCCAGCACTGTTTATCAGGCGTATCTCAAACATTAAAATGTTATGTTGATCTTTTAATCTTATATGGTGGTTGTTTCTAAATAAACCGCCATGGAATTTCTACATATTGAATTTGTTAATGTTAAATATTCAATTCTCTGTCATAATGCTTTTCTTTCTTTTTTCTTTTAACAGTATAACATTGATTGTCGATCATCATCAATCCCGTCTTATAAATGGCGTGGCAGCTCCCAACTTTTGGATGTCCAGGCGAATGGCAGCACAGATCTTGGCAGTGAATCAGGCAGTAGCAGTACTACCAATACGGCTCCACCCTCCCTACAAAACTCCTATACTGAGGGTCTCTATCGTAGTTCCTCTCTCAACAAGCCTCTATCCAGCATTGGACTCTTAGATTCTTGAAGAATGGGACAATTTCTTGAATTATCCAAGCATCAATTGCAGTGGAATGGACAGTGCAAGATTTCTTTCTTTGAGTACAGTGTGGAGTGAAATGCTGAGAAGACTAATTTTGTATCGGAATAAATAAGTAACCCAAAAAAAAAAAAAAAAATGGAAGAAAATGCATTTTGATGGAGGAGACTTGTTTGCTCAGGTGACATGAAAATTTGAGGTGCAATTAAATAAGGGGGGGGGTCAGAATTCATTAAAAAAATGTTTTATTGAAATGAAACTCCAGAAAATTTAGGTTAAAAAAAAAAAACACACTTTCTAAAATAAACAACCCACCAAAAAAAAAAAAAAAAATTAAAAACAAAGCAAAAAAAACCCACAACCCCCAAAACATCTGCAACATTCTCTTCTTCTGTGATACTGAAATAATTTTAATTTCGTATATGGGAGACTTTGTTTTTTGTATCTTTCTGATGTATATGTGCGTGTGCGTATTGGTCTCCCATTTATTAGTCTTGTATATCTACCTATCCATCCATCTATCTATCTCGATCTATTCGTGTATCTCTCAGTTTCATCTTTTTGGATTATCTGTTTGCCGCCTGCTTATCTGTCTTTAAAAAAAAAAAATTGATAATTTTCTGTGTTTGTGATGCATTTACCTATTCTCACAAAAGTCACACTCTAGACACAACTGCTCCTCGATAATTCTTGTTGTTTGGCTATGGAATAACCAATGAATTATATAACAGATCATTCAAGATATAAATTGTGCTTTAGATTAACTCCATTTGGCTACTTCACATGTCACTATAAATCTAATAGAATGAATAACTCTTTATTGTGCACTATACAACAACCTCTGCACTTACAGACTGTTCATCATGAAATGAATATCACTAGAACCTTTTGGATGTTAGATTACTCATTTTAATCATATATGGCTACATTAGATAAATGTCTATACTCAAATAACTATTTTCCCATCTGATCAGTAAATCAGCACAAGTTTTTATCATTAAAAAGGAACATGAAATAAAAAGCTGGGGAAATGAAGCACATATATTATAAAAAGATATTGCATTGACTTATAAAGAACAACAAAAGGCAGTTAAAGATAAAAGAAAATACTCTGTCAAAATTAATAATAATGATTGACAATATTTCAACTATAAATAAATGAAAGATGTTACTTGTGCAAAGAAATAAACAATGGAAAATGTGACACCTAAAAGAGATCAAGAAACAAAATGAAGGATGAGTTAATAGGTTTGATTTTGAGCTTTTCCATACCAATGGCTTTTCATAGCTCATTTGGTAGAGCAAGTGGTGTATTTAACAAAGCTTCCTTGAAGCAATGGGATCTGAGTTCAAATCTTACTAAGAGCTTATCCTTTATTTTCGATATTGCACTGTTCATTGCTGTTGTAGATTGACAAGCTGAAGGAGTTGGAATTTTTTTAAAAATATCTAAAGAGTTAAAATCTAAAGATGAAAGAAAAAAACCTGAGTAAAAAAATAAGTAAATCACTTATTTTATTCATTAATGTCATGACTGGTGCTAAATGAGAGAAGTTTTCATAATAGATGCAAAAAAAAAAACAAATGAAAATTTGTTTTTGAGTCCTTTTTAATGATTAGTACTTGTACTCTACCAACTGAGCTAAACCGATAGCTCAGTTGGTAGAGCATTCGTCTAGAAGTCACAAGGTTTCTAGTTCGATGCCGTATGAGAAGCACGGGGATTTGTGCGATATATTAAGGAGCTGATAGTAGGTGTGGCGCTCCACCTGAGACACAAAAACAATCTCCTTGGTCTAGCACTATTGAAAAGGGGATAGACTCCCTTACTGATTGGCTGATACCGACTTTAGGCCACCCCGACAACTTTACTTTTTTACTTGTATTGAGTACTACTACTGGAATAGCAATGGTCAAGATTTAACAACCAGCACTAGTAAGTCTTTATTAAACCATCTTGGGTCAAGTATACAACTAATGATGATGATGATATAAGCACTGGCTTTTGTATTTGTAATTGTCATTTAAGTTGAACACTATTGAAATATCCAAACGATCAGGTCACATCTGAAATTCTAATGCATCATATTTCTCACAAGTCACATTCTTCATTACAGTCAAGTCACACTGAATGCACCAGTTCCCGCTAGATCATCGAATTTAAGCACTGATGCACTTAATTGGGTGACCACTTGATTAACAGCAGGTACTGTAAGCAACCTGAATTGTTTTTTTTTTAAAATGACTTGATACAGCATTAAATGACCCAAAAAGGATTGATGTGCCGTAAAACAAAATAATCAAAATCACATTCTTCAAAGTTCACATTTAACAACTTTATGATTCAATCTATGCAAATTATTTTACTGAATGTCTGAATTTCTACTCTGACTTTGATACTCACACTTATTCTTCCATTAAAGCTCAGGGTGTCTCATTTGGTGTAATGGTTAACGAGCTTGGCTAGTGAGTTCAATCCACACTGGGTGCCCCATTCCTCTGCTAAGCTTATAAAATGACTGCTCTTCCAGTGAGCTCATAGTTAGGCTCAAAGATTTCTTTAATAGTCTCTTTCTGTTATACTTTACCAACTATACAAACCTATTCACTCAATTGGGCTTTTGAGTGTTTGCATTTGATTGTGTTGTTTAGCAAAGTTTACAAAATGATTTTTGTGATATTTGTGCTTTTCCTTTCTTTTCTATCAAATTCTGTCTTCAACTTCTTTTTTTTTAAAGGAAAGTAAAACAACATCTTAACAGTTTTGCCCATAACCTCTGACCTAATCTGGTGTGAATTTCACCTGCTGCAGAAACAAAAGTAGTCATAGCTACAACTACCATCAAGTCTACATAGTGCATATCTATAAACATGTGTGCATTTATATATAACATACATAAAAAAAACATATATAATGCAATGATGAGCAAGTACACACCATTTCTAAAAGGATTAGTGATCTTGTACCAGGCCAAATTAAGCTTAGAAAAATAGCTCTATATATAATGGCCTTGTGCCAGATTCTACATAATCTACGATAAATAATTCATACATATACAGACAGGTATAAACACACAGTATTGGCTTTGTGACTAAAGGTTTTTAAGGTAAAAATTAACCTGAAAACATTTTTTATATTTTTTATTGTGGTATATATATTTTTTAATTAGATTGAGTTAAATTTATCAACAAATTGTATGTATGTAAGTATGTATGTGTGTGTATATATATATATATATATATATATATATAAAAAAATGACAAACAAGATTTAGGTTATAAGCATAATAGACTGATCTTTTTTGTTATTTTTCCTAATATAATTTTGCTCTGTGACTCTGACAAATTGAGCTCTGTAAATTACGACAATTGAAAAACTAATACGTCGTAAGGAAGATTTCTTCACTCAATCTTTGGATTATATATATATATATATATATATATATATATACATACACACACACATACATTAGCTTTTAATGAGTAGGGTTTATTTTTGTAAATTTAATTTTGTTTAGATCTGAAAGGATTTTGTGCTTTGTTTCAATGATGCATTATATGTCACCAAATTATCAGCTGATAAAGTGTATATATTTTATGGACACATGCGCACACATCGTTTTTATGTATAATCACTTGATTTTTTTTATATATATATATATCTCAAAGTATATTTTCTACAAACTAATCCTGTTTTTCTTTCCTTTCCTGTCCTTTTTTTATGTTGTGCACACCTACATCAGCCTACAGCTCTTGTATCCCCAACATCTGTCTAACTTATTTTTATATATTTTTTATCTACTCTCCTTAGTACAATCTATACATAGAAGGTTTAAATGCTTGCAATGTAGTTGTGGGACAATTTTAGGTGCAATTAATTAACTGGATAATGTTTTGGTGTAAGAAAAATGAAATAGAAATCTATCATATTACTATTGTTAAACTTGATATATTATTTCAAATAGATTGATAGCTTTTAAAAAAGATTTTTTTAAGTATCTTCTCAGATTCATTGATGGATGAACGAAAGGATAATTTTAGAAGTTTCTTTGCCAGTTAAAATATATTTAATATCAAAATTGATTTTTTTTTTACCATGGCTTTATTGCTTTAAATCTAAACATCTGAAATTTAAACAAGTTTTTTCATGTTTTATTTTTTAACACCCAGTAGAGAATCAACTGTTGCCAGTAATTGGCAAAACCAAGTAGCAAAAAGGGTATTCACAATTGTAGCTACTAACATTGTTGAATACATGTGATATGTAGATAATGTTTTTACTAAGATATGCTGGATGTATATTTAAATACACTTTTTAAAAAAGATTAAGAGAATATATTTTTTAAAAGATTTAATAAAAATTCCTTTTATATACAAATATACCCAAATTATGTATCACATATATTCACAAAAATAAATACTTAGAGATTATAGATGTAATTTGCCTATATGTGTGTGTATTTAATATTTCAAAATTATTCAAGCTTCACTCCATTCTGTGGTGTTTATAAATTCAAAAGTCTGTACTGATATAGGGCAAGTAACACAGCTCATGTATTAGATATTAAATATATACTTTTAACATACTTAAAAAAAATCTCTGCTGCTGTGTGACTATCTTTAACTTTACTAGTTTTATCATTTCCATCTGTTTGGCCTGTTTGAAATGGTCTGCAATGCATTTCTATAGTTTTATTTGATTCCATCCTTGATGTGTAACTGTCTGGTTCATTAAACCAGATAATGGCTTAAGATCTTTTGCCTTTGGATTGTATTAAACAATAAAGGATGATTTATCCAATAAGGTTTCTTTAATATCTTAGTGAATTTAATTATTTATAAGCAATTTATTTGAGAAACCTTTTAGTTTTTATCATTTATATAAGAGAGGTTTAAAAATTTACTGATATTTAATGATAGAAGAAAAATTTCCCTTTTTTCATGATAAGTAGTTAAAGATGTTTGGGATCAAATTTTGTGTTGAAAATTAATCGGTGATAATCATGCAACAAATAATTTATAATTAACTAAAAGAAATAAGATGAAAAAAAAATGAAATAAAAAAGAATTCTTTATTAACTTGAAAAATAATTACAACAATCAAGAAACTTTACAAGGGCATCAAATAGACACCAGCTAATTGTCATGAATAACTATACATTAGTTACCTCCCTTTATTAAACTCTTTATTAATTGCTAAAAGGGTATGTTCATTTAAATGAGTGAGCAAAACAAAGTAAATTTGTAAGATTAGTAATTATTTAATTACTGACAGGAGATACTGATTGCGTTAACTTTCTTTTTGGGAAAGGCATGAATCCACTTTTCCCTGTGCACTGTCCCATTAACAGATATATTGATTAAAAAATTGTCTTATCACTAGCAAATTACAATGGTTGACTTGAGAAACCAGGGTGAGTGAACAATAGGAGAAATCGCTCAACCATAACCACCTGACAGACTTAGATATTAGTAAAAGTTAAATATTTTTTAAAAAGTTTATAGCTGATACCCCAATTGTCAGGCTTGGCAGGGTCCAATCATTTACTTAAAGAAAATGAAGATTTGAGAAAAGAAAAAAAAAACCTTTGCAGTCTATTGTACTTTGATGCATTGTCAGAATTCATTATTGAAATTAAAATATAAAATGTCTGTATATATATATATATATATATATATATATATATATATATATATATATATATTGAGAGAGAGTGTGTGTGTGTGTGTATACGTATATATTAGAACAACCACTGGAATGGCAGCAGATTCAGTAAGAAAATAAGTGTTTGATACACAAAAGTGTAAACATTTGAATCTCATAAAGTTTAATGATTAGTTCCAAACATTGGTGCAGGAGAAAATTGTCAAAAGACGATTAAAATAGAGCTTACCTGTGGGTTTTAATTTTTGCAAATTTAATTATAATTGCTGCATATATATATAACTCTTTAACTCTTCTGTTCTCTGAAACAGTAATTTACTTTTGGGACAATCTACTTATTAGTTAAGTAAATGCTATGATTGTATATTTAATCACTGATTATTATTTCTCTAAATATAGTTATATAGACTTAACAAAAAAACTTTGCAGTATTTTGTGTTTTGATGCACTTTTAAAATTCATGATAAAAATTTCTAAGTGAAGTTTTCATTCTTTACAAAAAACATCTGACATTCTTTTATTCTGAGAAATCCTAATTTTATTTCAGGATTATTCTGATCACATACAGAGAAATCAGGGCACCCCATCATGGTGTAATGGTTAGCAAGCTAGTCTTTCAAATCCATTACTACTGAATAGCGAGTTTGATCCATGTTGGATGCACCATACTTGCAACCTTGTGTCACATCCTACTCATGACAAATGGGTTGGGTAAATAAGGTTGTTCAGATTATCAACTAATAT
Source organism: Doryteuthis pealeii (assembly GCA_023376005.1). Lineage (NCBI taxonomy): Eukaryota > Metazoa > Mollusca > Cephalopoda > Myopsida > Loliginidae > Doryteuthis > Doryteuthis pealeii. The sequence goes on from CM042166.1 coordinate 60,067,909, forward strand.
TTAACATTTGCACTAATTGTAAAAATTAAAAACTAAAAAAGTGCAATTTTATCCATGACAAACTTTGTGTGAGTTTTTCAGCTTTTGTAATCTTGGTCCAGTCTGTAACTGCTATGAATTAATTATGAAATCTTTCAATAATTCATCATAGACTAAAGAGGAACTATTCAAAATATATTCTCATTAGATTCATTGTTAATTCTATTCAACTTTACAACTACTCAGCTTTAAAGGTATTTCTATGATTGATTGTATCAAGACTTCTGAAGTTCCTTCCAGACTGCACAACCTCCCTAAATCCTGCTTCTGTTCCTGTGCAACCTGATTCTTCTTTTTTTCTGCTATTTCCACTGTCTTTGCACCTTTTTGCTGTTCCAACCTGCTGCTGTCACAAACCCAACTTTATTACTCACTCTCCAAATAAATCAAACCTTTATTCATCTTGCATTGCTGAAGCTATTTTGATTGCTTTCAAATTTATTTAAACATTTTTATTGTTGTTACCAACAATAAAAAGTAAATGAAAAAAAAAAATGTATGTTTTTATAATTTTAAATTTTGATTTGTCTTTACCTTTCCCCACCATATTTTAAATTTATTTTTTCCAATTTCTGTTTGTGTTTATTGCTTTCAGAAATCCTGTTTAACAAAAAAAAAAAATTTGAAATTAAGATTTCCTCCTATTTTCTTTCTTTTTTTTTTTTTTTTTTTTTTTTTTTAGATCGAGAAAGAAAAACAATTTAAAAACACTAGCACAAACAAAAACAAACTTATCAAAAACAAAAAGAAAAAAAAAGACTTGAATGAACCATAATGCCATTATTTTTACTACTCAATTTTGATGTGTAGTAAGGGGAGGCAACTATGGTCTGCCTTGCTGGCCTGCCCGCCGGCCTGTTTGATGTCTGCCAGCCAATCGTGTGCTGGCACCGAACGTGCTCAGACGTCACCCAGCGCCAAATTTTTAATCTAATCAGAACTCTGCAAAAAAAAAAAAAAAAAAAAAAAGAAAAAAAAAAAGATATATGATAAACTACTGCTTGTCATGTTTTTCTTCTTTCTGTAGTGACAGCTTATTCAATTTTTTTTCCCCATTTTTTTTTTTAATTTTTTTTTTTTTTTAAATTTTTTGCTGCTGTTTTACAGACGCAGTGTCACTGACTGAAAAGAAGTATTAATGTCATTCAATAAAATATGGATAAAAAGTTTTGAAAAATATTTTTCTTGGCAATTTTTTATTTATTTGTTATCTTGCTTTGATGTTTCACTTGAATAAATGTAGACGGGGGGGGGGGAGCATTGGAACTATTTTGATAAACTTAAAGGAATTCAAGAAAAAATTTAATTTATGAAGTGAATTCATTTTTCTATTCAACTCCATTTTTTTGTCTGAATATTCTTAAAGGCTGGATTTCTTTTGGGGTAGGGGTGAAGCCAGGGTTCATACATGAGCTTGTGGTGGGTGTCATTTGAAAATTGTTGGTAAGTATGCTTACTAAGTTCATAATGGAATGTACCAAAGGTTGTTTTTTCTTCTTTTTTTTTTTTTAACGTTCTTAAAAGTGAAATGAATCATAAAAAAAATTTTTTTTTAAATTTAAAAAAGCAATCAGTAAAAATAATTTCTATTTCAAATAAACCACTTTATATATATATATATATATATATATATATATATATATAAAGTTAAGAGTAAGGAAATGAATCCGACAGTATAAGTATAGATAAAAGGATATGAAAGCACACAATGCTGTTAAAATGAAAATATTTTATATCATATTCATAGCTAATATTGAACAATATTTCGATTTATAAAAATCATCTTCAGAGCTTGTTTTTTACTCCAGACTCATCGAGAGAGGAGCTGAAAATAATTTTTTTTTTTTTTTTTTTTTTTTTTTTTAAATTTATAATTTTAACAGTATTGTGTGTTTTCATATCCTTTTATATATATATATATATTATTATTATTATTATTATTTTTGTTAATGATCAACAGCTTACAAAAGATATGTTGTGTGGTTATTAAGTTGTGAATGTAAATGATTTGATATTATTTAAAGCACTTACTTGTTTATCAGTCCCAAAATTCTTAGAGGATAAAACTTAGTTATTGTTGTAAGGTTCTTTTGGCTGCTACTATCTTGTCTTGTCAGAGGATCTTTTTTTACTAACTCCCTTTTTTCTTCTCTCTAACTCTCTCTCCCTCCTCTTCTCTAATTTCTAAGTTGTTAATTCCTATCCTTAAGGCAGTGGTTCTGAAACTTTATACAGTCTGGGCACACTTACAGTACTACAGATATTTGATAGCGCACTGTATACAAAATAGGACTAATATGTTATTAAGTTAACTGTTAAATATATAAAAAAATAACACAATTAACAAAAGCAAACTTAACATACCTCTATGAAGTTTATTCATTCCTGTATTAATGAGAAAAATGAGCTTGATGAAACCTTGCGATTTCTTCAATGTTTCGTTTTATGTTTGAGAGACAAACTCTTATTTCCTCATCAGTACATTGAAGAGTTCCTCTCTTTTTATACTTAATTGTTGTGAGTGTTGAAAATCCCAATTCACATAAATATGAGGTGGATTTTTCAGGAATACTATGGAGCGCACCTGAAAAAGCTCTGGGGCGCACTGTTTTGAGAACCACTGCCTTAAGGTGTCTGTTAACTGTAGAAGTTTTTGAATTAGGATTTGGTGTCGGTTAGTCTGACTTGGCTCTATTTTTAGAATTTATGAAATGTGCTTTTTTTTTTTTTTTTTTTTTTTTAATGATAGAAAACGATTTTTTGTTTTAAATCTGTTTTGATAAAAACTATACTTAACTCTTAACATCCTATTTCCGCCTGGTTGGAAGTCACATTCATCTTCCTAATCCACTCCAAACGATAGCCTGTTTAAATGTAATATTAAATATATTTAGAAGTCTTAGATTAAAGGGAAATAACAGGTAACTTGAAATGAAAAGGCAATTTTTAGCCATTTTTTTTTATAAATCCTTATAGGAATGGGTCTCTGGACTTAGAAAATTCTCAACAGGATGTTAAGAGTTAAATAGAAAAATGTGTTTATAAAAAAACTGAATATCAATTAAGAATGAATTTATTTCAAAACTTTGTCAGCATTAGATGACCCACTGAGATTGATAAGCCGTAAACCAAACCAAACCAAGTAAAGAGATGAATACTATATGGGAACTAATAATTGAAAAGGCTACATTAAATTGTTTTTAAAGTAAATTACTGATAATCTGTCTATAGCAGTCCATGCCTTTTCTATGTGGAGATTGACATTGGTTTCTGTAGATGAGATATTGCTACCTAGGTATGTGAACTGGTTTACTAATTTCAAGTGCTTACTATCTAGTGTGGAGATGTCTCCATCTTGTTTAAAACATAAGAACTCTATTTTTTCTTAATGGGATGTTAAGAGTTAAAAACCATAACAAAGTCAAATGAAGTCTTATAGGGTTCCAGATTTAACTAATCTAGGCATGTAAATGCTAAGATAACCATATTGTTTTATATATCAGTTAGTGAATTTTGAAAGAGGTCTTCTGTATGTAAAAATAAAAGAATAGATGCAATTGTTTTATTTCATTTGTGGTTATTTCTTATAACTCCAACATAACAAAAAGGGAACCACTTTGACTGATAAATTATTTATTTTCCCATTAAACTAAACCCTAACACTAACCCTGTCTTTTTTTTCCCTAGTAGATCAATAATAAAATAAATAATTTATCAGTCAAGAGTAGTTCCCCTTGGTTTGTTAGACTTATAGGAAATAACCCAAAATCTGTTTATTTCAGCAAATAGGAGCGACATTTGAGGTTAAGTGAGAGAGAGAGAGGTTAATTTCTCTGGAATTTTCATATCCAACACCAAGTACCAAGAAGAGGAGTTCATGATGTAATGGTTATCATCATAAGAAATGGACACAGCAACCTGAGTTCAAATCCTGGACAAAGATGTGCATTTCATGTTGATGCTAATAGTAAAGGTATGCATCCAACTATTCTCCTTCCAGCTATGGGTAAATAGTAGGGAAAACTGGGCTTTTTAATCTTGGTATGGCAACCTATCTAGGAAAAGGAAAACTCTGATTTCAGACTCTATGTAAAAAAAAACTGACCTTGAGTCACATCTGCTCATGTAGATGGGTTAAGTAAATAGAAGGGAAATTCAAAAATGATCCTCACTTTCACCCTAACATATTCTTATTGTTACACTGCATTCTGTGCATAGAGTTAGCAATGTTTATGTGATCAAATTTTGATCCTGATCGCACTATTTTGCTTGCTGTCTTTACGGTGAAAACATGGCCTCTCCATTAGCAGTATGCACCAAGAAAGTGACCTGATTTTTCTGGTCAGAAGGTGTGTTAGGTGGGAAATTCATTGGAGGCTTTAAACTCTTAATGTCTTATACCGCCTCATTCCACCCGGCCAGAAGTCACATTCATTTTTCTAATCTACCCCAAATGATGCCCTTTGTTTAAATGTAATATTAAACATTTAGAAGTATTTGATTTAAGGAAAATAATGGGTAACTTTAAATGAAAAGGACATTTTTAGCCATCTTTTGATAAATCCTTATAGGAATGTGGCTCTGGACTTAGAAAATAATATGGGTGCACTACCATGTAGAAGTCTGTATGAGTGGATAGGGAAGTTTAAATATGGCAGGACAAGCATGATGCATAAAGAGAGAGAGAGAGCAAAGTACCAATATCACCTTGCTTTGACAATCTCGCCCCCCCCTCTTTATACTGAAACACGGTGTGTTTTGATGATACCAACTGTACTATTTAACAGCAATGGATTGTAATATTGCATGGTCGACAAGTTGGTAGCCGGGGGTGGGGTGGGGGGGCAGGTGCAGATGACCCATATGTGGGTCACAAACATTGGCCTGAAAACAAAAAACAGGATATTGCCTTGAACTTATTGAACTGACCATCGACACCCAGAAAGACAGGTGTAAAGTGATAATGTCACAGAAAATGCATAGGTGTAGATCAAAACCAATAAAAACAAGCTGCATGAGCGAGGGGGTGTGCCTACAGGAAAAACTGCGTAGGTATCACGATCAAATAGGCATGGCCCTGTTGAGTTAAAAAGTTATAAAAAAAAAAATTAGAGAGATTTGGTTTGAGCAGATCGAGATCGCTTGCAGTCAGAACTCCTGAAGGCTCTTTGTGTACGTGCATTCTCTACCGACGACTCTCAGTCTACACACAATCAAAGAACAAAAATATAACTTTATATGTGTGTGCGTTCTTTGTCGGGTCCATTGATGGTATATAACAGGATATTCCATAGACAATACCTCCAATGCCAATATATTTTCATTTTAGGACTTGCCAAAACAAAATTAATTTGAAGAGATTTTTCAACGCTTTGAAATAATGAAAAAACAAAAGTAATTTTCAGATTTTTACTTACATTTTCTTATACTATTTTTATGTTTATATACTGTTTGCCATTTTCTAAGATGAAGACAAAGTGTAAAATTAATTTTTTTTTCATTTAGAAATGCTGGAACTCACTCCAAATAACTAATTCTGCTGCCCCACATTTTGAATATCAAACTAAATGATCCTATTGTATGTGGCCTAATCATTACTGAAATGTACCAAAGGAATTTTAAGGTTTAAAGAAGGCTGGAGAATGTAGCAACAAAAACATCAAACACATACTACTTATTTATTTTTTTATTTTTTTTTTTTAAATCTTGCTTCTCTATTGAAAAATATAAATTGTAAAACATACTAATGTTTTAGAAAATATCTTTTTATTAATTGTAACAAAGAGTCGACCCTTAAAATAAAAACAAAATTACTGTGAAAAAAATATTTGAGGATGGGCTCTCTACTCATGTGGATGGTATCAGCTGGAAGTGGCAGTGGTCTAATCTGAAACATTGAAGGCAACACCTGAGCCTGAGCAGAATTTATATTATTTCTTTTACCCAAAGGAGATATGCACAAGTCCATCTTTCATTATATATAAGACTTTTAAGCTAACAGTATATAGTGATCAACATTCTTACTGGACCAGTTATCTCAGATTGTTAGATATTGTTGTATTGGAAAATATTGCTATTCTGAAAGATTGTTACACTAGAAGATATTCAATCAATCAATTGCTATCCAGCGTATCTGATGATGACAGCACGTGAATCATTTTCCTCCAATTTATTCGGTCTCTGATTGCGTCTTGCCAACTGCCTATGGGTATGTTGAAGTCCTTCAGGTTTCTCTTGATATTGTTTTTGTACCTGAGCTTTGGTCTACTGATTCCACGTTATTTCTCTCTCAGTTGAGAGTACAGAATCTTCTTTGGTAGTCTGTCATCCCCAAGTCTGTTCAAGTGGCCAGCCCATCTCAGGTTGCATTGGACAAGTTTTTCGTGCATGCCAGGGAGTCCAGTTCTCTTCAGGATGGTCCTGTTTGAAACATGTTGCCACCACTTGAAATTTAATATACTGTGCAAGTGACACACATAGTAAACATTTAGTCTATGGGCATCCGCTTCATATGTCGTCCAGGTTTCCGCTCCATACAGGAGGGTTGAGAGAACTATGGCACGGTATACTGCACATTTAGTTTTCAAGGAGATGTCACTGTTGAATCAGACTCACCTCTTCAGCCGGCCAAATGCTTTGGAAGCATTTGAAATTTGGAGATCAAGCTCTTCATTGAGTCTATTGTTGATGGCAACTGTGGAGCCCAGGTACCTGAAGGTATTTACCTGAGCTAGAATCAGACCTTCTATCATTGAAGATATTGCTACACTGGAAGGCATCGTTAGAAGAAAATTGGCATTGTTTCACAAGTACCAAGCTTGATAACCACTGCCTCTAAACCCTTGTTTTTTTTTTGAGGAGGGGGGGGGCGTCTTCATTTGCTCATGGTTGAAGGGTTTTTTAACATTGTAAAACAGTTATTATAGTGCATGTTTGTTTGGTTCTTTGGAGCACCTACCTTCACTCCCCTTTGGGATATTCCTCCTGGAAAACTTTTAACACCAAACGTTCCTTTCTACAATCTTGTTTATAAACCTGACAAGATTCATTGACTTCTCGTCTATTTTGGTGAGGTTTCAGTTCTGGAGGTCCACTCTGACCCGGAGTGGTAGTACCTGTTAGGGTCCCATCTATGGGTTAAATAGTAAAATCTGTTTGTTAAAAAACTGAGTATCCATTAAAAATAAATTTTTCCAAACTTTGTCGGCATTAAATGACCCACTGAGGTTGATATGCCATAAAACAAAACAAACTAAATCTCGTCTATTTGACACACATAATCTGCTAAAGAAACTAAGATGGACAAAGATCATCAATCAATACACAATCAGACTTTTATCATTAAAGACCCAATTCAAATGAAATTAGTGAGGTTATGTTCTGCAATATGACTCACCTTGTGGAGATAGACAACCATATTAAGATTAAACTAAAATAACTTTTCCTCAAGTCCTTCAGGTTTCTCTTGATGTTGTTTTTGTACCTAAGCTTTGTTCTACTGATTCCACGTGATCCCTCTCTCAGTTAAGAGTACAGAATCTTCTTTGGTACTCTGTCATCCCCAAGTCTGTTTAAGTGGCCAGCCCATCTCAGGTTGCGTTGGACAAGTATGGAGAGTTGGTATTTAGAGTATGCAAGTATTCTGAACTATCTCTATCTGAATTTCAGATCATCCTTGCACTCTAATGTCTCCATCAGCCTGCCTGTACCCCTTTGTTCACTCCTCCTTCTTTGTTGTGAAGCCTCAAGTACAAATAACAGCACCTACTTTTAGTGGTAAGGAAATGGGCGAGGACCTTATGGGTTTTCATGATTTCCTCTCAATTTAAAAACTGTGTTATGGACATGGCTGACACCACTGAAAGATTGAATTTTCTCAAGTGTTCCTTGAGGTCTTCACAAGGGACAACATGCTCAGGCACCACCTCCATGTGTATGGCTCTAATGGACATACAGGTCATACAGGTAAAAAGCAAAAGGAACACCCTTCTGTTGAACAACCACCTGAACATAACCAAACACAACTATTAACTCGTGCTAGATCTCCTTAAGGTGGAGTATTTGGACAAGGAGGAAATCATTCAACAAGATTTCCAAGACATCTTGGATTATTGTACTGGATGTGATAGTTCCCCTTCAGATCTGGGGTAATTCCTGGCTCGGACTTCCTCAGGGAACTGGGAGACTCCTTTGACAGTGACTTTTCTAATGATCTCTCTGCTGGTGCCTGCCTAATGGCCCAAATTTTGTTTAACAGTATGGGAGCAAGTGTGAGAAGGTGTTGGGCTATTGCTATACACCCCTTACTGAAGAGATGAGTATCACCCCAGTGAAGTGTGACCCATGTGCCTCAACCAAGCAACTGGCTTTAGCAGACAAAATATCTGATCCTTTGTCCCTATTCCTTCTAGTGACTCTACAGAATTGAATTGCTATTGGTTAAACCATAGAAGAAAGGATTGAAATAGGATGAGCAACATTTTTCTCGGTAGGAAGAGGCGTGTGTGGTGCAACAGTTATCATAGAAAATTAACTCAGCAACCTGAATTCAAATCCTGGACAAAGCTATTTGTGCTCCACTTTTCACTAATCTCTTCCAGAAGGCATAAATACATCTCTTCTCCCTCCAGCTATGGGTAAATAGTAGGGCAGACAGAGCTCTTTAGCCTTGGTATAACAACCAGTTGAGGAGAAGGAAAACTTGTTTTCCACATTTTCAAAAGCTAAATCATGAAAAATCAAATTTTAACAACACTTTGGTGATTTTGACTTTGTGACATTTGTAAATTAAAATTTAGTCAAATTAGGGAATTTTATTTTTCTACATTTTTTAGGGTTATTTCCTATAAGTTTAACATAAACAAAGGGAAACCACTCTTGACTGATAAATTATTTATTTATTTATTGATCTACTAGGAAAAAAGAAATTAGGGTTTGGGGTTAGGCTTTAGGATTAGTTTAATGGAAAAATAAATCAAATATAGTCAAATTAGTGAATTTTATTTTTCTACATATAGGATGTTACCTTTGAAAGTCAAAATATTAATAGGCGATTGTATAAAGTTTTTAGGGTTATTTCCTATAAGTCTAACATAAACAAAGGGGAACCACTCTTTACTGATAAATTATTTATTTATTTATTGATCAACTAGGAAAAAAGAAGTTAGGGTTAGGGTTTAGGGTTAGTTTAATGGGCAAATAAATAAATAATTTATCAGTCAAGAGTTCCTCTTTGATCATGTTAGACTTATAGGAAATAGCTGAAGAAAGGATTGAAATAGGACGAGCATAACCCAGACAAGTTTTAAGCTTTATGGAAGACTTTAGCATGGGACCTCTCCAGCCTGAGTGATTTCATGTTTGACAAGATGCAACTTTCAGGTCTTCAAGAAGAATTGTTTGTATTTTGTGATGCCTCTGTTGAAGCTTATGGGTTTGCAGTGTACATTGTGCAACATCAACACCCTAGGATGGTCTTTGCCAAGGCTAAGATGGCCCTGTCAAAGGCAGATGTTCCCCACATGAGAACTAATAGCCATATACCTGGCTTTAAAGTTCTTGCCCACAGTTCTTGCGGGGTGCAAGGGTTTGATCATCAAGTTTTATGTGGCTACTGATGTGCAGGTTATTTTGTCATGGATTCTCTCACAATCTATGACAAGTAAGAGCGTCTTCACCAGGAAACTGCTAAAGGATATACTTCAGATGAAGGATCAACTTACCACCCTCTATGGACTGGCCTTCAGTTATATCCATACACATCAGAATCCAGCCAACCTCATTACCAGAGAAGAGATTCAAGTTGGTTTTCAGGTTCTGGCACTGCGGCTCCTCCTGGACAGAAGAAGGAGGAGGTTCCAGCTGGCAAATACAGAATTTTCCCTGCCTCAGTAAACATTCCCAGAAACTTGAACCTGAATCCATAAGCATTTCCATGGCCCTCAAAGCAGATTTTGGGTGCTTTTCTGTATTTTCCCCATATTGTCAGGGTAGTGACTCTGGTGTTCCTGTTTATTAATAAACTGAGAAGGCACTATGAAGAGTCAGGAAGAAGCACCATGATATTTAATGAGGAACATGCAGTTACAGTCCTATGGAGTGGAACTGGACATCCTATGGGATCCATGCAGGAAGTTGATGTCCCTCCTAGTCCATTCTCTTAACTAGGACTGCCTGATCCATTCTCATGGCAGAATGAACAGATCTTCCTGCCTTGGTTTCAAGGGGAAGAACACCATCCTGTTAGGCAAGGAGAATCTCATCACCAGACTCATCATTCTGGATTGTCATTCCAGGGGTGTCCATTTTGGAATGGGGTCAATTCTAGCATAACTGAGGTATTGTGATTTTTCGATTCCCCAGCGGAGATGGGCAATTACAAATACCTTGGATTCTTGCCGCTTGTGTAAAAGGTACAATTCAAGACGTGTCCTTCCTCCTAAACTCAGCCAATCTTCCTGTTATCCATGTCAACTTCACAGAACCTTTCAAGAACACCAGAGGGAATTTCACAAAGAATTTTTGAATCTGATGAAATCAGTGGAAGAGAAGGTGTTCCTTCTGCATATTACCTGTATGTCCATTAGAGCCATACACGTGGAGGTGGTGCCTCATATGAGCATGTTGTCCTTTGTGCAGGCCCTAGTCAGGTTAACCAACCTTTTATGGTGTCCCTTGAATGCTGTACTCGGAGAATGGAACTTTGTGGGCAATGGAAAGCTGTTCACTCAGCTTGCTCTTTCCTGGAAAGATTCATCTAACATCCAACTGCACACTATCACCCCCCCACACACTTTTTTTCCTCCTGATACAGGGGTGTGGGGAAAATATATATACATACATGTACACGACTATCACCAGGGGGAGAATTAATTACTTCTCTCTTATAATTATCATTTCAGAAATCCAGAGTGGTGAATAATCGTCCTCTGACCTACTGGTAATTCACGGATAGAGGACTGGAGGCCATAACTCCCAAAATGTTCCCGAGACCCGGTAAGAGTCCAGGTCTGATGTTGAGACTGATTGACCTGTCAACATTTGCTTCTCCTGGGTGGAGGAATATAATTGAATCCATGGAGCTGCACAATAGGTGGTTGGAGGGTTTTCTGCAACTGTGGTACAAGGAATATCTCCTCTGCTTTAGGGAAAGTCCCCAGAGCCAATTGCAGGAATCCTTTAATAAACTCTTGAAGGTAAATAACACAGTCCTCATTTAGAGTACCCTCAAGCTGGACCATTCAGGGTCTTGAGATCTATCCTGGACCTTTTTAAATCAGATGAGGGAATTGTCAGATTGGCTCATCTGACAGTGATGGTGCAGTGGTAATACATTTACTAAAACCTCTTTACCCATTGGAGCTTTCTTTCTCTCCAGAAGTCACGGAAGATGCTGGACCACTTTTCGCCTCCATTGCTCCCTCCAATGTTTCGGGCCGCTTTCTGGGAGAGGGGGTCACACTTTGGTTATGCTCAACCTGTAATCCCCACCCCCATAGTGTGCCCCTTGAAAGTGGCAGTGAGGCAGGCCCAGCCTGTTTCCTGGTTAGAATACTTCCTGGAAAAGTCCTGGGTATGACTAAGGGACATCCATTGTTCCAGTGCCAACAGTCTCATTTGCAAAGATAAGGAGAATCTATCAATTGCAAAACCCATCACCAACTGTAATTGATATCCTGTGAGGTTCTAACTTTATTTTTTCTCTTGAGTGTGTGAAGAAAAATATTTGAGGGTGGGCCCTCTATTCATGTGGATGGCATCAGCTGGAAGGAAGTCATAATGGCAGTGGTTTAATCCGAAACATCGGAAGCAAGACCTGTGCCTGACTGGAATTTATATAATTTCTTTTACTAGTATGAGATATGTGCAGATCTGCTTTTTGTTATATAAGACTTTCAAGTTGACAGCATGTAAAAAAGTAAGTAAAGTCGACGGGGCGGCCTAAAGTCAGTATCAGCCAGTCAGCGAGGGAGTCTATCCCCTTTTCAATAGCGCTAGACCAAGGAGATTGTTTTAGCATCTGAGGTGGAGCGCCACATCTACCACCAGCTCCTTACTTTACCGCACAGATCCCTGTGCTACTCATACGCTGAGTTGGTGGGGAGCGGTATCGAACTAGGAACCTTGTGATTTCTAGCCGAACGCTCTACTGACTGAGCTAACCTGGCCCCAAACACAGTATGTACTGATCAACAATGTTACCAGATGAGATCATCTCATATTGTTAGATGTTGCTGTATTGGAAGATATTGTGCTACATTAGAAGGTATCGTTAATCAACCCATAATAAAACTCGAGGCGTGGAGGGTGGGGTGGGGGCTAGCATTGTTTCCAAAATTGAACCAAAATTGATAACTACTGCTTCAAAAATCTCCCCCCCCCTCCCACATTCTCTCATTGTCAAAGGTAGTTTTTTTTTAGAAATTACCTTACAGTATATGTACTACATGATTAATTACTATTCTGAATACGATAAAGATTATTATGCGATTTTAATAGATTGTTTCCCTAGGGTTATTTCCTATAACTCCAACATAAACAAAGGGGAACCACTCTTTACTAATTATTTATTTATTTATTGATCTACTAGGAAAAAAGAAGATTGGATTAGGGTTAGTGTTTAGTGTTAGGTTAAATGATTTATCAGTCAAGAGTGGTTCCCCTTTGTTTATCTTGGAGTTATAAGGAAATAACCTTCCTTAGTGTCTCACTGCTAATTTATAAAGAATAAACTGCATTGTCTTGATTCCATTATGATAAGAGAAAAAAACTAAAAACTATTTTAGCTGATTAACAAAAGAGATAAATGTGACTTTTTTCAATAGAAAAGAGAACCCTTTTTTTTTTCTTATGGGTAGAGACATTAACAAAAATACAAAGTTGTTGAATGAAACTGACACTTTAAAGCGATTTCCCTCTTCAACTGATTTTTACACGATTTGTATTTTTGGTGTGTAGAGAATTAAAGGGAGATAACTCTATCCATTAATAGAAAAGGGAATTTTGCATCTTTACAGTGAGGATTGGTTTGTGACTATTTTAATTAGATTCTCAAAACTTATTAAACACAAATGGGTTAGTTCCTATAAGTCTAACATGATCAAACGGGAACCACTCTTGACTGATAAATTATTTATTTATTGATCTACTAGGAATAAAGAAAACAGGTTTAGGGTTAGTTTAATGGGAAAATAGATAAATAATTTATCAGTCAAGAGTGGTTCCCATTTGATCATGTTAGACTTATAGGAAATAACCCACAAATATACCCTGACTAGTCCTAATTTTTTTTTTTATAGTTACGTTTCAGCCGTTGTACTCTCCAACCTGATCCCTTTATGCTATCCATGAAGGTGATTTTTTCTTCTCATTTCTAGACTAACTGGGAATCTATTGGATTCCTATTGTAATGGCAATCCATGATGATATTGATGCTTCTATTTAGGAAGAAATCTAATTCGCATTTCAGTTTTCTCTGAAATGATGTTCAGCTCAACTGCAAACAGGTCCTGTAGTGTGATCTTGGACAGTAATAGCTTAGTGGTAAAATCCATTTCTCTCCAGGTCTACAACTGGTTGAATTCAGAGTTTTTCTTCTAGACCAGTTGCCTTACCAAGATTAAAGAGCCCAGTCTGCCCTACTATTTACCTATAGCTAGAGGGAGAATAGTTGGATTCATACCTTTCCTCAAACTATTAGCGCTATGAGAAATGCAAACTCAGGTAGATGAGTCCACTTCCTACAATGTCACGTCACAACACAACACAACATGAGTGCTACCAATTTTATGTCAGGTGGTCAAAGATCAAAATATCAACAGTTAATGTAAAAAATAACAAAAAAATTGTACATTAAAATTTGGGGGGGGATGGGGGGCTGCATCTGAGCAATTTGAACTTCAGAATTAATTTGTTTATTTGAAGTCTAATCTTCTTATTATAATGGAGATTGTGGGTTTGTCTGTCTGTAACCGAAATTATTTTACTATACAAATCACAATTCCCTTTGTTATTTACATCACATTCTCCATGATTTTATTTTTATTTAAACCTCAATTATTAATAAAATTGCTTTACATCATTAAGACTGTTGACCATATATATATACTAAAAACATGCAGTTGTATTTATATATACAACAAAATAGCGGATTACAGTGTGAATGGAAAGGCTAATTTGCATATTGATCTTAAAAATTTCATTTTAATAAATATATGCTTAGTATTATTGATTTCTAATTGTTTGGTTTTATCTTATTGAATATGAGCAAAAATCTCGCAGATAAATCCTAAATGAAATCCATTAACAAGAAGAAATAACTGTAATATTATTCTTTACTTCCTATTTTAACTAAATAGTTAAATTAGGAAAATTTACCAATGAAAAGACGGGATTAATGGAAAATGATGGAAGAGTTAGTTTCATAGTTGTTCTATTTTTCAATCATACCCCTCTGTTCCAAATCTTTTATCTGCATTCTTATTCAATTTCATTAGTCTTTCTAATTTAATATTATATTTTATCATATTAAAACTTAAATACTTGCATCCAGAGGATGCATATATTTGCTAGTTTAGATAACAGAGCTTTTTTTTTCTTGTAACAGTGAGTAGCTGTAAACAAAACAACAATTTTTTTAAAGCATTTATTTGTTAAGAGATCTTTATTAAGTAAAGAAAAAAATTACATTTTGTGGAGGAAGACAAAACAGAAGCTTCAGATAAGCCAACGTTCTTCCTTATAACAATTTTTGGAGCTTCTGCTAAGAAAAAAAAAAAATGTATCCACATAAATAAATGTTAGAATTAATGACAAGTTATTAATCACAGTTGAGAGAAGGAATTTTTCAATTCATTTTTTTTTTAAAAATCAATTTTAAAATGTTATTTATGTACATATGTATACATATACAGTCGGCATATTCTCCTGCATTATATACACGCATTATATGCTCATTATGAATGTTTTGTATTTGCACACATTTGTATGATAACACTACCTGTCTCATAATAGTTGTTACATTTGCAAATAAATTTCATATATTAAATGTATCAACTATAATGGGACAGATGTAGTAAAAAAAATAGAATAAATAAAATAATGAAATACCATGTCCTATAATAATTGTTATATTTGTATATAAATTTCATACATAAAATGTAACAAGTATTATGGGGGCAGATAGTAATAATGTGTTTTTCTCCTTCTATGTTATGAAAAAAAGAATGAAGGTAATTGAAAAAAAAAAAAATAATTGTAGTAATCAATTGACAGACAAATGTGATTGATTTTGTTATATTGATTTAGAATGATAAGGAATACACCAAAACATTTTTAAAAAATAACCACTTCTAATTCTTATTAATTATATATTAATTACCTACAGGTATGATTTTTTCTTCTTTTTACAGTTCATCCATATATTCATATAAACATGTTGGTTATTTCTAATAACTCCAACCTAAAAACAGGGAACCACTTTTTATCTGTTAATTAATCTACCCATTATTTTCCCAATAAACTAACCCTAACCCTAACCCCGTCTTCTTTTTTTCCTAGTTGATCAATAGATAAAAAATTTATAAAATTCATTCGGAGTGGTTCCCCTTTTTTTAGGTTGGTGTTATAGGAAATAACCATGGTGTTGTTCATTTACCTTTGATTTATTCTTATAATCAAAGGTAAATGAACAACATCATAGTTACCTCATTTTTCTTTAAACTTGCATTGTGATAGCCTTCAACGCCAATCACCAAACCATATATATATATATAAGATTAAAATCGAATGGTTTAAAAACTGCCGACTTAAGTTTCTCGCAGTAGCGCGAATCTTCAGGGTATTTTCTTCCTACCATCATTGTCTTTTATAGCTGGGTAGTGCCCATTTTCAATACAGCATGTGTGCTACACACCCGTCTTCATCCCCTATGTAACACTGGAACTTATTAGGCAGAGCTTGTGTTTATATTTATGCCTATGGCTACATCTGTTTGTTAATTCTGCTCGTGAGTTCAATATCTGCTCTGGGTCACTAAATTCTGCTATTTTTAATTTTTCTTGCAGGCACAGTATGAAGGAAGAAAATACCCTGAAGATTCTTGCTACTGCGAGAAACTTAAGTCGGTAGTTTTTAAACCATTCGATTTTAATTGTATATTTAGCTCTCTTTATATTGAACGCTTTTTAATCGGTTTTAAGAAAAAATCCAGAAGTAAATAAGATTTTATAGTTATTTGCTTGGTGGATTTAATGGTAACTGTGATATATATATCCAATTGCCACTTTATCTTTTCTGTTACAGTGGCATTAGTGTCCAAGAGTGTTCAATATATGATAAACATACAGCTATAGTAATAGGAGAAAAGAATTATGGGTCTACCATGGTTTTGTGGTAGACCCATAACTCTTTCCCACAATTACTATTATATATATATATATATGAGGATAGGAGGGTTGGAGTAAAATCTGACAGTATGAGGTGAGGTAAAAGGAAAAGTAAACAAAAATAATGACTCAAACAAGTCCAAGTAGGAGAGAAATATTTTGTCCTTCTGACGCGAAGAACATCCTCAGTCTGACTTTATTCAAGGCAAAATACATACATTTGTGTTTATAGAAGAGAAAGTGAGTTAGTGGTGGAACTGAGGGGTTAGGGAGGATTTGATTGAAATGAGAATAACATCATATAAAGTGGAGGGGGAGTTCAGAGGATGGTGGTCAGCTGAGAAGAGGTTGCTAGGTGCTTGTTGGAAGGGGGGGGGGTAAAATACATGGTTAGGGGAAAGTTTGATTTATTGCATGAGGATGTTATGGAGGAAAGTGGTGTAGGGTGTCAACCTCCTCTTCTCAGCTGACCACCATCCTCTGAACACCCCCTCCACTTTATATGATGTTATTCTCATTTCAATCAAATCCTCCCTAACCCCTCAGTTCCACCACTAACTCACTTTCTCTTCTATAAACACAAATGTAAGTATTTTGCCTTGAATAAAGTCAATATTTCTCTCCTACTTGGACTTGTTTGAGTCATTATTTTTGTTCACTTTTATATATATGCATATATATATATATATATATATATAGTACACTATAATACTTGTTCATTTGGAAACTACTGGGATAAAAGAATGTGAATATATGTATATATTTTGGTATAATGTGTGTATGTGAACTCTCCCATTTCCAGGTTGTGTCTCAAGAGGTACATGTAACTCAACTAGTTTTTTTTTTTTTTAAACATGTACATATAAATTAATGTGAAAATAAAATGGAAATGAATCCGACAGTATGAATATGAATATATAATGAAAAAACAAAAGATGTTTACAACTAAATAGGCTCATCAGGAGAGAAGTGTGCAAAATATAAATGAATATATACATATAAATTTATTTAGCTGAAATAGTTTTGAAACTTTTACATTTTTCAGATAATGTGGAAGCAATGTTTATATGCTTCATATCAGATTCAAAACCTGATTTATTCTATTTATTATTATCAGGATTTGAATATCAGCCGCTTTTTAATAAACATACTAAGACTATAAGACACATTGTTTTATTTGTGTATTTAAAAATGATTTATAACTATTTTCTAAATAATTACTTTTCCTAAACCCTAATAAGTAAAATTCTTTCTTGCCCTTTTATGTCCATATCCTCTTCTCAAAATTTTTATACTCACTAAAATAACCAAATTGCATCATCTAGTTGGGAAATGGAAATCCATTTGGGAAAATTGGTAAAAAATGACACAAATTGAATTTTTTGTTATGGCATATTTCATTCTTGTTTAAAAAGATAAATAAATCAAAATATTATACTTATTAATAGCTGTGTGTGTGTGTGTGTGTGTGTGTGTGTGTGTGTGTGTGTGTAGCTGCTTCACACATGTGTATACATAAAATTCTCTCTTACTTACATGTACTTTAATGTTATATATATACATATAAAAATAATTGGGTTATTTCCTATAACTCCAACATAAACAAAGGGGAACCACTTTTGACTGATAAATTATTTATTTATTTTCCCATTAAACTAACCCTAACTCCATCTTCTTTTTTCCTAGTAGATCAATAAATATGTTTATAGGAAATAACCAATAATTGTTAGTATCATAAAGTTTTGTTGTTTTTGTTTTTTTTGTCTGCTGCAGCCTCTGACTTTGCTGATGATTTCATTAAAATTATGTTCACATCGTAGCATATTTTTTTATAAAAAATCTTTGGTGATCAGTTTTCCTCAGCTTTTTTTAACCTTCATATGAATCACTATAATTTATTTTACTGAAGTTTTCATTTTTTAAAATTTATCTTTAAATTATGAAAAGATCCCATACGTAGATGCAAATACTTAAACTAGTTAAAAGAACACATCTAATAAAAATGAAAATAGAAATTATATCCACAATTTTCTTATTTGGAAAAATTGAACAGTTGAGGATATAACTCTAAAGAATATTCTTCCATATTATTATCATTAACTGGCTAAACTTGAAAATTGGTTGGAAAATTAAAACATATTACAGGGTGACCCAGGAAAAACAGAACCCAAATTATGTATTTATTTTCCCATTAAACTAACACTAGACCCCCCCCCCCTAGTTAAAATTAAGTTTTATTTTCAAAATTTGTGGGTTCTGGGTCTCCTGTATACAGGGTGACTCAGAAAAAAGAGAACCCAAATTATTTATTTATTTTCCCATTAAACTAACCCTAGACTCTAACCCTAAAACCCCCTAGTTAAAATTAAGTTTTATTACAAAATTTGTGGGTTCTGTTTTTTTTTTTTGGTCACCCTGTATACAGGATGACCCAGAAAAAACAGAACCCAAATTATTTATTTAGTTTCCCATTAAACTAACCCTAGACCCTAAACCCCAAACCCCCCTAGTTAAAATTAAGTTTTATTACAAAATTTGTGGGTTCTGGTTTTTCTTGGTCACCCTAATTTTCCGACTGATTTGCAATTTTAGCCCATTAACTTTAGAAATTCTTTCTTTTTAGTTGTTTTTTATTATAACTTCCTTCAGGTGGACTGTATGGCATTATATACAAATATGATGGACTGTCAATCTATGATGATAAGAAAACGAAATGGATCAGAAATAATAAAGGATAAACTCTCAGTGAGATTTGAACTCCCATCTCTCTTTGTCTCATTAAATGTACCAGCTGAAGGAAGTCTTCATGGTATAGTGGCTAAT
This sequence comes from Doryteuthis pealeii, assembly GCA_023376005.1. Lineage (NCBI taxonomy): Eukaryota > Metazoa > Mollusca > Cephalopoda > Myopsida > Loliginidae > Doryteuthis > Doryteuthis pealeii. The sequence goes on from CM042166.1 coordinate 60,087,156, forward strand.
ATTCTAGACTGTGACATTTGTAGTAACCAATTCAAATTCCAGTCATTCTATTATGTTCACTTTCAAAGTAATACCCTCAGAAAAGATATGAAACTTCTCATCCCCCCCAGCTGTAGGTTAAATAGTATTATTACTGTTCTTCTACAAGGATGACTTTGGCATCAAATAACCCATGAAGGTTGATAAGCCATTAAATCTGGTTTCTTTGTTTAATCACATATCAACCTTCATGTGTTATTTAATGCCAAAGCCATTCTATTCCCAAAAGAGTTTGAACTCACTACAATGTCACAATTAGCCACAGGGACCGGCCCCCCTCACCCCGCCCTGATATGCCATTAAACAAAGAAATTAAACCAACTCATTTGGGGGGGGGGTTGATGTACCAACTGCTTTATCAACTGAGCTATGAACCAATAGGAATGTCTGTTCAAATCTTACTCTATTACTTCCTCATTGTTGTTGATAATTCAAGGGAATTGTGTTAAAAGCAACTAAAAATATTAAGATGAAAGAAAATTCAAGTTGAAATTAATGGTTGGTTATATTTCACCTAAAAATAAGATTCTTGAAGATAGTCCATATTTAATTTATAAGGATATTGTTTGTTAATATTTTTAATGTATATAGAAAGAAAATTATTAGAAAAAAAAGAAAAGAAAAATATTAGGATATTAAACTGAAATGAATAGTAGATCCTAAAATTCCAAATATTTTACATTAATTCAAACTGAACTCCTGAATTACAAAAGAACCCCCCCCCTTTTTTTCTATTTCAAATCTTGAAAGAATTTACATTGATTGAAAATGAAAATAGAGCAGGAATTTACACACCAACTACATTTGCAATTGGTCTAATCAGCAAAACTTTTATTCAACTGAAATTGCTTTTCATAATATATCCCCAAAAAGTTAAATAACAAAAGAAAATGACAAAAAAGTAACGACTGTCAGTGTCGGCCAAAGAGCGAGGGAATCTATCCTCTTTTCACTAGCGCTAAACTAGGGAGACTGTTTTTGCTAAGGTGGAGCAACACACCTCCCGTCAACTCCCAGATGCTTTACCACACAGATCAGATTACCCAAACTGTGCTACTCATAATGCTGTGTTGGTGAGGATTGGTATTGAACCCAGAACCTTTCAATTCCTAGGCAGATGCTTTACTGAGATAAACTGGCCTCTTAGCTCTAATCTTTAATAATAATAATATTTTGAAAATTTGAAAGTATAAAAAATGAATCAATTTGAGTCATTAGATTCAAATTAATTCATTGTTTACTGAAACGTCTTTCTTGAGTTCATTTTATTTTTACTATTCTGTTCTCAAATGAGACTATGGTTTATAGTAAAATACTAATCAGCTCAGTCATTATATCAAAATGAAAGTGTTCACCTTATTTTAAACTTAATAAGCAAAAACTCGAAAAAATGTTTTAAATCTTAAGTTTAAAAAAAAAATAGACTGTATATTTCCCAGTGAAACATTTTTAACATTCCTAGTATGTATGATTTGTAATTATCTGCAGATTTCACTATCAACAGGTGTTCTGTGTTGGACAATTAATCTGAAAAATTGAAAGTGATTGTTAACTCACAAGAAAGTAGTTTGTTTTGTTAGTACTTCTAAGAAATGTTTATAGACATTGAAATATTAACAAAATCAACTAAGCTATTTTTTTTTTTTTTTTACCCTGTATCATCTTATTTAAAAAGAAGAACAGAACCCTGTTCATCTTTTCAGTCATGATACTTTTAAGGAAAAATTTCTATAAATTGTAAAAAAAACAAAAACCATAGACATAGTATTTCTGTCTAATTTAATGAGAAAAGCCTGACTCTTGGCCAAAATGTGGATATTATTCTGAGATGGGTAAATAGTCCCGTTTATTGTTGATTGTTTGGAAAATTTTGACAAAGTCTTGAAAAAACAATTGTATGAGAAGAGTCTATTTTTGTACTAATGGAAAGAATTGAGAGTTGGTGTCTTCTGTTTAAGGCATTAAAAGTATTTGNCAAATTAAACATGTGACCAAACTAGGGAGTTCCCTTTCGTACAATTTTGATTAATTTTGATTGTCAAAGTGGGTTGGTAACTCCTATGTTGATATTGCTAAATTGTTTTCTCTCTAAAAAACTTTTTGATTTTGAATAAGTGTGATTATGTATGTATACAAACTAGAGCAGTGAAAGGATCAGCAGAATTAATGTAATAAGAATTTCTGTTGGGCTGAACATGTGACACAGACAACAAGTGAATAGCATAAGTAGTTTTCATGAGAAACTGATGTTCTTAGAGAGTTGCTAAAACAAAGAAAAAAGTCTTTGGGAATCAGAGGAAAATTTCCTCTACTGCTAGATTCTTGGTCAAGCTCTAGTTGTCAATATCTATTAAGATGATAAATTATCATTTCCTTTATTTATTTCTTGTATTGTCACATTGAAAATCACCAGGTGAGTAGACCCCCTCCACACACACACACACAGCTTGATATCATTATCATATAGGTATCACACTATGACAAAATCACTGTTAGAGGAAATGACAACAAATTTCTTTTCACATCAAGGTTAAATAAGTACAATAAGTGACACAAAGGTAGCAAACTATTGTTACTGTTGTCATAGTATCAATAAATATTTTGGAGTGAGATACAGTTACCTATTTTTCTATTGAAGCCAAAAGTTATTCCTAATTTTATAAATGAAATGATTAATGAAGGAGATGAGATTTATTTCTAAACTATTATAAAATCAATTAATTAGTTTGGTCAGTATTTTTACAGATTTTATTATATCTAAAACTGAAATTATGAAAAAAAAAAACACTGCACAAGGATTTTATAATGACCTATACATACAGGTATTAACACTATTTTGTACATATGGATACTTAATAAGAATCAGAAGATAATGAGCAGTTGATAGATTATCTCATTTCTTTCTTGTGACTAAAAGTTCCATGTGAATTTAAACAGAATCTTCAGACTAGAGATGGATACAAAGAATGGACTGAAAGACAAGATTGACAATTTGGTTAAGCACAAGGTTAAAAGTAAAGAAAATATGGTGATGTGCTGATTCAGAAATGAAAAAAAGGGGGTTTGCAATGCTTTCATCGAAGAGTGCAAAGGTATTGTAAAACATTAAGCCACATGTTGGAAAGTATTTTAACCAACTAAAAGGTGTACCCATGCAATACACTGAAAAGCATTCATCCATCTCCTGTCTGATGATTGTATTTTAGAAATATATGAAAATTTTAGTCACATGCATAAGAAAAGAGTGAAGGAATATTTTAGTTTTTATACTGCTCTGCTACTTATAACTAACATACTTGTTAACGGAAGCACTACTTGATTCTGGATGATCTCGGATGGTGGCAAACCAAAAGGTATGTCACAAATGGTGGCCAATGCAGATGGAAGTGATTCACTGTGGAAGATAGGGTGTGGATCAAGACCCCCGGGTAGAAGATACACAACTAGATTCAAATTGGGACGAGTGACCAATGTACAGTCAGTTTGGATTGATGGGACCCTGTACCATGTGGCGGTAAGCATGCACTCCAGTTTTGATAGCAACAGCAATCAGTCGTCACACAGTGAGAAGATAATCTGGTTAACTCTGCCACCACCAGCATGAAACACTGAAAGCCTTATGGATGATGACAACAATACGGTGATTTATGACAGTCATCCTAGCGGCATTTTGTCTGATAATGAACACGAAGCCTCATCCATAATGCTCTAAATGCTCGAAATAAGAGACCATACCCACCATGCAGAATTTGTGATCATGAGATCAGGGAGGGGTGTAGTGGAATAGTGTACACCTCACTGAGATGAAGAGACGGAAGTCTAGAGCAATCATGCACACTGGAAGACAAAAGGAAGAAGTTAGAAGTGAGCATGTGCACAAGAAGACAGTGCAGTAGTAGATAAAAATATCCTGGCTAATTAGTGTGCAAAGTGTTAAAGTGTTGTTTGTTGAGACCATACACTGATTCTTCTTCATTTAAAAATACTATATGAAGAAGCTGCATCCCACAATGTGATGAAAAACCAACAAAGTCTGGTGGTATTGTAAGATACAGCTGTGCAGCACTTTGGATTAGTAGTAATGATGGTTTGGTCTTGAAATTATGTCTTACTCCAGAGTCATCTGATTAAGGCTTTTTGTAATATATATATATATATAAACTCACAACTTTTACAATTTTTTGATCATTGGCTATACAATATTTCTTTGTATTCAACACTATTTCATTTGCTACTATTAGCACTGTCATTTTAATTTTTAAACTGATTTTATAGGTTTTAGTTTTTGAATAAACCACAATAGTACTTACTTTAAAGTAACATATATATATATATATATATATATATTCACATACACATTCTGCATTTTTGATAACTACTAAAATGATTGTTTCTTCTTTTTTTCAGAGAGTTCCGTAGCCTGCTGATTGACATGGTTTTAGCCACAGATATGTCCTACCATTTCCAGCAAATAAAAAACATGAAAAGCATGCTCAGTATGCCTGAAAGGTAAGTGTTGATTGCAAAGTTATTATGTACACTGATTCCTGGTTTCTTAGGAAACATAATTTTGAATCTATATAAATATGTAATAAAAAAATAAATAATATTATAAAGTATTATACAATTTTGCTTCACCTCCTGATTACAACATTTATTAAAAAAAGATCTAGGTGAATCTTAATATCAAAACTATTCACAATATTTGTTCTAATAAGATGATGGGATAACTTTAAAGAAAGATGTTTGTGTCTTGAAGTGAAGTTTGAATGTGATTTGTGCTCAATTATTTTGTGGATTTTGTATGTTCAAGTAAAGGGATAGCTATGGATTAAGGGTTTAGATGGGATAATTTTTGTTGCCAAATACTCAGATTTTTAACTATAAGGTATTCCAAAAGTCTTTTCAATCCTACATATTATTTTAACTTTCATTAGTTTTTGTTTTAATAACATAATATTTAAGTTATGTAATTATTTTATCTTTAAACAAACTTTAGAAATTAAATTATTTTTCATAATTTCAGGTTGTATTGTGTAATTATTTTACCTCTTAAAAACATATGTTGGGATGATAAGATTTTCAGACCACTCTGTACACTCACTGTTTAATCTGACATTTTCTGTAATTCTCAGTCATCATTTCTGATTTTACTTCTTTTTTTTTTTTAAATTTCTTTAATTATTTAGCATTGAAAAATCAAAGGCTTTGTCACTAGTCTTGCATTGTGCAGACATCAGTCACCCTGCAAAAGAATGGGGCATGCATAAAAGATGGACAGATTTGCTTCTTGAAGAATTCTTCAGACAGGTAATTGGAACGTTTTCATTATTTTTTTTTTTTTCTTAAGTTTTTCCTAAAAAAAAAAAATTGAAATGTTGTATTGTTTATAACATTAAAAAGAGTCATTAACATTACAATCTTTTTGTTTTCTTTGGACAATTCAATCTCTTCTTCTTTGTTTCTTTGATATTGAAAAAATTGTCGAGTGGTTTGGTTTGTTCAAATCAATTCTTTATGGTTTATTTAATGCTGAAATTTGATTTATTTCCAAATCATAATTATATTTTCAAAATTTCATTAAAATAATTTTCTTTTAAAATCACACTTTGATTATAATAATTTTTTTTGCATAGTTATAATATTAAATATTCCTATCTAACAAATTTTTATGGTATCAAATGTTCCTATCTAATACTGATAATTTATACATAATTTAATAGTTTAGAGTAACTATTCCTATTTAATAATAATAATTTGTTAACAAATAACTAATGATAATAATCCTTAGTAAACAATTTTAGCTTCAAGTATTCTTAATACAAATAATTCTTGCTCAGTTATATGTTATTAATTATTCCTATCTAATACAAATAATTTTCAAAGTGATCTATTTGATCCATAGATGGAATCTTAACAAATACTACCACTCCAGATCACAGTGGACCTGGGAGTGATGGAAATGAAGAGTGAATCCACACTCTCTAGAACTGAAGCTTTACCACTGGATTCAGTTTCATATCATACCTAAGATACCCGTTTTTTGGGGGACGGTGGGGGTTCTTAACCCTTTACATAAAATGCTGTTACCTTATTTTAAGCCCTGCTTAGAGTGATGTAATGGTGTGAGTTGTTGGTAGACAACTGGATGCTTGGGTCAGACTCATCTGTAAAGACAGTTTGATTGTATGAATAAAGCAGGGGAGAACAAGATTGTGATGTCATGGAAGACGATACGGAACCGCTTGACCAACATTAAGAGGACAATGAAAAAGAAACCTTATATTCTGCACTCACTCAAAAGTTGAAAATAAGATCATGTTCTGATATTTCCTATTTAGAATTGAGTCTTGAAGGAAAGGATCCAGCAAATATAACTGTCACTGGGTCAGACATCACTCTTGGAAAGTTAGATAAACTTTTAACATAACTTCAGTCATCTGCTCCACAAGATGATCACTACTGATGTTTTGTTTGACCTCTAAGGTCATGCAACAATTGTCAAAATGACATTTTAACTGACCTATTCTACAACTTTCCTCACATGTATTGTCTGTATAGAAGAAGAATATCTATTTTTCCAGCTACACATGCAGTTTGTTCCAATCTATTATATAGAAATGTTCTCAAATCCTTTTTCTGTTAAATCTCAACCCCCCCCCCGTCCCCTTCTTTGTTGAGTCAAGAAAACCTTATCATGTTCAAATCTGTACTAACTCAACTTATACAACTGGCAGTTAAGCCAATGTACATTGCCTTCAACTTTCCACTGATTCTCTTTGTTAATAATCTGAATCTCATCTCAGAGTTAATGTATGTTCTTCTGACTCCAGTCTGATAAATTAGACTCTTCTTTGACTCTGACTTTCATTAAGGGGACAATCATTCTCATGGGATGTTATAAACATAATCTTTCAATAGATCTTTTTCTCATAAGTGATCAATTCCCATAATGAGGTTGTGTAGAGCAGTTCTGCTATGGAATGCTATTTCTGATGTTCTACTATCAACAAACTTTCTGGATTTGTTCTGTTACACTTCTTATATAAGGAATGTTTGCTGAGGGTGCATGGCGTAATGGTTATCATCGTAGGAAATGGACTCAGTGATTCAAGTTCAAATCCAGGACAAGGCTGTTTTTAACCTTGGTTAGATAACCAATATAGGAGTAGGAAAACTGTGAAATTCAAACCTGTTAAACTCCACTTAAGAAATTGACCTTGTGTTACATTCTGCTCATGCGAAGGGATTGGTGTGTGTGTGTGTGTATATATATATATATATATATATATATGGAATGTTGTTGTAATTACTTAGTTGCTGATACTGGGTGTTCTTCTCTTGTTCCCCATCATTTAAACAACCAAATGGATAGTTGTTACATTAGAGAGTACTATTGATATTCCTTAATTATTCATTTACAGCCATGAAGGCTGTAGAAGGGTTGAATCTAATGTTGATAAAAACGCAAAGAAGTGATTCAGTTGTTTTGTTTTTTTAAAGAAATTTCTTGTTTTGTAAGAGTTTTCTTTCAACTAGCCGTAAACCAGATAAACAAATACCTTTTAAATGGATAAATATTCAGATCCAATATCATTGTATATAAATTTGTTGTTAAACTTTTCTTTAGGTGTTTAATGATTTCAGATATAATGTTGGAATTTCCTTATGTTTATTTTCATCAAATGCTTTATTTTGTACTACTTTTACTTTTGGTAAGGTCAGTGGTAGATCAAAGTTGCTCCCTAAATTAATATAGGTTATATATTTCAGCTATTTTGGCATAAAAATGGCTGACTATTAATATAAAAATGTTTTAATTTGTAACTTGAAAATTTTGAGTATAGAATCTGATAATATATTAGGATAAGCAATACTTTCTTTTACATGTTTGTTTTTCTCTTTCTACTTTCTAGGGAGACAGAGAACAAGAATTAGGTCTGCCATTTTCACCACTTTGTGATCGAAAAAATACATTAGTTGCAGAATCTCAAATTGGTAAGTTGGATTTTTCAGGAATATGGTAAAATGAATATAAGGAAGAAAACAAAAGGGAGAGAATTTTTTACATAAATAAAAATTAAATAGAAAAAATAAAAAAAAATGAAAAAGGAGGTGATGGTGTAGTGGTTATCATCATAGGAAATAAACATGATAACCTGTGTTCAAATCCTGGACAATTCTGATTGCATTACACATAGCACTAATATCCTTGGGAAATGTATGCATTCAAAAATTCTTTCCTTCATCTATGGGTAAATAGTAGGGTAAACTGGAAATGACTGTTGTTATTTACTAAGCTTTGCTTAGTCTTGCTCATAAGCCTTATGCTGCTTATAGTACTTGTTCCCTTGTAATCCCCCATTTAAGTATTGAGTAGGCCCTGGTGATTAACTTTGGTGATTTAGCAGGAACCAGTGTTTTCAGGGTAACTTTGACCCTAAGGCTGATGGACTGTTATTTTCCAAAGGGTTTATCATTTGTTTTTAAATTAACAAAAAAAAAGAGAATATTAAAAAGCAATCAAACTTTTTCAGTCACATGAATTATAAGTCAATAAATCCTTTGTATTCTCTGTTCTTCTTTAAAAGCTCTAAATCATGAGTTATCTATTAGCACTTTCCATATCTTCGCAAACACCTCCATCAATATTACATCTGAATTATTATTAATGTGTGCATTGGTGTGGCTTAATTACCAACACCAAATTCCTCAAGACAGCTAATTCAAATTTATGCTATAAAAGATTCACTTGCAATGAAAAGGCTTTATGGCAAGAGTTGGTCATGGCTATCAATACAGTCTTGCTCAGTATTAGCCAACCTGCAAAAGATCTGGATTCCTCTCTTAAATCTCCTAAAAATCAGAACATCCTCCAATTGCCAGACCTTACCCCCACAGCTGTTGTAGACAAACTTTCCTATCCCAGATAAGTCTTGCTCACCATTGACCAACCTGTAAGAGATGGAGAATCCTCTCCTAAATCTTTGTTCACAATCTCTGTTTGATTTTAATTAATTCATTTTTTGTTTTTATTTTTTTAGGTTTTATTGAGTTTATTGTTGATCCCAGCTTCACTGTTATGGTGATGTGTTACAAAAGATTTTAGCCCCAGTATTCCAGTCGCAGTATCCATCAGCTTCATCGAAAGTGGAAGAAGTGATATCAGAAGAGGTATTTGAAAAGACAGACAATGGAATAGTGCTTTATCAAGTGCTAGTAGTAGCAGCAGCCGTCCAACCACCTCACGATCTGGTGGTAAGTCCATCCTTCTTCACTACCTTGGATAATTTACTTTGTCTATTAACCTTTAAATTTATTTACAGCCGATGCTTTTTAAATTTAGATATAAAAACATCTTTTATTTCAAGAAACATTAATACAAGCTCTTTTTTCACAAAAAGTTCTAGCAATATTTTATGGTATTTTATGCTTTTTAATTTGGATTCTATGTATTATTCAAAAAAAAAAAAAAAAAAGTCTATCTGTAACCAAAACTACATCACCACTGACACGATTTCCTTAGTTATTTAAATTATATTCTCAACAATTATGAAATAGTCATTATTTAATCTTAATTAGCATCTTATCTATTAACAATGTCTCTATTAAAGTCTAGCCGTGTAAGATTTGGCACAAAACTGCCAATATTATGAATGCATTTAAAATCTTAAATCTGTATGTCTGTAACTGAAACTACATCACTGCTTACATCACAATACCCACAGGAATTCTGTAAGTTTATCAATGAGCATTTAATTTAGACTCAAAATCATTATTAATACATAGAATAATTCTTATTTATTTACAACATCTCTATGAAAATCTGAGCTAGATTTGCTTCAAAACAGCCCATGTTATTAGTGCATTTAAAATCTTATATATCACTAAGAAATATAGGTTTACATTATATATGCTGTGGTTAATTTGCATACTGGTTTTAACAAAAAATTACTTGGTGTTATTGGTTTCTAATATTATTGTTTTATTCTCCCACATATTAAAATCAATCCTAAGAATGATTCTATATAGAAACCAATTAAAATATAATTAGAATAAGTGTGATATCTTTATATGCATTATTTTTTATTTTCATTAGTCTTTTTAATTTGATATATTTCATTATATTAAAACTTATGCCTGGTGGGTGCATATTTTTGCTAGTAAAAAATTAATTATTATAAGATGTAAAATTTGTCAAGTTAAAGTAGATTAGGAACATTATTTCATTATTCCAGCTGAGTTAACATTAACCACCTTTGGATCTTGTCAGTTAATTAAAAAAAATGTTTATTTCATTTCGTTTTTGAGGAAAATATTGGCTGAGATGTACTCAACATGAGCTGGAAAAGTAGGAAGATCTATGAGAGTAGAAGAAGAAGAAATGGCCGAATGACCAATCTATTTCCTATTGGTTGACAAATACTGAGGATTTATTGCCAATTTAACCTCCACATATCTGACTAAATTCAGTTTGTCACCAATAGAAAAAAGGAAATATAATTAAGAAGCTCCAAGATCAGTCAGCAGAAGTTGCATCTGTATGGATCTAGCTCTCTTCTACTATAATAATAACCAATAAATCCTCGTGATATTGTGACTTAACTGTTTATTGGAATCCTGGGTTAGTAATGATGCCTAATCCTCAAGCTCATCATCTAATGAAAGCTTTGTTGGAGATTTATTTCCTATTAGAATCAGATGCCAAGGTTTTATTGCAAATTTGAACTCTGTATATCTGACTAAACTCTGTCACCAACAAAAAAAAGGAAAATATTAAGAGGCTGTGAGATCAAGCAGAATAATCTGTATCTGCCATTATCTCACACTCAAAACACTGGACACACTAAGTTGGTGGTAATGATGCTTCAGCCCCAAAACTATACGTGAAACCCAGGCTCATAATCTAATGAAGGCTTTGTTGGAGGCATTGCTGCTGGTTTTGTAGTAGTGGTTGTATGAATTTATTATTTCACTTAAAACATTTGATAAATATAGAAAAATGGAACAAAAACTTTGAGGAAAGATTAACAAAATGCACCATTCTGGAATTTAGTACTAAATATAAATTTTTGATAGTTTATTAAATCTGAAAGGATTATCAAATATTATATGGTTATGAACAGGAAACTGTTGATACTAATGTAAGGTGGGAATCCTTGTAGTGTAGTGGTTAACATGCTGGACTGTGATATTGTAGTGAGTTTGAAATCCAGTTGTACTAATATGTTCACTTTCAGACTAATACCATTAAAAATAGTATAACCTCCTTCTTATCCCCACAGTTATGGGTTAAATAGTGCCACTACTGTTCTTCTACAAAGATGACTTTGGCATTAAATAACCCATAAAATGTTGATATGCCATTAAACAAAGAAACCGAACCAAACAATAAAAACAAACTGATGTAAGCTAGTGCTTTTGAGGAAGGCATGAATCCATCTGTTCTCCTCCAGAAGTGAATAGTAGGGCAGACAGTGTTCTTTAACTTTAGTTAGGCAACCAGTCTAGGAGAAGGAAAACTAAATTCTAACCAGCTTTACTCTGCTTAAAAGCCTTTGTCACATCCTGTCTGTGGTAGAAGGATTTGGTAAATACATACATAACAATGTCAACTAATTTTATTAGAAAGTATTTATGCATAATGTTCCAGTTCTTGTCTGAATTTTGTTAGATGAGCTAATTATTTCATGTGAGTAATTTCTTCATCTTTCTTTGCTTTTTTTCACCAATTTTTATGAAGTTAAATCAAAATAATAAAGGGTAGCACTGGAGGATAAGAAAATAAAAAATAATCTGTACTTAGATAACTTAATCAGCAGCATAGACCTTAATAACTTGTGGGATCCATTAATCAGAAAGCAACAAGTGATGAACTTGGGATTGCATTGGCCTTGACTGAGATGTGAACACACAAATTCACTGAGAGATCACAAAGTTTGACACAAAGGTCAAGAAAAAAAATCCAAAAAAACATACAGATTCAAATACCAGACATGATACATATAAGGGGATGCACATGTTCTCTTAATTCAATGATTCAAAAGAAGGCAACCAGACGGGGGGATACTTGAAATGTTATGGAAAAAACCAAAGATAAACAAATTACTATTGACCAATCATATACAATGATTGAATGTTCCATTTAAAATCAATAATTCTTTATTTTCTGTTTTCAGGTTATGAACTAAGAAGACCTTGGAAACCTATTTTGGAAGAAAATAAATTAAAATGGATTGAAATTGCTGCACAAGGTACAGAGAATTTTTATGTTATTAATGATATATGAGTTGATGATATTCTTCTTTACCCAATAGGTACTACTTTGTACGTTGCATCTGATATTACATGACCTAAAGGGACTTAATCATATGTTTTACAAGTGACAGATCAATTGAGCAAAAAGGTAGAGGAAAGGGTTAAGATTAGATTGAGAAGAAAGAGAAATTGAAAGTTATTAAATCTATGTATAAAATACAATGCAACTTATATATATAGTTGTCTATAGATGTGGTGTTTCAACAAATCCCACCTGATGATCAAAGTTGTGAGTTTTTAATCTTTTTTACTTATTATTTTTTAATATTGTTATATTTCCTCTACACTTTTTTGTCTATTTATTAATGAATTTACTGCAGTTTTAGTTTTTACCAAACAATGGGCATTCTAATTTTATTCTTATCTTATTTTAATATATATATATATATATGTGTGTGTGTGTAAAAATAGAAAAAACAAAGTATTCCAAAAAGACAAATTTATTCTGGTTAGTGAAGCTGAGATTAAAATGTTTTGGTTTTTAAGAAAGAGAAAATTAAGATTAGATTGAGAAGAAAGAGAAACTGAAAGTGATGGATATCATTTCAAAATTTTCATTTTGAAAAGATATCCATCATTTCTTCAGACAATACTTTTTTCATCCTATTGTCCTGATTAAGGTTTAATAAAAACCAAAACATTTTAAAATCAACTTCCCCATCCAGAATAAATTTATCTTTTTGGAATACTTTTTTTTCTATTTGTACATACTGTCGGATTTATTTTCATATTCTTCTCCTGTATATATATATATATATATATATATATATAGTTTATCAACCTAGGCTCACTAGAGAGTAATAGAGAAATCCATGGTTATGGTAATATGAAGCATATTGGGTTTGAGTATTATTTAGTTTTTTTTTTTTTTAAATATCATCTTATTGAAATTTAAATATATCCATGATATTTTTCATGGGTAATTACTAGGTAAGTGACATTACCCCCCCTCTCTCTCTCTTTCACTATAACTTTATGCTTTTTTTCTTTTTCAATTTCCTTCAAATTTATTCTTACATTTCTTCTTCCTCTACATTCTTTCTTTCTTCTGTCTATTTCAGTGAATTGAAAGGATTTCAGTCAATCAATGCTCCTGCATTCTGAACTTGCCAACTGATGCCATCATCTTGAAAATATAAATAAATCTTTAAAAATAAACATTTTACTCAATTATGTAAACATTTTTTCAAAATTCCTTTTCTATTTCATTTAACTTTTTTTCTCTCAAGTTCAAAAATCAAATTACCTACTCTTCATAAAGATTGTAAATATTTCATTACATTTCTTAACATTTTCTAACATGTTATTAAATGATTCAAATTCTCTCGTGTATATTCACTAAAGATAATAATCTAAAAAAACAAATTGTTTAATTTTATTTATTTCAGATATTTCATTAATTGGCATCTATTAATTGAATCCATTTAATTCAATGTAAAGTTTTGTTTTTAATTCTAATCTTGTCTGCTATATTTTGTGGGGAGATACTACAAAAATGTTCATTTTTGTCTGAATCTCTAAGATAAGCAATCATCCTTATTATATACCGATATACCTAGAGTTCAAATCCTGAATGAGGCTGTTTGCATTTCACATAGTACTAATACCCTTGAGAAAAGTATGAATCCAACTATTCTCCCTTCAGCTATGGGTAAATAGTAGGGCAGACTGGGCTCTTGGTATGGCAACTAGTCTAGGAGAAGGAATTAAGCTGGTTGCATTAAAAAGGGGTAAAGGTAAGGTCAATTACTAATGCCTGTGGTGCTTCTAAAACTAAAGAACCTGAGCAGTTTTTCTCCTGACCCTCATATTAAAACTCAAGAGATAGGTGAATACCTACAGTAGCCCTAAATGAAATTGTGAAAACTCTCAACCTTCTCTAAGAAAAGGATAAATAAATCCAGAGAGAGAGAACATAAGAATAGAACAGAGACTATTAAAGAAGGAAGAGAGAAGATAGAAGTAAAAGAAGAAAAAAAAGAAGAAAATAATGAGTGTGATCCAAAAGGGAAATGAAAAAAAAAACAAGGAAGAATAATAACCAAAGAAAGTTTAATCAAAAGAAAGAAAGAAAGAAAGACAATAAGAAAGAGAAAGAAAAAAAGTCACAGAAGAAAGAAAAGACTAAATTATGTATTTACTCAACCCATCAACCACAGAAAGGATGTGACGCATGGACACAATTATGGGGCATCCAGCAATGATCAAACTCACTATTAAGTAGTAATGGACCTGCAAGACTAGATTGTTAACCATTACACAACAATGGGATACCCAAGGAAAAAAGACTGAAGTATAGAACATTATAGTGAGAGGGAAAAGAAAGTGAAAGAGAATGTGTAATCTACTTCGTTAGTGATTATCTTATAAAATTACTTGTATAGATCCTGTTATTTACCAATGGATCAGGACTTGTGAAAGGATTATTTACATATGGATCAACACTTGTGCTTGTCTATGGATTAAAAGGTGATGACATCGGTCATGTTGGTAAGTTGAAGACACAGGAGTATCATCAGTTGGCAGAAACTTTTCAAATCATTCACAATAAAAGAGAAGAAAAAGAAAAGAGAATAAATTGCTGGAAAGAGAAGATTGAAATGTAAAGTTATAGAAAAAGAGAGGAGGGCAAAGAAAGTAACAAAGAAGGTGAGAGAAGAGGACAAAGAAAGGTGAGAGAGGAGGACAAAGAAAGGTGAGAGAGGAAGACAAAGAAGGTGAGAGAGGAGGACAAAAAAGTGAAAAAGCAAGAGAAAGAAAAATTAACTCTTCCTACTTATCTATTATTATTATTTATCTAGTATAAAATTACTAGCATAGTTGCCACAGTAAGTGACAGAACTATTTACACAAGAAATAGCAATTCTTCTTGTCTATAGGTTCAATATGGTGGCATGAATCATTGAAAATATAGAACATCATTGGTCGACTGAACTGTTTTTAAAATCATTCACAATAAAACAGAAGAAAGAAAATGGAGAGAGAATAATTTGGAAGCAAAGAGAAACTGAAAAAAAGAACAAAAAATGAAACTGAAAAATATAGAAAGTTAGAATAAGACAATAGAAAAAGAAAGTAAAATCACTAGAAAGAAAGAGAGATTATCTTAATCTACCTATAAGAAGAGAGAAGAAGAATACAAGTTGTAATAAGAGGGGAAAAAAAGAAAGTGAAAGAAAAAGATGTTTGAAAAGAAAATGAAGACAAAGAGAAAGAGAAAAGAGAGCAGAATTGAGATGTAATCAAGACAAAAGCCCAAACTAACATTGTATCACCAAGATTTCTGCCTGAACACTATTGTCCCATTAAATGAAATTCCTATCTGAATGATAGCAGCCATGCTTGTTACCATGGATACGACTGTGTGGTTCTGCACACATTTACATGTTATCATTAATGCAATTTAGGTGGAGACTATTTTCATCAATTGATATAAAATTCCATTGGATCTGCTTCCAGTCAAGGTATTAAAATAACCAATCATATACATTGGACATTCTTGAGGTTCTTGCATTACCATACAACAAATATAGCTCCATTATTTCCCTCCATTGACAGATGCAAAAGTCAACAGAATCACACAAACTTATTCTTCAGGCATTATTTCTACACATTTTTTAAAAATTCTTTAGAATTTTCTTGCTTTCAAACTTCTAAGTTTCTTTCATTTTCTTCATTGACCATCAAAATGTTATGCGTTCTTCATTATATTTTACTACAAAATGCACCATTTTCTCTTTCCTTCATAATTCATATTTTTCTTCTCTTGCTTACTTTTCTTCTTGTATAGAACAATAAGAAAATTGAGAGAAAAAAATCATTCTTCTGTTTTCATGTTGTTTTCTTCTTTTAGTTTTCTTTCTTTCATATATTAGTATTTTTCAAATTGGTACATTTCTTTCCTTTTTTTTCTACTTTCTGTTTTCTACTTTCTGTTTTCTTCTTCATAGTTTCATCCTTTTTTTTCTTTTCTGCCATCTTTTTTTTTTTCTGCCATCTTTTTTTCTTTTCCGCCATCTTTTTTTCTTTTCCACCATCTTTTTTTTTTGCACTTTTCTTTTTCTCCCTTGCTCTTTTCTTCTTTTTTCTTCCTCTTCCTTGAAATTTTCTTCTTTTCCTTTGATCTTTTGTCTTTCTCTTTTCTTCTTTTTCCTTGCACTTCTTTTTCTTCCTTATTTGCTTTTTTAACATCTTTCTTATGTATCCACACTTGTATATCTTTCTTTTTGTTCTTCGTTCACTCTCTTAAATTTTATTCCTCAGAATCAAATCAAAACTTATTGAATTGTTTCCTGTCTATAATATTAAAGCAATGCAAAGTGTAAATTTTGCTGCAAGGAATATGAAGAACCTTCTTTAATTATAACAATTACTTTCATTTTCAAATGGATAAAATTTGCATTTAACACACTTGCTGACAAAATGGGGAAGAGATGGACTAATTATATTTAAATTAATTAAAAAAATTTAACTTTCTTTGCAAACATCTGATTTCTCAGTGGTAAAGCTGGGGGCTACAAAGTGGAAGGTTCAATTTTTGAGTTGGGTGAGTGAGTTTTATCATTATAACTTACAGGAAAGGAATGGAAACAAAGCAGAATTTTTTTTTATAATAATTTTTTAAATAACTTTTTTTTATCAATTGAACAAATAATTTACTAATTTCTATAACATTTTTCTGTATGAATTTATCAAAAACTTTTCTTCTAGGAGGTACATAGCACATACACTGGCATGTCCTAGCATTCTCATGCCAGAAAATATAGAGATTTTGGTGAAGATATTATTACAAAATGTTGATATTTTTACAGACACTACTAATGCCAACCTCTTGGCAGCCTTTGTGAATTATTTTACTGGGTTTGTTACATAATGGATAGGCATAGCCTCTCATTTTTAGCAAGTAGTGTAGGTTAATTTAAAATAATGGTAAACAGTGGAAAATCACTGTAAGTTCATAGAGTTTTATTGACAAAGTATTACCTCAGGTTTATCTGGAAATGGCCTATTATTTGCTTAGAGTAGGATCACCAAACTTTTTTCATGTTGGGCTGGATATTTGAAAAAATATGTGTGTGGGCCACATTATTAGTGTTCAATACATGCTAGCCAGAAAGAAAGCTCTGAGAAAAAAATGTAAAACAAAATTTCTTTCCATGTTATATTCATGGATGAGTGGCGTAAGATGCACAAAAACAAATTTAACCAACATATTTATTTTTAAAACATTATCAAAGAATGCAGCATTAGCAGAAAGGTTGACGGGCTGGAAAAAATGCTCTCACAGGCAAGATCTGGCTCAATGGCCGTAGTTTGGTGACACCTGGCTTAGAAAGTCACATAATCAGTAGAATTAGGAGTTTGTTGAAAGGAGTTGAGGCCAGCAGTTTGTTAGGGCCAGACATGTCTTTCCATCTCTGCTACTTCTCCCCATAAGTGAGTGTATTAAGAATATATCCAGGGGAGGGGGAATTAAAAAATGTGTACACAACAAAATGTCTGTGTTGTCTCCATGGTAAAAAGAACACAAAGTTGTCTGAATGCAAAGATAGACAACCCCAGCCAAACAAAACAGATACCTGGACTGATCTAAGAAGAAACCCCAATTCAACTTGACAGAGATAGAAGAATTTAAGAAGTGGACCACACAACAGGTTAAGCAAAAAGATTTTTCTTTTTTAGACTAGGCAAAAAAAAAAAAAAAAGTACAATGTATTTAAAATAGCAATTAAGCCAAAGATGAGAGGAAATTGATTAAGAAATTGAGAGCTCTCTGTCTTTATTAATGACATGAATGGTAGAATGTAAGTCTGACAAAATGCAAAGTAGTTCTTCTAACTTGAAACACAAATGAAGAAAATAAAAGAAATTTCAACTAAGAATAAAAGACAAACTAAAGGATATGTATTATTTCAGAAGGCAAAAATGATCACTTATTTTAAACAGTTCTATACACTGTCCCAATTCTATATTTTCATCCATGTAGTTTCAAAATCAGCTGTGTATCTTTGCCATGACCCAAATCCATGTCCACTCGGTTCCAAGTCCAATCTGAATCTGCTCCTTTCTCTGCAAAACAGCTAAGATTGTGCACCACTTCTGTGTCAGGCTTCTGGGTCATGAACTCACTCTCAGCAACATAGCAGTTCTAGTTAAAAAGAAAGAATGAAAGGCAGAAGAGACAGTATAACAATATTAAAAACTCAACAAAGAATATTCAACAAAAGTAAACATGCATGCATTTTTAAAAGGGATTGTTAGGACCAGTTGAGTAAGACGTAATATTTTGAATGTATATTTTATATGTATTTTATTCAGTTTTTAAACCTATATTTAGTAACAATTTTTTTTTATTGCTTTCATAACACATGGTTAGAAATGTGTCCAATAGTGGAAATCATATAACAATTATTAATTAAAACTTAACTAATAGTAAAATATTGAATGATAATTTGATGCCCAAAAGCATAAACAATCATCTTCAGAATTCTTTTTGTAGATATTCAATGTTTTATATTTCCAGTATTAATTATGAGAGTGAGTCCATAATTATCCATACTTGTATATGTAAATATTGTGCTGTTATTGTTGTGATATCAGTATCTAGGCAATTTAGCAATGCCTGGGGACCCAAATCAACAAGAGCCCAAGTAGTAAAAGTCTCATAAATTATTGGGATATATCTAAAATATTTCAACACTCCCTGATGTTTTATTAATATAATTCAATTGTTATATTTCTTATGTAGTACTAGAGATAAACACCACAGTAGATTTCTCTATATGTTTTTAAATTTTTAGCTTTCATAACAAATATCTGAGTAAGATTGTACATATCTGTATAGAATGAATGGCACAGTGTGATCACTTAATGAGCCATAATTCACCATTAAAACTAAAGAAAAATATATGAAATATTTGGAGCATTTTTTTATTTATTATTTTAGTCAAAATTTTAAAAACTATTTTTAGTCAAAATTAATAAAAACATTATTGACAATGCTTCATCTAAATATAAAAATAGATAAAAGATAATACAAAAAAAGTATGGCCCCTAGAGAAATCAAGAAAAGAGTAAAGGATGAGTTTAAAAGGTTAAATTTTGTCTTCTCCCCCAATGTATAGTTTTTGTATCTGGTTTCATCAAAGCAAAATGAGTATAAGTTTAAATCTCCCAGGATTTTATAATTTATTTACAATTTGTCAAGTTTCTTGCCATAAATTGATGGCTCAGTGAATTACAAGAAAAAAGCAACTAAAAGATTATGATAAGATATGTCAAAATTGATAATAATAGTAATAATAACCATAGGTCTGTATTCTTAAGATCATCTAGAATACTCAGAAGCATCCTAGATACCCAAGGAGATTTGCTGTCCCCCAGACTTCAGTAAAAAAAATCACTGGTGTGAAAAACTTGAATAGATGAAAATGAATTATTATTTTCATCTATTCGAGTTTTTCTCACCATAATAATGATAATAGTAATCTTGTCTAAAGAATAAATACCTGGGCTTGTAAGATACTCTGGACCATTCTTAAAATTGATAAGGTAGGAACTCTGACAGATGGACTAAAGGACAAGGAAATTGATGATAATGCATACAAGAGATGAAATAGACATTCGATATGTGTCAAGAATAGGAGGTGGAGGAGGAAGAGGACTTGCTAGTATTGAGGATTGCAATAATGTGACAAATCGAGCACTGGAGGAATATGCTAAAAAAGAGCAAAGAAAGACTAATTACAGCAGGTAATAATAGCAATTGCAACATATGGACAAACAGAAAAACAACAAAAACTAAATAAAAACAGAGATGGGAAGAAAAAAACTATATGGATACTTCAAGCAACAAATTATGGGGATTGCACAGGAGAAGACCTGGACATAGCTGAGAAAAGGAAACCTCAAGAAACTGAATCTTTCATAATTGCTATAAGAACAAACTATATCAAAGAAAAAATAGATAAGACGCAACAGAATAGCAAGTGTAGGAAGTGTGGAGACAAAGACAAAATGGTTAATCATATATTAAGCAAATTCAGCAAACTACACAAAGTAGAAGACTAGGCTTGGAAAAGTGGTCCACTGGGATTGTGCAAGAAATTAAATGTTCACCTTGCTACCAAATGGTATGTGTACAAACCAGAATCTGACTTAGAGAATTAGACACAAGATTCTCTGGGAATGACTTTCACTTTATTCCAGCCAGAAAACCAAACCTAATTTGTTATCCAGTGCATTTTGCTGTCCCAATGGATCACAGTAAAAATGAAAAAATGAAAAGATAGACAAATACTTGGACCTAGCCTAAGAACTGAAAAAAAAAAACTGGAACATGAGAGTGAAGGTGATGCTAATTGTAGTTGGTGGTCATAAACGATCCTCAAGCGTTTGGGAAAGAGACTGGCAGAATTGGAAATTAGAGGAAGAATCAAGACCATCCAAACAACAGCATTGTTAAGATTGGCTGAAAGAGTCCTTGGAGACCTGAGGAGACTTGCTGTCACTCAAACTCCAATGAAAGATCACCAGCTAATGTTGGCAGGAAAAACTCATAAATAATAATAATGAATATTTACTGATGAAGAATTCCATATGTTTTACTTGATACTTTTTCCTGGTGTTTTAAAGATTTTTTTTGTTTTTATTCTCTTTTTCCAGATGCAGCTGAAAGAGCACGCAAGGCATCATACCAAGCCAGCAACACGTCTGACGGCATTGATCATTTGGATGTGGACAGTAGGACTGAAGATATCTCTGAGGGAAACAGTATATATAAAACCCCACCCGAGAGTGGGACAGTACTACGAAAGGACAGTGATTCACAAAACAGTGAAGCTGCAACAACGCAAGAAGGAGATACTTGCTGAAGGTCCTCCCCAAGCCTTTTATTTATAACTTATGTACATACATACAAACACACAGGCGTGCGTGCATACATATGATTTGGTCACCTACTCACATATACAATGATAAACTGATATATACATGAACACACATCCTATATATATATATATATATATATATATATATTTGTGTATGTCTGTGTGTGTGTGTACATATACATATATCTATATATCTGTGACTATAAAAAAATCAGGTACACATACACAAATATATCTGTGTTTGTTAGAGTGCATGAATGGATGTATATGTATATAAGTTTCTGATACATATGGTGTGCGTGTCTACACCACTTTGGCTTAATGTATACACATGTCAATACTTCTGCCCCATACACATACACACTTTTACATATTACTCAAGTAAAACATGCCTTAGTCTATATTATACCACTACAAAATAGGGCCTGACAAAATCTCTCTTTTTCCTTTTTTTTTTTTTTTTTTTTTTTTTTTTCAACCTGTCATGGGCCTCAATGTATCATTCTATTGCTAGCTTTTAATCCAAGTGTTGAATCCAACAGCATCTGCCTTAGTGTTGGCCACATAAAAAAAATGAGAAAAAAAAAGAAAATGAAAAATTTTACTTCCTTTTTTTACTTCTGCATGATTGTCTCCCCTTCTTTCTTTTATGATTATTATTATTGTGTGTATTTTTTTTTTTTCATTTAATTCCAACTAAAAAGTAGAATCATTTTTTTCTCCATCTAAAAAGAGAAACAAAAAAATAAGAATTCTTATTCACTAAATTACATCAAGTTTCTTTTCCGTTATCCTCTTAAACAGCAAATTTTATTTCCTTTTCTTTTTAATTATCATTTTTTTTAATGTTATTAACTGGGGTGCAGCAAAAAGTTGACAGGCTAATTTTTGTTAATAAGCATTCCGAAGTGGAAAAAAAGAAAAAAAAGAGCTTCTACTATTATATAGATATGTGGAAGTTCTTTTTTAAAAGATATTTTGATGACCCAAGGAATACTTTACGAAATTTAGTGAATAAAAAAACTTATAAGTAAAAAAAAAAATAATAATTAATAAATACTATCTTCCAGGGCTTCATTCATGAATCTGTTGTTGTTTGTCACAATGTGATGTAAAAAGAAAAATTCCATAAAAATACAAAAGGAAAAAAATAAGAACATGCATTATTCTAAATAAATAACTTGTTTCATAAAAAAAGTTTTCTCTTAAAAAACAACAAATATATATTCATCCATGTCTATATATGTGTACAAACTCTTTTTACAAAATGTGTATAAAAAGCAAATAATATACAGGAAGACAATACTGTATATTACTTATAATTTTCTTTATTGAAAGGAATATTTTAACTGGCAGAATAAATATTATGGAATATAAAATGACTGCCACTGAGCCAGCCTTAACAGTTAATATTATAACAATTTTTTTTTCCCACTGAAGTTATTGTTGTTATTTATTATCATTACTATTACTGCTAATATTTTCTTAGTTATTTACTATGAAAACTTCCATGGTAAATGTGTCTGCTCAGCTGATAAAGGATGTGTTTTTCTTACTTTCTGGTTCAGGTATAAACTTACAAGTATGCATCAAAACCTTTGACAAAATATCCTATTGTAAGATTGTCTACTAGAATTCTTACATCTCGGTTGAAACAGCCATTATCATCACTAAAATTATTAATCATACATTGTTATTTTGCTTATTGATCTTCTAAAAGTAACTTATCATTCAATAGCTGTAATCATGATATCATTATTATTGTAGCACCTTGGAGGTTTTTAGTACAATAAGATCAACATTTTCTGTTGATATTCTTAAAATTTAAATATTTTGTTTATGTTAATTTTTTAAAAAATCTTCAGTAAAATAATTTTATTTAAATTAGATTTAATCTTTATCATGAATTTTCCCAATAGAATATTTATTATTGAATAAATATTAAATAAATGTTTTATTGAACACAATAGAATTATTATTATCATTATTTTCTGAATCTGAATTGGTTCTACTAGATATCATTTGTATTAAAATTGATTTTCTGAAAGAAAATAGAATTATAATCTTATTTATGTTCTATTCATTATTTTTTATTCCTACTTGATAAATTATCTAAAACCTGAAATAGAAAAAAAAACTGCTTTCATGTTTGTTCATCATTTGTATATTTTGATATATATGAATAAATAAAAGTTAAGTAAGACCAATAGTGGAACTAAAATTTCATCTTTGTTTCATTATATCATCAAAAATGATAACATCTCATTTACAGTGAACTCCTAACCAATTCATAATAGATCCATTAAGATAGTTGATATCATATGTTCATGCAATATTTCTTGATAAAGTCATTCAAATTATTAATCATTTAATTTTTGATATACAATAAACAGATGACACATTCATTTATCTTCCATTGAACTTAGGTTGGTCTTAATATAAACAATTTCCATGTTTTTAAGAAAATTTACCCCAGGTTTTGAGATAAATTTGTGAAAAAAATATTTTGCCTTGAATATTCATCATAATAGCCTCTTTCATGGATGCCAATAGATGTGTTGCTAAGGTTACCACTTTTATATAATTTAAACTATTCTGTAAATATTTCATCTTTAGAAGCAGTTAGGGTCAATGTCAAGCCACATTGTATCTTTATAATTTATATTATAATCAATTGTAAATGGAGAAAGTAAATGATATTTATTAGTTTATCTCTTTTGAGAAATTATAGTGATTAGTATGAGCAGACATCAGACTATTATTATTATTATTAAATTATTATTCAGATTAAAATTACTTTATTCTTTAAGTGAGAGTATTTTAACACACTAAGAAACAAAATTTCCATATAACATGCTATTTTTATGTTATAATAGCACAGATTAAAAAAAGAATCGAATCATTATAATGAAGCTAATTCTGAAATATAAAAAATACAAATAATGGCAACTGACCAAGTTTATCAACTATAACTTTTATCAAAAAAAGCACTGATATGTCTAGATTGTAATGACCATATCTCTCTGAATGAAAATCCTAATGGATATATGGAAATAACATTATTCTTAATATGTTAAGAGTGTGTATCTCTCTCTCTCTCTCTCTCTCTCTCTCTCTCTATATATATATATATATATATATATATATTACAAATTAAATAAATTTCAAAAACAATTATGACATTTTATATTCTGTTGGAGGAATACTTCTAAATTTAGGTATCTAAACAATTTTAGTTAATAATGTTGACCAAGACGGTTTATTTTAATAATGACCCAAAGTAAATGATAAATTTAGCATTCAATCCTAATTTAATGGATTCTCTGGTCATTAAATGTCAAAGATATAAAAGAAACTTGTGCAGACAGAAAGCATTAAGCCAATATATGTATATAATGATAGTATCTTACAATATTATTATTATATAAGTATTATATCATGAATATAATTTTATAATCTACTTATATAAAACACTCTATCATGTGTCCTGTTCTCATTGCAGAATAATAAGAAATTCCATTATGGTAACATACAGCATTTTTAAAATTCAAATTTATCTATGATTTTTATTCATGGGCAGTAACTTTGTAAACTACATTACTCTTTCAAGCTGTCTCTTCTTTTTCCTATCTTCTCTGTGTCATTTCATGTTTTTTTAGGGGGCAGGGGTCAATTTCTTTTTTCTGTGTCTCATAGACAAACAAAAGTGCCAATTCCTATGTAAATAATCCTATCATTCATGACTGAAACGATGCTAATATATAATAAGACATGTATGTAATAATGATAGTGATGATAATATAACAATAACAAATTAGTGACAGATTTTTATTGCTACATATTGGTTATTGCTCCCGATATCTAGTTACCATATTATATTAAATAAATAAAAGATGAGCATGCTTCTAGTGAGCCTTGTACCAAACATGATTGAGTCAAATACTTAAAAATTGTTCCTTTACTAGAATCATAATCTTCAATATGTATTTATTTTCAGTATAGGAAAAACATTTTCTTTCTTTTTCAAAAACTTCCAGAATAATTTTATTTATCAGGAACAAATGGGCGTTATTTCACTTTTTTCTAATACATTGCAAATTTCACATTTTTCATTTTATAATTTTAAAAAAATTAAGATTTCTTAAATATCAACTTTCTCTTGAAATCTGAAAAAAAAAAAATGAGAAAAAGTAAATATCAATATTGTGCACCAAATTTTTTTTTTAAATCTAAATATGAAATGCATTCCTTAAATAACGTTTTTTTTTTTATTTAAGTTTTAAAATTTAAAGCATAAACATTTATTTCTTGCTTTTTTAACTATTTATTGGAAACTGACAGATATATCATTTATGGAGAGATTTCTGTTTGTTGTTAATGGTCAGAGCACAGAACTCTTTAAGCCTTTTTCAATTTTACTTACTTTTTAAAAAATTTAATATGCATGTATTAACACAATACATACATTATATATATATATATATATATAAAATGTGTGTGTGTTCAAACTTTTTAGAATCTCTACATGCTCTACATGTAATATTGCAACAAAAAAAAAATAATAGTAAATGAATAGTTGTTTAGTCATTAAAACTGTTTTTTATTCAAAATTAATTTAATATATATAAAAATCTCAGAAAATATGTTGCACAAAATTGTGCATTTTTAAACTTACAGTTTTAGATATATTAAATAAAACTTGATCTATGGTGAAAATATTGGTCCCTTCCAATAATTCACTATTAGATTTTTAAGTGAATAAAAATAGGTGAATTGAATCAGAAAAAAAATACCTTGTGTTCTTCAGGATTTGATCTTTCAAGAACTGTAAAAAATTAGGGACTGAACATTTTTTTTATTCAAATGATCAAATTCAATAACCTACAATCTGAATTGATAAAAAAAACTTTTTTTTTTTTAATAGAATAAGCTATTCACTATAAAATTAAGTCATTAATGAATAAAGTGATGAAAATTTCATTAAAATTAGACAATTACCTCATTTTTGGTAATTGTTTTAAAATTTTTATTTTATTACCTTCCCTTACGATTTCTGGACATACCTAAGTATATCTATACTCATAAAAGAAGTTGCCTCCCTTACATTTCTGTTGTCAAGTAACGATCACAATTGTAAGCGGTTACAAGACTTGCTTACCTAAGTGGTCTCCCATTCGGTACTGAGCAGTCTCATTCTTGCTTAACTTCGGTGATCTGGTGACAACGCCAATATTGTAAGGTCTTATAACATATTATCCTTGCCGGAAAAAAAAGGGGGATTATGTTTTTTTTTTCTTTCTTTTGGCTTGAAACACTCTCATATATATATATATATAAGGGTTTCACATATGCTTCACATATTTGATGATAGATTTTTTTTTAAAATGAATGTACTTTTTTTAAGCATGAAAGAATAGACACTTGGGAAGGTAACCCTACTTTATCTCAAATTGTTTAAAACATCCAAGGTTGACACAATTGAAAATGATATAATCCCTCCCAATCACCACAAAGAAAAAAACAGAAACCATACACAATACCATTAAAATAACATCTATAAATAATAGTAAACCAATACCTACCCCCTCTCATCACTCAACATACAAAAAATATATAAATTCAATTACCAACGAATCTTTACAATATAAGAATTATCCAATCTTTTAAAAAAGTGTTACAACAATTTCTTTAGATACCACTAAACTTCATTTAGTTAAAATATTACTAGACCACTTATTAGTTCTCACTAGTAAATAATTTTATAATCAAATTCTATTAACATCAAAACTGTTTTACATCAAGTCAAAATTAGCTAACATACTTTCTAAAGACAACTACTATATAAATCACCTTAAACAACTAATTAGTTACACAATTAATATGAACAGAATGGGTAAGTCAGCTATATTTCTTGAATATTAGCCCATTTGAATTCTTAGTTTCACTATTCTTTCATGCTTTTGAAAAAGAAAAAAAATTAAAAAACATTTATTTTTTTATAACCCTGTCATCATATATATATATAATGAAATAATCACTTGGGTATTATCATTACTTTAAGATAAAAATGTTCTCTGTTAATATTTGAAAAGTTTATAATTTTTAGAACTGCTTGTTTTGAAATGCATTTAACATATGCAGAGAAT
This sequence comes from Doryteuthis pealeii, assembly GCA_023376005.1. Lineage (NCBI taxonomy): Eukaryota > Metazoa > Mollusca > Cephalopoda > Myopsida > Loliginidae > Doryteuthis > Doryteuthis pealeii. Next base: position 60,114,547 of record CM042166.1, read on the forward strand.
GTTGTTTTGTTTTGTTTCACATTGATCCATAGACTGGTAAAAAATGCACTTTCAACCCGATGGAAACTAACTGGTAGTAAAAAAGTTTCATTGAACAGTCATACAAAAAATTTCAAAGAATATGCCAAGGGATTAAGTGGCCTGTATAAATCTACACATTAAAATACTTGCTAAGCAATACAATTGACATAAGTAATAAAGATAAATTTTCCCTAATGTTTTCTTTGTTAAAAAAAAGTTTAATTATTTCTTTCTTCAACAATAAGGAACAAGTAACCAAAATTATTTGTAAGTAGCATAAAAAAATTATGTTTATATTAGAATCATTTGAAAACCTTAAAGTTTCATTTATTTTTATATTCCAAGAAATTGAAAAGAAGATTTTTTAAAATAAAAGATAAAATATATGTTTGAATGTATAAGAGCACTCTAAAAAGCAAGCTATGATTAGTTTATGTTAGGAAGACAATTTGAAAATAACTGTGTCTTATTTATTTTTTATTTCTAGATAAAGCATTTTTAACTATTATTAAATAATACTAATGGATTTTTCTTTCATCTTTTAATCTTTATCAATCATTATTATTATTAATTCTGACTAATGTTTTATATAGAAATACATAAAAATGCTTTTAATATTACTAGTAAGAATAAATATGGTTGGGAATGAAAATGAGAAACAGATTAAGGGATGAGTTTATAGATTTGATCTTCTGAAAACCAGTGTCTCTTTATAGTGTCACTGATTTTCAGAATCGCAAATCAAACTTTTGTAGTAGAGTTAGCACAGAAATATTTAACAAAGTTTCACCAATAAAAAAGGGCATGTGAGTTTGAATTTATTTCCAAACTGTTGTAGTTTTTGTAACTTAAGTAAATTGTAATAAAACATTTTTTTTAAAGTCAATTAAAAATAAAAAGATGAAAGAAAATAATAAAAATTATTAATTAATCTTTTTTTCTGAATGCAAGATTTTACACTTAAGTTTTATATAGATATAAAAATGTTTTACTGTTTTGAATATAATTTCTAGCGAGGGGGGTAATTCTTTTAAATTGTATGAATTGATGACAATATGAAAATAAAATTTTCTCAGCAAATCTGCACACTATATATATATATATATATATATATATATATATACTTTTATTTATGCATAGTTCTTTAATTTGTTCTTTGAACTTGTTAACACTACACATTCCTCAGCACTTTTTGACAAATGGTTCTATTCAACAATTTACTGACAGAAAAAGAAATGTTAAATCTTCTTTACAAATGAATTAACTCAATGATAATAACATTGATTGTTATTCAGTAGAAGAATTTTGCTCTGATTTCTCTGTTCATAACCAGCAAACTCAGTTTGTTTCTGTCTCTTGTTAAAAACACATGAAGCCTTTTTATCTCAATTCAAAAAAATAAAAATAAAAAAAAAAGTTGACTACTACCTCTGATCATTTTATTGCCTCTCACCATGTTGTCACATAATATGATTTTGTGCAGATCTTTTTACAAAAGCAACATTTTTATGCTAATGAAGCCCTTATCTATCACCTTGTTTTTGTAAATATTTTTCAAAGTAAACAGCTAAGGAAAACAAGGCCATCATTAATAGATGAACAAAATTTATACTACCCCTGTTCCATAATAGATTTTACATTTAGTGTATGAAATATGTATGCAAATGTAACAACTATTATGGGATAGAGATAGTAGATGTTTTATTTTTTATTATAAAAACATCAAATCCTTTGTGGGGCAATGTCTATCTTTCTTTTTTTATTATTGTTAATTTCTCATTGTTAATTTTTGATCAAGTGATATTAAGAAATATTAAAATATAATTATTCTGCTCCAACTTGATTTTTTGTCAATGTATATTTGTGCATTAGATGTTGAAAAACAAATTTCAAGTAGAATTCTTCATTGTAAGATTCAGATTTGCAGATGGATTGGTTTTGGTTATTTGAAATTTGTTACAGTCTATTTAAAATTGTGTTTTGACCATAGCAGAAAAAAAAAAAGTTTGTGTCCAAATGACAGGATAATTTCTGTCATCTGTTTTCTGCATCTTCCCATGTTTTTCCTGGCCGCCTTTGTACCATTATTCTTTAAAAGCACAATATCGGGTCTGTTGTTAATTCTTCAAATTTGCTTTTAAAAACTCAGGATGAGTTTTGAAGCTTAGTCCAGTTCTGCTTCTTTACAAAAAAAAAAAAAAAAAACAAGAAAATTTGGTCATTTCTCTACTTTGAAATTTAGCCAATGTCTGGCTAATTTATTAATCACTTGTTATATACATATCTATTGCCTAAATATTCATTGAACAAAATCTCTTAAATAATTATATTTATATGCAGTGTATAATAATTGTTGAAATCTGTTTCAAAAAATTTCAGAGTTTGGGTTATTTTTATTTGTTTATTGGTTGTTCATTTATTTTTTACATTTATATCCTTCAATGTCGTGCATGCATTTATTGTGTATTAGTGCCTTTCAATTAATTTTTTTTAAAGATTATTTGCAGGTCTTAAGTCAGTTTTAGTTCATGTTAAGAAAAGATAAATTAGAAAACTTATCCCTTCCCCTCTCCCTCAAGATATAAAATTGATATAAATAAGTTTTCCCTAATGTTTTCTTTATTATAAAAAAGAGAATTTGGTTATTTCTTTCTTCAATGATAGAGAACAAGTAACGTAAATTATTGAAATATTTATTTTCACAAACTTTGTTATAATATCTATAAATAGATTAGTTTTATCCTAAGATTAATTGGAAAAAGATATCTAAATTGGTATATACTTATATGAAGAAAAGAGTATCTTTTAATTCATCTAATGAAGAAATATTTTTCTAAAAATTAATTAACATCAACTTAGTCAGGAAAAGAATTATTGATTCTAAATAGTCTAGAATGTACAACTGCTAATAAAGATTTTTGCAAGTACCAGTTTTTTAAGTACTGATCAAATCTGATTTTACTGCTAAGAATCATTCTCTATAGTTGCTAAAAATTTATATATAAACTGTATAAAACTAATAATAGCATTTTTTTTGTTGTTAGAATAATCATTATTATACACTGATGTATTCAGACTAGTATCTTCATCATAATGTTGACATTAAACCGTCAATGGTGTATAATAGTATCGTCTGCAAAAAAATATTCACTTAGATATTTTGTTAACTTGGAATTTGTATTTTATAAACAATAATAACTTGTTACCTGTTCTCTTCATTATTATTGAAAAAAATTATGATACTTATTCAGAATAGTTGTTACATCTACGTTATGGAATTCATATACAAATGTCACATATATTGTGGAACAGATAGTACTCCCATAATAGTTGTTACATTTAGAATATTACATTTATTTCTAAGTGTAACTTTTTTATACAGCAAATGTAGCATTAGTTACTGGTAGTATACAATTTAGAATTAATTTCTGTTATGTCCCTTTTATAGTAAATGAAGAATAGCAAAGATTAAAAGACCCACATAGTCTTATGAAGATATTATAACATTTAATTATTTATTTCCAGAATATATAAATTATTAAGACAATCGTGACATCTAGAACTGTTTTTTTTATTAAGATATTGAGTAACTAAAAAATATGTTAACAATTTGCTTCAGTCTAAATAAATTTTCACTGGCTGAGAAAAAGCAGTAACAGATTTTTTCTTTATTTTGCATATTATTCCCTTATGTTGTCAATTATCAATCAGATTTTAATTTCATGGACTTTTTTGTGATGTTGTATTCTGTCTTTATGTATATATGCTTTTTCCACCAAAAAAGAATGTCTAAAATCAATATATGAATATATATTCTGATTTTCAAAAGTATACTCTAAAAAATTGTCCATAATATACATTGTATAAAATGTGTGTACCTTCCACTCTCTCTCTCCCTTTCTATCATATATATATATATATGTATTTATATATATATATATATATTATTTACACACTATATACTTACCTGCATATGTGTAAATATATAAATATTTTGTGCTCATTATATACAAATGTACATTATATATATTCTGATTTTTCTGAAATAGACATATTTTTTAAAATCATGTAAAAACAAAAAATATGCTTATTATCTGAAAATCAGTATCTGATAAAAAAAATCTTTTTTTTTCCAAGAGCAATTGCATATCACTGAACATATACGGTTTTTTTTTTCTCCATTTTTGAAGGATAATCTTACATATTAAATGATGTAAATATTCTAAGATGGCTGATATACAAAGTATCCAGGAATTACTCTCAAAGCCGGAAAGAACATTTATATCATTTAGGGTGTGACAATAAAAAAAAGCATAAACAGTTTTTTTTTTAAATGTATGTATATGTGTTTGTTTATTATCAATTTTGCAATACCTAAAATTAAATGGACCGAAAATAAATATAAATTAACTGGGAGGACAATTCATTTGAAAAAATTCGAATTTTTTTTTTTTTTTTCAAATTTCTTATGGCAACACTGGGCAAATCCTTACAAAAACAATTTTATCATTGCAACATATGAAATAATTAAATTTGAGTCCAAATTTGTAAATTTTATTAAACTTGCTAATTTTTATGTAATAGGAGAAAAGTTATTGTCATGTACATTTTGCATGTAAAGAGAAAAACTAATTTAACAAAGAGAGTGGCCATTTATTTACCAAAAAAAAGTATGGTGATATATTTTTTAATAAATCTTAATTCAGAATCTTGTACAAAGCACTAGTTATAATAAGGAAATAAGTTTTTATTTTTTTATTAATTGCTATAAACCTGAAGATTTATAGTTTCAGAAATTAAAGATTTTGAAAAGAAAAAAAAATTATTACTTTGATATGTTAAAATTTGAAATTGTTAATGTGTACAAACAACCAAGAAGAAACTTAATATCAATTTTGCATTTTGTTAAAATTATAGTAGTATATTAATGGATAACCTTAAAGAAATCTTAGACCCTTGAAATTTTTTTCATTTTATTTCTTGGGCTCAACCTTATAAAATATGTAATATCCATTTGTTATATGAAATATGTTTTTGTTTTTCTATACTTTCATGTTTTTCCTTCCATTCTATATTTGGTTTGTTTAATCTTTTGATTGCAATACAGTTCATTAGAAATATTATTTTTTCTGGTAAAAGTAACATTAAAGGGAGATAAGTTTTGGTTACTAAAAAGTTGTTTCCCCTGATTTAATTGAAAAAAAAAACTATTTAAAAAAAACTGTAATGTTGACTGCACGTTTAATGGATAGCAAACCATTGTTGGTGAATTTGATTTTCACTAGGTTGTGACAAACCAAGCTAAACTTGATAAATAACTCTAATAGGACTTCGTTAACCACAAGGGATAAGGTCCTATAACCCACAGATAATAGCAAACCATATACGGTTTTCAAAATAGGTTTCACCGCTAAAAATCAAAGCCCTATTCAATTAAATAATTTTGAAAATTTTGTGCCATTATTAATTAAAAAGATTATATATATATATATATATATATATATATATATAAATTAGTTATAAAGTATAAGGCAAACACTATCACTTGGATGATATGATCATTATTTTCGCTTTTACTACAGATAATCAAGAGGATTAAACTTCATACTCCCCCACCTATTCAAATGTTTTTCTTTTCTTAAACCTGTAAAAATAAAATGAATTAGACAAAACCATTTAAGTTGTCAATGAACAATTCTTTAAAAAAAAAAAAACTAGTTTTCCTCCTCAAGATCTGATGACTTTAATGACTGATTAATTTTTGTTTTTCTTCAAAATTATTATTTTTATTTAAGGATTTATTGTGTCTTTATTGTTTGTTTATATTTTACTTCTTTGAAATATATTCTGAAAAAGTAATTTTTGTTTGCATTTGAAATAAGTAAAATGGCAGTTAATGAGGTCTCCCCAGTGTAAACATTTTTAGAAATAGATTAGCATTTCAAATTCTATTATGAGCAACCACTTTATATAATTCATTTACAACACAATCAGCAATTTTTATTTCGTTCAATTCTTTGGGTGGGAAATTTTGTTATCCCCTTGTCTTTAATTATTTGCTTATATTATATACACATTATGGGAAGGTCCTCAATGACTTGAAGAGAATTTTTATTTTTATTGCAGATTATATATTTTAAAGTAGTTACATATAAATATTAGTTCTATAATGTAATGTGTCTAAGGTATGTTTGGAAAATTCCATTGTAAATAACTCACCTCATATAGAATTTCACGTCATGAAATAATACTAAATAGATATTTATTCATTTAAAATAAGATTATAAAAAATATCAATATGATCCTGAGAATAGAAGTTGATGGTTGCGACAATAATAATTAGTTGGGTCCATAGAAATTCCATGAATAATTGAAAAAATAACTAACAAAAATAATAAAATGTTATTATAATTTTGTAGTTATTTCAGAACAAAATAATTTCTAAAACAATAACTTTTAATTCTATATTTTCATATATATTCCCCTCACCCTTTAGTCCTTCCTCCTCACCCATACTGAATGCCTTTCACTCCTTACGTTAAAGCATTTAATTTCATAAAAACAACACTAACATCTCTTGTATAAGTAAAAGTGTGACACAGTCGAATGATATATATATATAGTTAAAAGCAATCATTATCATTATCATCATCATCATCAGATAATAATAATTATAATATCACCCATACTATTATATTACTATGACAACAGAAAATTCAAAAGTTTAATTTATCTATAAGTGTTTTAAAAAAATAGAATTTTTCAATCATAAAATTCCCAAGACTTTTTTCCATTTCAGACACAGAGCTTTTGAATTCTGACTGTGACTGATACTCATAGATGTGGCATACTAATTATATATAGATACACAAACATGGGGCAACACATAGTGTAATAGTTAAAAAGCTTTCAATTACTACTGAGTCTTAACTTTAATTTTCACTAGGTGCCCCATACTTGTAGCCTTGTGTCAGATTTAGTTTACACTTAGTAGATAATATAGTAATGATGATATTAATTATTATATTTATGTAGATAAATTAATTCAGTAAAATAATCAGCAATTTTTCATTCTTTGATTTGTAATTTCATTCCAGAATTTAAAGTTTAATTTGATAGAAATGATTTTCTATTTCTGTCTTTTCTGTTCATTACCAACAATCTTAACTGTACAACAATATATCTTAACAACAATCTGTTACATCAAAATGATGCAAATAAAATGCCCCTTTGTACCCATTAACCTGATATTTTGGGTTGAGCACTATATACAATAAGTCTGATATTTCAAACTCAGATAAATTATTTAATATATCAACTTTGTTTAAAGTTTGATTCTATTAAAAGAAAGATCTATTCACCCTGGATTGAAGTTTGAATGTTTCATGCTCATTTTCTGTGAATTTTGTCAGCTCAGATACAGGATATCTGAAGATCAGGAGGCATAGAAAAAGAATATTGTATAGATATGTTAGTACATATAACAAATTTTTACAAAACTTTTTGATAGATTAATTCTTTCTCTCTCTTTTTTTTCTCACTATTTTTTGATAGATTAATTCATTCTTTCTTTCTTTCTTTCTTACTATTTAAAAATAGATTGATTAATTCTTTCTTTCTCTTTTTTTCTCACTATTTTTTGATAGATTAATTCATTCTTTCTTTCTCTCTATTTTTTTTTCTCACTATTTTTTGATAGATTAATTCATTCTTTCTTTCTTTCTTTCTCACTCTTTTTTTTTCTCACTATTTTTTGATAGATTAATTCATTCTTTCTTTCTTTCTTTCTCTCTTTCTCACTCTTTTTTTTTTCTCACTATTTTTTGATAGATTAATTCATTCTTTCTTTCTCTCTCTCTTTTTCATCTCACTTTAATTCCTTTATTTTAACTGTTTCAATCTTTGTATTTCCCTAATTTTTGTATGTAACTGATTGTTAAACTGAGTCATTGGAGAACCTTCAATGACCTGTTAACTCTTGGCTCTTCATCATGTGCTGTGTGTTGGACATTTTAAAACCAGGCTTTTTTTATGCCTTGTCTCAGTGATTAGCTGTAAACACATGTCAATCTCACTTTAGTTCAAAGATAATCTTTATCTTCCTGATAGTTAAACTTATCCACCATATAACCCAAAACAAATGACAGATTTCATGTTCCCACAGTTCAAATGTCCAAACTGAAAAAAGAATCACTGTAGATTTTATTTATGGTTTATATAGATACACAAGATCAATAATAGTCTTCCTCATGTGTACACTAATAACCATAATTATATGCATGTAAATATTTGTATGTATGTGCTATATATGTATATATACTTTAAATTGTTAGAAAATATTTTTAAACTATAACCAAGTTTATCATTATTGATTGAATGTTATTAAAACATCTGATGTAGCTTAAATCAGTTTTGAAATTAACCCCTACCTATTCTCCGGTGATGGTGTAAAGCTGACCCCCCCTCCCCAAAAAAAAAAAAACAGTTGGAATTAGTAACAACTTATTTACCCCCCCCCCACACACACACACACATTTCAATTTTTAAAGTAATTTAATGCATGAATATCAATCTGATGTTATGAAAATAAATTTTGAAAAATAAAATGTTAACAAAAATAACCTGACGCTTAAAATCTGCATTAATAATCAGATTTTCTTTGTTTTCTATAAATGATCAATTAGTGTGATATAAAGCTACCAAATTTGGTATACAGACTTATTTGACTCAAGGTAGAGTTTTAATAGAAAAAATAGGAAAGGCAAAGTGGTCTGTAAAAATAAATTATCTGTTGGAATCCATGTTGCAAGATGTAACTAATCCTAAAGAATTTCCATATTTAAAAAAAAAAAATTAAATTATCTGACTAAAATAAATAGTCATATTTAATTAAAGATTACTAAATTTGTGATCTTTATTTTCATCAAGGGAAAAAATCCTACTTCCAAAGACAATATGTAAAGATTAGGCAAATATTATGGGGAATCCATCATGAATAAATAGTGTTTGGGTTCCTTAATTTAAATGTTTTTAAGAGGAGTTCATTTTCTGAAATACTCATTTACAATTGGATTTCTGTGGCTTAATCGAAATGCAAAGTAGATAATTTTTCTCTTCCTTATGATTTCTTCCTTCATTGTAAAATATCACGTCAAAAAGATTTGACATACTTCATTATTGACAAACAATATTTTACTTTATTCCCTGACTTTTGTTTTATGATGATAGCGTTAGTGTGAAAAGATATTATCCAAAATTTCTTGTAATTTACCCCTCATCTACATCAAGACATGTCAACAGTAATTACCTTTAGGATTGCCTTAGCCTCTTTCCAAATAAACGATTATATTAAATTTTCACAGAGATGAATACAGACTTGTCAATATTATAATTATTAAAAATATATGATCATATTTACATTAAACAATATTCTTTTAGGGAGAAGATAAGTCGTATGCCATTTGCATTAATAGATTCTTAAAAAAAGAATATACAAGAAATTTGGATAAATTCAATACATGCTATCCGACGATCTCTTGACAAACATTAGAAAAATTGAATAAAATAAAATTTCTTTTGTCAAAACAATTTGATATCTGTAAAAAAAATGTTCTTCATTCAAAAACATTTGTGTACAAAAACAAATATTTTCAATGACTATTTGGTTACCTTAAACCAAATGTAAATTTTTCTCACCTTGTGCTTGACAAAATTAAGATATACTTGTGTCAATATACTCATATGTTTATAAAATACACATTGCCCTTTTAGTATAAATATTTGAAATATATATATATTAATTCTGTTCTGATCTAGAAGTAGTTATTTAAATGTTTTGTAAGTCCTTCTTGTTGTCTGAGTTTTGTATGATATGTAATTGTCGAGATGGAATACTAGCTAATGACACAAGACAACCACACAATGGATGAATTATATGTACAATAAACCTGTTATAAAAGAGAACATTTGTTAACAATGTCCAATGAAATAACTGAATTCAATAATTAATATATTTTTAGGTTTCACTGATTTATAAGATTCTTTCTCTCATTAGCATTTTCCACTATGGTAGGTTATATCAGTTGGCTAAATATATATATAGTCTAATCTGGAAAAACATTTGTTCATTAGTTTCTGTTATATACTCATATAACCATGTTGGATATATACACAAGAGTTCTTTTGTGTCAGAGAGAGAGAGGGGAGAGAGGATAGACAGATGCATAACTTACTTGTTACTTCTACTTCTTTGGCCATTTGTGGTCTCTAGTCTTCTATTCTTTCTCACCATGTTGGATTCTATTTCTTCCTTTCTAGTCTGGGTTTTTCTTGTTAGTTCATTTCTTGCTTGGCCGGTCTTCTAAACTAAGGCATGCATTAATTAACAATGCCTGTTGCCTTTTTAAAACTTTTTATTTGCTTAACTAACTTTTCTGACTAACATCGCATGCGGAGCTCAGTCGAAGCAAAGGGATGTCTCCCTTGCTTCCATCTCAGCTGTAACTGAGGACCTAACTAGATCTCATGTGACTTCATGTCATTTGTGTTTTTTCCCACCTCTGGGGTCAAAGTTTCCCAATGGTCTGTAACTTTCTATTTGGGCTCTTTGTATTCTCACCCCCGCAGAATTACAGTGTGTTGCCAATAATCTATACTGCCCATGGATTATGCAACATTTCCAGCATTTTGCCTTTTATTCATTTAGGAAAAAGTATAAGTTTTATAAAATAAGTTAAAAGAACTGATGCTGTTGAAAAGTAGTAAGCCAGCATCTGATGTGTTGGAAAGTGTATTCTAGTTAGAATATTGAACAATTAATTTTTATCTCTTTTATTATATTAGATACTTGCTAGTCTAAATAAAGTAAATATTATATTAAATTAGAAAGGCGATTTAAACTAAATAAAAATGCAAATAAAAAGATTTGAAACAGGGTATAATCGAAAAATAGAACAACTGAAACTTACTCTTCCATCACTCCCATCTTTCATTGGTAAATTTTCCTAATTTAACTATTTAGTTAAAATAGGAAGTAAAGAATAATATTGCAGTTATTTCTTCTTGTTAATGTTTTTCTTTTAAGATTTATTGAAGAGATGTTTGCTCATATTCATTAATATAAAACCAAACAATTAAAAATCCATAATACTAAGCACATATTTATTAAAATCAATTTTTTTATATCAATATGCAAATTAGCCCTCCCATTCACACTGTAAACCGCTATTTTGTTGTATATATAAATACAATTGCATTTTATTACTATACAAATAAGTCCAACAGTATAAAAGACTATTTTATTAGTAATCGAGGTTTGAATAAAAAATAAAATCATGGAGAATGTGATGTAAATGGCTAAGGGAACTGTGACTTGAGTAGTGATATAGTTTCGGTTACAGAGAGACAAATACACAATCTCCATTATAATAAGATACTAATGTACCATGAAAGTGGGAATCTGGTCTGCTACTATTCTGATAAATTAGTATACCTATTAATTTATTTCTCAAAAGTTTAAATTTGAGTTAAAGTGAGCAACTACAATAAATGATATATTCCTAACTGGACTTAAGATCACTGAAGTTAAGCAATGTTGAACCTGCTCAACACTCAAATGGGTGACCACTTAGGAATAGCAAGGTACTATAAAGCTTAGTAAATAACAAAAAAGGAATTCTGTAAGCAGAGATCAAAGTTAAGCAGCATTAAGTCTGCTCAGTACATAGATGGGTAACTGCTTAAGATCAGCAGAAATATCCCCAACTGTTCTGTTATTCATTAAATAGAAATAAAAACTGCTTTTATCATGTATAAAATTATTAATAATAAAAATGATTAACAAATCTATTTTATTGGGTATATTTTCTGGTATTCTGGATAACCTGTTTGATTTTATGAATAAATTAATAAGAAATATACTTTTTTATACTTTTAGATTATTAGACTTTATAGAATAGAACTAATTTCACTGGAAGTTGATAAATGTTAATGTGACTATAACAGGTTTAAATATAATTTGATCCAATGAATGGTTGTTTTGCAGATGATGTTCTCAAATCTTCATCTGATCAATATTACAATTCAATGGATATTAGATGACTAGAATAGTTTCTATTTTGTCACTCAGCCTATTCCTGATATCTGCAATAGTAAATTTGTTTGTAAAATCTGTCATAAGATTTCCATATATTAGAATAGTCAGTTGTATATATTGTTTTCCCTTTTTCTTTGTTGTGAGTTTTATATGCAAAGACCACTACTAAACTAAAATTAACTATCTACTGTACATATGTGCAGTTTACCCTCTGCAGAATTTTCAATAAACAAAACATGACTTGCAAGCATGTTACGGTTCACTAGACAACAATTTAGATTTTAAATATTTTTTTTGTTTTTGAGATTAGTATTTAGCTAGCTCCTAGTTCAGCTGTTTGCTTTTTTACATTAAAAAAAAAATATGTGCTCTTTTATTCAATTTTAATAACACCACATTTCAAAGCCTCTCCTGAGTTTTGTGCTAAAAACGAAAAATATATATGGCCATTTTTCATCATCCTTCATACTATATTTCTTTGTTAGACTTTTTGCTAATTTAAATAGTCCATTTGAGGTCTTAAAATTATATGGCCACAATCCCAAGGTTATAAGTAGAAAATTAGTTATACTCTCAATTAATTGATAGCATTTTCATTAAACAGTAAAGCTTTCTCCCATGAAGTTAGTTGTTGGGAATAGAATATTATAAGATAACATCTAAGTGTTTTTTAATATTCTTTTTGCTTAAAATGTGCCTATATAAATTTTCGCCTCTAAAAGACTATTGAATACATAATACTTATCAAGTGTATGAGGCGAAGTGAAAAACAGTCAAATATATATATGTATGTCCAACTCTTAATTTCCTTTGCTTATGTCTGTTTTAGATGCAAAAAAATAATTTTAAAATTTAACAAAAAAAAAAAAGAATTGTTAAATAACTTAAAATTGACCCTACCCCCTCAAAAAAAAGAAAAAGAAAGAAAAAAAAACCAATGTATGGCAAAACACATATTTGTGTTTTACTGGTCGCTCAGATAGCACAAAACACCATCTAAATCTTCCACACTATCATTAGTTTTTATACCTCATTTAGTTTGTGTTTATTAATTAAAAAACCCATTTTACCTTTTCCCTCAACATTCCCAACAAAAATGCACTTATTTTGCTTGATACAAAAAAAATGAAATAAAAAAAAAATTGTCAGTGTTTATTAGAAAACCAACTATCCCTCTGTTTTCTTGCTTTTTTAAAAAAATAGTTTTAGAAATTTAATTTATTGGGTTAAAAAATAAGATCAATTGTTTTTGATGATCAAAAATTGAGGTAGCAACTCCAAATGAAAAAGCCACAGAACCAAAAATTATAATGAGTTAAAAGTTAAAGAATTTAATATCTTGATTTATAAATTTTCTGTATGAATATTAATGTTCTAATTCCTATTTCTCTACTGAATATATCAAGACAGTGAATTTTGCAGACTATTTCAAAACTAAATGTTAGGGAAAACTTTACTTTTGGCAGGAGTTAAATCTTTTTTAAAAGCATCATTATATTCACTCTTAAATATTTAGATATAAAGATATTGTCTTTGGTGACTGATATTTGCGCATTTTCAATGATGTATTTGTTTTTACAAGTATTCTTATAAGAAACTAAAGATACAATCATTAAGTAAGACTGCTTAATAATAAACAAACCTAAGTAACCAATCTTATGCTGAAATGGATATAATGTGGTTAGGTCTCATTTAGTCTATTAACTCCCAACCCTGCTACTTAGAGTGATGCATATCAAATCCCAAGTACAGTGATTATATATATATATATATATATATATATATATGAATTTAACATTTTGAAAAAACAATTAGTAATTATTATCTGCTGACAGAATCTGTTTCGACCACTTAGTATCTGTTTCGTCCGCTTTCATATGCTTTGCTCGTTGATGATGACCCTTCTACTAAGCGGTCGAAACAGATTCTGTCAGCAGATAATAATTACTAATTGTTTTTTCAAAATGTTAAATTCATTCTGTCGGATTAATTTCCATTTATTTACATATATATATATATATATATATATATATATATATATAAATAAATAAAGTGTAAGTCAATAATTATCAAGCCTTTTATATTTTTCTTTAGTTTGACCATACAGATAATAATTGACTGGTGATCATGTTTTTTGGTATTCATATTAATTATCAAAAATAAAAATGTACTATTATTATAAATATATTATTCCTTTCAGTTCATAAAGACATTTTACTAATTTTATAGTTTAGAAACATAATCATATCAAATAGTTTTTCATTATATAAGAATCAAATCAAATAAAAACAAAGATAGTGATTCTTAGAAGCAAAGGAAAAAGGTAAAAAAGATAATTTACAAATATAGATACATTTAGATGCAAAGAAACATATCTCCCTATATATATAAAACACTATGTATGTGTGTGTGATGAAACCTAATCTCAATATAGAGAAATTGAAAATTGAAATGTTTTAGTTACATTTTAAAAATTCAAACACACACGTGTATATTTATTTATATATATATATATATATATATATATATATATAGTGTGTGAACCATTAATAATAACTAGGTAGACTAGACGAATTTATAGATAAAGTATGTACTGAAAACATTCCAACTTTTAAAGTGTTTGGCATTGGTTAAATATATTTGAAGAAGGAAAAAAAACATCTTTATCGCTTTTTAGCAAACCCATCAAAAATAAATTGTATATATGAGTGCTTGTGGCTAGGACCAGCTGAAATAGGTGCAGGGTCCCAGATTCACAGCCAAAGTTTATAGAATATAAATCAAATTTATTTAAACTTTAATTAAAAGTAAACAAAATACACACTTACAGGTGCATGTGAGTTAATGAAACCTAAACACATTTTGATATAAAATTACCTAGGAGTTGGTTGACAAACAAAATGTGTGGATTATCTTTGAAAAGTAATTAGTTACAAAACTATTTGTTTTTGAGACTAAAATAATTTATATTGTATGTATTTGACAAGACTAGTGTAGATTATCCTAATGTAGGGAGATCTAAATTGGTCCAATTGGTTTTAAATTGTTGTTGATCATTGGTTCAATTTTACAAGCAATGTTTCTAGTTTTCTTTTGCTGTTTTGAAATCATTATTACTACTACCATATTACTGTTATAACTGGTATATCATAATAGCTATACTAATTTATCTTATTACTACTTATTTATTATTATTATTACTACTACTCCTACTATATTTTTTATTAGTAACTATCAAAAATTGATTACTAATAATAAAAAATGTATAATAAAAAATAAGTGCTGTGGTGATGATGATGATGATGATTAGGTAAGAATAATATCAATGGCAATAACTATCAAAAATTAATTATCACCATTAATATTATTATTACCTAGATGTCATCATCACTATAATATTTATTTTTATTATTTTTAATTTTATGTCCTAAATTCTTTTCTCTAAAATAAATAACCCTCATCAAAATGAGTCCAGAGTAAATCAATATATTTTTCCAACATAAACAATATGCAGTGTGTTTCACAAAGAATGCAACTGTTTTTTTGTATTAAAAGTATTTTAAATTTTAAAAAAGAAAACTAATTATAAATTCATTGAAGAGATTTCTTTCTAAGAAATGCTAAGACACATCAACAATAATTTTTTGACAGTTAACAGTTGATCTAAGCTATTTCAATTCTGTCCACTCTACCAGTCTCACAATATTTTACTTGTAGGAAGTGTTGACTGGTGACATTTTATATTGAATTCATCTTTCACATATTTGTAAGATTTTTACTAAAGAAATATTCTTAATAACATTCATCTTTCAGAAAAATAATATAGCTGATACAACACAAAGATTTGGATACTCAAAGTTTGCAGATAAAACATTTCAACTGCTAAATACTGAGTATAGTGTTGTCATGTGACTAAATATTTTGTTATAAAATTTACAGGCACATAAATTTTAACATCTTATACTTTGGGTTGCATCCTTCATGAAACACCCTGTATATATATATATATATATATATAAATCTAACAATTTATCAAATAATTTATAAAAGAAACTACTATTCAAATCCTTATTAAATATTATTAAATTATAGTTAAACATGATTAATATCAATATTAAGGAAACTTTGTTTAAAATATTTTAACAATAAGATTATCCAAATTAAAGTGAGTAGAATTTAATTACAATTTTTGAAAGTCTTGTTTTAGTTGAATTTTTGTTATTTTTTAAGAAATAAGAATAGCCACAATCTTCTTCTGACAAATATTTGTTATCTTTTCTTTGAATTATGATGTATAATCAAGTTAGTAATTGATAAACTAAAGATTGTGTCCCAAAATATAATTCTATTCATTTTTAGCATAAAATCCTTATCAATTAAATTTCTACAAATTTTAGCTTGTTGAATTAGAGGAAGGACATTATCCTCTTGTTTTGGCTTTTTAGAATATATTTTTCTAAATAGACTAATTATTTTTATATGATATGTACAATTTTCACCATACTATTTTTTCCATCTCTCTTTGTATTAGGTATATTAAAAACACTGTACACTAAAGTTACTTTAAATCATAAATTAAATAATTCATTGTTATGGTAATTTTATGACAATTTAAATTTTTGTTGAGCCTATCTCCTTTATTAAGAATTTTTTTCTAACTTGGGTGACACTCATGTGGCTTCAGAGATTCTTTTTTTTAAATTTTTATTTTTTGACACGTAATCTTTCATGTACAGAAACTTAAGCGGGTTAGTTTGCTTCAAAAGAAATTGATCAAAATGATTTTAATTTTATCAGAATTATTTTTGAAAACTTCAATCAGCAATCCTGAATTTTTTTTCTGCTGTTGATAAATAAAATTGTAGAAACAAATATATAAACATGCACTGCATAATTATGGAACAGCTAAGATTAGTTTGAAAATAAAGAAGTATAACTCTTTAAATGATCTTAACAGAAAATTATAGAAATTAAAGCCACTGTGTCGTCATCTGATGTGTACAGTTGTGTTACCCTAATAATCAATCAATGCACACAAAATCATGGAAAGAAAAAGAAAAAAAAAAAGACATACTTCCTCCAACCCCCCCTCCCATTACATTATGCCACACAATTGTTTTGCACCATGTGTTGTTTGTTATTATTGTTATCATTGTTAATGTTGAAAAATGGTGCAATGTTAAAATTTTAAACACCCAGAAAGTAATGTGAACAAATATCAATCTAAAATCTAGATTTCTAAAAATACAATGAATAAAAGTGTTAAAAAAAACACAACAACAAACTCAAACAAAACAAAATAAATGAGGTTCTGCAAAATAATTGAATGTTATTTCCTTTTCTTGCATATTTTTAATTGTTGCTGGAGAAATATTTTCTTCTTTCAATCAATATTTTTCTCAAGATAAAGTTTGGACATATCATCAGAGAATGTTCCAACAATAAATAAAAATGTATGAAATGATAGATTCTTGCTTTACCAGTAACTTCACCAGGTGCTTTTCATCATATTTTGAACTAACAAAATAATTGAAGGTTAAAGTGAAGAATTTTTTTTAAAAAGATATCACTCCCCTATCCCCAAAAAAGATATTACTTCCCTATCCAAAAGGAAAAAAAAAAAAACAAAGAATAATTTTCCATTCTTGAAGATAAGAATTTAAAATTAAAAAAAACAAAAAACAACAAAAAACCTTAATATTTTTAAAATTACTATATAAGTGGTTTTCTGTCTATTTTTTCCATTTTCTCTGGCCTTTTCTTCTAAAAATTCCCAGTCTTTTTTAAAACATATTTTATGCACCAAAAATTTCTTGTTCCACAAAAAACTGATTTGTTTTTACCAAGAAAGTTACTAATGTCAAAACACAGACTGCTATGAAAGATTTTCTTATAAAATTCATCTGAGAAATTTAATCTAAAGATTAATTATTAAAGCAAACCACATATTAAAATTCCCAACCCATCTTTTTCCTCCTATTCAAGAAATAAACTAAAAAAAAAAAAATAATAAACTGAAAACTATATTCTATAACACTTCTGACTTTATATTAAACACTTTCAACTATTTCAATAAAACAGTCTTCACATTTATCAACACAATTACAATGAAAAATGAAAAATATTAAAAAAAAAAAAAATTAAAAAAAAACTGTGCTTAATGATTGATGTAAAACTAATAAATGTTTGTTTCTTTAATTTTTTTGTCAAAACAAATATTGTTGGAATATTTTAATTTTTTTAAAAATTCATCACCTTTTACTCTCTTTCCCCCAATATATTCAAATGTTGCTAATATTTTGTTACAGCCCAATAGATGTATGAGATTTCGAATCTTATTTATCAAAACCATTGTAAATGTCTCTCAATCTCTTTCTCTCGGCCATTTTTTTCCCATGATTCCCTTTCCTTACATCAAACTGAAACTGAGGCTATCGACAGAAAACTCTTGTTTTAATGGCCGACAGAGAGAAATTTTTAAAAAATAAAAAAAAATACTGAGACATGTGGTGAACTTTCTAAATAAGATGTGACAAGAAGGGCAAGATTATTAGTTTCATGAACAAAGCAATCAAATTATTTCAGTGAAAAAAAAAGAAAAAAAACAACAAATGTGAAATATCTTTAAAAACAAGACTTCAAAATCTCTAACACACATATACACACAAAACAATATTAATGAAAATAAAAGAACATGAAAATTAAATTTCTGTTATAATTTTTATCACAGTAGAATGTAGAAATCTTTTTTCAATGTACATACAAATCTAAGAAGACTCTTTTCATTGTTGTATTTGCCTTTCTAATTTTTTGTGTGCCTGAAGAAAACATAAAAAGAATGAATGATTTGATTGTGAATGAAGAGTAAATGCTTTCAATTCAATGTTTTATTATTATTATTATAACTTTGTTATCTAATCCCGTGGCATTAACAAACATCTAATTATTCTATGCTAATTTTATTCCAGATGTGCTATGTGCACATTAAATATGTAACACAATGCCAGATAACTCAGCTCCCAGTGGAATTTGATCCTGTGACCAGACTATAACATCAATATGAAAATATTAAAAACTGTGACCCCACAATTGAAATATCTGGCCCAAATTTTAATAAATTATAAATATACACTATCACTGATCACCATAATTAAAGAGTCTGAAAATAATCTATTTCAGATAGAATAGTTGAAGAATGATAATTCAGTGTTGGAATATTTGACAAAGTTCAATTTTTTGTGGCTGCCTTATGTCATCCTGGAGAGGGAAAAACTCCAATCAAAAAGTTTTAACTCAGCAGGCAAACCTGTAAAACCCATGGTATAAAGTGATAGTGAATATTAGTAAACCAGCAGAGTAAAATGCTCAGATCAGGTTCAAATCCAGTCGGTGGCTTTGTTGACATATCTGAAACAAGTTGAAGTGTACATCAAAAAATGGTATTGTATAAAGTGAATGTTTTTATGCTAACTAAAATGTTTTTGTCCTCAATTTTCTATCAGATAATTTGATGCTCAATAACAAATAATTATTTATCAATGTCTTCTTTCTCAGGAAGTAAGTAAATAAAGGTCAATATTTTTTATCTCTAAATGTCCAGCCACCATTAAAAATTTCCAGCAATTTGCAACTTATGGTGGAATATTCAATCGACAGAATAATTTGAATTCCATTTGGCTATTTAGTAAGATCAATTTAATGTGGATAATCCAAAATTTTAAAGATTAATAAATTTCAAACAAAAGTCTGAGATTTTGTAGCTTAAAAAAAACAAATGTCCAATAATTGATATCAAATCCAGTTGAAATAAGTAAACGTTTGAAATATAAAGATAAGAAATTTTACAGTAAATATGCAATCATTATATATATATATATATATATATATATATATATACTATTTTGATTGGAAAATGTATGAATTTAATTTTCTCTTTCAAGTTACAAATGTTATTTTAAATATTTTTTTTACAATTCATAGAAAATTTAAAAAATCTATTCAAACTGAAAAATTCATCTAATTTTGAGATTTATGGTAAAATAAATAAAACTTACTCCTAAAAATAGATTTCAGAAATATTTTACAAGATCTTTCCATTTCACTTTTGATAAATTTAATTAAACTGATTTTTTAAAATATTTTCTAATAAACTAATTCGCTAATATCAATGAGTTTTATAATAAATGTTTAAAATTTGTCCTTAAATCATGTTTCATTCAAATTTTAAAATATTTCAAACATTATTTAGAAATAAAGTTTATTTTTTTAGATAAAAACATGTTTTATCTTGAATAAAATCTTAAATTATTCCACAAGGAAAAATGTTTTTAATTTCAATTTTCGTTCATCTTTTGAATAAATTATCATTTAGATTTAGTTCTTAGTAAACCTTTTTACATATTTATTCCTTAAGTCAAAACTGATATCTACAAACACTTTTGCTTTTTTGTTTAATTAAGAAATCAAAAAATAAATCTTAGGAAAAACGAAAGTTTATTTATGTTCTTATGCTTACAGTATCTTTTTGTTACTTTTATTTTTAATTAAAAGGATATTTCTATTTATTTACTTTTTACAGTGTCTAACATTTTGCCTAATAGGGATTATCTCCCTTACTCTCTTTACTAATACAAACTTACCTCCCTTTGTTTATTTTCCAAGTTCTATATCCAAGTCTTTGGTTTAAAGTTCAGCTTCTTTCCTTTCGCTTTCTATAACATTCATTCATCATTGCCGACAATTTTGAAAGCAATATATGCATTCTTTTTTTTCAGTAGCTGCTGGAAGAATATTTTCATATAAATGAATGTTTACATTTTAAACATAACTGTGTAAAGGAATAAAATAACCCAATACAATTATTTATACATTTGCATAATTTAAATTAACGAAAAAGAATCAGTAGATATTGTGCAAAAATGTCTTTGTGAAGACTTAGAATTATATACAACAGGCCAAGATTTATTGATTACTGAAAATTCATTGTTTTCCAACAAACTTTAGCATAGTTAAGAGCATTTTTGATTTTAAAAGTAAAATAAATTACAAATACTGGAGTGCTAAGAATTTTTAGACCTACCAAAAAGGGAATGCCTTCTTAAAATCGATAGAGCATTCGACCAGGAACCACAAGGTTTTGGGTTCAATAACTGCCCTCGCCAACTTAGCGTATGAGTAGCACAGGGATTTGTGGGGTAAAGTAAGGAGCTGATGGTTAGTGTGGCGCTTCACCTCAGACGCTAAGATAATCTCCTTAAGATAATCTCCTTGGGATAGACTCCTTCACTGTCTTTCAGCATTTTCTCATAATTGAATTGAAGATTTCTTGCTAATTGTCAGTAGTAGAGAAATATTAAGATAAAATAAATTTTCATTATCAAAAAATGTTGGCCTGTTATTTTTAATAAGATCATTTGCTGCTTATAGACAAAGACAATTTCTTATGTGATTAAGATTTGTCTATGAAGAGTTTAAAAAATTGCCAGCAGATATTTAAGATGGAAAAGGGAAAAATGATTTGCCTCACAAAAATATTGTTCAAAAAGTTTCTCTCAATTGAAATACAGCAATTAATTCTTTCAAAAGAAGAAAAAAAATGGAGGATGAAGAAATAAAACCTGAAGAAATAAAGCAAGGCTGTTGAAAGAGATGTTAATTTGTCTCCAGTAATAAAAAAACAAACAAATTAATTGCTTTACTTTATGCTTTATTCAAATATAACTTAACTGTGATCCAGTTAAGGTGGAGATTCTTTTTAGTATTTAGAAGTGACTGATTCAGGGGTAGATAACTATGATTGACTTCACTACATCTCCATTTTCTTTTTATTGATCCATCAATTCTACTAATTATAAAGATTTTTGGAATCTTTTTTAGTTTCCAAAAATCAAACTACAAAGTCTCTCATAATCTGTCATTTGACTTGAATTCAAATGTCTACACCAGTAAAGATGTAAACAATGATGTTATCCGGCCAGTTACTTAATTTTAATAAATATTTTTGGGAATTACCTGATTAAAAAAACAAAACCTAAAGACATTAAATCCAAAATTGATTATCAATCACTGGAAACAAAATATACATAATGTTGTTGGTGCTATTTTTAAGAACTGTGCCAACCATTTAGGAGGTTTTAATTGTCTTTTTAGATTATATAGTTTTGCTTAATATCTTATATTTAACAATTAATTTAATAAAACATTTTTGTGAAGACTTTTACTGAAAGAACAGATATAGAGAACATTGAAAAACTTTTCACTCTACCAAAAATAAAAAAAAGACCATTACTTTTTTTTTTCAAGGGTTAAATATGCCAAGTGTATAAGGATGTACAATTTATGGCTGTTGGCTATTTCCCTCTTGGTGATGCTGAGAACTTTCTTGTTTATAATAAAATATAATACATAATAAAAACAGAGTTGGGAGATTATTTTTAATTTCTCAACTTGAGGCAACTTTTAAATAAGCTGAGCTTGCTTTATCTACAACGAAAAAATACAATCATTCATTTTTTTATGTATTTATCATAATTTACCATTTCGAAGACACAAAAATAAATATTGGTTAGTTATCCTATTATCAAAGGTTTCATTAAATAAATAGAGTAATTATATTAACAATTAGAATTGTGTAGTGTATTAATAAAAATCACTTGGTGACAAAATTCTTTTTACTCCTCTAATCTTTCAGCTGAATACTCTCAGCAATTCATATCTGGTAACACTGAATAGGAATTGCAAATAACTAAATATATAATTATTTTAAGAAAAAGAAAACATGAATTATAGTTGTTTAAACCAGAGAAAAGTCTATACTGTATTTTTGCAATTAAAAAATTAAATAAATGAATGAATTCAGATTCTAAATTTTGGGCTTAAATTTTTTAATAACTCCAGAAAGGAATATGTTAACTTTGTCAAATATTCTGCTTGGGTCTTTATGGTGATTCTTGATAAATTATATGATAATTTATCTGAGTTTACAATTCATCTAAAACAAATCTGTCTGCAATTATAATTTAATTACTATATATATATATATAAAGCAAACATCAAGTAGTATATTCATACTAGAATAGACCACATCTCTCAAAACCACCAACCATATATATCTTTTTTAAAGAAATAAAATTCCTCATATTCTCATCACGGATAAAAGTCTTTAATATGGTGGAAGTTTTTCAGACAAGTCGGCAAAACCAATAATGCCAATGAGAGGCTAACAAAACATTTCAAATAATTCAGGCTTCATTAAAAGGTGAGAGAAGGGAGGTCTCCTCCTTTCTTCTACAAAGAGAAAGGGTCCTAGAAGGCACCCCCATCCATGGAGAAAGGGGCCTAGAAGGAAAAGGTCATATATTCTTTATGCAAGTAGATACAAACTATCTTTAAAAAAATTTGTTCATCCATTTTGTTTACTTTATCAAAATAGTAAATTGATTCTATGCAAAATGACAAAATAAGATGAGACAAATATGATGTTATTAAAGTTGTACTCAGAAATGTTTATCAAGAACCAAATAATATAGTTTCTTTGTAAAATGAACAATTTTTGATTTAAAAAAGAAAATATTAATTTATGTTAGAATTTGAATAGATGAAAAATTAAGAGTTTAAAAACCTTTCTCTAGATTAAAAAAAAATCCCTAATGAAAGACTACCATATTTATCAAGACATTCAATACCTAACAAACTTTTTGGTAAAAACTAATGAATATATGGAAAAAATAATTAACAAAACTTTGAAACCTATTTTTAATATAAACAATGGCTTAAATTTAGGTACTGGCAATTTTGTCATCTGCTACAAATTAAAAGCGAATTAAAAATATTAAATCTAATTTGTCTAAATCGATAAGTAGTAACATAATAACCATCATTAAAAAAAGAAAAATATCATTACATATGCAGTTTATTTTTAATAGATTTAAAACGATTTGTTTTGGTCAATTTCGACGGGATCCGCCATTTTATCTATTTTTCAATGGTTTTATGCGCTTGTTTACAATTTTTATGTAACATTTGCGATTGAAAAAATTTTTACCAAAAATCAGTTAATTATCCAATTTTAATGAAATTTTCAGTATTGATTTATCAGTTAATGAATTTTATAATGCATCAGTTATTTTATTTCAAAACTTTAATTTAGTATTTTTGCTATGAAAAATTAATATATAAAATTCATTTAAAATGTGAAAAGCCTGATGTTCAGTTTAAAATGTTATATTTTTAGATTCTAGAAATAAATATCTATTTAATGCAAACCTTATTTTATATACATAAAGTACATAAGTTTTGAAGAAAAACTCTATTGAAATGTAGCCCCCCCCCCTTTTAAGCAGAAAAATATCAATGTATAATTTTTTCTTTTATAAGATAATAGCCAATTAAATAATTATTGAAATGAGTAAAAAAGAAATCTCAAAAAAATTAATTATTTATTATTTTTTGACATTTTATTATTCAATTTTCGATATTTATTTTCTCATAGAAAAGCCACCGTAAATTTTTTTTTTTTTTCTATTCATAACTTCAGTCTTTTATCTCATTATTTATACTGTAATTAGTACAGTATAAGACCAACTTGAAAAATGTTACGCCCCCAACATAAGGGGTGGGGGTCAAAATTAAGTGACCTGAAAAAATGAGAAAGTTTTGAAATAAAATAAACAATGCATTATAAAGATCATTCATTGATAAATAAACACTGAAAATTTCATTAAAATCCGATAATTCCCTGATTTTTGGTAAATTATTTTCTGTAGAGGGGGCTAAAGTCATTTTGTCAAAAACGCATTTTAGGCTCATTTTGCCAGTACCTACTTAAATTCATTTATTTTGCTATGTCATTTTGTGTCTCATTAAATTGAATCTGTGGTTATTTCCTATAAATCCAACCTAAAAAAGGGGAAACCACTCTGATTGACTGATAAATTATTTACTGATCTACCAGGAAGACGGGTTTATAAAGGGTAGATTAATTAACAGATAAAATTAATTCAGAGTGGTTCCCCTTTTTTAGGTAGGAAATAACCGAATCTGTTTTAAAAGTTGTTTTTAGGAATGAGTAAACAATCTGTGAATCTGTTTGGTTCCTGTTGTGATATCAGTCTATAATATCTATGATGCTTCTATTTATTTAGGAAATAGTAAAGCTATGATGTTCTATTTTTGCTGGCTTACACACACACACATATATATATATATATATATATAAACGATGTGTTCTGATATGCCTTTTTTTAGCCGACAATTTTGGGGGAATATGAGCTTAATTGAAGTCGTACCTAATTTTGAAAGTTAGTTAATTAATAATTAATTAATTAGGTGGGCATACCTATTCAAATGTAAGGCTAAACAAATCAAGAAAAATCAATCTCTGTATATACATTTCAGCCTATTAGGCCTCATCAGCAGAGCTATAGATAGGAAGACCGCCTTGTGCGTGATTCGAACTCTGACTGTCAAGCTGACAGGTGAGGACCGTAACCCCTACACCAACCGGACTTTCCTAGATTTTTTGTTTAGCCTTACATTTGAATAGGTATGCCCGCCTAATTAATTAACTTTCAAAATTAGGTACGACTTCAATTAAGCACATATTCCCCCCAAAATATATATATAAAAACATAATGCTAATTTTGTTAATATAGATTACAATTTTACAAAACATTTTCATATCTTTACCGTCATAAATACGCATACTAAACGTTTAGAATTAGTTATTTTAAAAATACATGCTTCTTTTATATAAGGATTTTAAACTTTAACATCTTACTTACTGATTATGAATATATTTGCTTTCATGCATTGGTGAGAAATTTAGGTCAAAGGGGTCACCTGTACCTATCTCCAATGAAATAACCATTGTTGTTCCATCCCACAAGATATGCTGGTTTCTCTTTCTTATGTATCGTCTTTTAAAGGTAAGTATAAACGACTCTCAGCAATCACAACTCTGAAGGTTTATTGACTGCTTGTTAAAACTGAAAGAGGAAAATACATTTTGATAAACAAGGTACACAAAAACATAACAGCAAGTAAATGGTAGATAGAGCAATATACAAAAAAAAATCAGGTAGTTCAGGGCTTTTATAACCTTTGTAAACTTAATGTAAATATACAAAACAGTACACAAAAAGATTAGCCAGCAGTAAAGGGCTGGTTTAGCTCTGTCTGTAGAGCATCCACCTGGGAACCACAAGGCTCCTGGTTCGATACTGGCTCTCACCAACTCAGAGTATGAGTAGCACCGGAATCTGTGCTGTAAAGTGAGGAGCTGATGGTAGATATGGCGCTCCACCTCTGATGCTAAAAAAACAATCTCCTTGATCTAGCACTAATGAAAAGGGGATAGACTCCCTCGCTATCTGGAGGATATTGACTTTAGGCCATCTCGAAGACTTTACCTTTTTTTACTTTAGTCTCATCCTAAATTACTGCAATTTTTTATAAAAGGGGAGAATTGAAAGAATATAATAGTACTAATAGGGATAGAGATTTCATTTAAGTAAAAGCTGGTTAGTCTTATGAAACGATTATGGCCAAACACATGTTACAAAAAAAATCTTAATAAAGTATTCAAAAAGGGAAAACCACAAAATATCAAATAATTACTGTAGTTCTATGTTCAGAGATGGATATTATTGGATGAACACATAACACAGGGATAAAACAGTGAGTCCATTTTTGCTGTGTCTTAGATGAAAAGACACAACACTGAAAGTCCTGAGCCAGTGCTGATTTTAGGGGCTGAACCCTAATAAATAAGGGGCTGTTAAGGGAGGTAACTAATAGATTTAAATTAGTGTGTAAAACAATAATTGTATTATGAAAAAAGATAATTTGAACTATCATGTGGTTTTTAATGTTCATATATGCAATGGATGTAGAAAAAAGTTTTAAGCTTGCATATTTGGCTGTGGAGGTGCATTTAACACCTGGGGGTTAAGAGGTTAATGAAGTTTAAACAAAGCAAATAATAATAGAATTTCGTCTAAATTTCTGAAATGAGGAATTATCATTATTATACACTGATGTAGTTAGACTAGTGTCCTCATTTTATCCCTCATAGACACTCGATGACGATGACTCAGTGAATGAATAAAAGTGTTGATTAAAATGCATCTAGATGCTTGGCAGCTTTCAATTGAATTCTTGAAGAGTAAAAAACATTAAATACAATAATATTAAAAACAAATAAATTACATAACATAAGAAGACAAGATATCCTCTGAACATGGAGAGCTGAATGAAAATATGAGACATCTGCAAGGATGAATTAATTTGGAAGAATTAACTGATATGAGATATCATCTAAGAATGGACAACAATCTAGCTCTGTAGATGAATTAAAAGATTTGGTTCAAAATTCCCAAAAAGGTACCATGACAGACACGTAAAGAAATTTGGAATATACAGCAGCCAAAATAGTGTGATTTTAATAACCAAGATGCAGACACAATCCAAGTATAAATAAACAAAAATTTAATACATATAAATTTATCTTTCAAGATAAAATTTATAAATATGCAATCCTCTAGATGTGGATGGAATTTTATCAATTCTCTTAAGTAAGAAAGTAAAATTATCTGTTCCAAATTTTTTTTTGTTTCAAGTGAACTTTAGAAGCAGACAAAATATTTGGGCACACTTTATAGGGAAATTCAAACATTTTTAAGTTTTTATCTTTTAGCTTATAAAAATAATTTAAACTGCAGAACATTATTTGGCAAATTAAGGATTGTTATCAATTCAAAAGATTGGTTTGATGTTTCTAAGCAAAATTTTCTATGTTAGGATGGACATAAAACAAACTCATTTTATTTTTAATTATGTCCATCATTCTTAGTACTCTATATCAATTAAAATAAGGAAGTGAATCCAACAGTATATCAGAGTAAGAAATTTGAAAAACACTTAGATGTTAATAAGTAATGTTGTTTTATAAGCTTATATTGCAATATTTCAATCTGTTTTGGGTCATCAGAGCATGTCATTTATAAAAAGAAGAAAACAGTTTATTGAAAAATATGACCAGTTTACCTTTCTTTTTTTTTTTTTACATTTAATGTCAGTAAGAATAAAAAAAAATATTCATATAAATATGAAGAGGAAATGTATGAAAACAATTCCAGATTTTTTAAACAACTGAACGAGAATCTCTTCTATAATAAACATCCAAAATGTATTGGATCAATAAGTAAGTAAAAGTAAGTAAAGTCGTCTGGGTGGCCTAAAGTCAGTATCAACCAATCAGTGAAGGAGTCTATTCCATTTTCACTAGCACTAGACCAAAGAGATTGTTTTCATGTGATGTGGAGTGCCACACCTACCATTAGCTCCTTACTTTACCACACAGATCCCTGTGCTACTTATACGCTGAGTTGGTGAGGGCTGGTATCAAACTAAGAACCTGGTGATTTCGAGCTGAATGCTCTACCGACTGCACTAACCCGGCCTTTTCTATAATAAACATCCAAAATGTATCAATAAAAAAACTCTGTTTATGTTTGATGAATAATCACTGACTATAAAAGCTAATTATTGTCATCATTCAAAAAATTTCAAATGAAAGTATTTTCAACGCAATCATAATATTCTGTGTTTAATGATCAAAAGTAAAAGTTTAATTTCTGTTCAAAATTTGTCAAATTCTCTACTAGATCAACGTTGATAAGCTACACAATAGGTATCATTTCTTTTATGCAATGCATATATCTACACATCTCCCAGTGCAGCAGTATGTTGCAATTTGGGAACAACTGCATTGGAACAAAGCGATTTTAGGTCATTATTTTCCCTCAGTATTTCTTATCAAAAGCTAATTTACCTGTGCCATAAAAATGACAGCAATAATTAAATAATTTTGCAATACTTATAAAATATTAAAAACAAAGATTGTTGCTCTGCATTTTCTTAGTTATGTTCAATTTTTCATAAATATTAAAGATAAAATTAATTTTAAGAATGAAACTAATTTTTAATCCATACTTATATTTAAACATATCTTACTTTAAAAGTTTATTTAAAGTCAATCACAATTTATGAGTTTCTTTAACATAATATTGTTAAAATGTTAAAAGAAGGAAAATTCAGCATATATAAATTTTTCTTTCAAGAATATGCAATGTTCTATATGTGGATTGAACCTTGTCACTTCCCTTAAATAAGAAAGTAAAATATAATTTATTTGAACTGTTTGGCTAAAGAGATTCAGTGCTCCTATTTCAAACAACAAAAATAGTCATCTCATATCTTATTATAATGGAGATTGTGTTTTTCTGTCTGTAACCAAAACTATATTCCTACTCAAGTCACAATTCTCTTAGTTATTTACATCACATTTTCCATGATTTTATTTTTATTTAAACCTCAATGAATAATAAAATTGTTTTACATTATTAAGACTGTTGACCATATCTATATACTAATAATACGCAATTGTATTTATATATACAACAAAATAGCGGTTTACAGTGTGAATGGGAATGCTAATTTGCATATTGATCTTAAAAAATATATGCTAAGTATTATTGATTTCTAATTGTTTGGTTTTATCTTATTGAATATGAGCAAAAATCTCTGTGATAAATCTTAAAAGAAATTCATTAAGAAGAAGAAATAACTGTAATATTATCCTTTACTTCCTATTTTAAGTAAAGAGTTAAATTAGGAAAATTTACCAATGAAAGACGGGAGTAATGGAAAATGATGGAAGAGTTAGTTTCAACGCTGTTCTATTTTTCGATAATACCCCCTCTGTTCCAAATCTTTTTATCTGCATTCTTATTTAGTTTTATTAGCCTTTCTAATTTAACATGATATTTTATTATATTAAAACTTAAAAACTTGCACCCGGAGGGTGCATAAATTTGCTAGTTGTAGTAATAAAATATCATGACATTCAGTATTTTCAATGAAATTTTTTTTAAATATTCATAAATAAATATTTATCATGAGCAATGACACAGGAAAAATCAGTAAGACGAATAATAAAAAAACTCACAATGGCATTGGAATGAAAAATGAAATAAAGGAGATGAAAAATTTTAAAAAATTAAACAGGTTATTATAAAGGAATAGATTGCATTTGTTCTTATCCCTTCCCAGACTTTTCTGTCAAACATTGTTTGACTCAGTATGATTAAGATGATTGGTAATCATTACTGTACTAAACTTTAGTTTTCTCTCATACCCCCCAAAAAATCTAAAAGATAAAAATACAAAAGTAATTGTTTTGGAAGAAAACAATATTATTACAAATATTTTGTTGAAAAAGAAATCAAATATTAATCTAAAAATCTCCTTTAAAATAATCTAAGACTGACCAGCCAATTGCAATCTGACCAGAGCATCATTAATCTGCCCACCAGAATTGTTCAGTTCTGGGAATAACAATAATGCTGAAATTATTGCATACAGTGCTGAAGTGCATCACAACTCATCAAATAAATATATCCACAAATATTTCAGCTTGGACTGTATTTGATAAAATTAACTTTGCAATATTTAACAATCCCAGCGAAAGTGAGCTGAATAAAGAAGATTTAATTTACACGTTGTATCTGGTAAACATTGTGTCGAAGAATAAATACAGTGCTTATCGAACAACAATATCTCGGCTCAAAGTTGAGGATTTATGGTCAGACGCGTCTATAGTCAGAGATAAGGGATTTGATCATCATTATTGTGGTATTTCCATTAACGCAATACTCCAATTGAGGGACACATAATGTGTATCTGCGACTATAGAGTGTCTGTTTCTGATCAAGATTGTATTTCTCTATGATGGATGAGGGATTTACTGTTCAATAAATAAAACGTCTATAAGCGCCAAAAGCCATAAAAATACATTAAATGTTGCCCCTTCCCAATATTTACATTATCTATTGATTTTGAATGACATACGATAAAGTCATGCTGAAAACAACAACTCATTATCAGTGTATGAGTCATTATGTGCATGTGTGTATGGAGGGGGGAATATCTGGCATATTGTTGTTGAATTACAGGAAGCATGGAGGTTTTAAAGGATGCAGTATCACAGCAGCTGATACAGGTAGTGTGTGCCATACTTCAGTAACTCAGAGCACAAAAAAATGTTTCCGAAAGTCAGCTGTACTGTTTTCTGACTTTGTAAGTATGCGCACCTGTGTTAGACACATAGAAATCAAAAATGTGCTTAAGGTTTTTGTTGGCAATCTTGTGGGTGTTTACCAAGTCAGTTGCCAGATATTGGAGCTTCAATGTATCCATGCCCAGGACAACAAGATGTTCAGTGTATGGTAGATGCCAGATGGAGGGTATTTGCTTGGTTGCACATCTCTGAACAGTTTCCAGAAACACAAAAATATACACAAATAAATTCCAGAGTTTAACTGCAGAATTTTATTTGTAAATTATCTTTATTTCTTTTATTCACCAAAAGATAATAGATTTTTGTCTAAATTTCTGAAATGAAGAATTATCATTATTATTCACTAATGTATAATGTCCCCTTGATGACAATGATCCAGTGAATGAATAAAAAATGTTTAAAATACATCTAAAAGTTTAGCAACTTTCAGTTCAATCATTGAAGAGTAAACATCAAATACTTTGATTTAGTGAAAGAAACAAATAAATGACATCGCATAAAAGACAAGATATCCCCTGAACATGGAGAGCTGAATGAAAATATGAGACATCTGCAAGGATGAATTAATTTGGAAGAATTAACTGATATGAGATATCATCTAAGAATGGACAAATTTCTGAAATGAGGAATTATCATTATTATACACTGATGTAGTTAGACTAGTGTCCTCATTTTATCCCTCATAGACACTCGATGACGATGACTCAGTGAATGAATAAAAGTGTTGATTAAAATGCATCTAGATGCTTGGCAGCTTTCAATTGAATCAAGAAGAGTAAAAAACATTAAATACAATATTAAAAACAAATAAATGACATCGCATAAAAGACAAGATATCCTCTGAACATGGAGAGCTGAATGAAAATATGAAACATCTGCAAGGATGAATTAATTTGGAAGAATTAACCAATATGAGATATCATCTAAGAATGGACAACAATCTAGCTCTGTAGATGAAATAAAAGATTTGGTTCAAAATTCCCAAGAAGATACCATGACAGACACTAAAGAAATTTGAAAGGTACATCATCTACAAATGAATAGTAGAATGGACAACAATCCTGTCTTGTGGATGAAATAAAAGATCCCAGAATTTATGGTAAATACGTAGACAAGATAATGATAAAGGCAACAGGTAATGAAACACGACTCAAGGCTTTAGACAAACGGTGTATTCAACAACAAATATGAACATGCAATATACAATATGTAAATATACAAAATGTTTGAGTTTTACAAATGTGTTATAAATTGTACAATTGTAGAGTGTAGGTGGAGGTTTTCAAAATAATGCTCTTGTGAAAACTTATCTGTCTCTGGTATGTGAGTGTCTCTTGCTAGATTAAGTTAAGTTTGACTTTACGATGTCTGGGTAAGCTGGCTTCATTAAGCACGTCCTTTAATGACGGCTGATCGCAGTGAAAGGAGGTAGATTGATGGTATCAATCTTCGAAATTTGGCGGCTAAACTAAGCCTAGTAATATGTGTTTTGATTGGCTAAGGGCCATTGTCGGCGACCAATCACACAAGGTCTCTTATCAGGCGATGGTTAAGGGGCTATAACTGTGTAATGTCATTATTTCTTTTAGAATAAACCATAAAATTTATTGATAACATCTAACAATTCAATAACAGCTAAAATATCTACTGAATTTTGTCTCTAGTATACAACTACTCACTGATTATTGGTGTAAAAACAGAAACTTTCCTCGGAGATATTTACAACCTGAATACAAAGTAGGAAAACTATGGCACCATAACTTTTTAAACAGAAAAACAACAACAGGTGATGCAAGCAGCAACAATACCACTCCCCATTTATTTTGCATAATCGATGTTATTCCATTTGTAGGATATGATATAAGTAAGCTCTTCTTCACTGTAGCCATTTTAAAAACTTCTTCCCCAATTGACTGAAGAGTCATTCCTATTCCAGCCAGCAAAAATTGCCATCTCATATCTACAGCATCAACAGACTATGATTATCATACAAATTTGACAAATGTTTGGTTTTAATATTATATATATATATAATCATACATTGAGCACTTCTAGGGACTTGAAAGAATCCTTGTATAAATCTAAGATCCCAAATAGAATGTGTGTGTGTGTGTGTATATATATATATATATAAAAACATCATTTTAATTGATAATCATAATTTATTCATTTATAATCAGAAATATTTAGTTTAATTGTCATCAAAAGACTAGTGTACCAAATATTTAAAAAATGTTATCCTAGTATCTGAACCCAATGATTGGGGAGAGAGAGGATTCCCCTCCAAAAGAAAAATGGTTTTCTTATAGGACATGAAATGTTTAAACTTGTGCGTATATTTAATTAAAACTCAATGGAGTTATCATATTTCACCCCAACAAAAAATTAAAGTAAATATTAGAATGATAAAAAATGATTGATCATGGGATATTTTTAAAAATCTGGATCAAATTCAAAAAATCAGCAAGACAAAAAAAAATGCAAAGAAAAACTAAGATAAATGAGATGAAGAAATAAAAGTTTATATTTTATCATTTGTCGATGCTCCCAAAATTGAACTCCTCAAAAGATACTTTTTCTTTTATTGTTGTCGTTTACTAAGCTTGGCATAAGGCCAGAAGTACAGGGCACTCCATGAGAATAATTTTTCTGTTACTGTTGACATAAAGTGTCATTTTCCAAGGGCAGTTAATCACAGTGGGAAATAAAAGAAAAGAGAGAGTGGAAGAGAATGGATGATTTGACAAAGACAACATTTTACTGTTTTGCCAGTTGGTAAAGGTGATAGAAGAAATGGCAACAAACAAATAATATAAAGTCTATTTTATATGCAGGTTTTATATATAAGACATTTTTTGTTCACTTCAGCAAGACTCAAACTTTCTTACTCAGTTGAGTAACTGTTGTAGTCCATACATGAGATGTAGCTACATGGTCCAAAAAATATGTGGAGATACTGTTTTTTTTTTTTTGGGGGGGGGGGGGGGAAAGGTTTGGCATTGAAAGAATAAACTTACTTGGAGTAGAGTGTCTTTCTGTTGTGTGAGAGCCTCATGAAATTGTCTGATCCTGAAAAAAAAAAAAAAAAAAAAACTGTTTATGGCTGTCTGGTGAGTTTTTCATAAGGTTATTATAGATGCCCGACCCTCAGTCGGTAGAGCGTTAGCTAGAAACCACAAGGTTCCTAGTTTGATACCAGCCCTTGCCAACTCAGCGTATGAGTAGCACAGGGATCTGTCCGGTAAAGTAAGGAGCTGATGGTAGGTGTGGCGCTCTACCTCAGATGCAAAAACAATCTCCTTGGTCTAGCACTAGTGAAAAGGGGATAGACTCCCTCACTGATTGCCTGATACCAACTTTAGGCCACCCGTTAACAACCTAATTATAGATGCAAGCAGAGCAGTTAGTTGAGCCAAATATGAAGTTCTATGTGGCACAAATATGTTGAGTTATAATTTTGGTTTGTGAATAGAGCTTTTGTATTAAGAAGATTGGCTATGAAAGAGACATTATGTAAGGGAAGGCCAAGGGACTACTATGTGTTTTGGGCTTGTAAGGCCAAGGGACTACTATGTGTTTTGGGCTTGTAAAGCCACACAAAAGAGAAGGAAACTGAAAATTTTGGAGTACTTACATTTTAAGAAGCATTGGTTGTGTCGGTCTGAGGTGCCTTCCAATTGGCCAAAAAGGTCACATGACTTGCTCATCATCATGTTTATGCAGAAGGCAATCAGTGGCTCCATGGAGCCCAATGTCATTTTTAGCTGCTGAAAAGAGTCATGAATCACAATGTGGTTAGCAGATGGTTATAATGACAGTAATAGTTAAACTTTTTTGATCAAATATTAAACCTTAAATAAACAATAAAGTCATCAAAAACTGTATGGAAGAAGGTTTTTGAACTTCCTATATTATTGTAGGTCTTATAAGTATAAAGAAATAGTCTTAATAGGAAAACAGAGTAGATAATCTTGAGGCTACAGGTAAAAGAGGGAAGTATAAACACTTTCATGTTGAGCATATTCTCATGTAACACAAAATGCTGGGGGTACAGAGCCTACTTGTCCTATAGACAAGAGATGCAACCGGTGTTACCTCTGTGAAGGCTGAAAAAATGATTATACATTTATATTGCTTCTTGCTATACCACCTACTGATAGACACAGAATGTAATTACCTTCACATCCCCTATGAGTTGAGAGTTGTAATCCCTAACACTATATACCTATTATATTAAAAGTATTTGTAATAAATGATATTTGCTAAAAGGTTTAATTTACTGATTATACCATAAACTTTGCCAAAAACATCCAACAGTTCAATAACAGAAGTAAAATTCACTGTATGTTCTGCCTGTAATTTACCATTATTAACTTATTATTACAGTAAATACAATAAGTTACCACCCTGTTGGCTGGGGCGGTAGAATATAACGACTGCACCTCTGCAAAGAAGTATGAAAAATCTAACATAACACCCAGTTTATTAATATCCATGAAGTTAATAAAAATTATTTCTACCAATTTGTTTATAAAACGTCTTTAGCATAAAATAACCCGACAAAGGTTTATATGCCATATAAACCAACCAACCAGTTGGATGTTTATAAGCATAAACAATATATAGCTTCTGAAGTCTTACTAAAACCGGTAATTGTCAATAAAGAAAATACTACCTCTTGTAGGAATAGCTGTATTCAGACTATGAGGAATAATATACAGATACACAAATCAAAGTAATAAGGGAAAAGCACACACCTTTAACCAAATTTATTAACATATAAAACACAACTAGACACAACAATATAATGCAGTACTTGAAGGCAGTACTTACAGTATTTATTTCCCTCACCGAGGGCATGCTCAGGTGGTGTAGTTGGCTATGCTCCCTCACTGAGGGGTTTTCTTCAGTCACAGTTGACTGAGTGGCGAGAGGTTGATTTTACAAGGCTTACTCCTCAGAGCCGAAACCAGTTAAGAGAAAGTTCTTACCACCTGACAAGGGATGTTAATCTCCCTACTTCTTGTCCCCTGGGCACAGGAGAGTTCTAGCCCCTACACTCTCCTTATTTTTATTTTACTTAATTGACTAAAATTCAGTTTGTAGAATGTAAAAAAAAAACATTTCTTTATTTTTTGCATATTATTGTTATATATATATATATATATATATATATATATATATATATATATATTTACCAACCCCTCCACAAATATAGAACATCAAATGAGGATTGAACTTGCTGTTCAGTAGTAATGGATTTGTGAGGCTAGCTTGTTAACCATTACACCACAATGGGATGTCCTCATCAGGAGACAAGATTGTTGAGATATTAGTCAAGTACTGGGTAATATCTACTCCAAGGCCTTACTCAAATTTAATCAAGGAAGAAAATGCACATGAATTTTGAAGGTGAACTTTTTATTGGTCTTTTGTTTTAATATTCAACATTATCGATGATCAAATTATGCTTATAAATAAAACAATTACAAATATTTTTAAAAAAATCATATAAGTATTAACTTATCTTTTAAAAATATTTATAATTATTCTTATATGTAAACATAATTTAATTATCGATAATTCATTTGGGGTCATTAGTGACATGTAGGTTGCAAGTTTGGGGCATCCAGAGAGGATCAAATTCAATAGTAATGGATCTGCGAGACTAGCTTGCTAACCTTTATACCATGATGGGATGCCCAAGTATTTACCCAACCCATCCACCATGGGTAGGATGTGACACAAGGTCAGAAGCATAAGGCATCCAGTGAGGATCAAACTTTTTATTTAGTAGTAATGGATCTGTAAGACTATCTTGCTATCACACCATAATGGGACACTCAGTTATTTACTAAGCTTAGCTTAATTGTGGCACAAGGCTGTAAGTACGGAGCACCCAATGAGAATCAAACTCACTACCAGTGGTTTAACTAATCTATCTTGCTAACCATAACATGAAGTGAGATGCCCTCATTTGGTGCCATGTAAATCTGTCAAATGGAAATATTTAGTAATCAAATTTAATCATCAGGGAGAATGGAATGTTTGGTTTTGGATAATAATTTTTACAACAATGGCCATTTCATATCTACAACATCCAAAATACTAGAATAATCTTATCAAAGATAAATTTGCAGATTATTTGGATTATTCGGACTATTGTCCTTATCTTTATTGTTATCTGCGCAACTTGTTAAACTCGGGAACCTTCATGACAATCAGGAGCCTTCACAAAACTTTACACCTAACCCTTTTTGGGGTAGACTGTTCTCATTCATTATCCATGTCTTATAACAAGTGTTAGCTGTGTTGATTATTATTAAACATTGTGCAGATAACAATAAAGACGAGGACAATAGTCCAAACACAAATTATCAAACCTCATCTTAAAAAATTCAGAGAAATTGTAAATTTGCAGACTTATTTGAAGAGTAAGGTTTGTGGTCAGCCATGGATAGTTTGGATTAAAAGCAGAGATGGAGAGTAGATGAATACATTTTTTATTTACATAGGGGAGGGGGGATGCCATTACAAACTGGGGACCGGAAGTGGGTAAAAATAAAGGGGGTGATAACTACCGGAAGTATTGAAAAGTAAACAAATATTATGATTGCATGCGGTCACATGCTAATACAACATTTTTGTATTATTCAAATTTATAGATTACTTTGCATATAATCTGTTAATTGCAAAAATACATTATAGATCTTTCTTTGTATCATCTCTATTATCATCATTACATTATAAGAGATTCACAGAATATGAACTCTGGTTCTTATAAAGCATTAGGTTACTTAAAGGAAAAGTACCCCAACAGAATACTTCAGTAGGACAACAACAAATGCGTTAGTTACATTTATACAACAT
Source organism: Doryteuthis pealeii (assembly GCA_023376005.1). NCBI lineage: Eukaryota > Metazoa > Mollusca > Cephalopoda > Myopsida > Loliginidae > Doryteuthis > Doryteuthis pealeii. The sequence continues at coordinate 60,152,670 of CM042166.1, forward strand.
TTATTTTAACATATATATGGGAAAAGTTCCCCAGGCTATACAATGTCACAAGTGTCCAAACATACATAGTAGTGTAAGAGAGGCAAAATAGGTGGAAACCACTTACTGTAATGTGGGTCTGTACTGTCTGGTATGCACCATATGTGTGCTGGAGAGAGGTGACCAGCATGTCTGTACTTGTCCAGTAGCTTCGGCAAAAGAGGGTGATCTTCTTGGGTCCCTGCGTCACATGATCAAAAATGGGCTCCTGATGCAGGAGATTACCCAAACCCTGAGACAAGGGAGACTACTCCATTTAGTCCCTTACAACATATGTAGCTTTTTATTTAACTAGGTTTTAATTTTAAATGAGAATAGGAATGAAAACATGACCCTAGTAAAGGAAAATCTCTTTTTATTACAAACTCAGCAGAACTAAGAGATAGAAATAAAGGTTTTTCTCAATTCTGCAGTTATCTTAAACAATCCTTTGGGGAGAAAGAGAGAGAGCATGGGGTTGCAAGAGGTTTTATGTTTTAAAGTTTAAAGGTAGCTGGTTATTCTTGGTGTGTGTCTTTAGAGTTTGCTTTTAACCCCATCTTATTTGGGGGTTGCACTGAAAAGGAATTCAAAGAAAGAAGAAAGTTTCGTAAAATAAGTGGTGGTTTTATGATTTAGGCTTTATTCATGAGTCATAGCCACCACATGGCAAGGAAATATCTCCCTGGCCAGTAGTAGTGTCTAGACGCATTTAAGGCCTAAGTCAGAATGGCCGAGAACATCTCCTGGGTGTCTGAAGTGGGTCCTTTTTCCCACACATGCTCAGAGGGTTATTCTGGTGTAAAGGCTCATGGGAGTTTGTTATTTCTTTATTTTTTTAATTTTAATTTTGTTTTAATCCCCACAAAAGAAAGAGAGAGGGGACGTTTTTTTTCAGGCAATTCTCTAGATGAAAGCAAATATTAATTGATACCCATAAGTACAGTTATATCATCAAATTATTATGGTATAAATCGTGTGTTTATATGTAAACATGTATTTTATGATATAAATAGAATCCATGTGTGTGTATATATTATATAGATTATGTATGTATATCTAAAATGCCACATTGATATTGTGGGATGAGAGCTACTGGCTCTTCTCTCTCGCATGCACACATAATTTCTTGTTATGAATAAATTCTCAAAATTTTCCCCAATTCCAGCATTTAAGACAATATCTAACAAATGTTTTCTCACATAACTGAAACCATCAAATCAAGTACACTTATAAAACTTGTGCCATTGTAAGAAAAAAATACTTACAAATATTTTTTAAAAATAAAAAAGATTTAATCTCAGTAAATATGGGTTAAAAAAATATCTTTTTTTATAAAGGAGAAACATTTCACGTTAGATATTTTCAAAACTTGATGTCTTTCAAGTAAGACATTAAAAAGCGTGGCTTACCTCTCTATTATATTGCTATAATAATAATAATAATAATAATATTTATTATTACTATTATATTTATTATATGTGTGATAAAAATCAACTCTCATTTCTTTAAAATATAAATTTAACAGAGTGAAAAATATCTTTTCAAATGCAAACAATTCTCATTTATTATCACTATTGATTTTTTGTTGTCATTTAAATCATCATGTGTCCGTTATAATTTGTGTGTGTTTTTTTAATCTTTTTCTGAATATGAATGCCACTTTTTTTTTGTTCATTTTTAAGAAGAAGAAAAAAGAAATCATATCAGTATTTTATATCATCAATGTTCTTCAATTTACAGACTGGTCCAAAATTCTTGTTATTCCCTACCAAAATATAAATCCTATTTAATTTATTTAGATTTTTCATTTTTATTGTTATATACATAATGTTTCAGTTAATGTGCCCTCCAGCCTTCTTCAGGTATTTCTTGTTGAGCTCAGAAACCTTATCTTCCAAATTGGGAGTCTTCAAACTGAATCTTATTTATTTATTTAATAAATTGGTGTAGATTCTTCTCATTCTATTAAATTTGACCAATAAATTAAATAATGGTTCGGTTTGAAATTCTATGAAGGCTCCAGAGTTTGACAAGAAACACCTGAAGAAGGCTGACATTGGTTGAAATGTTGTGTATATGACAATAAAGATGAGGACAACAGTCTGAAAAATCTAAATAATGCAAATTATCAAGGTTCATCTAAAAAATTCTGACAAATAATTCCTAATTAATCAATTATAATTACATGAAATAATCATGAATCTAGAATGAAATAGAAAATCATGTCATTATTATAAATTATATTATTAAAGGAAAAAAATATTGAAAGTTAAAAGAATATGAAGAAGTGACAAGACTTTTGGATCACCCTGTACTTCTCACAGGATTCTTTCCATTTCATAATGAGGTAAGATTTAAATGTAATGCACAAAATTCAGGATTCAGTTGACAGCTAAATAAAATAAATAACATTATGTATAGTTTTCATTTTTTTTTTTAAATATGTCACAGAATGTTACAGGAGGACCTCATTTAAGTTCCAATCTCCCACTCTAATGAATGCTGAAATCCATGGATTGAACCATATATACTAGATATGTCCAAATATTTTCACCAGGAAATCAACACCTTATTTTAAAAACATAAGTAAAATTCCGAAAAAAATCTTATTTTCTAGGAAAAATATCCCAAAATTTTTGTCTAAAAACAGAAAAGAAAATTAAACCAACACATAACTTACCAAAGCCATTTTGAACCTTCCATTAAGAAATAACTTGAAAACAGATGTAAAACTAAAATGAAATAAACAAAAATATTTCAGTCATCAATGAACAAAACTTTCTAAAAAAACAAAAAAAAAAAACACAATAATTTGAGTTTAGAAGGAAAATTTGATGGCTTTGAGAAGATTTTAATTGAGTATTTTTTAAAAGTATTTTAAAAATGTTTCTATTATTTACTCTTTTTAAGTTTTCATACCAGTACTAAGTGATGGTCCTCACTGAAGACCAAGTAACAGCAAGACTCTTCACATCTCCAAAACTCTTCTAAGTATCCTAGCCAATTTTAATAATGCAGTCGTTTTGGACGGTTTCAATTCTTCTAATCTTGTGTTTATTGAGTCTCTTTTAAAGATTTCCCCTTAGGGAAGACTCAGATTTTGAGGACATTAAAGATTTCCCCTTAGGAACTGAAGACTCAGACTTTGAGGACATTAAAATTGATTTTTATTTTCAAAATATCTTTATCATTATTATAGACTTATAAATTATTCCTTTAAAATGTATTTTGCAAAGAAGTTTTACTTTAATAAAAGTTTTGAACCTAAAATGAGAGAATGTGAAATTCTTTGAAGATAAGAACAATCATATTTTATTTGTTTTCTATGACAGATAACAATGGAATTTCTCATTTCTGTTGTGAGACCAGGCTGAGATATATATATATATATATATATATATATGCTGTAGATAGAAGGAAAGTGGTCAAGAAATGAATAACTCAAAACAAGTCACAGGGTGATACGTTTCGTCTGTATTCACAGACGTCCTCAGTCATTTGTGACTTTATTAAAGCAAAGCATACGTTTAAATACACGTGGCGGCGGTGGTGCCGGGGAAGTCAAGGGGGTGAGTGTGTAGTGATGTGAGATAAGGCGCCACCACCGCCACGTGTATTTAAACGTATGCTTTACTTTAATAAAGTCACAAATGACTGAGGACGTCTGTGAATACAGACGAAACGTATCACCCTGTGACTTGTTTTGAGTTATTCATTTCTTGACCACTTTCCTTCTATCTTTCCGAATGTTTCAACACTAATTACCTCCCACTAATTCCTTGCTTCTACTCATTCTCGTTAAAAACGAGACATGAAAACTATTCCATCGTTTCCCACCTGAGGATGGCAAAGTGTATTGCCGAAAGCGCTAGTGTTGAAACATTCGGTGGAGTGTTGAAACATTCGGTGGACTGTTATACCAGTTCCACCCGGATACCAGAAGGATGGCCCGAAGACTAGAAAGGATCAATGAAAGACTTGTCAGACAGGAATTGTCTGTTCAATTCAACGAAACCTATATATATATATATATATATATATATATATATATATATATATATATATATATATTCAAATATGGGTTCCATGTATGCTTCTTATATAAATTTGATGAAAATGTCATAGCCTATATATTTAATTAATGTTAATAACTAAAAGAAAATGCCTAAAAAAATATAATGTACTTACAATTAAAAACTGTTGGAAATAAAACATATTGATTATTATGCAAGTGAAATTTTTTTTAAAATTAAGCAGATAATTTATTTAGAAAAAAAGATTTTCATGCAACCACAAAATAAAACAAATATAAATTTATTATTTGATAATCATAAAAATCAGACGTATCTTAACGTGGTATTCTATGACCAACAGATGCGTTTAATAGTTGTGTAATGTTTAGCAAGCTAGTCTTACAGATCCATTACTATTGAAAAGTGAGTTCTATCTTTGCTGTATGTCTTATACTTGCAACCTTATATCACACCTGTGGCAAAGGGTTGGGTAAATACCTTCAACAGAAACTTTAAATTAACTTGAGTAACAATTTGTTACACATCATGTTTAACACAATAGTAATCCAGAAAGTCATGAGAAAACTTATTTCAAGAACATTGCTTTAAAATTCACCGATATTTTAACTGGATGTATCCTCTTTCTCAAATCAACCACAAAAAAACAAAAACAAACATTAATTACTTCATCATGTATTAATTTTTTTTAGCAAACCCTGGAAAACAAGAGTTTTACATAGAGAAACTAGACTGTTGTGATCTCATAAATAAAGCTGAGTCATTTCTGGTCATCAGCACACACAAATACTTGACATGCGCACACACATACATATACCAACAGGCGTCAAATTTCAGAAATAAAATTCAGTTCTTATCCTGTTATCAAAGAGTGTTGGCTTGTTTTATTCTGGCTTAAAGAACTCACCGTTACCATTTTTATAAGCTGGGTTATAAAAAAGCTTAACCATAAAATAGACATAGAAAAACCGTTTTAAAATTATGCAATGTAAGATATTTCAATGGCAGATTCTGCCCCAACTCCCATTGTTTCTACTGTGTTTTGTGTTTAAACAGAAAATATTGACAAGATGTAATTTTAAAATGAAATTTGTACACAAATCTATAATTCAGGTTTGTTGTTTTATGTTTATGAATATTTGAACTTTTAAAAACTTTCTTTTGTTTATTTTAATTTTGATAAATGACAAATTAAATTTTGTATTATTTACATTTTTCAGACTGTAATCCTAATCTTTGTTATATACACAATGTTTCGGCCAATGTGCCCTCCGTCCTTCTTCAGGTGTTTCTTGTCAAACTTTAGAACTATGGTGAAAGAGTTGATGGAATATATATATTTGGATAATGTTCAAAATTCAAATCAGCAGTCAAGTTACTTAGAGAGAAAGATATAGCTTATAATGCCTTCAGCAGTAGGGAAATATTTCTTAAAACAAGAAGTGTGGACTATTCAGGCATGTTGGTTCTTTCTCTGCTGTTCTTCGAAAAACCTTCGTTTATATAGGATTTAGGTAGGCTCCAAATAGGTCTTTTTGAAAAACTTCTTTTTAGGCGTGAACGCCTCTTGATTGGTTGAAAATTATCATTTTTAATATTTTTATTTTTCTCTCTATGTGCAAAGTGTTTATTTTTGTCATTCCATTTCAAAGCGTTAACTTCTGGCTCACCACAGAACCTTCATGTTGTAATCAGTAGTCTTTATGGAATTTTGAACTGAATCCATTATTTAATCCAGTTTGACACATAGGGCAATGGATATAAGGGTTGAGTTAATACAGTTCTAAGTGACAATCATCTGGTGGTTGCAGGTTCAATCCTGACTACAGGCGAAAATAACAGAATATTTAATATAGCTAAACACTAGTATCCAGTCATGATTAATACAATGAGAACAAGTTACATTGGATTAAATAAAGGGTTCAGTTTGAAGTCCTAAGTTTGAAAAGAAACAACTGAAAAAAGGTGCATTGGTTGAAACATTGTAAATAACAATAAAGATGAGGACAACAGTATATAATAAAAAAAATTTAAATTAAAAAACCCAAAAAAAACAAAATAAAAAACAAATAATACAAATTATCAAGCCAGATTTAAAAAATTCAGACAAATGAAATTTTGTCAAAATGGTGAAAATCTAATTTAAAATTAATAAGAATCATAATATAAGTTCACTGTACAATGATAAATATATAATGTATATGTGACATAATTCATTTTTATTGTTCACTGTTTTCTTACTTTTAAAGAACTTTTTATAAAAGGGTTATTAATTTCTTTAATCTACAGGGGGATCCACAAGTCTTGTCACTCCTACATAGTTTTAGTTTCATTTTTTGTCTTAATAATATAAGTAATGTTTTTACCTTAAAAATATATTTTCTAGAATTTTGAGTTGTATTATTTTATCTCTAAAAAACAATGTGTAGGAGTGACAAGATTTTTGGACCAACCTGTGAATTGCATTATATTTATATATCAAATTACATCTTGTGAATCATTTTCATCTTTAAAAATATCCAGGGTAGAAATATCTACAGTCAAAACATCCGTTTACTAAAATTAGGTTAACATTTGAAATACAAGACAATTTTTTTCATGCTAAAGATATTAAAAGAAACTTACTTTTAACAAAATGTCTTAAATTTTTCTGTGAAATAATCAATATTGATAAAAAAGCCACATGGAAATTGCGTTTTATTTTTGATAAAATATGGAACCACTGTTCACTTAGAAATAAGTAATTAACATTCAAATTCATATTAATTTGTTTTATTTTTAGCTTAGATGTTGGTGGGGGGATTTTCGTTTTGAATTGTTAAAATTATCTTTAAAGTTTTTGAGATACTGTAAAAGATTAAGTTAAATTTTTATGATTAAAATTTGTTTGTTGGGAAACTCATTCAGAATTGCATTCACTTTTTTCAGCTCCTCTCCCATCTTTTCTTTTTTTTTTATTGAAACCAAATGGAAAGAAATGACAATTATCAAACAACTTTTGGGTCAAAGTTTAAAATTATATTTAAAGTGATGAGAAATTCTTTGAAAGTAAAAAAAAAAAGGTTTTATTTGAATCATGTTTTCTATTACCAATAACAATGGAATTTCTCATCTTTGTTGTGAGATTAATATCTATACATATATAAAGGGCAGTTGTGTGTATATGTATGTCTGGAGGAAACTTCAAAAATAAAACAATTAACGACAAAGTAAATATATATATATACATTAAATATCACCAGGGCTTAATTTGAGTAAAAATAATAGAGATTTGATTTATATTCATGAAAATAATTAAAAACTAAAATTTAAATGATAACAGCATAGATTTTTTTTTCATTTAATATTTTAGATAGTAGACATTAACATTTCTTTTCAGAGTAGCCTGGATCAATGCAAGGTCTATTTTTTTAAATAGGGCTTTAAATGGGACATCCCATGAGGATTCAGTAATAATGGATCTACGGGACTAACTTAAAAAAGTCCCCCTCTACCTTGCGATGCTGGGTAGCCGCTGCTAGTATATATATATATATATATATATATTAAAGTGTGGGATCCATGAATGCTTCTTATATAAATTTGCTGAAAAGGGAAATATAATAATAGTTAAAAGAAAGTGTTGAAAAAATATAACGTACTTACAATGAAAAGCTGTTGGAAATGAAACATATTGATGATATAATTTGCTATATTTATAAATAAAGAGTGCTCAATATCATAGACAGAGCATGTATATCTAAGTTAGGGTAGTGAAAACATAAAGCCAACAGTGCTTAGTAACAGTCAGTTTCTCACTTATGTGATTTTCAAACCAACAAAAATCACACAGGCAAGAAACTGAAAATTACCAAGCACCATTGACTTTATGTCTTCACAACCCTTAGATTTATATATATATATATATTATATATATATATATATATATAGTATGTGTGTGTGTGTATGTGTGTGTGTGTGTGTGTGAAGAGAAAGTGGAAGTGAATCCGACAGTGTGTAATATAGTGAAAAATTGAAAAAACACAAGTTCATAAAACAACTGGTATTTATTTCGCCAACACTGTAGTGTTTCGATCTGTTTCAATATATCTTCATCAAGGCTTTTGTTAATTTGAGGAAAAATAAATTTATCACAGAAGAAGACTGTGAGAGTCTTTTGCTTTTGCTTTGTTGGTCAATCTATCAAAAAAAAATTGTTGAATGAAAAACTAGCGTTCTTTGGATGTTTGAAAATATAATGAATGCTGAAACAACGGTTGTAAAGTGACATAGATGCTCCCTTACGTTGGGTGGGTGAAAATGTAAACAGACGATCGCTAAAATGTACTAAAACAAAATTTCAATATATATATATATATATATATATATATATATAATGTGTGAATGTTATTAGAAATGACAGACAAGAATTTAGTGTTTAGGTTTTTACTCAGTTTTTCTTTTTTTCAAGAAGATTTCACAATTGTGGTTGTAGGCAGTTTAAAAACTGTTCAAAGTTTCTGTTTGTGTATTCCAAGTACATGTACTTTCAACAGTCATTTTCTAATTTTTTAGTATTGTGGAGTGCTAGGTGAATTCTGTGTTCAAAGAAATTTTTAAGGTGGGCATGTATGAATACATAGGCCATTGGTTCTGGTTTGGAGTGTAGATATAACAGCTAAGGATGGAGATTGTCTCTATACCAAATGCATTTTAAGACTTGATGAACTTTTTTCTTTTTTTTCAATAATAGAATTTGAAAACTTTCATTGAAACATTTATTGAAAAATGTCCCAAATAATTTATTGTAAAAGAAAATTATTTAAGAATTCAGACAAAAAACGTTTATTTAAAAAAAAAAAAAAAAAAAAAAAGAAAAAGTAGATCAAAAGAGCTTACAAAGCTGATTCCTACTGCTAATTTAAGGAGAGCATTTAAGAAAAAAAAAATGCTAAAAATTTTTTTTTTTAAATCGGAAGTGCGTATCTTGAAGATAACCACAATATGTAATGATTTAAATAGAAGACACCAATCCTCAATGTTATTTTCTGTTTCCTTTAAAAAATTCCAATTTTTCATTTTATAAGATTAGTTTTGGATAAATAGATATTTCAATAATACAGAAAAGATTTTAACTTCTTATATATTTCTTTTATATTGCTTTTCTAGTTGGCATCTCATAAGATTAATGTGTTCTCTACTATAAAGTGATTGTTAGAAAAGCTAACCTCACAAATAAGTATTACTGTAGTAAGTGTAATCCTTACTGAATACTCTATTAAGTAAATATCTATAAGCATCTGTCTTCTAAGTTCTTCAATAACAAAACTACAAAGCTTAGAAACAACCTGATGTCTGTGTACAAAGATTAAGCAAAGTTTACTAAATAGAAATAACATTACAGAGACGCCAAGATTTGACAGATGTTTAAGCAGAGCTGTTGTTGATTCCACAAAAATATCTACCAAATCTGCTAGAATTCTGTCTCACCTAAGAAGATCTGACATTTAAAAAAATATTTTTTTTTATTATATATCAGCAGGATATTCCATTTTTGCTATTGAACTTGACATTACCTACGGCTTACCCCGGCCTGGGTGACTGCACCTTGGCTCCCTCCCCCACATTACCCCCTTGTGGCCTGGGTGACTGCACCTTGGCTCTCTCCCCCACATTACCCCTGCAGCCTGGGTGACTGCACCTTGGCTCCCTCCCCCACATTACCTGAACTTCTCAATCCAAGTAATCAGAAATAAAGTCAAACTTTTTTGGTGTAATTATAACAGTCAAACATCAAAAATAATCTGAACATCCAAATTTGAACCACAACTGCTTATCTGTTCCCTTGTTGTCTGTGTCACATGTTCAGCCCAACAGAAATTCTTATTACATTAATCTGTGATCTTTTCACTGCTCTATTTGTATACATACATAATCACACTTATTCAAAATCAAAAAGATTTTTTAAGAGAGAAACAATTTAGCAATATCAACATAGGAGTTACCAACCCACTTTGACATCAATGATACATGGGCAAAATTATCAAAATTGTACCAAAAGGGACTCCTAGTTTGGTCACATGTTAAATTATTGCAAATACTTTTAATGCCTTAAACAAAAGACACCAACTCTCAATTCTTAATATTTTTCTTATTATCCTAATATTTTTCTTTTCTTTTTTTCTAATAATTTTCTTTCTATATACATTAAAAAACAATATCCTTAAAAATTAAATATGGACTATCTTCAAGAATCTTATTTTTAGGTGAAATATAACCAACCATTAATTTCAACTTGAATTTTCTTTCATCTTAATATTTTTAGCTGCTTTTAACACAATTCCCTTGAATTATCAACAACAATGAGGAAGTAATAGAGTAAGATTTGAACAGACATTCCTACTGGTTTATAGCTCAGTTGATAAAGCAGTTGGTACATCAACCCCCCCCCCCCAAATGAGTTGGTTTGATTTCTTTATTTAATGGCATATCGGGGTAGGGGGTGGGGAGGAGTCCCTGTGGCTAATTGTGACATTGTAGTGAGTGAGTTCAAACTCCTGTGGGAATAGAATGGCTTTGGCATTAAATAACACATGAAGGTTGATATGCCATTAAACAAAGAAACCAGATTTAATGGCATATATCAACCTTCATGGGTTATTTGATGCCAAAGTCATCCTTGTAGAAGAACAGTAATAATACTATTTAACCTACAGCTGGGGGGATGAGAAGTTTCATATCTTTTCTGAGGGTAATACTTTGAAAGTGAACAGAATGACTGGATTTTGAATTGCTTACTACAAATGTCACAGTCCAGAATATATTTGCCACTATACCATGAAGACTTCCTTCAGCTGGTACATTTAATGAGACAAAGAGAGATGGGAGTTCAAATCAAGAGTTTATCCTTTATTATTTCTGATCCATTTCGTTTTCTTATCATCATAGATTGACAGTCCATCATATTTGTATAGAATGCCATACAGTCCACCTGAAGGGAGTTATAATAAAAAAAAACAACTAAAAAGAAAGAATTTCTAAAGTTAATGGGCTAAAATTGCAAATCAGTCGGAAAATTAGGGTGACCCAGAAAAAACAGAACCCACAAATTTTGTAATAAAACTTAATTTTAACTAGGGGGATTTAGGGTTAGGGTCTAGGGTTAGTTTAATGGGAAAATAAATAAATAATTTGGGTTCTCTTTTTTCTGAGTCATCCTGTATACAGGATGTGTTAGTTTAATGGGAAAATAAATACATAATTTGGGTTCTGTTTTTCCTGGGTCACCCTGTAATATGTTTTAATTTTCCAACCAATTTTAAAGTTTAGCCAGTTAATGATAATAATATGGAAGAATATTCTTTACAGTTATATCCTCAACTGTTCAATTTTTCCAAATAAGAAAACTGTGGATATAATTTCTATTTTCATTTTTATTAGATGTGTTCTTTTAACTAATTTAAGTATTTGCATCTATGTATGGAATCTTTTCATAATTTAAAGATAAATTTAAAAAAATGAAAACTTCAGTAAAATAAATTATAGTGATTCATATGAAGGTTAAAAAAAGCTGAGGAAAACTGATTACCAAAGATTTTTTATAAAAAAATATGCTACAATGTGAACATAATTTTAATGAAATCATCAGCAAAGTCAGAGGCTGCAGCAGACAAAAAAAAAACAACAAAACTTTGTGATACTAACAATTATTGGTTATTTCCTATAAACATACTTATTTATTGATTGATCTACTAAGAAAAAAGAAGACGGGGTTAGGGTTAGTTTAATGGGAAAATAAATAAACAATTTATCAGTCAAAAGTGGTTCCCCTTTGTTTATGTTGGAGTTATAGGAAATAACCCAATTATTGTTATATGTATATATATAACATTAAAGTACATGTAAGTAAGAGAGAATTTTATGTATACACATGTGTGAAGCAGCTACACACACACACACACACACACAGCTATTAATAAGTATAATATTTTGATTTATTTATCTTTTTAAACAAGAATGAAATATGCCATAACAAAAAATTCAATTTGTGTCATTTTTTACCAATTTTCCCAAATGGATTTCCATTTCCCAACTAGATGATGCAATTTGGTTATTTTAGTGAGTATAAAAATTTTGAGAAGAGGATATGGACATAAAAGGGCAAGAAAGAATTTTACTTATTAGGGTTTAGGAAAAGTAATTATTTAGAAAATAGTTATAAATCATTTTTAAATACACAAATAAAACAATGTGTCTTATAGTCTTAGTATGTTTATTAAAAAGCGGCTAATATTCAAATCCTGATAATAATAAATAGAATAAATCAGGTTTTGAATCTGATATGAAGCATATAAACATTGCTTCCACATTATCTGAAAAATGTAAAAGTTTCAAAACTATTTCAGCTAAATAAATTTATATGTATATATTCATTTATATTTTGCACACTTCTCTCCTGATGAGCCTATTTAGTTGTAAACATCTTTTGTTTTTTCATTATATCATATTCATACTGTCGGATTAATTTCCATTTTATTTTCACATTAATTTATATGTACATGTTTTAAAAAAAATAAACTAGTTGAGTTACATGTACCTCTTGAGACACAACCTGGAAATGGGAGAGTTCACATACACACATTATACCAAAATATATACATATATTCACATTCTTTTATCCCAGTAGTTTCCAAATGAACAAGTATTATAGTGTACTATATATATATATATATATATATATATATGCATATATATATGCATATATATAAAAGTGAACAAAAATAATGACTCAAACAAGTCCAAGTAGGAGAGAAATATTTCGTCCTTCTGACGCGAAGAACATCTGACTTTATTCAAGGCAAAATACTTACATTTGTGTTTATAGAAGAGAAAGTGAGTTAGTGGTGGAACTGAGGGGTTAGGGAGGATTTGATTGAAATGAGAATAACATCATATAAAGTGGAGGGGGTGTTCAGAGGATGGTGGTCAGCTGAGAAGAGGAGGTTGACACCCTACACCACTTTCCTCCATATCATCCTCATGCAATAAATCAAACTTTCCCCTAACCATGTATTTTACCCCCCCCTTTCCAACAAGCACCTAGCAACCTCTTCTCAGCTGACCACCATCCTCTGAACTCCCCCTCCACTTTATATGATGTTATTCTCATTTCAATCAAATCCTCCCTAACCCCTCAGTTCCACCACTAACTCACTTTCTCTTCTATAAACACAAATGTATGTATTTTGCCTTGAATAAAGTCAGACTGAGGATGTTCTTCGCGTCAGAAGGACGAAATATTTCTCTCCTACTTGGACTTGTTTGAGTCATTATTTTTGTTTACTTTTCCTTTTACCTCACCTCATACTGTCAGATTTTACTCCAACCCTCCTATCCTCATATATATATATATATATATATATATATAATAGTAATTGTGGGAAAGAGTTATGGGTCTACCACAAAACCATGGTAGACCCATAATTCTTTTCTCCTATTACTATAGCTGTATGTTTATCATATATTGAACACTCTTGGATAATTACTAATGCCACTGTAACAGAAAAGATAAAGTGGCAATTGGATATATATATCACAGTTACCATTAAATCCACCAAGCAAATAACTATAAAATCTTATTTACTTCTGGATTTTTTCTTAAAACCGATTAAAAAGCGTTCAATATAAAGAGAGCTAAATATACAATTAAAATCGAATGGTTTAAAAACTACCGACTTAAGTTTCTCGCAGTAGCAAGAATCTTCAGGGTATTTTCTTCCTTCATACTGTGCCTGCAAGAAAAATTAAAAATAGCAGAATTTAGTGACCCAGAGCAGATATTGAACTCATGAGCAGAATTAACAAACAGATGTAGGCATAGGCATAAATATAAACACAAGCTCTGCCTAATAAGTTCCAGTGTTACATAGGGGATGAAGACGGGTGTGTAGCACACATGCTGTATTGAAAATGGGCACTACCCAGCTATAAAAGACAATGATGGTAGGAAGAAAATACCCTGAAGATTCGCGCTACTGCGAGAAACTTAAGTCGGCAGTTTTTAAACCATTCGATTTTAATCTTATATATATATATATGGTTTGGTGATTGGCGTTGAAGGCTATCACAATGCAAGTTTAAAGAAAAATGAGGTAACTATGATGTTGTTCATTTACCTTTGATTATAAGAATAAATCAAAGGTAAATGAACAACACCATGGTTATTTCCTATAACACCAACCTAAAAAAAGGGGAACCACTCCGAATGAATTTTATAAATTTTTTATCTATTGATCTACTAGGAAAAAAGAAGTTAGGGTTAGAGTTAGTTTATTGGGAAAATAATGGGTAGATTAATTAACAGATAAAAAGTGGTTCCCTGTTTTTAGGTTGGAGTTATTAGAAATAACCAACATGTTTATATGAATATATGGATGAACTGTAAAAAGAAGAAAAAATCATACCTGTAGGTAATTAATATTTAATTAATAAGAATTAGAAGTGGTTATTTAAAAAAAAAATGTTTTGATGTATTCCTTATCATTCTAAATCAATATAACAAAATCAATCACATTTGTCTGTCAATTGATTACTACAATTATTTTTTTTTTCAATTACCTTCATTCTTTTTTTCATAACATAGAAGGAGAAAAACACATTATTACTATCTGCCCCATAATACTTGTTACATTTTATGTATGAAATTTATATACAAATATAACAATTATTATAGGACATGGTATTTCATTATTTTATTTATTCTATTTTTTTTACTACATCTGTCCCATTATAGTTGATACATTTAATATATGAAATTTATTTGCAAATGTAACAACTATTATGAGACAGGTAGTGTTATCATACAAATGTGTGCAAATACAAAACATTCATAATGAGCATATAATGCGTGTATATAATGCAGGAGAATATGCCGACTGTATATGTATACATATGTACATAAATAACATTTTAAAATTGATTTAAAAAAAAAAAAATGAATTGAAAAATTCCTTCTCTCAACTGTGATTAATAACTTGTCATTAATTCTAACATTTATTTATGTGGATATATTATTTTTTTTTCTTAGCAGAAGCTCCAAAAATTGTTATAAGGAAGAACGTTGGCTTATCTGAAGCTTCTGTTTTGTCTTCCTCCACAAAATGTAATTTTTTTCTTTACTTAATAAAGATCTCTTAACAAATAAATGCTTTAAAAAAATTGTTGTTTTGTTTACAGCTACTCACTGTTACAAGAAAAAAAAAGCTCTGTTATCTAAACTAGCAAATATATGCATCCTCTGGATGCAAGTATTTAAGTTTTAATATGATAAAATATAATATTAAATTAGAAAGACTAATGAAATTGAATAAGAATGCAGATAAAAAGATTTAGAACAGAGGGGGTATGATTGAAAAATAGAACAACTATGAAACTAACTCTTCCATCATTTTCCATTAATCCCGTCTTTCATTGGTAAATTTTCCTAATTTAACTATTTAGTTAAAATAGGAAGTAAAGAATAATATTACAGTTATTTCTTCTTGTTAATGGATTTCATTTAGGATTTATCCGTGAGATTTTTGCTCATATTCAATAAGATAAAACCAAACAATTAGAAATCAATAATACTAAGCATATATTTATTAAAATGAAATTTTTAAGATCAATATGCAAATTAGCCTTTCCATTCACACTGTAATCCGCTATTTTGTTGTATATATAAATACAACTGCATGTTTTTAGTATATAGATATGGTCAACAGTCTTAATGATGTAAAGCAATTTTATTAATAATTGAGGTTTAAATAAAAATAAAATCATGGAGAATGTGATGTAAATAACAAAGGGAATTGTGATTTGTATAGTAAAATAATTTCGGTTACAGACAGACAAACCCACAATCTCCATTATAATAAGAAGATTAGACTTCAAATAAACAAATTAATTCTGAAGTTCAAATTGCTCAGATGCAGCCCCCCATCCCCCCCAAAAATTTTAATGTACAATTTTTTTGTTATTTTTTACATTAACTGTTGATATTTTGATCTTTGACCACCTGACATAAAATTGGTAGCACTCATGTTGTGTTGTGTTGTGACGTGATATTGTAGGAAGTGGACTCATCTACCTGAGTTTTCATTTCTCATAGCACTAATAGTTTGAGGAAAAGTATGAATCCAACTATTCTCCCTCTAACTATAGGTAAATAGTAGGGCAGACTGGGCTCTTTAATCTTGGTAAGGCAACTGGTCTAGAAGAAAAACTCTGAATTCAACCAGTTGTAGACCTGGAGAGAAATGGATTTTACCACTAAGCTATTACTGTCCTAGATCACACTACAGGACTTGTTTTCAGTTGAGCTGAACATCATTTCAGAGAAAACTGAAATGCGAATTAGATTTCTTCCTAAATAGAAGCATCAATATCATCATGGACTGCCGTTACAATAGGAATCCAAAAGATTCCAAGTTTGTCTAGAAATGAGAAGAAAAAAAATCACCTTCATGGATTGCATAAAGGGATCAGGTTGGAGAGTACAACGGCTGAAACATAACTAAAAAAAAAATTAGGACTAGTCAGGGTACATTTGTGGGTTATTTCCTATAAGTCTAACATGATCAAACGGGAACCACTCTTGACTGATAAATTATTTATCTATTTTCCCATTAAACTAACCCTAAACCTGTCTTCTTTATTCCTAGTAGATCAATAAATAAATAAATAATTTATCAGTCAAGAGTGGTTCCCATTTGATCATGTTAACCTTATAGGAAATAACCCATTTGTGTTTAATAAGTTTTGAGAATCTAATTAAAATAGTCACAAACCAATCCTCACTGTAAAGATGCAAAATTCCTTTTTCTATTAATGGATAGAGTTATCTCCCTTTAATTCTCTACACACCAAAAACACAAATCATGTCAAAATCAGTTGAAGAGGGAAATTGCTTTTAAGTGTCAGTTACATTCAACAACTTTGTATTTTTGTTAATGTCTCTACCCATAAGAAAAAAAAAGGGTTCTCTTTTCTATTGAAAAAAGTCTCACTTACTCAACTAAAATAGTTTTTAGTTTTTTCTCTTATCATAATCGAGTCAAGACAAAAATAAACCACAATGCAGTTTATTCTTTATAAATTAGCAGTGAGACACTAAGGAAGGTTATTTCCTTATAACTCCAACATAAAAAGGGGAACCACTCTTGACTGATGAATCATTTAACTAAACACTAACCCTAAACCAATCTTCTTTTTTCCTAGTAGATCAATAAATAATTCATCAGTCAAGAGTGGTTCCCCTTTCTTTATGTTGGAGTTATAGGAAATAACCCTAGGGAAACAATCTATTAAAATCGCATAATAATCTTTATGGTATTCAGAATAGTAATTAATCTTGTAGTACATATACTGTAAGGTAATGTCTAAAAAACAAACACCTTTGATAATGAGAGAATGTGGGAGGGGGGGGAAGAGTTTTGAAGCAGTAGTTATCAATTTTGGTTCTTGTGATACAATGCTAGTTCCCCCCCCACACCTCGAGTTCTATTCTGGGTTGATTAACAATACCTTCTAGTGTAGCACAATATCTTCCAACACAGCAACATCTAACAATCTGAGATGATCTGGTCTGGTAACATTGTTGATCAGTACATACTGTGTTTGGGGCCGGGTTAGCTCAGTCGGTAGAGCATTCGGCTAGAAATCACAAGGTTCCTAGTTCGATACCGGTCCCCGCCAACTCAGCATATGAGTAGCACAGGGATCTGTGCGGTAAAGTAAGGAGCTGGTGGTAGGTGTGGTGCTCCACCTCAGATGCTAAAACAATCTCCTTGGTCTAGCGCTATTGAAAAGGGGATAGACTACCTTGCTGACTGGCTGATACCGACTTTAGGCCGCCCCGTCGACTTTACTTACTTTTTTACATGCTGTCAACTTGAAAGTCTTATATAACAAAAAGCAGATCTGCACATATCTCATACTAGTAAAAGAAATTATAAAAAATTCCAGTCAGGCACAGGTCTTGCTTCCGATGCTTTTCGGATTAAACCACTGCCATTCTGACCTCCTTCCAGCTGATGCCATCCACATGAACAGAGCCTGAACCCTCAAATATTTTTCTTCACACACTCAAGAGAAAAAATAAAGATAGAACCTCACAGGATATCAATTACAGTTGGTGATGGGTTTTGCAATTGATAGATTCTCCTTATCCTTGCAAATGAGACTGTTGGCACTGGAACAATGGATGTTCCTTAGTCATACACAGGACTTTTCCAGGAAGTATTCTAACCAGGAAACAGGCTGGACCTGCCTCACTGCCACTTTCAAGGGGCACACTGTTACAGTTTGGGCATGACCAAAGTGTGACCCCCTCTCCCAGAAGGTGGCCCGAAACATTGGAGGGAGCAATGGAGGTGAAAAGTGGTCCAGCAGCTTCTGTGACTTCTGGAGAGAAAGAAAGCTCCAATGGGTAAAGAGATTTTAGTGAATGTATTACCACTGCACCATCACTGTCAGATGAGCCAATCTGACAATGCCCTCATCTAATTAAAAAAGGTCCAGGATAGATCTCGACCCTGAATGGTCCAGCTTGAGGGTGCTCTAAATGAGGACTATGTTATTTACCTTCAAGAGTTTATTAAAGCATTCCTGCAATTGGCTCTGGGGACTTTCCCTAAAGCAGAGGAGATATTCCTTGTACCACAGTTGCAGAAAACCCTCCAACCATCTATTGTGCAGCTCCATGGATTCAATTATATTCCTCCACCCAGGAGAAGCAGATGTTGACAGGTCAATCAGTCTCAACATCAGTCCTGGACTCTTACCGGGTCTCGGGAACATTTTGGGAGTTATGGCCTCCAGTCCTCTATCCGTGAATTACCAGTAGGTCATAGGACGATTATTCACCACTCTGGATTTCTGAAATGATAATTATAAGAGAGAAGTAATTAATTCTCCCCCTGGTGATAGTCGTGTACGTGTATGTATATATATTTTCTCCCACACCCCTGTATCAGGAGGAAAAAAAGGTAGGGATGTGATAGTGTGCAGTTGGATGTTAGATGAATCTTTCCAGGAAAGAGCAAGCTGAGTGAACAGCTTTCCATTGCCCACAAAATTCCATTCTCTGAGTACAGCATTCAAGGGATACCATAAAAGGTTGGTTAACCTGACTAGGGCCTGCACAAAGGACAACATGCTCATATGAGGCACCACCTCCACGTGTATTGCTCTAATGGACATACAGGTCATGCAGGTATGTGTATTGCTCTAATGGACATACAGGTAATATGCAGAAGGAACACCTTCTCTTCCACTGATTTCATCAGATTCAAAAATGCTGTGTGAAATTCCCTCTGGTGTTCTTGAAAGGTTCTGTGAAGTTGACATGGAGAACAGGAAGATTGGCTGAGTTTAGGAGGAAGGACAACGTCTTGAATTGTACCTTTTACACAAGCGGCAAGAATCCAAGGTATTTGTAATTGCCCGTCTCCGCTGGGGAATCGAAAAAACACAATGCCTCAGTTACACTAGAATTGACTCCATTCCAAAATGGACACTCCTGGAATGACAATCCAGAATGGATCAGTCTGGTGATGAGATGCTCCTTGCCTAACAGGATGGTGTTCTTCCCCTTGAAACCAAGACAGGAAGATCTGTTCATTCTGCCATGAGAATGGATCAGGCAGTCCTAGTTAAGAGAATGGACTAGGAGGGGCATCAACTTCCTGGACGGATCCCATAGGATGTCCAAGTTCCGCTCCATAGGACTGTAACTGCATGTTCCTCATTACATATCATGGCGCTTCTTCATGGTGCCTTCTCAGCTTATTAATAAACAGGAACACCAGAGTCACCACCCTGACAATATGGGGAAAATACAGAAAAGCACCTAAAATCTGCTTTGAGGGCCATGGAAATGCTTATGGATGCAGATGCAAGTTTCTGGGAATGTTTACTGAGGCAGGGAAAATTCTGTATTGGCCATCTGGAACATCCTCCTCCTTCTTTCCAGGAGGAGCTGCAGTGCCAGAACCTGAAAACCGACTTAAATCTCTTCTCTGGTAATAAGGTTGGCTGGATTCTGAAGTGTATGGATATAACTGAAGGTCAGTCCATAGAGGGTGGCAAGTTGATTCATCATCTGAAGTATATCCTTTAGCAGTTTCCTGGTGAAGACGCTTTTACTTGTCATAGATTGTGAGAGAATCCATGACAAAATGACCTGCACATCAGTAGCCGCATAAAACTTGATGATCAAAGCCTTGCACCCCGCAAGAACCGTGGGCAAGAACTTTAAAGCCAGGAATATGGCTATTAGTTCTCATGTGGGGAACATCTTTGCCTTTGACAGGGCCATCTTAGCCTTGGCAAATACCAACCTAGGGTGTTGACGTTGCACAATGTACACTGCAAACCCATAAGCTTTGACAGAGGCATCGAAAAATACAAACAATTCTTCTTGATGACCTGAAAGTTGCATCTTGTCAAACATGAAATCACTCAGGCTGGAGAGGTCCCACACTAAAGTCTTCCATAAAGCTTGAAACTTGTCTGGGTTATGCTCATCCTATTTCAATCCTTTCTTCAGCTATTTCCTATAAGTCTAACATGATCAAAGGGGAACTCTTGACCGATAAATTATTTATTTATTTGCCCATTAAACTAAGCCTAAACCCTAACTTCTTTTTTCCTTGTAGATAAATAAATAAATAAATAAATTTATCAGTCAAGAGTGGTTTCCCTTTGTTTATGTTAGACTTATAGGAAATAACCCTAAAAAATGTAGGAAAATAAGATTCACTAATTTGACTATATTTTAATTTACAAATGTCACAAAGACAAAGTCACCAAAGTGCTGTTAAAATTTGATTTTTTATGATTTAGCTTTTGAAAATGTGGAAAACAAGTTTTCCTTCTCCTCAACTGGTTGTTATACATAGGCTAAAGAGCTCTGTCTGCCCTACTATTTACCCATAGCTGGAGTGAGAAGAGATGTATTTATGCCTTTTGGAAGAGATTAGTGAAAAGTGGAGCACAAATAGTTTTGTCCAGGATTTGAATTCAGGTTGCTGAGTTAATTTTCTATGATAACTGTTGCACCACACATGCCTCTTCCTAGTGAGAAAAATGTTGCTCATCCTATTTCAATCCTTTCTTCTATGGTTTAACCAACAGCAATTCAATTCTGTAGAGTCACTAGAAGGAATAGGGACAACGGATCAGATATTTTGTCTGCTAAAGCCAGTTGCTTGGTTGAGGCACATGGGTCACACTTCACTGGGGTGATACTCATCTCTTCAGTAAGGGGTGTATAGCAATAGCCCAACACCTTCTCACGCTTGCTCCCATACTGTTAAACAAAATTTGGGCCTTTAGGCGGGCACCAGCAGAGAGATCATTAGAAAAGTCACTGTCAAAGGAGTCTCCCAGTTCCCTGAGGAAGTCCGAGCCAGGAATTACCCCAGATCTGAAGGGGAACTATCACATCCAGTACAATAATCCAAGATGTCTTGGAAATCTTGTTGAATGATTTCCTCCTTGTCCAAATACTCCACCTTAAGGAGATCTAGCATGAGTTAATAGTTGTGTTTGGTTATGTTCAGGTGGTTGTTCAACAGAAAGGTGTTCCTTTTGCTTTTTACCTGTATGTCCATTAGAGCCATACACATGGAGGTGGTGCCTGAGCATGTTGTCCCTTGTGAAGGCCTCAAGGAACACTTGAGAAAATTCAATCTTTCAATGGTGTCAGCCATGTCAATAACACAGTTTTTAAATTGAGAGGAAATTATGAAAACCCATAAGGTCCTCGCCCATTTCCTTACCACTAAAAGTAGGTGCTGTTATTTGTACTTGAGGAGGCTTCACAACAAAGAAGGAGAAGGAGTGAACAAATGGGTACAGGCAGGCTGATGGAGACATTAGAGCGCAAGGATGATCTGAAATTCAGATAGAGATAGTTCAGAATACTTGCATACTCGAAATACCAACTCTCATTTCTTTGAGGAAAAGTTATTTTAGTTTAATCTTAATATGGCTGTCGATTTCCACAAGGTGAGTCATATCGCAGAACATAACCTCACTAATTTCATTTGAATCGGGTCTTTAATGACAAAAGTCTGATTGTGTATTGATTGATGATCTTGGGCCATCTTAGTTTCTTTAGCAGATTATGTGTGTCAAATAGACGAGATTTAGTTTTACGGCATATCAACCTCAGTGGGTCATTTAATGCCGACAATGTTTGGAAAAATTTATTCTTAATGGATACTCAGTTTTTTTACAAACAGATTTTACTATGTAACCCATAGATGGGACCCTAACAGGTACTACCACTCTGGGTCAGAGTGGACCTGGGAGCAATGGTGATGAAGGGGTGCTCCACATTCCCCAAACCTCCAGAACTGAAACCTCACCAAAATAGACGAGAAGTCAATGAATCTTGTCAGGTTTATAAACAAGATTGTAGAAAGGAACGTTTGGTGTTAAAAGTTTTCCTGGAAGGAATATCTCAAAGGGGAGTGAAAGTAGGTGCTCCAAAGAACCAAACAAATATGCACTATAATAA
Organism: Doryteuthis pealeii; assembly: GCA_023376005.1. Taxonomy (NCBI): domain Eukaryota; kingdom Metazoa; phylum Mollusca; class Cephalopoda; order Myopsida; family Loliginidae; genus Doryteuthis; species Doryteuthis pealeii. The sequence continues at coordinate 60,175,266 of CM042166.1, forward strand.
CTGTTTTACAATGTTAAAAAACCCTTCAACCATGAGCAAATGAAGACGCCCCCCGCCCCCCCAAAAAACAAGGGTTTAGAGGCAGTGGTTATCAAGCTTGGTTCTTGTGAAACAATGCCAATTTTCTTCTAACGATGCCTTCCAGTGTAGCAATATCTTCAACGATAGAAGGTCAGATTCTAGCTCAGGTAAATACCTTCAGGTACCTGGGCTCCACAGTTGCCATCAACAATAGACTCAATGAAGAGCTTATCTCCGAATTTCAAATGCTTCCAAAGCATTTGGTCGGCTGAAGAGGTGAGTCTGATTCAACAGAGACGTCTCCTTGAAAACTAAATGTGCAGTATGCCGTGCCATAGTTCTCACAACCCTCCTGTATGAAGCGGAAGCCTGGATGACATACGAAGAGGATGCCCATAGACTACATGTCTACTATGTGTGTCACTTGCGCAGTATATTAAATGTCAAGTGGTGGCAACATGTTTCAAACAGGACCATCCTGAAGAGAACTGGACTCCCTGGCATGCACGAAAAACTTGTCCAACGCAACCTGAGATGGGCTGGCCACTTAAACAGACTTGGGGATGATGGACTACCAAAGAAGATTCTGTACTCTCAACTGAGAGAGGGATAACGTGGAATCGGTAGACCAAAGCTCAGGTACAAAAACAACATCAAGAGAAACCTGAAGGACTTCAACATACCCATAGGCAGTTGGCAAGACGCAACCAGAGACCAAATAAATTGGAGGAAAATGATTCACGTGGTGTCATCATCAGATACGATGGATAGCAATTGATTGATTGAATATCTTCTAGTGTAGCAATCTTTCAGAATAGCAATATTTTCCAATACAACAATATCTAACAATCTGAGATAACTGGTCCAGTAAGAATGTTGATCACTATATACTGTTAGTTTAAAAGTCTTATATATAATGAAAGATGGACTTGTGCATATCTCCTTTTGGGTAAAAGAAATAATATAAATTCTGCTCAGGCTCAGGTGTTGCCTTCAATGTTTCAGATTAGACCACTGCCACTTTGACCTCCTTCCACCTGATACCATCCACATGAGTGGATGGTATCAAATATTTTTTTCACAGTAATTTTGTTTTTATTTTAAGGGTCGACTCTTTGTTACAATTAATAAAAAGATATTTTCTAAAACATTAGTATGTTTTACAATTTATATTTTTCAATAGAGAAGCAAGATTAAAAAAAAAAAAAAAAAATAAGTAGTATGTGTTTGATGTTTTTGTTGCTACATTCTCCAGCCTTCTTTAAACCTTAAAATTCCTTTGGTACATTTCAGTAATGATTAGGCCACATACAATAGGATCATTTAGTTTGATATTCAAAATGTGGGGCAGCAGAATTAGTTATTTGGAGTGAGTTCCAGCATTTCTAAATGAAAAAAAATTCATTTTACACTTTGTCTTCATCTTAGAAAATGGCAAACAGTATATAAACATAAAAATAGTATAAGAAAATGTAAGTAAAAATCGGAAAATTACTTTTGTTTTTTCATTATTTCAAAGTGTTGAAAAATCTCTTCAAATTAATTTTGTTTTGGCAAGTCCTAAAATGAAAATATATTGGCATTGGAGGTATTGTCTATGGAATATCCTGTTATATACCATCAATGGACCCGACAAAGAACACACACACATATAAAGTTATATTTTTGTTCTTTGATTGTGTGTAGACTGAGAGTCGTCGGTAGAGAATGCACGTACACAAGAGCCTTCAGGAGTTCTGACTGCAAGCGATCTCGATCTGCTCAAACCAAATCTCTAATTTTTGTTTTTATAACTTTTTAACTCAACAGGGCCATGCCTATTTGATCGTGATACCTACGCAGTTTTCCTGTAGGCACACCCCCTCGCCCATGCAGCTTGTTTTTATTGGTTATGATCTACACTTATGCATTTTCTGTGACATTATCACTTTACACCTGTCTTTCTGGGTGTCGAAGGTCAGTTCAATAAGTTCAAGGCAATATCCTGTTTTTTGTTTTCAGGCCAATTTTTGTGACCCACATATGGGTCATCTGCACCAACCCCCCCCTCCCCCGGCTACCAACTTGTCGACCATGCAATATATTACAATCCATTGCTGTTAAATAGTACAGTTGGTATCATCAAACACACCGTGTTTCAGTATAAAGAGGGGGGGGGGCGAGATTGTCAAAGCAAGGTGATATTGGTACTTTGCTCTCTCTCTCTCTCTTTATGCATCATGCTTGTCCTGCCATATTTAAACTTCCCTATCCACTCATACAGACTTCTACATGGTAGTGCACCCATATTATTTTCTAAGTCCAGAGCCACATTCCTATAAGGATTTATCAAAAGATGGCTAAAAATGTCCTTTTCATTTAAAGTTACCCATTATTTTCCTTAAATCAAATACTTCTAAATGTTTAATATTACATTTAAACAAAGGGCATCATTTGGGGTAGATTAGAAAAATGAATGTGACTTCTGGCCAGGTGGAATGAGGCAGTATAGGACATTAAGAGTTTAAAGCCTCCAATGAATTTCCCACCGGACACACCTTCTGACCAGAAAAATCAGGTCACTTTCTTGGTGCATACTGCTAATGGAGAGGCCATGTTTTCACCGTAAAGTGCGATCAGGATCAAAATTTGATCACATAAACATTGCCAACTCTATGCACAGAATGCAGTGTAACAATAAGAATATGTTAGGGTGAAAGTGAGGATCATTTTTGACTTTCCCTTGTATTTACCTAACCCATCTACATGAGCAGATGTGACTCAACGTCAGTTTTTTTTACATAGAGTCTGAAATCAGAGTTTTCCTTTTCCTAGATAGGTTGCCATACCAAGATTAAAAAGCCCAGTTTTCCCTACTATTTACCCATAGCTGGAAGGAGAATAGTTGGATGCATACCTTTACTATTAGCATCACATGAAATGCACATATCTTTGTCCAGGATTTGAACTCAGGTTGCTGTGTCCATTTCTTATGATGATAACCATTACATCATGAACTCCTCTTCTTGGTACTTGGTGTTGGATATGAAATTCCAGAGAAATTAACCTCTCTCTCACTTAACCTCAAATGTCGCTCCTATTTGCTGAAATAAACAGATTTTGGTTATTTCCTATAAGTCTAACAAACCAAGGGGAACTACTCTTGACTGATAAATTATTTATTTATTTATTTATTGATCTACTAGGGAAAAAAAAGACAGGGTTAGTGTTAGGGTTAGTTTAATGGGAAAATAAATAATTTATCAGTCAAGAGTGGTTCCCTTTTGTTTATGTTGGAGTAATAGGAAATAACCACAAATGAAATAAAACAATTGCATCTATTCTTTTATTTTTACATACAGAAGACCTCTTTCAAATTAACACTAACTGATATATAAAACAATATGGTTATCTTAGCATTTACATGCCTAGATTAGTTAAATCTGGAACCCTATAAGACTTCATTTGACTTTGTTATGGTTCTTAACTCTTAACATCCCATTAAGAAAAAATAGAGTTCTTATGTTTTAAACAAGATGGAGATATCTCCACACTAGATAGTAAGCACTTGAAATTAGTAAACCAGTTCACATACCTAGGTAGCAATATCTCATCTACAGAAACCAATGTCAATGTACACATAGAAAAGGCATGGTCTGCTATAGACAGATTATCAGTAATTTACTTTAAAAACAATTTAATGTAGCCTTTTCAATTATTAGTTCCCATATAGTATTCATCTCTTTACTTGGTTTGGTTTGGTTTACGGCATATCAACCTCAGTGGGTCATCTAATGCTGACAAAGTTTTGAAATAAATTCATTCTTAATTGATATTCAGTTTTTTTATAAACACATTTTTCTATTTAACTCTTAACATCCTGTTGAGAATTTTCTAAGTCCAGAGCCCCATTCCTATAAGGATTTATTAAAAAAAATGGCTAAAAATTGCCTTTTCATTTCAAGTTACCTGTTATTTCCCTTTAATCTAAGACTTCTAAATATATTTAATATTACATTTAAACAGGCTATCGTTTGGGGTGGATTAGAAAGATGAATGTGACTTCCAACCAGGCGGAATAGGATGTTAAGAGTTAAGTATAGTTTTTATCAAAAACAGATTTAAAACAAAAATCGTTTTCTATCATTAAAAAAAAAAGCAAAAAAAAAAAAAAAAAAAAAAAAAAAGCACATTTCATAAATTCTAAAAATAGAACCAAGTCAGACTAATTGACACCAAATCCTAATTCAAAAACTTCTATAGTTAACAGACACCTTAAGGCAGTGGTTCTCAAACAGTGCGCCCCAGAGCTTTTTCAGGTGCGCTCCGTAGTATTCCTGAAAAATCCACCTCATATTTATGTGAACTGGGATTTTCAACCCTCGCAACAAGTGTAAAAAGAGAGGAACTCTTCAATGTATTGAAGAGGAAATAAGAGTTTGTCTCTCAAGCATTGAAGAAATCGCAAGGTTTCATCAAGCTCATTTTTCTCATTAACACAGGAATGAATAAACTTCATAAAGGTATGTTAAGTTTGCTTATGTTAAATGTGTTATTTTTTTAATATATTTAACAGTTAACTTAATAACATATTAGTCCTATTTTGTATACAGTGCACTATCAAATATCTGTAGTACTGTAAGTGTGCCCAGACTGTATAAAGTTTCAGAACCACTGCCTTAAGGATAGGAATTAACAACTTAGAAATTAGAGAAGAGGAGGGAGAGAGAGTTAGAGAGAAGAAAAAATGGAGTTAGTAAAAAAAGATCCTCTGACAAGACAAGATAGTAGCAGCCAAAAGAACCTTACAACAATAACTAAGTTTTATCCTCTAAGAATTTTGGGACTGATAAACAAGTAAGTGCTTTAAATAATATCAAATCATTTACATTCACAACTTAATAACCACACAACATATCTTTTGTAAGCTGTTGATCATTAACAAAAATAATAATAATAAATATATATATATATATATATATATATATATATATATATATATATAAAAGGATATGAAAACACACAATACTGTTAAAATTATAAATTTAAAAAAAAAAAAAAAAAAAAAAAAAAAAATTATTTTCAGCTCCTCTCTCGATGAGTCCGGAGTAAAAACAAGCTCTGAAGATGATTTTTATAAATCGAAATATTGTTCAATATTAGCTATGAATATGATATAAAATATTTTCATTTTAACAGCATTGTGTGCATTCATATCCTTTTATCTATACTTATACTGTCGGATTCATTTCCTTTCTCTTAACTTTATATATATATATATATATATATATATATATATATATATATATAAAGTAGTTTTATTTGAAATAGAAATTATTTTTACTGATTGCTTTTTTAAATTTAAAAAAATTTTTTTGATGATTCATTTCACTTTTAAGAACGTTAAAAAAAAAAAAAAAAAAAAAAAAAAAAAAAAAAGAAAAAAACAACCTTTGGTACATTCCATTATGAACTTAGTAAGCATACTTACCAACAATTTTCAAATGACACCCCCCACAAGCTCATGTATGAACCCTGGCTTCACCCCTACCCCAAAAGAAATCCAGCCTTTAAGAATATTCAGACAAAAAAATGGAGTTGAATAGAAAAATGAATTCACTTCATAAATTAAATTTTTCTTGAATTCCTTTAAGTTTATCAAAATAGTTCCAATACCCCCCCCCCCGTCTACATTTATTCAAGTGAAACATCAAAGCAAGATAACAAATAAATAAAAAATTGCCAAGAAAATTTTTCAAAACTTTTTATCCATATTTTATTGAATGACATTAATACTTCTTTTCAGTCAGTGACACTGCGTCTGTAAAACAGCAGCAAAAAATTAAAAAAAAAAAAAAATTAAAAAAAAAAAATGGGGAAAAAAAATTGAATAAGCTGTCACTACAGAAAGAAGAAAACATGACAAGCAGTAGTTTATCATATATCTTTTTTTTTTTTTTTTTTTTTGCAGAGTTCTGATTAGATTAAAAATTTGGCGCTGGGTGACGTCTGAGCACGTTCGGTGCCAGCACACGATTGGCTGGCAGACATCAAACAGGCCGGCGGGCAGGCCAGCAAGGCAGACCATAGTTGCCTCCCCTTACTACACATCAAAATTGAGTAGTAAAAATAATGGCATTATGGTTCATTCAAGTCTTTTTTTTTTTTTTTGTTTTTGATAAGTTTGTTTTTGTTTGTGCTAGTGTTTTTAAATTGTTTTTCTTTCTCGATCTTAAAAAAAAAAAAAATTTAAAAAAAAAAAAAAAAAAAGAAAGAAAATAGGAGGAAATCTTAATTTCAAATTTTTTTTTTTTTGTTAAACAGGATTTCTGAAAGCAATAAACACAAACAGAAATTGGAAAAAATAAAATTTAAAATATGGTGGGGAAAGGTAAAGACAAATCAAAATTTAAAATTATAAAAACATACATTTTTTTTTTTCATTTACTTTTATTGTTGGTAACAACAATAAAAATGTTTAAATAAATTTGAAAGCAATCAAAATAGCTTCAGCAATGCAAGATGAATAAAGGTTTGATTTATTTGGAGAGTGAGTAATAAAGTTGGGTTTGTGACAGCAGTTGGAACAGCAAAAAGGTGCAAAGACAGTGGAAATAGCAGAAAAAAGAAGAATCAGGTTGCACAGGAACAGAAGCAGGATTTAGGGAGGTTGTGCAGTCTGGAAGGAACTTCAGAAGTCTTGATACAATCAATCATAGAAATACCTTTAAAGCTGAGTAGTTGTAAAGTTGAATAGAATTAACAATGAATCTAATGAGAATATATTTGAATAGTTCCTCTTAGTCTATGATGAATTATTGAAAGATTTCATAATTAATTCATAGCAGTTACAGACTGGACCAAGATTACAAAAGCTGAAAAACTCACACAAAGTTTGTCATGGATAAAATTGCACTTTTTTAGTTTTTAATTTTTACAATTAGTGCAAATGTTAAATATTAGTTGATAATCTGAACAACCTTATTTACCCAACCCATTTGTCATGAGTAGGATGTGACACAAGGTTGCAAGTATGGTGCATCCAACATGGATCAAACTCGCTATTCAGTAGTAATGGATTTGAAAGACTAGCTTGCTAACCATTACACCATGATGGGGTGCCCTGATTTCTCTGTATGTGATCAGAATAATCCTGAAATAAAATTAGGATTTCTCAGAATAAAAGAATGTCAGATGTTTTTTGTAAAGAATGAAAACTTCACTTAGAAATTTTTATCATGAATTTTAAAAGTGCATCAAAACACAAAATACTGCAAAGTTTTTTTGTTAAGTCTATATAACTATATTTAGAGAAATAATAATCAGTGATTAAATATACAATCATAGCATTTACTTAACTAATAAGTAGATTGTCCCAAAAGTAAATTACTGTTTCAGAGAACAGAAGAGTTAAAGAGTTATATATATGCAGCAATTATAATTAAATTTGCAAAAATTAAAACCCACAGGTAAGCTCTATTTTAATCGTCTTTTGACAATTTTCTCCTGCACCAATGTTTGGAACTAATCATTAAACTTTATGAGATTTAAATGTTTACACTTTTGTGTATCAAACACTTATTTTCTTACTGAATCTGCTGCCATTCCAGTGGTTGTTCTAATATATACGTATACACACACACACTCTGTCAATATATATATATATTATATATATATATATATATATATATATATATATATAGTACAGACATTTTATATTTTAATTTCAATAATGAATTCTGACAATGCATCAAAGTACAATAGACTGCAAAGGTTTTTTTTTTCTTTTCTCAAATCTTCATTTTCTTTAAGTAAATGATTGGACCCTGCCAAGCCTGACAATTGGGGTATCAGCTATAAACTTTTTAAAAAATATTTAACTTTTACTAATATCTAAGTCTGTCAGGTGGTTATGGTTGAGCGATTTCTCCTATTGTTCACTCACCCTGGTTTCTCAAGTCAACCATTGTAATTTGCTAGTGATAAGACAATTTTTTAATCAATATATCTGTTAATGGGACAGTGCACAGGGAAAAGTGGATTCATGCCTTTCCCAAAAAGAAAGTTAACGCAATCAGTATCTCCTGTCAGTAATTAAATAATTACTAATCTTACAAATTTACTTTGTTTTGCTCACTCATAATCTCATTTTAATGTTCATTTAAATGAACATACCCTTTTAGCAATTAATAAAGAGTTTAATAAAGGGAGGTAACTAATGTATAGTTATTCATGACAATTAGCTGGTGTCTATTTGATGCCCTTGTAAAGTTTCTTGATTGTTGTAATTATTTTTCAAGTTAATAAAGAATTTTTTTATTTCTTTTTTTTTCATCTTATTTCTTTTAGTTAATTATAAATTATTTGTTGCATGATTATCACCGATTAATTTTCAACACAAAATTTGATCCCAAACATCTTTAACTACTTATCATGAAAAAAGGGAAGTTTTTCTTCTATCATTAAATATCAGTAAATTTTTAAACCTCTCTTATATAAATGATAAAAACTAAAAGGTTTCTCAAATAAATTGCTTATAAATAATTAAATTCACTAAGATATTAAAGAAACCTTATTGGATAAATCATCCTTTATTGTTTAATACAATCCAAAGGCAAAAGATCTTAAGCCATTATCTGGTTTAATGAACCAGACAGTTACACATCAAGGATGGAATCAAATAAAACTATAGAAATGCATTGCAGACCATTTCAAACAGGCCAAACAGATGGAAATGATAAAACTAGTAAAGTTAAAGATAGTCACACAGCAGCAGAGATTTTTTTTAAGTATGTTAAAAGTATATATTTAATATCTAATACGTGAGCTGTGTTACTTGCCCTATATCAGTACAGACTTTTGAATTTATAAACACCACAGAATGGAGTGAAGCTTGAATAATTTGAAATATTAAATACACACACATATAGGCAAATTACATCTATAATCTCTAAGTATTTATTTTTGTGAATATATGTGATACATAATTTGGGTATTTGTATATAAAAGGAATTTTTATTAAATCTTTTTTAAAAATATATTCTCTTAATCTTTTTTTAAAAGTGTATTTAAATATACATCCAGCATATCTTAGTAAAAACATTATCTACATATCACATGTATTCAACAATGTTAGTAGCTACAATTGTGAATACCCTTTTTGCTACTTGGTTTTGCCAATTACTGGCAACAGTTGATTCTCTACTGGGTGTTAAAAAATAAAACATGAAAAAACTTGTTTAAATTTCAGATGTTTAGATTTAAAGCAATAAAGCCATGGTAAAAAAAAAATCAATTTTGATATTAAATACATTTTAACTGGCAAAGAAACTTCTAAAATTATCCTTTCGTTCATCCATCAATGAATCTGAGAAGATACTTAAAAAATCTTTTTTAAAAGCTATCAATCTATTTGAAATAATATATCAAGTTTAACAATAGTAATATGATAGATTTCTATTTCATTTTTCTTACACCAAAACATTATCCAGTTAATTAATTGCACCTAAAATTGTCCCACAACTACATTGCAAGCATTTAAACCTTCTATGTATAGATTGTACTAAGGAGAGTAGATAAAAAATATATAAAATAAGTTAGACAGATGTTGGGGATACAAGAGCTGTAGGCTGATGTAGGTGTGCACAACATAAAAAAAGGACAGGAAAGGAAAGAAAAACAGGATTAGTTTGTAGAAAATATACTTTGAGATATATATATATATAAAAAAAATCAAGTGATTATACATAAAAACGATGTGTGCGCATGTGTCCATAAAATATATACACTTTATCAGCTGATAATTTGGTGACATATAATGCATCATTGAAACAAAGCACAAAATCCTTTCAGATCTAAACAAAATTAAATTTACAAAAATAAACCCTACTCATTAAAAGCTAATGTATGTGTGTGTGTATATATATATATATATATATATATATATATATATATATAATCCAAGATTGAGTGAAGAAAATTCCTTACGACGTATTAGTTTTTCAATTGTCGTAATTTACAGAGCTCAATTTGTCAGAGTCACAGAGCAAAATTATATTAGGAAAAAATAACAAAAAAGATCAGTCTATTATGCTTATAACCCAAATCTTGTTTGTCATTTTTTCTTATATATATATATATATATATATATACACACACACATACATACTTACATACATACAATTTGTTGATAAATTTAACTCAATCTAATTAAAAAAATATATATACCAAAAAAAATATAAAAAATGTTTTCAGGTTAATTTTTACCTTAAAAACTTTAGTCACAAAGCCAATACTGTGTGTTTATACCTGTCTGTATATGTATGAATTATTTATCGTAGATTATGTAGAATCTGGCACAAGGCCATTATATATAGAGCTATTTTTCTAAGCTTAATTTGGCCTGGTACAAGATCACTAATCCTTTTAGAAATGGTGTGTACTTGCTCATCATTGCATTATATATGTTTTTTTATGTATGTTATATATAAATGCACACATGTTTATAGATATGCACTATGTAGACTTGATGGTAGTTGTAGCTATGACTACTTTTGTTTCTGCAGCAGGTGAAATTCACACCAGATTAGGTCAGAGGTTATGGGCAAAACTGTTAAGATGTTGTTTTACTTTCCTTTAAAAAAAAAGAAGTTGAAGACAGAATTTGATAGAAAAGAAAGGAAAAGCACAAATATCACAAAAATCATTTTGTAAACTTTGCTAAACAACACAATCAAATGCAAACACTCAAAAGCCCAATTGAGTGAATAGGTTTGTATAGTTGGTAAAGTATAACAGAAAGAGACTATTAAAGAAATCTTTGAGCCTAACTATGAGCTCACTGGAAGAGCAGTCATTTTATAAGCTTAGCAGAGGAATGGGGCACCCAGTGTGGATTGAACTCACTAGCCAAGCTCGTTAACCATTACACCAAATGAGACACCCTGAGCTTTAATGGAAGAATAAGTGTGAGTATCAAAGTCAGAGTAGAAATTCAGACATTCAGTAAAATAATTTGCATAGATTGAATCATAAAGTTGTTAAATGTGAACTTTGAAGAATGTGATTTTGATTATTTTGTTTTACGGCACATCAATCCTTTTGGGTCATTTAATGCTGTATCAAGTCATTTGATAAAAAAAAACAATTCAGGTTGCTTACAGTACCTGCTGTTAATCAAGTGGTCACCCAATTAAGTGCATCAGTGCTTAAATTCGATGATCTAGCGGGAACTGGTGCATTCAGTGTGACTTGACTGTAATGAAGAATGTGACTTGTGAGAAATATGATGCATTAGAATTTCAGATGTGACCTGATCATTTGGATATTTCAATAGTGTTCAACTTAAATGACAATTACAAATACAAAAGCCAGTGCTTATATCATCATCATCATTAGTTGCATACTTGACCCAAGATGGTTTAATAAAGACTTACTAGTGCTGGTTGTTAAATCAAAGATAATACATCTTGACCATTGCTATTCCAGTAGTAGTACTCAATACAAGTAAAAAAGTAAAGTTGTCGGGGTGGCCTAAAGTCGGTATCAGCCAATCAGTAAGGGAGTCTATCCCCTTTTCAATAGTGCTAGACCAAGGAGATTGTTTTTGTGTCTGGGGTGGAGTGCCACACCTACCATCAGCTCCTTACTTTACTGCACAGATCCATGTGCTACTCATATGCTGAGTTGGTGAGGGCCGGCATCGAACTAGAAACCTTGTGACTTCTAGACGAATGCTCTACCGACTGAGCTATCGGTTTAGCTCAGTTGGTAGAGTACAAGTACTAATCATTAAAAAGGAGTCAAAAACAAATTTTCATTTGTTTTGTTTTTTTGCATCTATTAGGAAAACTTCTCTCATTTAGCACCAGTCATGACATTAATGAATAAAATAAGTGATTTACTTATTTTTTACTCAGGTTTTTTTCTTTCATCTTTAGATTTTAACTCTTTAGATATTTTTTAAAAAATTCCGACTCCTTCAGCTTGTCAATCTACAACAGCAAGGAACAGTGCAATATCGAAAATAAAGGATAAGCTCTTAGTAAGATTTGAACTCAGATCCCATTGCTTCAAGGAAGCTTTGTTAAATACACCACTTGCTCTACCAAATGAGCTATGAAAAGCCATTGGTATGGAAAAGCTCAAAATCAAACCTATTAACTCATCCCTCATTTTATTTCTTGATCTCTTTTAGGTGTCACATTTTCCATTGTTTATTTCTTTGCACAAGTAACATCTTTCATTTATTTATAGTTGAAATATTGTCAATCATTATTATTAATTTTGACAGAGTATTTTCTTTTATCTTTAACTGCCTTTTGTTGTTCTTTATAAGTCAATGCAATATCTTTTTATAATATATGTGCTTCATTTCCCCAGCTTTTTATTTCATGTTCCTTTTTTAATGATAAAAACTTGTGCTGATTTACTGATCAGATGGGAAAATAGTTATTTGAGTATAGACATTTATCTAATGTAGCCATATATGATTAAAATGAGTAATCTAACATCCAAAAGGTTCTAGTGATATTCATTTCATGATGAACAGTCTGTAAGTGCAGAGGTTGTTGTATAGTGCACAATAAAGAGTTATTCATTCTATTAGATTTATAGTGACATGTGAAGTAGCCAAATGGAGTTAATCTAAAGCACAATTTATATCTTGAATGATCTGTTATATAATTCATTGGTTATTCCATAGCCAAACAACAAGAATTATCGAGGAGCAGTTGTGTCTAGAGTGTGACTTTTGTGAGAATAGGTAAATGCATCACAAACACAGAAAATTATCAATTTTTTTTTTTAAAGACAGATAAGCAGGCGGCAAACAGATAATCCAAAAAGATGAAACTGAGAGATACACGAATAGATCGAGATAGATAGATGGATGGATAGGTAGATATACAAGACTAATAAATGGGAGACCAATACGCACACGCACATATACATCAGAAAGATACAAAAAACAAAGTCTCCCATATACGAAATTAAAATTATTTCAGTATCACAGAAGAAGAGAATGTTGCAGATGTTTTGGGGTTGTGGGTTTTTTTGCTTTGTTTTTTAATTTTTTTTTTTTTTTTTGGTGGGTTGTTTATTTTAGAAAGTGTGTTTTTTTTTTTTTAACCTAAATTTTCTGGAGTTTCATTTCAATAAAACATTTTTTTTTAATGAATTCTGACCCCCCCCCTATTTAATTGCACCTCAAATTTTCATGTCACCTGAGCAAACAAGTCTCCTCCATCAAAATGCATTTTCTTCCATTTTTTTTTTTTTTTTTTGGGTTACTTATTTATTCCGATACAAAATTAGTCTTCTCAGCATTTCACTCCACACTGTACTCAAAGAAAGAAATCTTGCACTGTCCATTCCACTGCAATTGATGCTTGGATAATTCAAGAAATTGTCCCATTCTTCAAGAATCTAAGAGTCCAATGCTGGATAGAGGCTTGTTGAGAGAGGAACTACGATAGAGACCCTCAGTATAGGAGTTTTGTAGGGAGGGTGGAGCCGTATTGGTAGTACTGCTACTGCCTGATTCACTGCCAAGATCTGTGCTGCCATTCGCCTGGACATCCAAAAGTTGGGAGCTGCCACGCCATTTATAAGACGGGATTGATGATGATCGACAATCAATGTTATACTGTTAAAAGAAAAAAGAAAGAAAAGCATTATGACAGAGAATTGAATATTTAACATTAACAAATTCAATATGTAGAAATTCCATGGCGGTTTATTTAGAAACAACCACCATATAAGATTAAAAGATCAACATAACATTTTAATGTTTGAGATACGCCTGATAAACAGTGCTGGGTAGCGTCATCAGTTATGTTATTAACTGGTTTCATTAGTGGGGGTTTCGGGTCTTCCAACATAATACCCCCCTCACCAGTTAGACCCCATTAGAGATGATCACCCTCCAATGCGCTACCCGTGTTTCAGTCAATGTTAACAGAAAGAAACTGGCTTTAAATGGAGTTTTTTGCCAATGCTTACCTCAGCTTCTGAACATCTGATTGGTTAATGCTAAAGCCAATCAGTGTTCAGAGTAGGTGTTAGAAAAAAAAAATTATGACAGATAATTAAATATTTAAATATGTAGAAATTCCATGGCAGTTTAATTAGAAACAACCACCATAAAAGATCAACATATAATTTTAATATTCTATTTCACGAGTTACATATACAACCTTGTGCAAACTAATTGAAACAACCACTTTAGTTTCCTTTCTTTCACAATATAGTCAGTTTTAGACCCACTGGAGAGACAGGGTGTAATCGATTTATTTTTTTCTTCCTCAAATTAATTCATTTGCAGTGGTGTTCAGTAATATGAATCTATTTTTAGGGTGTATGATGAAATTTGTTTGGCCTTGAAAAAAAATTGCATCATCCATGATTGCATCAGATTTTTATCTCGACCAGACACTTTTATCAACTGTCAATTAGTTGTCCTATGGCCATTGTCTCCAATGAAGCATACAACAATTTTAATGCTGCATGAATACACTGGCAAGCTTTACAGAAAGATTGTGGATATTTTAATAATAATAATTGTTTTGTTTCAATTAATTTGCACAAGGGTTTGGTTTGGTTTATTTTGTTTTACGGTATATCAACCTCAGTGGGTCATTTAATGCCAACTACACAAGGGTGTATATCCAAATAATATATAAAATAGTTAATTACAGTCGAATAAATTTAATAAATTAAACAAACTAAAACATTGAAAATAATATTTTACTGATTTATAACTTTGTGATAAACAAATTTTGTAAAAGTAATCCCACTTTTAATTCCTTGGATTGACAGACAATATAACTTTCCCTTTATAATATATGTATATACCTAACCCCATGTGACATAAGGTCAATTTCTAAATAGAGTTTAGTAGGTTTGAATTCAGAGTCGTCCTTCTCCTAGACCGGCTACCATTCCAAAGTTAAAGAGTCCAGTCTGCCCTACTATTTATCCATAGCTGGAAATAGCTGGATTCATATCTTTCCCAAGGACGTTCACATTATGTGAAATGTAAAAAAGTTTTGTCCAGGATTTGAACTAGTCAATATGTCCATTTCCTATGATGATAACCATTACATCATGAGCCCCTCCAGTTTTATAGATAGGTAAATATTATGGTATTGATTTATATATCATTGATGAGCAAGCTTGAGAGATGGTAATGGCAAACAGGTGAGATCATCTACCAATCAAATCATCCACAATGAGCTTGGTTTCCATAAGACTAATGCAAATGATTTTTGAATCTCCCTCGTATTTTATCAAAAAAATCTCTTCCAAGCATTATACAATGGAATGATATGAATATATCCTTTTGTTCATTAAAGATTAACAATCCATCATTTTAAATCTGCACAATGTCTTCTCCCCACCCCACCCCACAATGAATTAATCTCCTTAACTAATTGTACACTTATTAAAGGCTGATTAAAAAAGAATTATAGGATTTTATAATAGATGAGAGGATATGTGGTGTACATTCCTTGAATTTCAATTCAAATCTATTTTAATTGAGTATAATATACATTACATAATTATATAAATAACTTATATGATAACTTTGCTGGAATTTCATTTTGAAACAGAAGAAATTTAATGAGTGTTAACAATTGTTATTTCTCTTACAGAAGAGAGCTATTACCTGTGTTTTAAATCTTTCCATATACAATTAATAAAAAATTAAATAGAGAAAGAATATATTAAAAAATCAGATCAATAACATAGTCCAATATTCCATTTGTAAAATGTAATAATAAAACAAAAGGAAATTACTTGCATAGATATTGATAAAGAAGCAGGTTTCTATAGGTATACCCTGATCTTTCTAATCTCTCATTTGTAGTTTTAAGTCTTTAAGTTATATACAATTGGTCATTGCTAAATATAAGTCACTAGCAGCTGCTACCCGGCATCACCTGGGTATAGGAGGATTTTTTTAAAGTTAGTCCCGTGGATCCATTATAACTGAATTGTGAGTTGAATCCTTATGGGATATCCCTATGTAAAAAAATTGACCTTGCATTGATCCAGTTACTCTGAAAAGAAATGTTAATGTCTACTATCTAAAATATTAAATGAAAAAAAAAAAAAAATCCATGCTGTTATCATTTAAATTTAACTTTTTAATCATCTTCACGAATATAAATCAAATCTCTATTATTTTTGCTCAAAAACCAAGCCCTGGTGATATTTAATGTATATATATATATATTACTTTGTCGTTAATTGTTTTATTTTTGAAGTTTCCTCTGGACATACATATACACACAACTGCCCTTTAAAACTACTTTATGAAAAGACTCCATTCAATGAACACACACACAATATATATAAGTCATCCACAGATACTGTGTTTTGATGTTTCACGTCTCATCAGTGTGGCTAGACACAGCAACTACTTCTGACCAGGAGCAAAATGCAACTGACTTTTCATCAGCCTGGTTTGTAAACCTCTCGGCCATTGACAGCTGCTATTAAGGAGTGCTGTTAAATACATGCATCTCTGTATATATTTTACAATCACCAGAAAGATCAAATCTGTAAACAACAGATGATCATTGCTTTATGCTGGTGTTGAAAAGCAAATAAAATTGCTCCTAGAGAGCTCTACCGGGAGCATGCATATATATATATATATATATATATATATACGTTTTTTTAAAAGGCGAGTGTTATAAAAGCGAGTTTTATAAAAGATTCCTACTCGAGTTTCATGCCGAATCAATTCATCTAGGGAATCTATAACTATATATATATTTATATAGTGTGTGTGTGTGTGTGTGCATGGCGTAATGATTATCATTAAGTTTAAATCCTGGACAAGGTTTTTGCATTTCACATAGTGCTAATACATTTCAGAAAGGTATGCATCCAACTATTCTCCCTCTAGCTATGGGAAAATAGTAGGGCAGCCTGGGCTCTTTAACCTTGCTATGGCAACTAGTCTCGGAGAAGGAAAACTGAATTCAAACCTCTGTGTGTGTGTGTGTGTGTATTTTCAATAATTATCGAATTTTATACGATATACGCATTGTAATTGCCTTCAAAAAATATAAATAATAATATACTTTATATAACAATGCTTCAAAAGCAAATTATCAAATTCCATTTACTTCTTACGCCTTGGCATAGGCCTAATTTGTGATTCCCTCAAACGCTCACTGTACTATGTATAGTACTGGCGTGTTTATCATTGACAGGTCAAATTCGGTATGAATCGTGTGCTACACGCTGGTGGCCCAGAGGTAGAGTTTCTGACTGTGTGCTGGGTTCCCGGTTTCGATTTCTGTCGGAGGGAAATCGTAGGTATACACCGCTGATGAGACTTAATAAAGTTGAAACAGCTGTACGTTGTTCCATGTGGCGCACTTTATTCGCCGGGTTTGCTTGTCATGATTATTTTCAATAATTATCAAATTTCATACGATATACGCATTGTAATTGCCTTCAAAATATATATATATATATATATATATATATATATAGCCTTTTCTTATCCTATGAAATTGAAACAGTTGAAAAAAGTGACAACTATCATGTTAAAATATAATAAAAATTCAAGGTTGCTAAATTTAGTTTTCATTGTTTTAATTGAGTTTAATACCTCAATAGTGTGTGTTTGTGTGTGTGTGTGATTAATTGATTTAAGTAATAAAAAAACTTTTTTTATAAATTTCAGTCACATTACAGAATAGGTGGCTGTCTATCTGATTGGATGCTTGAACAACAGCAAGATTAACTTAGAATTTTCACTGCATTTGATTAAAATGACAAAATAAAAAGTATTGAAAATAATGGAGTTTTTTATACAAAGTTTTTAAAAATAAAATAAGTTAACAAAGATATGTAACAACTTCTGTTGATAAATAAAAATAATTTTATCTGGATATTATCCAATTCAAACCAACTTGACATAAAGCAGAGATCTTCTGGTACAAAACCTTCAGAGTCTGTAAATTTAATTAAAACATTTAATCTATAAAACTGAAAATGTATAAATACATTAAGTTCTTTTAATTCTGCATTACATATTTTGAACTTTAAAGTGCAAGTGAAACTTGATAAGTAAAGTCTCCAATTTTATAAAACAAATTTTAGACCAGATATAATAATGAAACTGGTATAAAGAATCAAGTCTATTTCTTTTTAATATAAAAAGTTTATTTTTCAACACAGTCATCATTTAGTGCTACACATGTTTTCAACTGTTCTGTCCATGAAGAAAATTTCTGGTTTATTTTTTATCCATTAATTGCACACATAAACTTTGGTTATTTCATATAAGTCCAACATAAACAAAGGGAACCACTCTTGACTGATAAATTATTTATTTATTTATTTATTGATCTACTAAGAAAAAAGAAGACAGGTTTAGAGTTAGTTTAATGGGAAAATAAATAATTTATCAGTCAAGAGTGGTTTCCCCTTTGTTTATGTTGGAGTTCTAGGAAATAACCGAAACTTCAATATCAAGTGAAAAATGTTGAACTTTTGTTATTTTGGGAATGATCAAAATCAGAGCAGTATGGATGGTATGAAACTAGTATAAATTTTTGATATCTCCCATTTGTTGACTGAAATGCTTCATATGTATTTTGTATGTAGTATTCATAGATTATCAATAATAAATGACACTAAGCAAATTTGGAAAGAACTTTATAGAGAATATTAATTACAGCTTTAAACATGTATCAATGAATTTTGTTGTGTATCAATTTTGTTCTTGTGAATGTTTTCTGTGATATCAGGAAGCATAGGAAATATATAAAAAGTGAACGGCGAAAAACAGAGTTCTAATATATAACCTTTGTTTTGTCCTTGGTTCGCTTTAAAACAAAATTGATACACAACTAAATTCATTTCATAAAGAAGCATATGTGGACTCAACAAGTTGATCAGTTTTGAGCAAACGACCTTTAATAAATGTAAATAATCATGGAATTATATTATTATATTTCTAAACACTCACACAGAGCCAGGATAGACCACCAGTCTATGAAAAGGATAACAGAGATAAAAAACTAGGAGTTGAGTCTCTAAGTCAGTCTGACATTATCTTCAACCTCATTCATGTAACTACTGTGACAACACTGGTGCCAAACCCTGTCAGATCTTAACCTTCCATTAATCAACATCGATGTTGAGGAGAGCGGAAGCATACAACAACCTTGTGCAATCCTGCATCAAGATCCACTTGTAGATCCAGATTCTTGTAAGGACGTTACCAATATACAGAAAAATCTACGAGTAAATTCTAGAGACAAAAATCTTATGAAAAGGGTTAATAATAGAATATCAGACAAACAGAAAATGGCAAAATATAGATGAATTCCAAAAATTCTGAATCTCAGATGTGAATTAGATGATCTGAGAATCAAGATGGATGCCATGGAGAATTGGAGGTTTAAGTGTCGTGAGAAATTAGCATTTGAAATCAGACTGATCATTATGCTGAAGCATTTCTACAATTTAATGAATGTATTTACCCAACCCTTCCATCCTGGACAGGATGTGACAAAAATTCAATTTTGAAGTGGATTACTGTTATATACCCCCTTTACATATCGGGTATATAAATGGCGAGAGGAGATGGATTCTTACCGGGTTTGCTTATTTGGCAGCCATCTTCTGCTGGGCTGATTCCTTCTGCTGGGCTGAGTGTCTGTGCTTATTTCTTGGTTTAAACAAGACTTCATTTTTTTTCTTTATCTTTATTAAAACCCCAAAGCCCCAAAGGGTTTTCAACCGCTCGGTGAGAAGTTCATAGAATGTTAAGTCTAGTCCCTTTGTCTAACAGCCCAAATATTATCTTTAGCCAATCAGTATCCAGGTCAGAGAAAGTGAATTGCCTTGTCAATGGTAACTTTCAATTTACCATCTCATTATTTGAATTTTTACAACACTTACAGACATAATTTGTAGGCTACCCACAAAAATATGTAACATTACAGTTGATTTGAATTCAGTGTTTTTCCTTCTTCAAAACCAGTTTTCACACTAAGGCTAAAGAGATCAGTCTGTCTTACTATTTACCAATAGTTAAGGAATGTAGGATCATAATACAAATGGCTGTTATACAATGATGTGAAAAAATCAGTGAGTGAGTGAATGGAAGTGAAAAAATGATGAAATGTACTAACCTTTTGATAAACAATGTAAAAAGAAGAAGAAGCCATGTGCTCATGTGAACTAACAAGTGTAGTGGGTAACATTTAATGACAAATTAAGTTTGGTCTTTTTAACTTATTTATTTATTTAAATAGAAAATCTGAATATAAGATTGCATGATTAAATTTTGAAAGCAGTGTGATAGAGATTATGACTACATTTAATTGTGAGAGAATGCACAGAACATATCCTAGCTTGTGTGCCATGAATACCTTTTTCAAAATTAAAAATGTTTTGTCATCGATGGCCATCCTTCTGGACTCTATTGGGTTTCTGCTGTAATAGAGACCAATGAATGTTTGAAAAAAAAGAAAAGAAAAGAAAAAAAGAGGAGGGAGGCAACCTACTAAGTCTTCAAACTTTTGAAGCATTTTCAAAGGATATTTATAATCCATAAAAATAAACCTTTTTGGGGAGAGGGAGGAATTGAATAAAGAAACAGCCCAAAAGGCAGAAATACTAAATAGTATAAAACAATTCTTACTTTTGTGGCACATATAAAACTGGTAGTCACAACTTTTGCCACTGCATTCATAAGATTTTTGGTCTCTTGGATAGCACTGTCCACCTGAAGAAGAAAAAACAAAATTATAAAGTAAAAACAAAACAAAACAAAACAAAACAAAACAAAAACAAAAAAACAAACAGCTGAATCTTATAGAAGCACAAAAAAGAATTTAGTGAATTTTTTAGGTTTCAGTAACAAATATTAATTATTTTAAAATAAAAAAGGTTTATCCTTGTTATTGTTAAGTTTTTATGGGCCATCCTTTGATCTTCAAGCAAGAGTGCTTGTCCAGTGGAATTGGATCCTTGGTAAAGAGTCCTCCGATAAATCCTTTGGTTCTTCTGGTAAAGAATCCTCAGTTCCTTCATCAATGGTTGTAAGTTCCTCCTCGATGATTGCAAGTGAACTGTGGCAAGTATCAGTGTTTAAGTAATGTCAGCCACACAGTATGGCTTGTTGATTGGCTGGAGGAGTAAACCATGTGACCTAGGCTAGTCTATAAATTCAAGGTGGGAGAACACCTTATATCCCAGTTATGATGTTAGATTGTAAGGGAAAATATTTTATAAAATTGATTATCAACACCATTGACAATGTTTGTTTTTTTTTTAAAGAGACTCAGTTCAGCCTTTAAAATATCATTGAATAGTCAAGATGTTCAAATTGTGAAGAAGACATTTTTATTTACAAATCCATTCAAACAAAACAGATCAACAATTGGGTTATTCAGTAAAAACATTATAAATATAATCTGTAAAGAGAATAACAAAGTTATAATAAATTCTATATTAAATATGAATAGATGATTAAAAAGATTGATTTGTTTTATGCAGTATGTTTTACATTACATTTAATTATTATTAATCAGTAATGTCAATAATAAAAACAAATCAGAACTACATTCAAAGAACCATAAAAATTAAAAACATTATTTTAATTTGGCTTTGGATTGTACTCTTATTTAAGTAGAACCTAATATACAAAAAGAAGGGGAAAATGGAGACCCCCCCAACCCAACCCCCTGTTATGGCTGAAATCAAAGTGAAGCTGCAAAATGAGGATTTTAAGCTTATTTTGAAATTTCAAAATAAATAGATAAAAAATACAAATGTCATAATACTGTACAATATTCTAGTTACTACAAAAAGGGGGAGGTAAATATTAAACAAAAATTGAGTGACTTCCCTTGTGTTAAAAATAGATAAAAAAAATGTTCTGAAAAGATTTTCATAAAATTTATTTATGGAAAAGTTTTTTTTTTTTCATTTTTTCTAAAAAAACAGTAAATAAAATAATTAACATAAAAATATATGGATAGAAAAAATGTTAAATAATTCAGTTTTAAATGCTGATAATAATATTTACAAGTCATCAATTTTTTATTAATTAATAATTGTGATTGATTTTCTTAATTTACATAACATTATTAATGTTAGTTAATGAAATGATTAAAAAAATACATTGGAGGTATTGAACTCTCTGTAAGTTCGTAAAGTAGGACATATACTAAGGTCGGAACAAAAGTATCCCAGTTCCTTGGACATTCCCTTGTGGGGTGATTCAAGTATCAGAGTGACCCTTAATCCAATCTCTTCAAATACAATGGGAAGGTGCTGCTGGGGGATCAGCCCTTACTTGAATCTGAGGCACATACTTATATCCCTATCACAAATAATTGGGGCACAAAACCACAGGGCACAAAGTCCTCTTGGACATTATTTCTATCCTATTTCATGATTAACTATTTAACTGGATATTTTAAGCAACTCACTCACTCTCAATGGGTCAGACTTTGTGCACATACAAATCTTTAAAAAAAGATGTACCTTATTGAAAGTGGCTGCCTTGCCAAAGGTGGGAGCTCTTAGTGTTTTAAGGAGCTGTTGACAGAACACTGGTATTCGGTCAAGATGGACTTCAAGTTCTTCTTTATGTCCACTGGTGGGTACCTGGAACAATAAAATAAATAATAAAAATATGACAAATCAATACCAATCTATCTACTTCAGAAATAAAATTAAGTATAAAATAAAACAGATTTTAATGTTTCAAATTTAAAAATATTAAAAGAAAGAGCAATAAGTTCTAAATTTAATATACACTACAAAATCCCCCCCCCCTGTTTTAAAGTTTTTGGTTTCTCACGTATTATTTGTTTCTTAGATTACAGTACGATCATATTTCTGTAGTCTTGTTGAGTCCTACTCAAAGGATGGTACATTCCAACAATTGGGCACTGAAAGATGCTAAAATCTAACATTTAACCAGATAAATAAGCCGAATTTCAATATTTGTAAAGAAAAATAAGGTAACTATGGTGTTGTTTGTTAACCTTTAATTTATTCTTAATATTTTGAGATAAAGATCTCTTTGTCAGAAGATTTCTGAAAATCCGAAGTTGTTGCTAGTAATAATTCATTCTGCTTTTGTGTTTATATCTTCCAAATTCTCTGTGTGTGTATATGTGTGAGTCTCTGTGTGTGTGTCTGTTCAACAATGTCTTATCATTCCAGGGTTTTTTTTGTTGTTGTATTATTAAGTAGTAATGTGTGTGTGTGTGTGTGTGTGTGTGTGTGTGTGTATACTTTCTAGGCCCATCTGATTTTTTTTTTTTTTTTTTTTCACAGCACGCTAGCGAACTGCCTAATCCACCGCACAAGTATGCGCCATGAAGTGAATGTGGTATACCGCACACAATGCAACAAATGCAACCAATTTTACATATGTAGCACCACTAGATCAGTACACATTAGGGTCAATGAACATTTACATACATAAACATCCACATTCCGCAAACACTTGGTTAAATGCAATAACACGGATAGCAGCATAACAATCAAAATCAAGGCCAGAGAGAGAAATTTGGGCAACTTTCAATTAAGGAGGCACTATTGATAGCTAAATTGCACCCAGAGATCATTAGCAGAACCGAACTCAGCACAGAGTTTATAATACAATAGAGCCACAATAGATCATGACCAACGCATACCCATACACACACACACTCACATGCACAATGGAGAATTCATAATGCAAGAAACCTATGAGAAGGCAAATCCAAAATGCCCGCACATCCATATAGCACACACACACACACACAAGCCAATGCACATTTGCATACCTACCTACCTACATATCTCTGGTTTTGTTCATATCCATCTACATTAGGTAAACCTTTACTTCTTAGTTGTATATTAGACACATTGCAGGATTTTAAAAGCCACTAATAACATGGGCTGTTTTTAGACAAATCTTCCTCAGATTTTCATAGCGACCTCATTAATAAATAAGATTTACTCTAAATATTAATAAATTTGACTACAAATCAAATACTCTTTGATAAACTTACACAATTCATGACTCAATTTTGGTCACAAACAACGAATCTCCATTATAACAAGAGAATTTTAATTAAATAATTAATCTTACATAAAAGTAATCAATCCTTGGGTAATATATATATATATACATTAAAAAATATATCATAGAAGTTACAGTATTAGCCCTACCTTTTATCTTAGCCTCTTACGGACCAAGTTAACAGAAACTATAATTATAATTTTTTTAATAAAAATTATTATTATTATTATTCTATTATATATATATATATATATATATATATATATATATATATATATCAGCTGGGTCTTAAGAACACACACATGCAAAACCGCTTACAGGCCAACAGAAGCTAACAGGTGAAAGTAATAAAATTAGAAAAAAAAAAAAAAAAAAAAAAAAGAGAGAATGAGATGGGCCTAGAAAGTACAAACAAAGACTTTTAGAAATCTTCTGATGAAGAGATCTTTATCTCGAAATATTAAGAATTATATGGTTAACAAACAACACCATAGTTATCTTATTTTTCTTTACACTTACATAGTGACAGTTTCAAAACCAACCACCAAACCAATATAAACACAATGCTTCAAGCAAATTATAAAAACACTTTTTAAAATATTTTACTTTGACATTCTAGAAAAAAAAAAAAAACCCTATACGACAGAAAATCGCTCAAAACTTGTGTAAAAGTAATTTTATAGTTATAATCTTTTTGCTATGAGAAAGAAATATAGTCCCTATACAGAAATCATTTATATGAGAGTCATTCAATAAATAAAGTGAATTTTGCCTACGGAGTTGGCAACTGGAAGCACCTTTTTCAAGGAAATCAATAGTGATGGATCCTTTCAAGTCACAGGAAACTGTCAGCATCACCATCTTTACTAAGCGCTGTGCTCGGAAGTTTTTCTTTACTGAAGAGTCAGTGTTTCCAACCCCATGGATTATCTTTTTTACTTGGGCTTGTGGTGACAAACATATATTTAGTCTATTTGTAAATATTTTTAAAATTAAAACTTAAAAGCTTCTCTGTATACATCACATATTCTTTTGTATATTTTATATGGTTGGCATTTCTCAGCTACCAAATATTTGATGACAGACCTCTGTTCAAGCCTCAAGCACTTTTTGATTTGCCACCATTTTGAATAGCCTCAAAATAAATATTTTTGTGAGATTAACATAATTTTTGCTATAAATCAATTCCAAATAATGCAGATTTTACATTTATGGGGTGGGGGGAATTGTTGCTAAAAAAAAAAAAAAAAAAAAAAAAACCCCTTTGACCCTCCTAGAAAAAACCCCACAAAACCTCTCCTTTATGACCCCGTAGAAGCATAGATATTTGTGTAGCAAGAAGTTACATTATAATTAGAGCCACAGAAATTTGATTATATTTTATACAATTCAACTTTTTATATTAGAATTATTTTTTGAGAACAGTAAGTAAAAGCAAAAAAAAAAAAGAATTAGAAAGATTAGTAAATTTAAAAAGATGTCACTTGATGGATTTAGTAGCTAAAAAAAACACAAATTTTAAAGAAATTCTGGTAAGTCTGCAAGGAAACAATTTTCCATCACAAAAATTATATCTACCATTATGGAACATTCTACCCAATAATAATCTACTTGTCACCTAATTGTGACTTTTGTGGGTGTCGTGTCATCTCATTTTGTCTCACTACAGAATAATTTGGTTACGGTAAGAGAATGTATCATTCAAAAGCAAACATGATTCATGTTACCATAACTGAATTTTTCTTTATTTTGTGACAGTGTGTTGTTTAATTTAAAAAAAAAAAAACAAGTTTTGATTTCAACTTTAAAATTTATAAAATTTCAGCAAAAGATGTATATTAACACAAATACAAAACCCAGATAAATCTTGTATTATTTTGATTTTTCAGACTGTTGTCCTCATCTTTATTGTGGTATGTAAAAACAATGTTTCAGCTGCTGTATCCTCCAGCCTTCATTAGGTGTTCCCTCTTTAACGGAGCATAGTAATGACCCAACCTTAGAAATAATTTTCAATAGTTTGCTGATCAAACAAGCTGTTGAAAAACGTTTGAAGATCTCATTCAAATTGTTTCTTATAAACTCCAGAAGTGTCACAATCATTAATAATAATTTAAAAAAAAGCAACAGGATGTTGTGCTTTTAAATACCACAATAAAGATGAGGATAACAGTCCGATAAATCAAAATACAGATCAAGCCTCATCACATAAAATTCAGGCAAATAATACCAGACAAATCTCATTTCAATATTTATTTCTGTATTTGTTATTAATAAACTTTTGTTCAAATTTTGTCAATTTGAAGCTGTCTAAATTAAAAGAACTAACATCTTTTTATGAAATCATTTTTAAGGCAGTTTTTCTTCTCTAAATTTTTAATTTGCCCAATTTGTATTTATCTATGTATACAGTATCAACCATAACAATTTTTTATAAAAAGTTAATTTTCTTAGAAACCAAAGATACCAGGATTTTGTTATTTCTAGAGGAATACAATCAAAATATCATTAGGGATTATTCATTACTAAATACTGAAATTCTATAATCAAAAATAAAATTGCAGAAATATAATTTTTTGACCATTACATATTCATATCTTATGCTGTAGAGTTTAGTAATAAATAATACCTAATAATATCTATTATGATTGAATAATATTCCATTAGAAATAATAAAATCCTGATATCTTTGGTTTAAAAGAAAATTAACTTTTTATTAAAACAAATGGTCAGGAGTGTACTTATTTATTATGGGTGATATTGTATCCTGAAAAGAAGAAACAGACACTACACTCTGATCCTGAGCAGAAGTGCTGTAGGTAAATAATCCCATCATTTTGACAGGAACTTTGCTAGGATTATTTATAAAATCAATGATAATATTCATTTGATAAAATGATTTCTCATTTATTAAAGAGTTTTATTGTTTTCTGGTCTAAAACTAATCGTTGAACTATCATTTGAATATGATGTATGATAGCTGAACAGAAATTGTGTATGTGTTTGTGTAGAGAGAAAGAGAGACTGGCATGTATGCGTGTGTACATAGAGAGACTGAGACTGGTGTGTGTGGGTGTAGAGTGAGAGAGATAGAGAATGTGTGTGTGTGTGTGTGTACCATTATATTCTTGAATGATAGCTGAACAGAAATTGTGTGTGTGTATATGTGTGTGGAGAGAGAGAAACTGGCATGTATGTGTTTGTGTGTATAGTGAGAATGAGAATTGTGTGTGTGTGTGTGTGTGCGCACACAGTTAGAGAGACTAGCATAGTCAGCCATAGAAATTAGAGAAGCATTAAGAATTAATAATATAATTATGCCCTATTAATGACCATTTATTTTCCTGCATTGGCTTTGTGTGCACTTGTGTAAGATTTTTCCTAGACAGAAAAGCAATCATTTCATATACAGACGGCTGCAATTATGCTATAAACCTTGTGCAATATAAGTAAGGTGACTTGACATCACCCCCCCACACACACACACATCTATACATGAAGTAGCAAAGAATTACAGACATTTACCTAATAACATATAGCTCCTCCCTTCACCTGAATAATAGCAGCTACACAATGTGGCATGGAGTCTACAAGATACCAGAGTCATTGTGTGGATATATCTATCCAGGCACAATTCTAGGCTATCAATAACAGAGTCGTGTTTATCATTTGTGACTGTAGGAAAAAAAGAAAAGTCTGCAACATGTCCAATACATTTTCAGTGGAGTTGAAATCTGGAAGTCATGTTCCTGGAAGCAATTTTGTGTCATCATGTAGGAGTTGTGTTATTTTGCTGGAACCAACAGTTACCACCAGGCAGTATGGCAGCATATAGCTAAAATGTGGCTTGTGAGCCACATGCACCCCGTGAAAAATTCTAGAGAATTTAAATATTCTAGAAATTCCAATCTGAATCCAGACAAAATAACATGCAGCTTGTTGTAATGAGAACTAGTAAAAACCATGTCTGTCTTTTCTTACTTGAATTTTGTAAATCAGATATCTCTAATCTTTTGGTTTACCTTTTTTGTGTCTTTGTGATTACTGTAAGTAATACAGATTAACAGTTTAAAACTACATGCATGAATAGATATTATTCCATTTAATATATAAACATCTCAGAAATAATGAAAAAAGTCTGCTCTATCCACTCTCAGGTTCAATGCATGAATTTAAATTTGCATACAGGGTTAGTAAAGCAGGTTATATAGAAGAAAGCTAGCAGTAAAGAAATACTTTGAACACACTCTGCATATATGCAGATATTGGTATGTGTGTAAATATATAAGCAGAAAGAAATAGAGGAAAAATTTAAGAAGGCCAATAATAATAATAATAATAATAATAATAATAATAATAATAACCTGGACCTTGCCAGAGAGCTGAAAAAGTTGTGGAACATGAAGGTGATGGTGATACCGGTTGTAATTGGAGCCCTTGGAACAGTCCCCAAAAACCTGGAAAAGAGACTGGGTGAACTGGAGATCAGAGGAAGAGTTAAGACCATCCAGACCACAGCACTTAAAATCAGCTAGAATATTTAGAAGAGTCCTGAACAGACTTGCTGCCACTTAGGCTTCAGAGAGAAAATACCAGTTAGAGCTGGTGGGGAAAACTTGCAAAAAGTAAAATAACAATAAAAGACCTATAACATTTCTGTGAATAGAGATGACCTCATAAGAGAAAATAATTACCACTACTATAATGACCTACCATACATTGAACAAAACAGACTACTGAAAAGGGAACTTAATCCTACAAACATAAATATTAAAATGTTTAAGAATTCTAAAAATCTGAGTAGTCAACTTCTTCATGGGAGCTATGAAATTAACAGAGGATAATGTCTAGCAGAAGTTAAAATACAGAGTGGCATCTCCCAAGGGGGACTCATTGTCCCCTCTACCTAGTCATTATGGTGGTAATAACACTAAATTATATTCTTTTAAAAATGCAAAGGAGGATAGAAATTCCCAAGAATGCCCCCCCCCCACCAAAGAACATCTTTATATATATATATATATATATATATATATATATATCTCAATGTGTATGGTTGGCACTATTATACTTGAAGAAGCGGTAGTAATCCAACATACGATGTTATTAGAAGAGTGCTCAATATCTGTGATAGAGCGCTAATAGATAAATAAATTAACGTTTAAGCTTATATATATTATCATTGGAACAATTTTGCTACCATTGGTTTCTTGCTCTGCGGCAGTCATCAAAATTGTTCCAAGGATAATAAATATAAGCTAAAACGTTTATTTATTTATTTATTTATCTCTCTCTCTCTCTATATATATATATATATATATATGATGTCAAGATCTTGGCCAAAATAAAAAGCTGTTGGAATCTAATATAAACATTTAGAATATTCAGGGATAGAATTTGGAACTAAGAAATGTATGATGTAATGACTAAAGAAATAACAGAAGGAATCAGAAAAGTATGAAAATGCTTAGAGAAAAAGAAAGCTAGAAATACCTAGGAATATTAGAAGCATCAAACAGAAATGAAGGAAAAGTCAGAAAAGCGTAACTCAAGAGGACCAAGAGACTACTGGAAATCAAACTCTACAACAAGAATTTAAAGGAATACTTGGATAGACTCCCTTGTAAGATAATTCAGGATCCTTCTTAAACTGGACTAGAGAAGATCTCAGAAACAGAAACCACATAATGAGAAAATTGATAACCATGTACATGGCCTTACACACAAGATATGATGTGGATAAACTATACAAATAAAAAAGGAGGAAGAGGACCTGTCAGCTTTGAGAATTGTATGAATGTCACTATTCAGGAACTCAAAGATTATATAATAAAAAAGTATAAGGAGAGATTAATTACAGTAGCCAATAACAGCAAATACAAAAATAATGAAGACAAACAGAAATGATTAAATCAATAAAAATGGGAAGGAAAACACTTATCTGAATACTTCAGAATATAAACAAAGGAAATTGCACAGAAAGAGGAAACCTAAAGAGTGAAATGGAATTGCTATTAATAGCAGACCAAAATAATACTAGCAAGTATAGATAAGGCACATGAAAGTAATAAGTGTAGGTAAATGTGAAGAAAAAGATAAAAGAGTCAAGTGAATGTAGCAAACTGGCACAGAAGAAGTATAAGAGCAGGCACGACTGACTGGGGAAGTTGATCTACTGAGAATTGTGCAAGTGAATAAACTCTGACAATACATACAAAAACTATATGCACAAACCAGAATCTGGTAAATGAAACATACAAAACGATCACCTAATCCAGGACCCAAGACCAAATCTAGTTTTAGTTTATAAAAAGAAAAGAACTTGTCAACAAGTAATCAATTGCCATTCCAGTAAGATCAGAGAGTAAAAATGAGGGGACCTTGCTAGAGAGCTGAAAAAGTTAAGGAACAAGGAGTTGACAGTGGTATCAATCATAGTTGGAGCCCTTAGAATGATCCTGAAAAAGAGACCAGTTGAACTGGAGATCTGAGAAAGAATTGAGACAATCCAGATCCCAACATTGCTGGGATTGGCAAGAATACTTAGAAGAGTCTTGGAGAACCGAGACTTGCTGTCACTTTGACTTCAGTGGAAGACAACCAGTAAAAAAAAAAGAAAAAAAAAAAAAGAACTCATCAAAATATTATAATAACAACATTGGTAATATTAATCCCGCATATTTCTGATTTGGATAAATCTACAAGTGGTACGTTATTCATCATAATCCTGAGAAGAAAACCACAGATGTATATCTTTTAATGCACAAGAATGCTGCGTGTAGTCTTGAACAAGTCGTGGAAACAGCTGTATGGTCACCTGCCCCCCCTCTCACAAACCATCCGAGTGAGATGGATAAGGCATGCTGGACACTGCTGGAGAAGCAAGGACGAGCTCATAAGCAATGTTCTCCTGTGGAAGCCAACACATGAATGTACTAGTGTGGGCCGCCCATCAAGGACCTACATTGACCAACTCTGTGTGGATACTGGACACCGCACGGAGGACCTCCCCAGTACAATGAATGATAGAGAAGGTTGGTGAGAGATAGTCTTGGATATCCGTGCTAAATGTGCAACATGATGATGATGATATCTTTTA
>CM042166.1:60211425-60418925 GCA_023376005.1 Doryteuthis pealeii
CCCATTTCTTTTTTCCTAGTAGATCAATAAATAAATAATTTATAAAATTCATTCAGGGTGGTTCCCCCTTTTTTTTTTTTTTAGGTTGGAGTTATAGGAAATAACCAAATTATTTCTATTTCATGGGGGACTTTCACTGGATTTTGCAATCAATTTTGATTATTACCAAATTTATTTCCAAGTTATAAAAATTATCTTACAAAAAAAATTAATCGCAAAATAATTGCTGAAAACAATAGCAGTAATTAAAAATCCCAAATTTCAGGATTTAGCTTAATTGTCCCCAATAGGGTGGCTTTTAAGCTAATATAGATGACTGAAGTTTTTTTTTCTAGATTGTCAAGATGTACCATAAAGGTTATGTTAGTACATTTTAATACAAAATAAATATCAAATATGTAATTAAATTACTAATTTGAATTTGCAGTTTACTCTTCATAATTATATAGGGAAAATTAAGATATTAAACTCTTGTAAAAAAAAAAAAAAAAAATACTTTTCAAGATTCTTTGAAGATGAAGATTTCAGAATGCTACAAGTATCAATTATGATGAGAGAGAGAGAGAGAGAGAGAGAGAGAGAGAGAGAGAGAGAGAGAGAGAGAGAGAGAGAGAGAGAGAGAGAGAGAGAGAGAGAGAGAATCAAGCTCTAATGGATTTGAAGCAGAAATCCAACCCACATAGGAGTAATGCCACATGATGAGAAGAGATTCCTAAGCTTATAAGTGAAATTACTTCAGGTTATATTAACCACTTGAAACTAGCTGAGAAGATATCTCAGGAGAAATCAGTTTTCTCGAGTAAAACATAATCCCAGTTAGGACCAACCCCAAAAGTTCTGTGAAAAATTTCAAGCTTTATAGTGATGGTGGGAGTTCCAACATGGTTTGTCAGTAAAATATGATAAAGGAGTTTGATTAAAATTAGGTAAAACATTTGGGTTTTGATAAAAATTCAATTTTGTGAACAATTTTAACTCATAACATCCTGTTGAGAATTTTTTTAAGTCCAGAGCCCCATTCCTATAAGGATATATATAAAAAATGGCTAAAAATGGCCTTTTCATTTAAAGTTACTGTTATTTCCCATAAATAAAAGACTTCTAAATATGTTTAATATTACATTTAAACAAAGACTAATGTTTTGGGTGGATTAGGAAAATGAATGTGACTTCTGGCCAGATGGAATGAGGTGGTATAGGACATTATTTCTGCTCTTGATACAATTAAACAATTTGATAAAACATTTGAAAAATTAGCAAGTCATCAAAATCATTAAACTTCTTTGATATAAAATCAGATGTTTCATAAGAGACTAAAGGATTCTACTTCCATTTCTTATTCTTCTTATGAAAGAGTGAAATTCTTTAATAAATGAAAATGCAAAAAAAAGATGGAGATGTATATATTCTTTCTATTATAAAGTTCAAATGTTATTTCTAACTCTCTTAGTAATATCTGGAATTCATATGAAAAAATGTTTAGAGACCACTGCACTATCACAGTATCAACAGAGATTTTGAAGCTTAAGGATTGAATTATCGAATGATATTTTTACATCACCCTTGTTCTCTGTATGCTGTCACTATCAAGACTTAGTAATAAAATAGAGGGTTGGGTGAGAGAAAAAAAAAGATGGGGGTTGAGTCCTTCTTTTTACTAGTGTATTAAATATAAAAAGAGACTTGAGTCATAATCATATGACTTCAAAATCTGTTTGCCGATTTTTTTTTGAGCCATTATCAACTACACCTTTTCAGGCCATTGATAGTAACTAAATGTTATTCAACTGATGTTTTAAAATATTGATTTATATAAACTAGATGAAAATACACATCCATAAGGTAAGATATGAAACTAGTACAAATCAGGTATATTTTTATCAGGATTTATAATTTACAAATTTGTTATTTATGACTTATGAGCAATTAATATAAGACGAATAAGACTTACAGGATACCATCATGAGAAAGAAACCTAATGTTGTGGCAAGCAGCCCAAAGGTAAGTAAGCATAGGAAGGCAGCTGATCACCTATATAAATTACCTAAGAGATTGGGCTGAATTCAGTTGAGGAAATAAAAACAGCAATGCTACATAGTAAAACAGAGAAAGGATCTATTATATCACATTCGACTGGTGTCCAATGAAGATAAATGATAGATAAAGTTTAATAAACATTCTTGGGAGATTAATGTTTATAGGCCAGGGTTACCATTTTTTATACTACAAATAATCATAATGATCTTTTGTAAGCTTTGATTTTCTCGCAAAAAAGTTATATGGAGAGAGAAAAAAAAGGAAAAAAAAGTTTCTAAGTATGATTTTTGGCTAGGAAATTTCAGGTAGATATCTATTTTATATGGTTAAACAAAAAGATAAAGAATTGGTTTAGTTAACCTGATTGGTACAAAGAAAGGGTAAGTTCAGCATTGTAAATTGAACTCCCCTGCTAAAAACTTTAAAATTATGATTTTCAAAGCATAATATACTAAAGACACAATGCCCAAGTGTGAGAAAATTTGGTGGCTATAGCTTTAGTAGTCTTTATGCAATGAACAAAAAAGACATTTGACAAATTATAGTAACTCATAGAATTATAGAAATTTAATGCTTTCCATTATATGACTCATCTAATGGTAATTACACTATTGTCAAATATATATATATATATATATATATTTTTAATTCAACAAATCTAGTTGTTAATATTTCTGCTTACTATTAAACAATAGACAAACATTTTTCTCTAACAAAGCAACACAGCTTCAAGATGGCTGACAGGCAGACCAATCCCAGCATCCTCTTTTGAGACACTTCAACCAATAGGAGCCACAATGTGTACTTGGTGCAGTTATCACGATCAGTGAATAAAAGCTTTGATTATCACTCACAGTTATTTAAAGACAGTGAGAACAAACTATTGCACAAGAGGAAATAAGCAATTATTATAGAGATACACATCAGACAAGTTTATAATGAGTGATGCTAACATACAATGTCCTGTAAATGGCTATGGTTTTAAATGGAGATAAGCCACTGTGAATATAATCAAGCCAGCAGGGAAGCCAGTAGCAATGATAGGATTTCATTTCCTGGTCAATCATTGTCATATACATTGAAAATGGCACACTGTACAGATTTCTATTGTTCAGCTCAGTCTAAAGATATTTAATGGCAGTCTTAAAATAGAAATCATTTTTATTAAAATTTGTATTATATATACAACAAGGTTTTTTTTATTATTAAAATCATCATATGTAACAATCTTTGCAAAAAAAAATTGTAAAAATCATTTATTTTTTTTCAACACACAATTTTAGAATAAAATATAATAAATAAAATAAAATAAATAAAATAAATAAAATATAGTTTGGCTTCTTTATTTAATAGCATCCTTGTAGAAGAACAGTAGTGGTACTATTTAACCTACAGCTGGGGGTATAAGAGAGTTCATATGTTTCCCCATAGGTATTAGTCTGAAAGTGAATCTAATAGAATGACTGAAGTTTAAACTTGCTTACTATGATTTGCAGTCAATCATGTTAGACATTAAACACCAAAAAAAAAAAATAAAAAAAAAATAGGGTTTAAATGCTGATTATACAAAATATGTTTGATTTTAATATTAATTCTTTACAATAAAATATATACTACCCACTTTACAAAAATATTTTATATATTAAAATATTAAATATTATTATATCAAAATTAAGAAAGAAAAAAAGGGCCATTTATTATGCTTATTATATTACGGGTTTATCTAATTTAACAATTCATACACAATAAGTGAGGAATCTAGAGAATTATAGATGAAATATTTTTCCTTAAGGTGTTCATTCCTAATATTCATTTTAAAAGAGTAAGTCTGTAAATTGGTAGAAAATAAGAAACTAAATTAGAGAAAAAATAGACATTTTTGAAAGAGTTTTATAATAAATTATTCAAAGAAAAAAAGATTGAAACAGGCCTGAACTGAGTGAATAAAAAGAAGGATGAATATTCTATAATTATCCTTATTTACTTTTCAGCCTTTTTATAAAGAACTCTGTTGGTTAGGGTTAGGGGTTAGTTTTATAATTTAAAAACAAAAAACTCTAAAAATTGTCTGTTAACAAACAACCGGATGTTGATGGTGTAAATGAAAAAATGTACTTATGAATCAGCAAAGCAAAATGGGTACCTAAAGTCATGTTTCAAAAATTTTCAGGATGTTACTATTTAAAAAAAAACAAAAAAACTCATTTTCTATTCTAAATATTCATGTATGGGTAAAATTTTGAAGATCTAAAATAAAAAGTAAAGATAAAGAGAAAGACATGGTACAACTTTTGGCTTCAAAAATTAATTCTATCTCTATATTAATACACTTGTTCCTTAATCCTCCAGCTATTATCATCTTGCAACACCCTCTGATTAAAAATGAGACTGTCCAAATCATCCAAGATGAATTGCAAAAATATAATTATGATTATCTGGTGTTGCTTATCTGCTGAATTCTTATTTATTATGAGTGTTGTTATGTCAGCTAAATAATGGACCATACTGTTTTTATTAGAAAGAAAGAAAGATAAAGAGAAGGGGTGAGTTCGTGGAAGTGATAACGGTAATCTGTTTCAATTGAACGTAAAGAAAGAAAGAAAAAAAGAGTGAGAGAGAGTTAAATCAAGATTATTATACTTTTTACATATTGAATTATTTGCAATAGCTCTTAAGTAAACATATCAAACGTTGTAATAATTAAATTATCATATCGTGGTATATCCACAGGTCCTGCTAGTAAATTAATGATTTTATGACTATAAATCCTGAATCAATCTATATACAAGTATTTAAAGTAACCAGAATGATTTTAGAAATTTGAAAACTAGACTAGTAACATAAATAAAATGACCTTCAAATAAAATTAGTTTCATTTGAAAAGTACATATGGTAAAATCCAATAACAAAAGATGACAAATTCCATATATATATTTTACCAACCCCTCTGCATGAGCAGGATGTGACACAAGGTCAATTTCTTAAGCGAAGTTCAACAGGTTTGAATTCAGAGTTTTCCTTCTCCTAGATCGGTTGCCTAACCAAGGTTAAAGAGCCCAGTCTGCCCTACTATTTATCCATAGCTGGAGAGAGAGTAGGAAATGGACTCGTCACCCCAAGTTCAAATCCTGGATGTGATAATTACATTTCACTTAGCGCTAATAACCTTGGGAAAGGGTATTAGCACTAAGTGAAATGCAATTATCACATCCAGGATTTGAACTTGGGGCGACGAGTCCATTTCCAATGACATTAACCATTACACCATGCGCTTCCATATAGAATTCCATATAGGTTTGTTTGGTTTGTTTTGTTTTACAGCATATCAACCTCAGTGGGTCATTTAATGCCGATAAAGTTTTGAAATAAATCAATTCTTAATGGATAATACAATTTTTTTATAAATACATTTTTCTATTTAACCCATAGATGGGATCCTAACAGGTACTACCACTCCGGGTCAGAGTGGACCAGGGAGCAATGGTGATGAAGGGGTGCTCCACATTCCCCAAACCTCCAAAACTGGAACCTCACCATCAGATAGAGTTTAACGTCATTCCATGGACATGTAGACCCGCAGCCACCGGCTTCTAGCACCCATATGATAAAAAGGGGTTGGGGCTTGCCATAAGGGCAATAGGGTGGGAAAATCATATAGGTGCTAGGGCTTGACGTGACCAGCTGATTGATCGAAGGGGGCCTTTCCGACTGCCCGTCTAGCCCAAGATAGGGCCAAAGTGGAGTATTGCATGTCATGAACTGCTCATCCACCTGAGCTCTATCCTTAAGCATCACAGGTCGCCACCCACGGCCAACAGGTGGCCCCATTGGGGGAGTCTTACCCCTCTGCAGAGGTGCAGTCGGTACATACTAACGCCCCAGCTGACAGGGCGGAGAATTCCATATAGATGGATGTAAAACAGCCAAGAAAGCCAATTGATCCTTATTACTGATAATAATAAAAGTTTATATAAAGAAAAGTAAGTATGAGATATGTTACTTTTGTTGACTGACAAAGTTATACAGACAAATGAGCATCAATCAATAAAAGAATATGAGTCTTGAATTAATCAAATGAGATTTCAAATTCCATTCTTAGAAACCAAATTTATAAAATTACAAGCCAAAATTCTCAGAATTACGAGGGACAAAAGACCTGAAGAGATCAAATTAACTGCAGTACAATGCTCATATGCACAAAAACTAATTTCCCCTCAAAGCCAATAAACATTTAAAAAGGTGTCCTTATTCATCTTTGAAAATAAAATTTCTTTTTTTTCTTTTCAAGATGAATCCATTGTTCAACAAAAATTCATTAACTTAAATCATGATTTTTTTGCAAGCAATACTTTTTTTTATTTTCTTTTAAATTGAAAAATTTCAGAAATTGAATTTTAGAATTTTTTTTTTTTTTTTTTTTTTTTTTTTTAAATCAAAAAATTTCAGAAATCAAATTTGAGATTTTTTTGGATTTTAAAAATATACTCATAAAAAAGAAATTGACATTTGCTTATTCTACAAGCTGTGATCTAAAAGGCCAAAATTATTACAAGTTTCAGGGCAGAAATGGGCTTTATTTGAAAAAAAAAAAAAAAAAAAAAAAAAAAAAAATTGTTTATTTATAAAAATCAGTGTAGTCTTATAAGGGGGGCAAAGCAGAATGTTGTTAACAAATCCAGCACAAATTTCTTTTTCTGTATATTCTTATTTTTTTGCTTGCAGTATTTTCTCCTTGGTTGTTCCTTCTGTTTTCATGCCAGGAAAAGTTTCCTTTGACTGACAGAAATCCCAGTGTTTTATGGCTCTCTTGCCAGAAACGCATGACAACCATTAGCCAACACCCGACCATCACCATTCCTATATAACTCAGTATAAGAACAACAATGGCAGACTTCAAACATTTATTTGTAAACTAGAGGCCAAGAGTTTGATTTACAGAAGTGGCACTAATCATGTGAGTGCACATCCAATTCTGGGCCTTTTGTTGGGAGGTGCGTGTTTTGAGGTAAGAAAGATGTTTATTTATATTTTATACCAGACACAAACCACTTTAACATACTTACCCCATTTGGAAAATTCTTCACTAGAATCAGAAATGACCAGATTGCAAAGGAATAAAAAAGACAATTGTCACAATTTAATTTTTACAGCTGAATATGCAAATTAGTTAGCCCATCAAGTAAGAACTTCTTTAGTCTTTAGATATAAGAACCATATTGCAAAATGTATATTGTTACAATTTTATGGGCCATTTTGGCCTTCAAGCAAGAGTGCTTGTCCAGCAGAAATCCTTGGTAATCCTTTGGTAAAGAATCCTCAGTATTGTAAGTTCCTTCGTCAATGATTGCAAATGGACTATGAAAGTATCAGCGTATCAGCCAAACATTATGGCTGTTGATTGGCAAAGGAATAGACCACGTGACCTCTCCTAGTCTATAAATTTAGGTGGGGAATTGTAGCACACCTTATATATGAAAATATTCCAACGTATATAAATGATGTCATGAGCATTATATGTATGCATACTCATATACAGACAGGCAGCCAACTTTAGATATAATAATAATAAAAAGAGAAGTCTAAGTTCAGACATGTATTCAATCAAATGAAAAAAAAGAAAAAAAGAAAAGGAAATGAAATGTAAGGAGGAGGGTAAATGGAGGTGAAGTTACTCACCCCTGGTCGAGGCAAAGACAAATATACTTGTTTTTCCATTTTGCCTTGACACACATCATTGACTTCTTTCACCAAAATAGAAAGTTCGTTGATTTGTGCTTCCCATGATTTGGAAAATACATCCAGATTCCCTTCTGCTATTCGACTGGTGGGATATTGAGCTAGGGTTTGTGCAGCATACAAAATCTTTAAAAGAAGAAAAAGAAAGAATGAATAAAAAAAATAAAAATAAAAAAAAAAACAATAAAAAGAAATAAAAATGAAAAGCAAATTAAATTGATTACTTTATATTAGAGAAGATTTCTTTAATTCTTCAAAGAAAATGATGATGAATAATCAGTTGTACTCATCACTATTAAGAAATCAAGGATAATGAATGAGTAAGAAAAAAAAAAAAAAAAAAAAAAAAAAAAAAAACTTTTATATTAGGGTGAGTCAAAAGTTTTGCAATATTTTAGTAACGTAAGGTACAATTAAACAGCCCTGGATGTTTTTGCTGAAATCCTGAAGGTAACAAACCACACTAGACAGTGGGATGCTGAACTCGCCTGATACTCTCTGAGTGCTACTCACCGAATTTGCCTCTATGTCTTCGAGCACAGCTTTGGAATCCATAGTTTTAGGCCTAACTGATCTTGTTCTTGAAACCTAAGTGAAATTTCTTGAACCACCTGGTTACTGAATTGTGATTAATTGCACCTTTACCTTTTGTACAACAAAAGTTTTTGATTGCTTCTGAACAATACAGCCCAGTTTAAACTTGTAAAGCATAAGTTCCTGAATTATACATTCATCTGTGCGACTTTCAAATCACACACAGTCATGCAATGTGTCAGTGCACCAACTACCAACGATACTACCAACCACAGAAAGTACTTTCCATGGCTTGAACTGCTTTGGTCACATGATACATGTGCCATAAATTAGTATGTACACTGTCCTATTGAATAAGAATAATTTTCAAACAGATCTATTTGACCATAGATAGGATCCTAACAGGTACTTCTACTCTGGGTCAGAGTGGACCTGAGAAGAATGGCAATGAAGAGGAACTTCACACTCTAAAGAGGTCCAGACTAGAGCTTTACCATAATATACTGCTTAATGTCATACCCAAGACAACCTTTTTTGGGTGGGTGTGTGAATCTTACCCCCTACACAGGATACAGTCAGTGTATTCTAAGTCCAACAAGAGGGGAATTTTATAGTTTGTTTGCCAAGAAAATCAAATACATTTCAAAGTGGGAGGATGGAAGATTTTCATTCAGAGATCAAATGGACTTACAATGTATAATAAAATAACATTCAGTCTGAAATTTTATTAAAAATCAAAAATTAGGGATATTTTGTTAATAATGACTAAGTTCTCAACATTTCTCCTGAAGTCCCCCTGGCGCAACACCATGAAGCTAGGTCAAGAAGAAAGCAGGCAACAAAGCGCCGGCATATCAACATCTTCAGGGACAGCCTTCACATGCGACATCTGTGGTCGAGAATGTTTTTCTAACATTAGACTGTAACTTCAGAGGCACAAAAATTATATTATAGTCTTCCGAGACTGAAATGCCAATAAGATAAGAATGACTAAGTAAAATTGTGATACAAATAAAATCTTTTAAAATGTTTTGATAATTTTTGAACATACCCAATACAGATGGTGAAATCAGCAGGCAGTCTTAGAACCTATCTAATAATATCTAGTTTCTGCTGTATAGTATTTTATTACAGAAATTTAAGAC
Source organism: Doryteuthis pealeii (assembly GCA_023376005.1). Taxonomy (NCBI): domain Eukaryota; kingdom Metazoa; phylum Mollusca; class Cephalopoda; order Myopsida; family Loliginidae; genus Doryteuthis; species Doryteuthis pealeii. Next base: position 60,220,878 of record CM042166.1, read on the forward strand.
AACCAGTCCCAATACAAATAGTAGTAGAAATAAAACAAATTCAAGTCCACTACTGAAATGAATATTTTGGGATCATGTGTCATTTCTATTGTCTTTATGGTCTGGCCTCATGAAACTTTTGTTATAATCTTTTTATTGTTTCTGTTCAAATAATGTCTCAACAATGTAATGAGTAAGGTCAAGCTAACAATTTGCCATCAAGAAAAACAAAAGAATTAACAGCATCAACAATTCATTGTCATTACACACATTTGATCATTTTCACATATTCATATAGATGTTTTCAACAATTTTTATGATTATACACATTTACCAACCCTATGCACATATAAGATGTGACACAAGGTCATTTTTTAAGCAGAGTTTAACAGGTTTGAATTCAGTTGTAGGTATCCACAGTGACACACTACACACTAATAAAAATATATTAAATCCATGGATGTATTTACCATTTCTGTCTTTGCAAAATCTTTTCTACAATGTATCTCCTGGTTATTTCTTTACTCTATAAATGAATGTACCTGGAGTTTGCAGTCAAGCATGTTTGCCACAATGCCATGGGGAGTTTATTGGCGTCAAACTTATTTCTAAGTTTCAATTCTAACTGAGGTAAACAGATTGTTAGAATTTGTTAAATTTTTATTTGCATGATTAGAAAATTTTAGAATTCTGACCCCAGATATAGTCCAGGTTAAATGTTGGAAATTTATAGGGTACAGTTAATGTGCAAGAAATTAGCCAACCACAATGCTTCCAGTGGTCACCAAGAATTTGGCCTCTTTTGCCACTACCCCTGGCTATCAGTGCTAAAAACCGCATTGTTAGTAGCCCAGATGACGACTTGGTAGCAGTTCATCACATAGAAACTGAGAACGGCAAAGGCACAACACTAAGAACTTTCTACAAGTTACGATGAAGAAGACCTATAAAGACTAACAGCAATGTTCAAGTAGGCATTTTTTATCTAACCTTTAACAAACCTTTGAATTTTTTGCTTGTTTTGTATATCCCTGTTTTATATTTTGCTTATATGTACAGTAAACATTTTGTAGTACAAAAAGTTGTTTGTCTCATTTTCTTCAAAAGTGGCACCCATCTCCTCATTGCGTCCAAAGTAAGGTTTATTCTCCTATAAAACTTAGGGTTTAAACAGTGCTTTTCTGGGGATAAAAATCCCGGTTAAATCGAACTTAACAGACCTAAATTCCACCATCATATGTCACCCCACCAATAGAAAAAAAATACCAAAAAAAAAAAAATCAGGGAATAAACCGAATTAATAAAAACTTTAACATTTTTCAGGTCAGTTAACTTTGAACCACGTATCTTTGAGGCGTAACACAGATTCTCAAAGATACATGGTTCAAAATTAACTGACCTGAAAAAATGTAAACGTTTTAAAATAAAATAACTAGTGCATTATATATTTTATTCATTAATATATCAACACTGAAAATTTCATTAAATTTGGTTAATTCCCTGATTTTTTGGTATTTTTTTCTTTCAGTGGGTGACATACAATGGTGGAATTTAGGTCTGTTTGATTTAACCAAATCCCCACATAAAAACTCGGTAAAGTTAATCTGAAGACAAACTTTTTTAGACCTTATTTTTTCAATGCTTGTATCATTCAGAAACAAGAAAGATTTTGGTAGACATGCCAAACCATTACCATTCTTTTAACGTAGATCATAAGACAAATTACAAAGACTTTTTTCTTTACTTACCAATGGACAAGTGGTACGAATGACAGATTCATTATGTTCAGCTGTAATGATGAGAGGTCCAGTGTTGGCAATATGACGGAGTAATTTGCACACCTGTTGAACAAAAACACACAAAAAGATAAGTATTACAAAAACCTTGTATTTCTATAAAGAAATTATTTAAAAAAAAAAAAAAATACAAAATTAAACTAAATATGGAAAATGAAATTAGATTAAAGTATTAATAAAATATTATCAATAGCCACTTCCATTGATAAATGTTCAAAGGATGATTTCAATTGATAAAGGATTTCAATTGATATAAAATGAAAAAAATAAATCAACCATGAATTGTTGCTAATCAAATATTGATTACAGCAATCATATTTTTAGAAATTATCTAGAAAAATTATTCATGCGTATATAATTGCTCTCAAACAGTTTGAAATTATTTTGATAGTTTGGTTAGGTGGTTTTACAGCATTTGTTATTTTATACTAAAATCAGTTTAATAATTATACAGAGTACAAAATTAATTATATATAGCACAAAAAGGTATCTTAATTTATAAATGTATATATATTTAATAAATAAATTTTCATAAGTATATATATATATATATATATATATATATATATATATAAAAACATGTGTATTTGGGCAGCATTTTTTCATTTATGCATGTTGAATTAAACAAAACACACATCTCCTATTTAACAATTTTATTTGTGATTTTTTCAAGTTTTCTGGCCAACTTTTTAATATTTAGGTGGAATTTGTGGATTAGTCCACCAAAGTTTATGTCCCGAGTATTTTGGTGGACTAATCCACAAATTCCACCCAAATATTAAAAAGTTGGCCAGAAAACTTGAAAAAAATCACAAATAAAATTGTTAAATAGGAGATGTGTGTTTTGTTTAATTCAACATGCATAAATATATAAACATATATACAAATTGAAGGTCTATTTATTATTAAGATAAAAACACACTATAATCGAAGGTCATTCAATAAATAAGGTAAATTTTGCCTAAAGTGTTGGCAATACATTACAACATTTTAAGGAAATCAATAGCGATGGCTCCTTCCATATCCCAGAAGGCTGTAAGCATGACCATCTTAACTAATGGCTGCACCCATTGACTGATTTTAACAGCATGTCAACCTGTCTAGGGTTAGGGAATCATGTTCATTGTACATTTATATCTATTTTTGAGTCGTCGTTTCTTAAGAATTTTTGTGCACAGTTACAGGATATCAAGTATTCCTATCAATTACAAATAATTTTCACAATTGTAGGAGTTCATGTGTTTAAAAAAGAAAGGAGACATCTCCACACTCAACGGTAAGCCTCTAAAGCCAGTAAAACAATTCACATACCTAGGTAGTAATATCTCATCCACAAAGTGATGTTAATACATGAATAGGAAAGGCATGGTTGGCCACAAACAGTCATTTGGAAACATTCATTTGGAAATCCGATCTCACTGACAAGTTAAAGCAACAATTCTTCCAGGCTGTAGTTATATCAGTACTGCTGTATGACTGCACCACTTAGATCTTAACGAGCGCCTTGAGAATAAGCTAGATGGGAGCTGCACAAGAATGCTGCGGATGGTCTTGAACAAATTGAGGAAACAGCACCCCACAAGTAAGCAGCTGTATGGCCACCTACCATCCCCATCTCACAAACCATCCGAGAGAATGGACAAGGCATGCTGGACACTGCTGGAGAAGCAAGGACGAGCTCATAAGCAACACTCTCCTGTGGAAACCAACACATGGACATGCTAATGTAGGCCGACCACCAATGACCTACATTGACCAAATATGTGAGAGTGCTGGATACTGCACAGAGGACCTCCATGGGACAATGAATGATAGAGAAGTTTGGCGAGAGATTGTTATGGATATCCGTGCTAATTGCGCGACATGATTATAATGGTTTCAAGTATTCCCATCTAATACTACTAATTATATGGTTTCAAGTAATAATTTCTATTTGATAAGTCATTTGTTTGCACAGTTATATGGTTTCAAGTAACTAATAATAATTCTTAGTTAACAATCATAGCTTCAAGTAACTATTCTTAATACAAATAATTTATAGTTATATGGCATCAAATATTCCTATTGAATACTAATAATATGTAAAAAGATCTATTTGATCCATAGATGAGATACTAATGGTACTACCACTCCAGGTAAGAATGGACTTAGTAGCAATGGTAATGAATTCCACAATCCCCAGAACTGGAGCTTCACCATCAAATGCATTTTAAGATCATACCCAGGACACTAAAATAATCTTGTCACAAGCCTTGAAATCATTAATTTGTTCTGACCTAGATGCTATAATCAACAATAGTATTCTGAAAATTATGTCATTTTGAACAAGAAACAGACACACAAGATGTTAAATATATTTTAATAACAAAGTATTTCATTCAGTGTATAAAATAAAAGAATAAAACACATATATAAATATCAAGGAACATCTTTAGAGTTCAGAGGAGTTCTTAGGTTGTAATATCTTTTAGAGATGTGTATGTCTAAAGAATGAATAGAAGTTTGATATCTTGGTTGTGACTATTATCAATAGAGCTCATTTAATTCTTTTTTTTATTTATTTGTCATGTATTTATTTGCATTATATTTAGTAAAGTTTATACACAGTTTTATATTGGTAAAAAAAAAAAAAAAAAAAAAAAAAAAAAATATATATATATAATATAATATATATATATATATATATATATATATATATATATAATGGACTCTCTCGTCGATTTTCGACGCATGAGTATTCATTTTGGTGAACAACCAACACAGTGATTTGTTTATAGTGGTGAAAGGCTTGTGTTGGACCATTCTGCACTTTTTGTCACAGTCGATAGGAAAGAATTGGTGCACAGGGAATGCCACAAACCCAATCAACGACTGACCTCAGGAATTTTGAATTTTCCTTCTAGACTGGTTACCTACCTAGGGTTAAAAAGCCCAGTCTGCCCTACTATTTTACCCATAGCTGGAGGGAGAATATATGAATTCATACCTTTCCCAAGGGTATTAGCGCCTTGTCTAGGATTTGAACTTGGGTCAACAAGTCCATTTCCCACGACTAACCATTATGCCATGCGCCTATATATATATATATATATATATATATATATATATATATATTAACATGGTCAAACATGAGCATGGTTCACTTGTCCCATATTGTTATTGAGAAAGAATTGATATTTCACACTTGTGCTTTTTATATCTGAATGGTTTCTAATAGCAACATCTTTTAGTTTATATAGCAACAAGATTGACACCAGAGGGCTAACCAGTCTAACTTTTTTCTATTACTGAAAAGCACACATAAAAAAAAACCTTGCGTTCATCTGACCCACTGGAAAGTCAGGAAAATAATCTCTCTTTTTAACTGATCATAACATATCTAAATTAAATCATCAAACTATCAATTAAGTCTATGAGGTCCCTAATTAATAATTCCTTCGAGGAAAGACCCAAAATAAAAATATCAGCATCGTATAGTACCTAAAAGAGGACAATGGAATCATCTGTTTTCTATAAATAGTGAAACCTTGGATGAGAGAACAAGCAAGACTTCACAGAATGTTAATGTAAAGGTTATTTAAAAAAATTTTTTTTTTCTTTTGAAAATCTGCATAAAAGATGTAATCAAATGACTGAGCCTGTGGGCAAGTTTGGTGGAAAGGGACTTCCCATGCCCTTGTGCCTTATAATACATGCTATACTTTTTTTCTTTACTACATCACACAGAAGCAATCAATTTATTCACTTAATTTTTCTCTTACTGATATTTCTCCTTCACATGTGGAGGTGGGGAGACTTTCTTACACACACAAAGCGGAACAAAATCAAAATCCTGAAACTCCTTACATTCTTTCTTATTATAGTCCTCTGCTCACTAACTCTTCTTAGAAATATATTTATTCACTTAGAGAGATCTTACCTTCTACTTACATAGAACTCATCAAATTCACAATAACCCAACTTCCCTTCATTTCACATTTATATATATATATATATATATATATATATATATATACATATACACACACTAATCTATAAACATATTCAACTTCTTGCATGAACTGTCAATTCTTATTCACATGCCACTGACCAATTCTCTCTGAATGAGACACACACACACATTTCTATCTGACAATATTTCATTATTCATTGAAGCTTACTCATCCTTCTTGCACATAAAGTTCTACACACATGCAATGAGCATCAAAATGATAAGTGAATAAAATATACTAAAACAAAAACCAATAGGAAAGTTTATATTCCACTTGTTAATTAACTGTATTATGATTTATATGTACTTTAAACTTGAAAATTGCCTCTATATATGTATACATACATTTTTGTTTTCAATTTAGGCTTACATAAACATGCAATTCTGTAATAGTGTGTATGTATATGCAAGTGAATTAAAAACATTGCTGTGAGCATATGTATTTGCATGAGTTTTTCTCCCATTTAAATGGATTCATTTGAAAAAGCTATCAACAAATACTGAACAACATCATTTAAATTCTGTTCACACGGAATTGAAGATTTTTATTCCGTTTTCTAAAAATCAAAAGCAAAAATAACTTCCAGCTAAAAGTAAGGGTAAATAAAATTGGAACAGTTGAATTTATAGATTTACGTCAATATATAATGGTTAACAAACTAGTCTTACAAATACTGAATAGTGAGTACTATTCTCATTAGGTGATTCATACTTCTGGCCTTGCGCCATATTTAAGATATGTTTAGTTTGTTGTTTTTTTTTGTAGGGATACCTCACTTGGTGCCTTATAATTTTACAACTAAACTAAGCTTAGCAAATAATCATATGAATTTGTGAAAAAATATTCAAAATATGAAAAACTTTTTGTTTAAGGTTTGTTTTTTTTTTTTTTACGGCATATCAACCTCAGTGGGTCATTTAATGCCGACAAAGTTGTAAAATAGTCATTCTTAATGGATACTCAATTTTTTAATAAATACATTTTTCTATTTAACCCATAGATGGGACCCTAACAGGTACTACCACTCTGGGTAATTTATGAGGAAGTGCGTTTTTTGTTTAAAAAATCCAAAAGAAATGTAAAATGTTGGATAGACTTATAAACTTCTAACAAGTTTCTGTTCTGTCTTCAAATCTTCATTGCTAATTATACTGAGTTTTCTGGGTTCTTCTATATCAGGTCATTTCAAGTGTCGTCTCTCTCCACATCCATCTTAGTTGTTCTTATAAAATCAGGTGCATGAGGAATTAACCCTTTTGGTGTACATATCATAGGTCAAACTGAACTTTTATCCAGTACAATGTGAGTTTCCATGAATAACCATTAAATTCAAATTCTACACTACATTACAAAAATAATAAGATATGCCTATTCATTATGTAGCAAAAAACTAAGAAGTTGATGTAGAAAAAAACAAAAGCAATATTTTAAAAACAGTTTATATAAAATATATTAACAAATGATGTCAATTATTCATATAAACATCCGTGCGTGCGTCTGTGCGTGCGCGCGTGTGTGTGTGTGTGTATATATATATATACATATATATATATATATATATAACACTCTTTAGTTGCCAAGAAGATTTTCAAATATCCTTTTTTGAAAGATTAACACTTGTTACTACAAGCTTGAAACAAAAACATAAAACACACTGAGCTTGCTTCTTTCAAATCACAAAAAAATGAATGAATTTAGGATTTGCCAGTAATCTATACTGCAAAACACTAAGATATTTTTTCTTCTTCAATATTCCCAATCATTTCCATTTTAAGGAGCTTCAAAACGTTTGCACCCCCCCCCAAAAAAAAAAAACACTGACTACCTAAAATTTTCACACAATTTTAGAATAGAAAAGAAATCATTTATATTAACCTTTGAATAAAATAATTGCATGCAATTTAGGTTTCAAAATATGTAGACTTTGAAAATATTAATAAAGTGTTCCTATAGGCCATCTTTTATAAATTATCAAAGCTGGACTGAATAGGCTGTTTCAACAGTGTAAAAACTTGGGTTTAAATTTTAATATTCCATAAAAGGACAAACTTTACCAAAAAAGTTTGGGATTTTAGGAAATAGATGTTTAATGTAAAACAAATTATAAAGTTTTGAAATGGGCTTCGAAGCACTTCCTTGAAAAAAAAAAAAAAAAAAAAAAAAAAAAAAAAATTCTTTTTGCCATTTTTCACTCAGAACAGTCAATTTTTCTTTTTTCTGCCCAGTATAAATTTAATTTGGTTCATAAACATCACCCGAAACTTTAAAATTAACACAATAATAGAATAAGATTTAAATGAATACTCATTTTGCGGGTAACTTGGGACAAATTTTTGAAGCTCAATAAAATGGAAATAGGGAAGAAAAACAAAAAACAAAAAAAAAAACAAGGTTATTTGTGCTGCATAGATCACTACTTAGAAAGAAAGTTTTAGGCAAATCCTAGTGAGGTGGTTATACACATTTGATTTTACATGGGAAGGACACTGTACTAATAAAATTCACAGTTGCTATGAAGAATAATAACACTAAGTATGTAGGAAGTTTTTCCCAAAGTCGATATGTCCTTTCAAAGAACCATAGTAAATGCAAGACCAAAAAACTATATTCCTCAGGAATCATTTACAAAAAACAATGTCTGAATTATATATGTTGCTATTGTGTTCAAAACTTGATCAAAAACTTATCAGCTCAAGTGAAAAACTAGAAAAAACAATTACAAACTTCAATAACAGACTCACTGGTTAGTATGCTCATGGGAATTAACATTGATTTTGGCAAACAAATTCAGTACTTTGTAGAAAAACAAATAAAATAAATTCTCCAGCTGTAGACAATGTTTTACAGTCCTTATGTTTTAAAGAAGAAAATTCAAATCTTGAATTAATTTTTATTTTTGATATTCAAGGATTCCGATACTTTTTCTTCTAACACACTTGTTTGTGTTGGCATACCATTTATGAAGAATACAATGTCAAATGTATGGATACCAGATTTGTGCTGATTATTCCTGTATTTGCTTAATTCTTGGCAGTAATTTCTTGTAAACATGTCCAAAATGGTTTGGGAAATATCTGATTGCATACACAATACAAGAGCCCTTCCCAAATTGCTTTATTATGTCTCTCTAAATACAAACTACCCTGTTAAGTGGCAAAGAGTTGCAGTAACCAAAACTCAATGTCACAGACTTTCCCCCACTATGTTGCTATCATTAATAAGAATTTTATCTTTATTGTCTTTTATAAGTGAGAGACTCAAACTTTTACAAGGCTTCATCCTTATTCCCATATTATGTCATACTGAGAGCACTGGTTCCTGTTAAATCACTAAAGTTAAGCAGCAACAAGCCTGTTCAATATTTAATTGGGTAACTACATCAACAACAACTGGTACTGTAAGTGACCTGAGTCCTTAGTTCCTCAAAATGACTTGATTCAGCATCAAATAACCCAAAAAAGTTTTTATTTTATTTTTCTTCAGTTGTAGGTTCCATATCTAGCTCTTCTGCTACTGATGGTCGCTCTACATGATGGAGGTCTGCATCAGAAACGGTGTTGTTGCTGGCGTAGAGTTCTGAGTAGTGTTCTACCCAGTGATCAATTTGTTTAGATCAATCTTTTTTGATTTCTCCTGAGGCTGATTTCAGAGGAGCGATTGTCCAAGCGCTCTTTTTATGCCGTTGAAAAGAGGGTTAATATGCCATAAAACCAACCAACCTCATTCCTGCCCATTTGAAAAGCTCTGGGAAACCATTCAGTTGATGTTTCCTGTTAACCTTGGACACTGTATTGATTGTGACTATGAGAAAATATGTGCCAGCCATTTTTCTTTCCAGGTAGTAACATTTCCATTTCTAACATAAAAAGAAGAAATGATATCACTTCACTATCATCTTCTGTCGGGCAGCTGTGTACTCCAGTTATGAATTCTAAAAGTACTTGTAAGGTTCTTTATTTTCTGTGATCCAGAAGAACTCTGGCACTGCCTACTTGTGCTGGATGAAGCCATAAGAATTTTGCTGCATCCAGCCAGAACACAGAACCTTTGAGTCTTATTTCTTCTTGTATTGTTGATACCCTCTCAGATCATAGCTTCAATGTTTGAGACAACTTGGGAAATCAGGAATTCCAGGTTTTTTTTTCATTTATGTATTGATTAACATGACATTTCTATATATTCTATTTTAAAATGATGGATTCTCAACCGTTGATTTTCACTATTTTCTTTTAACTGAATTTTTCATTTTTCAAAATCACAACTCAGACAGGTGATTAAAATACAAAAATGAAGAACAGCTTTGATTGGAAATAATAAAAGATATGCTCTCAGTGAGATTCATACTCATGTCTTCTTTTATTTCAGAGAAGCCTGGTTAAACACACTAGCTGCTCTATCAACTGAGCTATGAAGTGCCATTATAAGATGCACCTTAAATTCTGGGTATGCTTTTCACTTTACTTCTTCCTGAGAAAATCCTTTACACACCATAGTAAAAGTTGTCGGGGTGGCCTAAAGTTGGTATTAGTCAGACAGCGAGGGAGTCTATTCCCTTTTCACTAGTGCTTGATGAAGGAGATTGTTTTGGCGTCTGAGATGGGGCACCACACCTATCATCAGCTCCTCACTTAACCGAACAGATCCCTGTGCTACTCATAAGCTGAGTTGGTGAGGGCCGGTATCGGACCCGGAACCTTGTGATTCCTAGGCAGACGCTCTACCAACTGAGCTAAACCGGCCCTATTCATATTGCATCATTATATTAGTTCTATAACATAGTATTATAGTTAGAATCTGGGTAATTCCATGTCAAATCATCCAGAAAAAAATAAAATTGTCACCCACCCCCTTCAACTTTTTCTGAAATTTTGTACAGGTGTAGACTAGGTTAAAGTTAGACAATCCCCCAAATTTGAGCTTCAAATTTGAAATATTCGCCGAGTTATGTTGATTTTAAACTCAAAAATGGGGGGGGGGAAGAAAAATGGTGACATTTTGTAATCTATTTTTGTCTATAAAATGTGTTCTAGAGCTCCCCTACTCCTAAAAATTGGTTTATAGAAGCTTTTAAACCAGAGGAATCCTGAAATCTTTTTAAGTAATTAATGATTTCTGATTTTTTTCAATGCAAGATCAATAAGTAAAAAAATCACAATGTGGTACTACATATACATTTTTTTTCTTTATCCTTATTTTCATATCTGTTATGAGTAATCATAAGATCTAATAATGTATGCACTTCTGGTGTTGTATATGTTATCCCATTTCTAATTGACTCGTAAGTCTTAAAAAGTAGAAAAAAAAGTTTGTGCTGCTGCTGCTGCTGAGAGATGGTGTGGTAATACAAATTTAATAAGAAACACAAAAAATTACCTCTTCTAATTGTTCAGCATGTTCTCTAAATTTGACAGAAAGTTCATCAACTTTATCAGGACATCCGGCCAAGCCATGAAGTTTTAAACCTTTCAATAAGTCATGATCTTCATTGATTTTGAAAAGTTCAGATGCTTGGTCCATTGTGGTGTCTTGCAACTGGAAAAACAAACAAACAAATAAAATGGTATTAGTAAAGACATTAGTGGCTAACGTTAGTTTGAAAAGATTTGTTTAGATTAAAAGTCACAAATTCACTGAAATACAATTTGCATATTTTAAGAGCAGATACAATTAAATTCTGGTGAAATATCTTTATATAAATGTAACTTTGGTTTTATTCCAACTTGTAAATTGCTACAATTTTCTAAGAAATGTTGTATAACAAAAGACAATGATGAATATTGCTTTAAAACTAAAATATATCTTAATTAACAATAAGGATACATATAGTAACACTTTTATTTTATTGCTTAATATGAATGTACACTAACAACCAAAAGTTTTGGTCCGCATTGATTTTTCCCCCTCTTTATATTTAAAAAATGAATCACGTTTTGTTTTTAAAGAATAAATTTATTTTTTCTATGTTCACATGCGAATAAATAAAATTAATTTGTTTGAATTTTATGTAAGGGTTTGCATATACACAATAAAAAGAAAAAAAAAAGTCGTTGGGGTGGCTTAAAGCCAGACAGTGAGGGGGTCTATCCCCTTTCCACTAGTATTAGACCAAGGAGATTGTTTTTGTGTCTAAAGCAGAGTGCCACACCTACCATCCTTACTTTACTGCACAGATCCATGTGCTACTCATATGCTGAGTTGGCAAGGATCGATATCGAACCAGGAACTTACTGACTGAGCTAAACCAGTCCTATATATATATATAATATATATATATATATATATATATATACATACACACACACACACACACAATAGGTAAACTTATTTATCCAAATATACAAAATTAGCCTTTTTTAATGAACTTAGAGAAACAATTCAGGTTATCTCAAACTTTTGGTTAGTAATATACTTGTTAAGAAACATAACTGAAGATATTAATTAAAATTTTCCTATATTTCTTCTAGTATTTCTTAAGCTTTTAAAAATGAATAAAATAATATTAGCTTAAAAATAGTTTTCAATTAAATGAAATCATTTCTTAATATCAGAAAAAACTTTAACATGTCATACTTAAAAAATTATGCAAATACACACAAAACTTAGATCTTTTTAAATTTTATTTTATCATTATTGATATCGTCGGGGCCGCCTAATGTCGGTATCAGCCATGCAGCGAGGGAGTCTATCCCCTTTTCACTAGCGCTAGACCAAGGAGATTATTTTAGCATCTGAGGTGGAGCGCCACACCTACCATCAGCTCCTTACTTTACCGCACAGATTCCTGTGCTACTCATACGCCGAGTTGGCGGTATCAAACTAGGAACCTTGTGGTTTCTAGCCGAACGCTCTACCGACTGAGCTAACTGATAATAAAATCTAAAAACTTGAAAAAGATCTCAAATAATCTTCAATGCCTTAAATTCAAAATATGTCTTGATAAATAAGTATTGATAATAAGTAAATAAGTATTTAAGTATTGGGATTGATTAATAAGTATGTATTTATCCAACCCCTGTGTCACAACCAGGATGTGGCACAAGATCAATTTTTTAAATAGAGTTTAACTGATTTGAATTTAGAATTTTCCTTCTCCTAGACCAATTATCAAACTACGGTTAAAAAGCCCAGTCTGTTCTTTTTATTTACCTATATCTGAGAGAAGAATAGTTGCATTCATACTTTTCCCAAGAGTATTAGTGCTATGTGAAATGCAAGCAGTCTTGTTCAAGATTTGAACTAGAGTTGCTAAATTCATTTCCTTGGAAGATAAGTGTTTCACCACCATGATCAATAAGTATGTAGCCTGCCTGACAGTTATTAGTTGTATTCTAATTGAAAACTTTTACTTTATAATATTTGATGTAGGGGATTAATAACACAAGCAATAGGTCAAAAGGAGATTTTGTAAAAAGACTTGGTATTTGCTGTGTAAAATAAATACTTTTATCTTTGGCATTACAAAGTTACAAACTTATTGACTTATCTACGTGGAAAAAATAATAATTAAATGTGAAAAATAAGAGTCGTGAAGATGATTTATTAAATCTGAAATTTTTTTTTTGTTGATAAATAAAACGTTTTGATTATCAAATATATATATATATATATCTATAATCTTTATCAGATCATTCATATATCACCTGGTAATGAAGGAGCGCCACACCTACCAATAGCTCCTTTACCACACAGATCCCTGTGCTACTCATACGCTGAGTTGGCGAGGGCATGTATCAAATTAGGAACCTTGTGGTTTCTAGCCGAACGCTCTACCGACTGAGCTAACCCAGCAATTCTAATAAAGTAAGACCTTTCTACAAAATAAAATTTGTTATTCAAAAGCAAAAATGACATAGAATTGAAAAGAAAATATAAGAAGTTATATAATTAATTAAGGTTGGAGGTGTGTGGGGTAATGATTATTGTTTTAGGAAATGGATGTGATGACCAGAGTTCAAATCCTGGACAAACCTTTTGTATTTCACATAGCACAAATACCCTTGGGAAAGCTATTCATCAAACTATTCTCCCTCAAGCTATAGTTAAATAGTAGGGCAGACTAGGCTCTTTAACATTGGTTAGGCAATCAGAATAGGAGAAGGAAAACTCTTAATTCTAACCTGTTAAACTCTGCGTAAGAAATTGACTATGCATCGCATCCTACTCATGCAGAGGAGTTGGTAGATATATATAAGTATATTTTGGCAGCATTTTTTCATTTATACATGTTTGGTTGAATGTGACAGACATTTCCTGTCTGATGAGTTTCTTTTCAATCTTTGGCCAGCTTTTTTATGTCTGGGTGGAATTAGTGAATGAATCCACTGAAGGTTCTTTCATGAGTACTTTTGGCACTACTTAGTGACATGATCAGGTATAGAGTAGTGATATATATATATATATATAAATAAACTAAAAAAACATTTAAAGATAATCATTGAAGTTATATCAGGGAACTACAAAAAGTAGACGATATAATTGGACCAAAATTTAAACTTTTCCAGAATCAATTACTCTTACAATAACAAATCTAATTCTAATTTCAACAATTTCCATGTCTTCTACAAAATTAAAATATTTGTTGGAGTGAGCAAACTTTGATGCAGAGAAAAATACTTACCTGTGGTTTACCTGCTAACTATTGCACCAAGGCAAGTACTTCTATGTTAGTGACCCTCTCACCCACTAAAAAACCTTTGTTATATAAATATATAATCATTTGTATAGCAAAACACCTTCCACTACTTTTAATTTTTAGAAAAAAAGAAGAAAGAAAAACAAAATTTCAAAAGCAATGTTAAGATAACATTATATAATATCATTATTAACTTTTCTTTCACTTTCCTGCATGTTAAAGATTAAAAGAAAGAAAAAAAATTCTTATAATCTTAAGAAATGGTTTTGGATTTTTCTTTGACAAACATTCTGACAATTGGCATCATTAAGAGAAATGGAATTATTTCTGTGAGTACCCTAAGCAGTTTCTAAAAATAGTTTACACCTGGAATTTATTAATGGCAACTTTTGTGATTGTCTTGAGGAATTCAAGTGTTAATGGCAGCCAATGATAATTAGCAATAAAGAAAAGTAATTAAGAAGAATCTCAAGATTGTTGAAGTTTTTCGAACTCATTTAAGTGAAAGGGGTTAATGGCTGAATCTTTTTGCTTTTCTTAGCAGCAGAGATTATACTCTCTTCAAGACAAAAGAATTATCATATTTGGAAGAAAAAACTTGATGAAACTAGATTCATTAATAAGATCTCTTGTTGGGATACTTGGAGTCAAGAAAGAAAAAGAAAATAAAGAATGATTTAAATAGTGAGAATAATGATTGAATCTAAGAATTTTAATAAATTATGACCCTTAATAAAATCTAATTGGCAAAAATTCTGAGAAAAATTAATAAATGAAATAGAATAATTAAAAAAAAAAAAAAAAGAAAAAAAGAATTAAAAAACTGAAACAGCTAAAAAAAAAAGAAAGAACAAGAAAGGTAGGAAAAAGAGGGAAAGAAAGAATAAAGAGGACGTGGAAAAAAAGGAATGAAAAAAAAAAATGTTAATCCTAAGTAAAAATTTTATGGTTATTTCCTATAAGTCTAACATAAACAAAGGGGAACCACTCTTGACTGATAAATTATTTATTTATTCATTGATCTACTAGGAAAAAAGAAGACAGGGTTAGGGTTTAGGGTTAGTTTAATGGGAAAATATATAAATAATTTATCATTCAAGCGTGGTTCCCCTTTGTTTATGTTAGGCTTATAGGAAAAAAACAAAATATAAACTGCATTGTCAAAGACATAAAAAAAATGGAAATATCTAAATAAGATGAGATGTATGCAAAATTTGCTGTTTGTATTATTCAAACTATTGTCCTCATCTTTATTGTTATCTGCACAACATTTTGGCTAATGTGCCCTCCGGTCTTAAGATATTTCTTGTTGGACTCTAGAAAGCTCCAGAGTCTGACAAGAAATACTGAAGAAGGCCGGAGGGCACATTAGCCTAAATGTTGTACATATAACAATAAAGATGAGGACATATAATAAATAATACAAATTATCAAACCTCATCTAAAAAATTCAGAGAAATAAAATTTGTTATCATTTATATCGTCTTCATCTGATTTTTTAATGTTATTGTAACTCAGCAAAAATAGCACAGTGTAGCAGGATATTTGCTAGTGAAATAGCAATAAAAAATCTCTAACTTAGAGAATAATAAATTTTTAACTCAATTATATTCATGTTCATTCTGATCATTATAATTTTTCAAGTGAGATTACTTAAATGTTAATTATAAAATACTTCCATTTATTTGTAATTATGAATTCTATAAATAATATTTGACTTGATATTGAGCAAAATGGTCCTTAAGCAATTATATAATAAAGATCTAACTTCAAAGTGACCTTTCTATATTTCAGATAAAATGAGTGACAAACTGAAAATTAAACAATATACTCAGTTAATTTGTAAAACATTCTGATGTTTATAGAAAAATTAGTTTCAGTGCCCTTTAGTTTGGCACAAACACCAAAAGATAATTTTTAAAAAATTACTTTTAAAAGTTTACAAAACTAGCCAGTTCAGAATCAGGTTATTTAAAATAAACCAATTCTTACCAAACAGGAAGTGAATGTATACCAGTTGCTATAAAAATTACTTTAGACTAGTGTCATTCAAAAAATAATCTGGACCTAGTTAGCTGTACTTTTTTTAATGATGACTTATTTCAATTTTTAGTTTTATTCTTCTTTCATACTAAAAAAAAAAAAAAAAAAAAAAAAAAAAAGTACTTTTATTTTTTTGAGATAACCTTGTCAACTAATATTTGAAGTATTTTAAAATTGTATATATATATATACACTAGTCAGAGACTCTCAGGAATATTCACATTATTAAAAAATGATATATCATAGATATAAATAGCAGATGAATGGAATGGAAAGTGTTGTATTCTTTCAGAACTTGGGCAAATTCTGGTTCTTCAAAGGAAATAAACAATGAATTATCCTGACTAATCTCAGGTGAGATAGCCTACCCTAATATTTTATCAATAGCTGGAGAAATAGCAAACAGACTCATAAATATATTAATTTTATTCAAAGTTGAATAAAAAAAAAAAAAAATGAAATTGTACTCGGTGAATGACTTCAGTTCAGTAGAAATTAAAAGTAATTATCATTTTGATAGCTGAAACATAAGCAATGTTATTTAATGACTTTAACCGCTAGGCATGATAAAACCCTGGACGAGTTGATATGCCGTTAAAATTAATAAACCAAACCATTTAATGACTTTATGGCTTGATTGTCAAATCAAGTAAAAAATCAAAGTAGAAAAAACAAAAACAAACAAAGAAAAAAAAAACATATTAGTTGTAATACTAAACATTTTTATAAAATTACACTTTCTTGTTTTAATAAACCTTCAAACACACACACACACACACAAAATTGAATAGAAACGTTATTTAAAAAAATAACTTTGTTTCTCTATTATCTGTGTTATTCAGTCTATTGTCCTCATCTTCAATTTTATCTGTACAATGTTTTGGCCGATATGCCTTCCGGCCTTCTTCAGGTATTTTTTTATTAGGTGTTAAGCAGTAACATAGAATAATAATTAACACAGCTTAACGGCTCTACCCCAGCGATGGTTAGCGGAATAAGAACAGGATACCTCCCGTGGAATGCATAAAGGGTTGGGCTCAAAGTTCCGTGATGGCTCCCGATTACGACAAGAAGGTTCCCGAGAGGAAATACCTGAAGAAGGCCGGAGGGCATATTGCCCGAAATGTTGTACAGATAACAATGAAGATGAGGACAATAGTCCGAATAATGTAGATAATAGTGATCATCAAGCTTCATCTCAAACTTTCAGAGAAACTTAGTATCTTTCTATTGTACTGGTGATTAGATAAAAAAGAAAGTGAAATTCTTTACTAATTGTTTACTTTTCAAATGAATTAAAACATCAATTTGGTTGTTTTGAACTTATTTCTTTTTCTATACAGATAAATTATATCTAATTTCAAAACAAGATTATTTTTTGGCACTTAATGTAATTCAGAATATTATTAATGCAACAGCTTCATTCTAGTTTAAAAGTCTTACCTGCTTGTGTAGATTTTTAGAGGCTTCAATCGTTTTAATAATGGCAGTTTCAAGTTCCTGATTTGCGGACATGTTCTCCTTCTGATCCTGCAATAAGAAAGAGAAATAAGAAATTATATAAATTAACATAAAATCAAAGAAATAAAAAGTGTTAAGTAGAATTAGAATTTTTAGGAGAAGAAAAAAAAGATAGCAGAAAAGGAGGAGGAAAATTGTTGAGTGTGATAAAGAATGAAAAGTTGGAGCAAAAGTGTTAAGAGTGCACATGATTCAAAAGATTGGTAAGAGCAGAAAACAAAAAGTTAAATGCACTAAAAAAACAAGCAAAAATAAATGAATAAAATAAAAACTTTAATTTTCCATTTTTTTTTTTCTCAGAACAAATGAATATCACCTCAGTAATTATACATCAATAAAAAGGTTTTGTTCACATGATGTTTCAACGAGTACATTTTCTGGCCTTCTTCAGGTGTAGCAACCTTCTCCATTAGAAAGAAGCTCTTGTAATTTCTTTTTCAGTTGCACAAAGGAAAATGGTATCAAGTACATTTTTTAAAGGCAAAATATAAAAGGCATATATGGTGAACCACATCTGGAGAAAGATAAAAATGAGCCCCCTTTCTGGGTTAAAGGCCCAAATCAAAGACAAAGAATGCTGTTGATAAATGATCAAGCAAGAAACATACATCAAAATGTCAGATAAATATATTAGAACAGTATAGAATTCAATCTGTTATGGCTGCTGATACTCAACAAAAATAAGAGATGCAATATGGAAAAGAAACATGAAAAATTACAAGTGCATATATTACATATATACATATATATATAAAAACAAAAATATATGTCCTTCAGGCAGTGTAAAAAAAAGTGTTAATTTCTGTGTGAGGTAGGTGGGAGCTAAAAATTCAATCTCAGAGAGTTTCTGCCATAAGTAAATAAAATCATCAAATTAATTAAAAGGAGTAAAAAAATAAATAAACAAATAAAACAATCTGAAATGAAATCTTAGTTCTGCCCCCCACCCCCACCAAATAAAAGGTTCGCTCAGAAAAAAAAAAAAAAAAAAAAGGTTATACAACCCATGTTATGACACCCATGTTATATAACCAGCACTACCATTTTAAAAAAAAAAATTTTCTCTTGGTATTGAGCAAACCTTTTATGGCAAATTGATCTCAACTTATGAGAGAATCAACTAGTTTTTAGGTATTATTAATTTAATTTAGATATTTTAATACTGTATTTTGTACAGTTAAGCACTATGGTTTGGAAATACTTTTCTGAGCAGATTAATCTTTTTTAGGCAATGTCAGATGAGTGGCTTGTTTATAAGTGATTTTATATATTATATATATATATATATATATATATATATGTGCTCCCAAAATCCAGTATAGCTCTCTAGGGGTGACTTAAATTAACTTTTACTACCAGCATAAAGCAATGATCATCTGTTTACAGACTGGATCTCTCTGGTGATCATAACATATATAAACAAACGTATGTATTTAATAGTTTAAATATCACCCTTTTATGGTAGCTGTCAAATCAGGCAGACGAAAAGTCAGTTGGGTTTCGCTCCTGGTCAGAGGTAATTGTTGTATCTAGCCACACTGAAGAGATGTGAAACATCGAAACACGGTGTCTGTGGATGACTTATATATATATATATATATATATATATATATATTATTTCTGAACACAACCAGTGGGAAAAAAAAAAAAAAAAAAAACATATAACTAAGTTTTCAAAATGAAAAAAAAATTTTAATTGATATCTGGGGGAAAAAATTAAAAGAAAAGACTAACACCCGTACTTTCTGAAAATAATCAGTATTGTATGTAGTGGCCAAAAGAGAAAATACTGAAGGAGTTTAAAAAGTGCTCAATATGCTAAGTTGACCATAATTATAAGGATCTAAATGAGTCAGACACTATCTACCTAGGTTTCACCCTAATGGTTCTTCAATATATATATATATATATATATATATATATATATATATAAGAGTTAAATTCTCCAAATAATTATTTGCATCAATAAAACATCATTGCATACATGTCTGTATAAATTTCTTAATACCTTGATAAAAGAATCTTTTGAATATGATGCTTTGAGATATATTCATTGGAATGCTACATGAAAAAATTCAGTTTCCCATTTATTGATTTTAAAAGAATCTCCAACTTTTGAGAAAAACTGTTGACAGTAAAAGAATTACTCATTGTGACTCTCATATAATTGCTATGGACACTTTGGACCTGCTCAAAAGATCAGACAGTCAAAAGGTCTGTCAATAGTAATAACAAATATATCTAAGACAGATCAATCATTAATACCAAAATTTCCTAGATGACATTCTCTATATAAATGACATTTCCATCAACAAATATAAACAAGAACATCTGGATATAAGAACACCATTTTTATTTTGGTGATAGCTAACATCTGGATGGAATATTTTTGGGGATTTGACTCTGAGAATATCCATTAAGGCCCTTAATGTGTGTGTGTGTGTTCAATGGTAGTTGTATCTCTAGTCTATTGCCAATACATTTTTGCTTTTATGATAGAAGAGTTCCTTCTTCTAAAGGCCAACACTTAAGTAGTTAGAAATGGTTCAAAGAAGATAACTTACAATTCATATTGTAGCTTCCTTTAGTACCCCCCACACCAAAGTTGGGATATGTCAAGTACTTTTAACAATTTTAATGTAGAAGCATTTCTTTTGGTCTGGGAATCTTCCAATTATAGTTTGCCATCTACCAAAAATACCTCAATTTCCTCTTCTGACACCATTTCCATCAATCTTACCATGTCCACTCAATTTTCTGTGACTAACAATATTTGAAGTCTCCAAAACCCTAGTGATCCAATGTCTTTATAACATTTTACTGGTGCCAATACAACCATACCAAAAGTTTCTTGCGCCAAACAAGAGACAAAGAATCCTGCCAAACTTAATGCCAAAGTTTCAGATACTAATGGACTTTTTGTGACACTGTCCAACTTTTTTGATTGTCAACTAATAGGTGCCACCTTCTTGGTCTCACCTTAAATAAAAACAACAATATCACCCTGAGCATATGTAGCATCTGAATATGCAGAGACTTTTTTTTTTTTTTCTTTTTTTTTGATCATACAAATTCGGAAATTCTATGCCAGTGTTTTGTCTTTTAATTCAGACAGTTCTTTGTTAGCCTCTTGTAGCATTTTTACACTTGAATGCTTTCCTGTATTTCTCATAACATATGTTTCATAACTTAAATTTGGTCTTGTGAAACAACACACATCATTTGTCCACTTAAGTGCTTTAAAGTCAACTTTCTCTTTTGCAGTTAATCCATCTGTCTTCGTTGTGGTACAATTTTTAGCTATGCTACTTGATGTTATTGGGGAAATGTATAATTCTTGTTTTATTAGCACTCCTTCTAATCCCAGATACTTAAATGATCCAGTTTCATGTGTGATGACCGTAAATATTCTTTTTAGTTTTTTAATGATCTATTCTTGAAAAAAAAAACAAAAAACAAACATTACTACAGAAGCCAAAATCATTTTTATACCA
Source organism: Doryteuthis pealeii (assembly GCA_023376005.1). Lineage (NCBI taxonomy): Eukaryota > Metazoa > Mollusca > Cephalopoda > Myopsida > Loliginidae > Doryteuthis > Doryteuthis pealeii. The sequence continues at coordinate 60,242,335 of CM042166.1, forward strand.
CTTGAATAAAGCATTATCATGAACTAACTATCTCCTAGCTGTAAGAATTCTTCTTTAACTTGTTTGTAGCAAGATCTGGATGCATCCTTCAATCCATAGATGCATCTTTTAAGACACCAAATCTCAGTTTTTGGACAGACATAAGGTGGATGCAGAAATACCTCTCTTGACAAAGGATTGCCTTGCAGAAATATCACTGTTATATCAATAGATTGCAGCCTTCAGGACATCAAGGCTCCTGTCAAAAATACCAAGACCAAGCATAGACACTCTCTACTGGAGGTGGAAGAATCTTTCTTAAGATTGCTAGTGTCCTCTTCGAAGCAACAGGCCACTAATCTTGCTTTAGTTTTCTTCTTACCATCTTTATATTTTTCAGATATTATCCAGCGAAAAGATAATGTAGCTTGTTTTTCAAAAGGAACTACTTCAAATACATCTTTATTAATAAGGTTATTAAACTCTCTCTCTCATCCACAACATCCTGGGACATTTTTTGATCTGCGGTTAGCAATAGAGCATTTTCAGAGATAACTAACAATCCACACTTAAGAACCCTAGAATATGGCTTATATTAGTGGGCAACACTTTCAGGCTTCTGGCTCTACCAAAGAATATGGAAACACTTTCTCATATGAATTCCAGATGTTCAAACAATCTTTCTTTCTTAAATATCCTAGTGACTTGTACAAATTGTAGATTTTAATCTTACATATATAAGAAGTCAACAAATACTAATTTATACTTTTTTTGAGTTAAAGTTCTTAAGTGAAAAAAGGAATAATATATTGCCTACAAAATGGGATCCCAATCCTACATCCAATAGGCTAGCTAGCATTCATGTTTTTATTGAAATTTTTAAATATTACAATTAAAGTTACTTTTTTTTCATGTTATTATATATATATATATATATATATATATATATATATATATAGTGAAATAAATATTTTTTAGAAAAACAAACAAATGATGTTATATCTTTTTTTCTAAAAATATTTATTTCATACTGTCGGATTTTCATACTTTCATATATATATATATATATATATATATATATATATATAGTGTGTACAAAAATACCCTAAATCCGCTCTACTTATGTATTGAGCACTTTATATTTGTTATAATGCTGACTTATCCGAGTAACACTTATACCAACCAAATATTGAGACCAATATTTTTTACTGTTAAGTCAATCTCTCTCTCTCTCTCTCATATATATATATATATATATAAAACCTTTTTGGTACCTAATATTTCTCCCCCAGTTTTAACTGGGAAAGAAAAAAGACTGACCTTGAGAAAGATTTGATGTTTCCAAATAAATTACATTAATCATTGTTAAGAACATTTACTTTCACATTTGTCACAATTAAGTATTGACAACAAATTCTAATAAAGTTTACATTTGAATAATTCAGTTTTTGTGTTGTTGTTTCTTAAGAGGTCTTTTTTCTTCTTTTTCACATGGTTAGATGAGTTTCATGGCACATCAACCTTTGTGAATTATTTAATGCCATATATATGATTTATTTAACTTCATATATATTAATAAATTGGCAGAAATAAATTTCATGTTAGATTTATCATTAACTTCATATGTATCAATAAACTGGAAGAAATAATTTTCATTAACTTTAAAACAGATCTATTTGACCCATATATGGGATTCTAACAGATACTACCACTCAGGGTCAGAGTGAACCTGAGGGCTCAGGTAATGAAGGGGTACTCCACTCTCCCCAGAGCTCCAGAATTGGAACCTCACCACAGATCTATTTGACCCATAGATGAGACCTTAACAGATACCACCACGCCGGGTCAGAGTGAACCTGAGGGCTCAGGTAATGAAGGGGTACTCCACTCTCCCAGAGCTCCAGAATTGGAACCTCACCACAGATCTATTTGACCCATAGATGAGACCCATCAGAGTGAACCTGAGGGCTATGGCAATGAAGGGGTACTCCACTCTCCCCGGAGCTCCAGAATTGGAACCTCACCACAGATCTATTTGACCCATAGATGAGACCTTAACAGGTACTACCACTTTGGGTCAGAGTGGACGTTGGGGGGTAATGGCAATGAAGCTATCCTCCACACTCCCCAGAGCTTCAAAACTGGAGATGCAGTTTAGTCCTACCCAGGACACCCCATTTTTGGAGGGGTCTTAATCCTCTGCAGGAAATACAGTAAGTGTATCCTAGGCTCCACTTACATTCTAACATCTGATTGTACCTTTAAGTACTTATTTATCAAAAGTTCAGATAAAAGGCAAAATTAAAAGTTGATAATTATTAAAATAGTCTTAATAGGTTTGGTTTGGTTTGTTTGGTTTGTTTTATGGCATATCAACCTCAGTGGGTCATTTAATGCTGATAAAGTTTTGAAATAAAGTCATTCTTAATGGATACTCAATTTAAAAAAAACAACATTTTCTATTTAACCCATAGATGGGACCCTATCAGGTACTACCACTCCGGTTCAGAGTGGGCCTGGGAGTAATGGTTATGAATGGGTGCTCCACATTCCTCACACCTCCAAAACTGGAACCTCACCATCAGATAGAGTTAATGTCATTCTGAGGACATGTAGACCCTCAGCCACCGCCTTCTAGTACCCATATGATAAAAAGTGTTGGGGCTTGCCATAAGGGCAATAGGTTGGGAAAATCATATAGGTTCTAGGGCTTGACGTGACCAGCCGATTGATCGAAGGGGGCCTCTCTGACTGCCCATCTAGCCCAAGTCTTAATAGGAGATGTGTTGATTTTAGGTTTTTTTTAAATTTTAAATCAGATTTGCTTATTATGCTCATTATTTTACATAGGAAGTACATTTTATATCTGACATTTAGTTCATAGTCAAACTATAAGTCTGCATTCAATTTTTTCTTTTCAGTGATACCTTAACTTATGAGTTGATCAACTTAGCAGTTTTCAAAGTTATAAACATTCACTCAGTTGATTTTTTGCTTTGTGTTGAGAGCTAAAATTTGAGGTACTAGTGAGCTTCAGATATGCTTATGTTGATAAGTTCACTAAAAACATTTAAGTTTTCAAATTTATTACACAAAAGATAAATATTTATTAAAAAATAAACATTAAAACATATTACACTACATAATTCATTATTTTATGTTTTTTTTATACAATACAGTGCTATTTTTCTAATTAAAAAAAAATGTAACAAAAATATTAGGGCGTTTTTTTTTGTTTTTTTTTTTGGGGGGGGTTACTGGATGGATTATTGGCATATTAGATTATTTCAATAGGGACATTGATTTGATATACGAGGAAATTGAATTATGATCAGAACAATGAAACTCCTAAGTCGAGGTATCACTATATAAACAGTTTCTAAAAAACTTGATGTTTTGCATTCAAGTTTTTGTGCATTATCTTAAACTAGAAGCAGCTACCCAGTGTCGCCTGGGTAGAGGGGGTGTGTGTGTGTGTGTGCAAAACAAAAAAAAAAAACTGGTGTATTGATTTGTTTACTTTTGAGATTTACAATGCTGGACATTTAAGTAAAATTCCAATGCTATTTCTATGTATATTTTGATTTTTAAGAACCGGTGATATCTAAAGTGTACATATATTTACTTTGTTGTTGTTTTATTTTCATAGTTTCATCTGGACATACATACACACAAACTGCCCTTTATATATGTATAGATAGATAGTAATTAGATGTTGTTATGTATTATTAGTATAAATATAAATTTGACCTGAAAAATTGTGTATGTTGCATTACTCATAGTAAAGAACCAGTTCTTTGATACAAAAATGTTGGGGACAGCCTACAACATTGGACCTAACTTACATTAAGCTGTTGGCATGACACTAAAGAAAATTAACTAAAAACACAAAATTTTGAACCTTGAACCCCCCCCCCAAAAAAAACAAACCCAACAACAACCAGAATAAATTAAGCATAAAGTAACATTGTTACTAAGAAAGGTCATTGGACAGATTCAAGGATTTGTACTCAATGCCTTTTATAGTAAACCTATAGTACAAAACCTCCTTAAAAAGGTCAGTTATCCCCAGGAGACAATAAGACAAAAGACTTTATATACAACATATGCATTTAATAGCCTTCCTATACTCTTAAATCAACAAGAGAGTAATTCTTCTTGGATAAGAATAGATAATACTGTTATTATAATACCATCTGTATCCTTGTTAACATGAAATCTTAGTGCCCACTCATGTGACTTAAATTTGGGGATTCTTGTTAAGGAAATGAAAAAGAATGAAAAAGAACAACAGATGTATGAAACCTGTGGACAAGCTGAAGAATAGATTTAGAAAAACATTTAAAAAACAACAAAGATGAAGATATTAGTCTAAAAATGTGTTGAATAATAAACAATGTTAGAATGATAAAAATGTTTAATTATCAACAACAAATTTGGTGGGTGACCAAAAAAAAACCCAACCCCCCAAAAAAAACCCAAAAAAAACAACACGTTAATACTAGTTAATAGTTGATTAATTCATAAAATCAAGTTAGTAATTAAAATATAAAATAAATAAAATTGAGAGTTCCAAGGCATCCATGAAATCATAAAATAGATAGGAATAAAAATGGTAGATAATTTGATAGATTTATTGTAGCCTTTACCAGAACAATATCTTATGTTTGCCTGTTGATTTTTTAAAGATTATTTTAAATGATAAAACTAATAAATTATGAAATACTTTATTCTGCTATTTTGAATTTTTAATCTAATGTCATTAAAAAGTTATAAAATAAATCACTGTATATATTCTTGTATTAGTCAATCTTTTGTATAAGTCTATGATTCATAATCACAAAATCGTTAATTCATAGTATGAATTTCGGAAGCTAAGGGTTGCTTTTAGTCCTTCCCATTATGTTTGAATTTCAACTTTACAAAATTATTACTCATGTATAGATTGATGTAAATTTTTTGCCTAAAAATTAGGTTTACATAATTTTTACCTATATATGAATAAATATGCAGTACTTAAAGGCAGAAATTAGTGATTATATATAAGATTACAGTTACCCTTAGTAGACAACTAGGTACCAATAAAATCAGCAATGGTCACATTATATAAATATTAATGGTGGAAAAAAAAAAAAATGAATTTATGTTATCAGTAATTAATAAGTAATGAATATGTAAAAACAAAAAAAAAAGCCTCAACAATATAAAGATTGTTAAATATTAAATTCTTTAGTATCCATCAGCATTGAGGGATTAGGGGGAAAAATTGGGTGAAAATGTAAATATGTCAAAAATTAGTGAGAGTCAAAAGTTTTGTAATAAGTTGGTATGTGCTAGTTTGTGGCATGTATATCACATAAATGAAGCAGTTCAAGCCATGGTAGGTACTTGCTGTGGTTGGTATTATTATGATAGTGAACTGATACGTTATGGTTCACTATGTGTTATTTGAAAGCCATTCAAAATGAATGTGCAACATAGTCTAATTTGTGAACTTATGCTTTATGAGTTCAAACTGAGCCATAACTCTGTGGAAGCAATCAAAAACACTTGATGTGCAAAATGTATTGATCGTGGTACAGTAACCAGATGGTTCAAGAAATTTTGCTTAAGTTGCAAGAATATCAATCAGGCAAAGTCATGTAGGTCTAAAATTGTGAATTCCAAGTCGATGCTTCAAAGCCATAGTGGTAAATCAAGCAAGTAGGATTCAAAAAGTATCAGGTAAGCTCACAGTCCAGTGTGGATCATCACTTTCACAACTTTGGCAAAAACATCTGGAGCTTCTGAATAGTTCCTCACATTACCAAAATATTGCAAAACTTTTGACTCACCTTTGTATTACCATATATACTTATGTAAAAGTCAATCTTATATATAGGTTGACCTTTGATTTATGGTCACAAAATAATTGATGCAATTGGCTCCTCATCTTTTCCATTAGTGTTTGAATTTCACTACTTACCAAATATCTATAGGTCAACACCAATTTGTTTTAATTAGATCTTCAATATCTGACCTATACACTAGTATATATAGTATATCACAATCAATTTATTATTTTCAATGTATACATCTGTACATGCAGAGAATTAAAAAATGGAATTGAAACTAGCAGATGTAATATAATGAAAAATTGAAAAAGACAAGTTCATAAAACGAATAATGTTTATTTCGCCTATGCTGCAGTGTTTCGATCTGTTTCAATAGATCTTCATCAGGGCTTTCGTTAATTTGAGGAAATATAAATTTATCACAGAGAATAAGAAAACTGTGAGAGTCTTTTGCTTTGTCGGTCAGTCTATTTAAAAATTATTGAATGAAAAACGACTGTTCTTGGATGTTTGAAAAAAAAACGAATGCTGAAATGGTTGTTGTAGATATGAAAATGTAAACAGACGCTCACTTACATTAGGTGTGTGTGTGTGTGTGTAAGCATGAGTATGTATTAAATTAAATTAGAAGTTATAAAAATAAATATATATAGTATATCGCAATCACTTTATTTTCAATGTATACATCTGTACATGCAAAGAATTAAAAAATGGAATTGAAACATTCAGTTTTAAGCAAAATAATTTGTTCAATCAAAATTGTATAAAAGATAAAAATTTAAAAACAATCAAATTAAGGAATTTTAATCAATTCACTGAAAAGTATGAATGAAAAGCCATCTACAAAATAAGCAAAAAAGATTTAATTGCTGATGAGCAAAAAGGAGGCAGGGATTTTTTTTTTAAATTTCTAGTTAGTCACAAATACAAATAATAAAAACTTACCAACACACGGCATGACTTGCCATCAACTGATTGTCGGCTTTTTTTCTGTAACATATTGTAATTAAGTGTGTCAAGCAGAATATTCATCAGTCATAAGATGAACATATCAGAAAACTGAATAGACTGACACTTAGAGAATGAAATTCAATGGAGATGAAGTTTTAACATTAACCTTTAAACACTTTATCATTTGATAAAAAGAAAAAGAAAATGATATTGTTTGCAACATGGCTAAATTCAATATGTAGTTGTTAAATTTTAAAACTATTTATCTCATGATTTATGCATAATATATATATATATATTATATATATATATATATATATATGTGTGTGTGTGTGTGTGTGTGTGTGTGTGTGTGTGTTATGTATAAACTTTGTTCTTGTGAAGGTTGTTTTTTGGTCTTTTGAAGCATTGGAAAAAAGAACAAAAACAAGAAAAACAGAACAAAAATCAGAATTTTAATATTCAATTGTTGTTCTGTTCCTGGTTTGATCAATTCCGATATTTCAGGTGAACTTTCACCCTTTTTCAAGGTATATGATATTAGACGATCTAGAGAAAAATGAAATGCTGTACATGAGAGCAAATAAATATATATATATATATATATATATATATATATATATATATATAAAAAACAGGTTTCTATGATTGCATCTTTCCTGTACCCACTCGGTACTAGCTGAACCAGTAAAAATTCAATCAAATACATCCATACTTGCACAAATTTTACTTCCTTATAAAGTAGAGATAAATATATTGCATGAATCTTACAATCTATGAACGCACACATGCAACATATAAGCATCAAATTAAAAATGTTAATGTTTTCATAGAAAAGTATACAATTTTCTACGACTTTATTAACTTTGTATCCAATGCAAATAAAATAAATCAGTTATAAATTCTCATACATCATAGCTCTTATAATTTGACATAACATATAATCAGATAAAATCTGTGTATTTAAAAGTTTACTCAACAGGTATCTATTGAAATAATGGAAGAGAATTCCTAATGTCTGATAAGTTAACAGCATTCCTTATGCAGTTTGCTATATATATATATATATATATATATAATATAAATGATAAAGAAAGTTATGTATATACAATTATATTACTTTTCTAACAATTATAAAATTGTATTATCAATTAATGGTAGACTGAGATATTGAGATAAATATCTGAATAATGGAAAAGAATTGTCAATGTTTGATAAGTTTACCAAACATGTTTAAATATACCTCATCTTTGTGCAGATTCTTCACTTTCTTCTCTCTCCTCTTTTCCTACCCTCTCCTTCCTAACCTTTCCCCACCCCAGCATATTTAAGATATCATTTCCTACCTGCTTAGACTTTGTTAAATCATTTAGCTTTACAAAAACAATTACATGTATATTTAAGAAGTGCGACACACACAAAAAATAGATAGGTAGTTAGAAGTGTATCAATATGTAGATCATAACCATTCTAGTTGGTTCAGTATTCATATCTAGTGCAAATACCTTTTAGTCAAGATAAATTAATAAAACCTTTACTCTACTATATTAAGAAACTAATAGCGAAATAATTAAATAAGGTTCAAACGAGTAATAATGACCACAAAAGTGCATATATATATATATATATATATATATATATATATATATAAGTTAAAAGAAAGGAAATGAATCCGACAATATGAGTATGAAAAGGTGGAATGAAAACATCACACAATGCTGTTAAAGAAGAAAACAATTTATAATATAATCATAGCTGATACTGATCAATATTTCGATTTTACAAAAATCATCATCAAAGCTCATTCACTCCGTAGTTGTTTGGGTCGGAGGAAAAAAAAAACTTATTCCGCCCATAACTTTTTTTTATTTACTTTATATATAAAAACAAAATATAGTAAATTTCTAATCATTTATGAAATACAGAACTTAAAAATAAAAATTTAAAAAATAATTAATCGTAAAAAATTCCTTTACTAAAAATCTTTTGAATTCCAACCGTCACATTTCTTAATATCCATCCCCTTCTGTTTAAATTGTTTTGTCTTGTTGCCAACATCTCAAAAATCCGCTACATTTGGATATGTTTTACTGACAAAAGGTATACATTGAGACATGACCGACATATATATGGCGCGAATGCCCACATTGGTGAATAATGTAACGACTTTCGTTCTTTCTTTTTTTTTTTTTTTGCAGTAATAAGGTTTTTTGTTCTGTGAACTGATTTGACTTTTTCCTCCGACCCAAACAACTACGGGGTGAATGAGTTCTGATGATGATTTTTGTAAAATCGAAATATTGATCAGTATCAGCTATGATTATATTATAAATTGTTTTCTTCTTTAACAGCATTGTGTGATGTTTATATATATATATATGTTTATATATATATATATATATATATATATATTTACATCTACTAAAATAATTTTACTCATTTTTTCAGTATTTTTCTGAAACTGAAAATAGATTTCTATAAAGCATCATAGTTATGACTCTTTGAAGAAATATATTTCTCATCAAAGCAAGTCAACACATCTATATATCTATATATAATGGAGATAGACTGCATTTTTGTCTGAAGCCGAAACTACGTCACGGCTGACGTCACATATTCCAAACAAATTCTAGCGTTTATCAATGAGAACCTAATTTGTAATCAATTTATGTTATACATAATATTAAAGGAACAAATTGCTTTATATACAAGTATTAGGATGCGTTTGTAATATTTGCTGGTTTGTAATATTTGCATAGCCAATTTTCAACGAATCTTTTAATAAATGCATGTTTAGTTCTAAACAGTTTCTAATTGATATTTTAATTTTTATTTGTATTTATAATTATTTCATGTATAAAGTTTTGCGAGAAATTAATTTAAAAATAAAGATACAGCTACTAATTTAAATCATACGTTAAATTATTAGTTATGGTCTTTTGTCCGTGACTACTCCCGTTTTCGTTGCGGTAAAAAAAAAAATATTTTTAAAGTTTTAATAGAGTTAATTTTTAATGAAAAAATTTATAGATAAAATTTATTTTTAATTTTCGCGGCACCTTCACAAATATAACAAGTATTTTTTATTTCAAATTATTTTATTTCTATTAGGAATTTTTAAAAATTTATAGATAAAATTTATAGATAAATTTATTTTTATTTTCGCGGCACCTTCACAAATATAACAAGTATTTTTTATTTCAAATTTTATTATTCCTATTAGGAATTAAAAAAAAATGTTTACATTTATTTTTAATTCAAAATTTGTTTACGGTTATTCCATATTACTAATATTAAAATTAAAATAACAACCAGTTCTGAGCGATGCTTTTCCGCTAAATATGATGACCGTGATTTATTTAGAAATTAAGAAATATCTTTTAATTTTAATTTGTCATAAATTCCCTTACAGAAACAGACGACAAAAAACAAACAAAAAAAATGATTTTACGTGTTTGTTTTTTAATACTTAGCGCTTCTTTCTTAAACTAAAAATTAATCTTTATTTTTTATCATAATTGACGCAATACTTTTAAAATTCATTATTCAACAATGTTTAACCGAAGTTTGGTTTGTATAAAAAAGCGGTGATAAAAAAAAAGTCCCCTACCTAATCGATTTAGGTAGGGGACTTTTTAAATACAATAAAAAATGATACAAACACCATGAAAAAATTTATAGATAAAATTTATTTTTAATTTTCGCGGCACCTTCACAAATATAACAAGTATTTTTTATTTCAAATTTTATTATTCCTATTAGGAATTAAAAAAGATGTTTACTTTTATTTTTAATTCAAAATTTGTTTACGGTTATTTCATATTACTAATGTTATTTTTCATCATTTATTTAAATTAATTGTAGCGAGAAATTAATAGTATTTTGTTCAATGTTTAAACAATGTTTAAACAATACACATTCATCAATAAGAGGATTACTATTCTGTATTAGATGATTGAAAATAGCATTTTACTTCGAGTTTATATAAATTTTGTTTTGTTTTTAAAAATTAAATAAATAAAATTATTCGTCGGACTTGAGCATCTGAAACCCCCATCTAAAATGTTTTAAATCTTTTTTCTTTTTCTTCAATGGATTATTATCGATTACACACAAATCTATCAGATTGTAAAAAAAAAAATTCAAAAAAGTTATTTATTTTTCGAGTTTTCTGGGGTGCTCAGTTCCCCGTATAAGTTTATTGTAAATCGATCCCCATATCGGAACCGCTAAAAAATTTTTTTTTTTTTTTTTTTTTTTTCCTTCAATGGATTGTTATCGATTACACACCAATCTATCAGATTGTAAAAAAAAAAAAAGCGCCTGATTCAAAAATAAAGAACTTTTTAGTTCTTTATTTTTTGAGTTTTCAGGGGTACTCATTTCCCCGTATAAGTTTATAGTAAATCGCTCCCCCTATATCGGAACCGCTCTACCTTAACAGTTGGGCTGAATTTGCACAAAGGTGTCAAAATTAAGGTGACATTGAAAAAACAGAACCCACAAATTTTGTTATAAAACTGTTAATTGTAACTAGGGGAGTTTAGGGTTAGGATTTGAGGTTAGGGTTGGTGTTGGGGTTTAAGGTTAGTTTAATGGGAAAATAAATAAATAATTTGGGTTCTGTTTTTTCTGGGCCACCCTAACTTTGACACGTTTGCGCCAGTTTCCTTTTGAGCGGTTCTGATATGGGGCAGCGATTTACTATAAACTTATACGTCGGCATGAGCACCCCTGAAAACTCAAAAAATAAAGAACATTTAAGAATTTTTTTTAAAAACCTGATAGATTGGTGTGTAATTGATAATAATCCATTGAAGGAAAACAAAAAAATAAATAAATGAATAAATTTTGTAGCGGTTCTGATATGGGGGATCGATTTACGATAAACTTATACGGGGAACTGAGCACCGCGAAAAATAAATAACTTTTTTGAATTTTTTGTTCTTTTACAATCTGATAGATTGGTGTGCAATTGATAATAATCCATTAAAAGAAAGAAAAAAAAATTAAAAACAAAATTTTAGATGGGGGGTTTCCAGATGCTCAGGTCTGCCAATTATTCAATTTAATGCTTACTTTAATGGATATAAAATTTATTAAATCTCTAAGAAAATGAATTAAGAGTGTAACAACATATATTATATTCATTAATTTATTGTACAAACATTTTTACATAAACTAGCAAAAAATGCCATCTGGGCGGTTATAAAAATTAATTTTTGAAAGATATTGTCTGAGTTAAAATTTCCATATAAGAGGGTTTGTATTATCGGTAAAATCATCAAATTTATTAAAGGAGTAAAGAAAAATGAAACCATTTGAAATGGAAACTTACTTCTGTCCCCTCAAATCAAAATGTTGCATGCATCTATTGATTATTAATCAAATAATATTTTTATCAATGACAGTGTTTTGATGTAAACAGTGACGTAGTTTTAGTTACAGACAAATTGATACTGAATCTATTATCAAAAGATTTTATTTATTGAAAAAACTTTTTACAAAATTCATTTTTACATAAGTGCACCAAACAAAATTTAGTTGAAAATAAATCTATAAATTAGATATTTTTATTTACTCCAATTAAAAAAAAATTAATATTAAATATTATTTAGCATTTAAAAATTGATTTAAGTATCATTACTCTATTTTTTTATGTAATAATTTAGTAAACAATGTGAAAACATTTTAAAGAATTTTCTTTTACAGAATTTTCAAATAAAATTTAGTTGAAAATAATCTATAAATTAGATATTTTTATTACGATTAAAAAAAAATTAATATTAGGTATTTTTAGCTATTTAACACTAAATGTTTGTTAAATGTAAAATAATAAGGTGAATATTTATTTTTTATTTCAAATTTTAGAAATAATCAAAACAATAAAAAATCATTTTGTATAGTTGATTGTTTTATTCATTGATAAACCAAATTTAATTTTATTATTGAATATTATTTCAGGAAAAACTTTGTGTAGAAAGTTAACTTTCCTAATTTCTATTTGTTTATTTTTTACTCCTCTAATGAATTCAATGATTTTAATTAATAAAATCATTAAATGTTGAATGTCTTTTTAAAATTTTTGGCATATTTTGGCATTGTTGTTTTTTATTACTTTATTTGATTTATTAATTTTACATCAACATAGTTTTAGTTACAGACAAATTGATACTGAATCTCTTATCAAAAGATTTTATTTATTGAAGAAAATTTTTAAAGAATTTATCTTTTTACAGAATTTTACCAAATAAAATTTAGTTGAAAATAAATCTATAAATTAGATATTTTTATTTACTCTGATTAAAAAAATTAATATTAGGTATTATTTAGCATTTAAAATTGATTTAAGTATCACTCTGTTTTTATTTTATGTAATATTTATTTACACTAAAACTAAATGTTTGTTAAATGTAAAATAAATAAGGTGAATGTTTATTTTTTTCATTTCAAAATTTTTAGAAATAATCAAAACAATAAAAAATCATTTTGTATAGTTGATTGTTTTATTCATTGATAAACCAAATTTAATTTTATTATTAAATATTATTTCAGGAAAAACTTTGGTGTAGAAAGTTAACTTTCCTAATTTCTATTTCAAATTGTTTATTTTTTACTCCTCTAATGAATTCAATGATTTTAATTAAAAATCATTAAATGTTGAATGTCTTTTAAAGTTTTTGGCATATTTTGGCATTGTTTTTTATTACTTTATTTGATTTATTAATTTTACATCAACATAGTTTTAGTTACAGACAAATTGATACTGAATCTCTTATCAGAAGATTTTATTTATTGAAGAAAATTTTTAAAGAATTTATCTTTTTACAGAATTTTACCAAATAAAATTTAGTTGAAAATAAATCTATAAATTAGATATTTTATTTACTCCGATTAAAAAAAAATTAATATTAGGTATTATTTAGCATTTAAATATTGATTTAAGTATTTACTCTATTTTATTTTATGTAATATTTATTTACACTAAACTAAATGTTTGTTAAATGTAAAATAAATAAGGTGAATATTTATTGTTTTATTTCAAAGATTTTAGAAATAATCAAAACAATAAAAAATCATTTTGTATAGTTGATTGTTTTATTCATTGATAAACCAAATTTAATTTTATTATTGAATATTATTTCAGGAAAAACTTTGGTGTAGAAAGTTAACTTTCCTAATTTCTATTTCAAATTGTTTATTTTTTACTCCTTTAATGAATTTGATGATTTTAATTACTAAAATCATTAAATGTTCAATGTCCCTTTAAAGTTTTTGGCATATTTTGGTATTGTTGTTTTTTATTACTTTATTTGATTTATTAATTTTACATCAACATAGTTTTAGTTACAGACAAATTGATACTGAATCTCTTATCAAAAGATTTTATTTATTGAAGAAAATTCTTAAGAATTTATATTTTACAGAATTTTACCAAATAAAATTTAGTTGAAAAAAAATCTACAAATTAGATATTTTTATTTACTCCGATTAAAAAAAAATTAATATTAATATTATTTAGCATTTAAAAATTGATTTAAGTATCATTACTCTGTTTTATTTTATGTAATATTTATTTACACTAAAACTAAATGTTTGTTAAATGTAAAATAAATAAGGTGAATGTTTTTATTTCAAAATTTTTAGAAATAATCAAAACAATAAAAAATCATTTTGTATAGTTGATTGTTTTATTCATTGATAAACCAAATTTAATTTTATTATTGAATATTATTTCAGGAAAAACTTTGGTGTAGAAAGTTAACTTTCCTAATTTCTATTTCAAATTGTTTATTTTTTACTCCTTTAATGAATTTGATGATTTTAATTACTAAAATCATTAAATGTTGAATGTTTTTTAAAGTTTTTGGCATATTTTGGCTTGTTTTTTATTACTTGATTTATTAATTTTACAGCAACATAGTTTTAGTTACAGACAAATTGATACTGAATCTCTTATCAAAAGATTTTATTTATTGAAGAAAATTTTAAAGAATTTATCTTTTTACAGAATTTTACCAAATAAAATTTAGTTGAAAATAAATCTATAAATTAGATATTTTTATTTACTCCGATTAAAAAAAAATTAATATTAGGTATTATTTAGCATTTAAATATTGATTTAAGTATCATTACTCTTTTATTTTATGTAATATTTATTTACACTAAAACTAAATGTTTGTTAAATGTAAAATAAATAAGGTGAATTTATTTTTTATTTCAAAATTTTAGAAATAATCAAAACAATAAAAATCATTTTGTATAGTTGATTGTTTTATTCATTGATAAACCAAATTTAATTTTATTATTGAATATTATTTCAGGAAAAACTTTGGTGTAGAAAGTTAACTTTCCTAATTTCTATTTCAAATTGTTTATTTTTTACTCCTTTAATGAATTTGATGATTTTAATTACTAAAATCATTAAATGTTCAATGTCCCTTTAAAGTTTTTGGCATATTTTGGTATTGTTGTTTTTTATTACTTTATTTGATTTATTAATTTTACATCAACATAGTTTTAGTTACAGACAAATTGATACTGAATCTCTTATCAAAAGATTTTATTTATTGAAGAAAATCTTTTAAGAATTTATATTTTACAGAATTTTACCAAATAAAATTTAGTTGAAAATAAATCTACAAATTAGATATTTTTATTTACTCCGATTAAAAAAAAATTAATATTAAATATTATTTAGCATTTAAAAATTGATTTAAGTATCATTACTCTGTTTTATTTTATGTAATATTTATTTACACTAAAACTAAATGTTTGTTAAATGTAAAATAAATAAGGTGAATGTTTTTTTTTTATTTCAAAAATTTTAGAAATAATCAAAACAATAAAAATCATTTGTATAGTTGATTGTTTTATTCATTGATAAACCAAATTTAATTTATTATTGAATATTATTTCAGGAAAAACTTTGGTGTAGAAAGTTAACTTTCCTAATTTCTATTTCAAATTGTTTATTTTTACTCCTCTAATGAATTCAATGATTTTAATTAATAAAATCATTAAATGTTGAATGTCCTTTTAAAGTTTTTGGCATATTTTGGCATTGTTGTTTTTTATTACTTTATTTGATTTATTTTTTACATCAACATAGTTTTAGTTACAGACAAATTGATACTGAATCTCTTATCAAAAGATTTTATTTATTGAAGAAAATTTTTAAAGAATTTATCTTTTTACAGAATTTTACCAATAAAATTTAGTTGAAAATAAATCTATAAATTAGATATTTTTATTTACTCCGATTAAAAAATTAATATTAGGTATTATTTAGCATTTAAAAATTGATTTAAGTATCATTACTCTATTTTTTTTATGTATATTTATTTACACTAAAATAAATGTTAAATAAGGTGAATGTTTATTTTTTTTTATTTCAAATTTTTAGAAATAATCAAAACAATAAAAAATCATTTTGTATAGTTTTATTCATTGATAAACCAAATTTAATTTTATTATTGAATATTATTTCAGGAAAAACTTTGGTGTAGAAAGTTAACTTTCCTAATTTCTATTTCAAATTGTTTTTTTTAAATGTTGATTTAAATTGAAATATTTAAAGTTTTTGGCACATTGAATTTTAAATCCCACTCGGCTCAGGCTATATTTTTCAAAATTTTTTTTTTACACCGCCCGAAGGGCGGTTTTGTTATGCTAGTAATTCTAAGAAAGGAAAATTGCAAATACAATTTACAATTTCAAGCTGTGAACTTGAACAATATTAAATTGTGTCTTTATGACAAAACAAGTATAGAATCCTTGTTACCTCACAGTCTAAATTATGGTTTAAATAATCTCTAAAAAAAATTAATTTTACTGAACTTTCATTGAACAACTAGAATGTTTAAACAAACCACTGCTCTTAACTATATAGTTTGAGTTGGCTATGCAATTATGTTTTTACACATAAATTAAGAAAATAATATATGTGCATTTGTTCATATTAAAAATGTATTGATTATGTGACTCTACAAATATCCAAGCTAAAAATGGTCTCATAACCAATTATGATGTAAAGAGAAGAACATTATCAAAATTGAATAAAATAGACAAGATGAAAATTTAGAAGGGGAACTGCTATGTTCATAGAATCTTATTTGGAAAATATTAAATCACAGAAATATAATAAAGTTGGTTATTTTCATTTAATAATAAAAGTCACTGGAAAGTGCATTTATTTGTAGAGTACATTCTCAAAGGAAACATACATTATGTATGAATGACCACAAAAAAAAATCATAAATAACTTTGTTGTTCATTTACAAGAGAAACCTTAGAAATGTAGAAAAAGAATTCTGTAGTCAAAATCCAGATTTCCTTTTAAAAATTAATGAGAAAAAAAAATCCAAGTACAAAGAAATCATTTTATCACAGGGCTAATGTCTTCAATCAATATTAATTTTATACAATTTGTTTGTTTTTAGCCTCTTAAATTCGTCTTGGCTTGGTTTAATTTGGTTTAAGTATTTAATGGCATATCAACTTTTTATGGGTTAATATTGAAATTTGATTCCTTATTAAATGTTTGATTGTAATCATAATTATTTTCAATGTTTCATTGTGTTTTCTTTTAATTAAATTAAATTTGTCTAATGAGGTGCTCATTGTAATGGTTATCATTGTAGGAAATGGACTGAGTTCAAATCCTGGATGAGGTTGTTTCCATTTCATATAGTGCTAATACCCTTGGGAAAGGTATGCATCCAACTATTCTCTCTCCAGATATATATTTACCAACCCCTCCGCATGAGCGGGATGTAACACAAGGTCAATTTCTTAAACGGTAAATATATATAATCATTTATTTACACAGTTATATGATATTAGTCAGGTTTTAGTTAAGTCAGACACAACACCATAGAGTTTTCATGTCTTATTTGTATAAAAATTACCTGTTAAGGGTTATTTCCCCTTAAAGTACTTTAAAAAGAATTAGTGTCAATATATCCCATACATCAAAACTTGTTTTCTTGATTTTTTTTTTATTCACTTAAGATATAAGTAGCTCTAGTAAAAAGGGGGGAAACATCAAACCAAAAAAAAAGAATAACAAATGAGACCATTTACAAACTCAAGATGACTATAGTCCAGAAAAGTCTCTAACTTAAAAATTAAATTAATTAATATAATTTTGAAATTCTTTGAAAAGTCTCAAATCAATGAAAGGTGAGTTTAGTGAGAAGAGATTTCAAGAGGATTGAGAAAAAAAAGCAGAATATTTGGCAGACAGATTCTAACCAAAATCTGCAGAATTCAATTTGAAAAGCAGTTGTATCACAACCATTTAAATTAGGATAAGTAGAACTTCTCAACAGATCTAAAAATCCCCAAATCTATTTTTATTCAAGATGGAATATTTGATTGTAATCACAAACAGCAAGCAAAACATTTCCACAAATAATGACCAAGTAATCCTTCTTTAGTTATTAAGTATTTATGGAGATAGAATCTCAAACATTCAGATTAAAAAAGAAAAGAAAAAGAGAGAGAAAGAGAGAGAAGAGAGAGAGAGAGAAAGAGAAGAAAGAGAAAGAGAGGAGAAGGAGAGGGAGAGGGAGAAAGAGAGGGAGAAAGAGAAAGAGAGGAGAGAAAGAGGAGAAGAGAAAGAGAGGGAGAAAGAGAAAGAGGGGAGAAAGAGAAGAGAGGGAGAAGAGAAGGAGGGGAGGGGAGGGAGGGGAGAGGGAGGGAGGGAGGGAGAGGGAGGAGGAGGAAGGGGAGGGAGGGAGGGAGAGAGAGAGAGAGAGAGAGAGAGAGAGAGAGAGAGAGAGAGAGAGAGAGAGAGAGAGAGAGAGAGAGAGAGTTACAACTGGGAGTATTTCTAATTCAAGATATCCAAATTAATTCCAACTAAAATTCAGTTTAGCATGCACATCACCTCATAACAATTACACATTACAATCCCTTGTAGACATTTTCTAACAGAAAGAAAATTAAGAAAACATCTTTTCTAGTCAATTACAAATCTTAATTTTTTAAAAAAGAGGAAAATAATAACCATTGGTACAAGGAGTTGGTTTTAAATACTTCTATAGTCTTTTTTCCCTTTTTAAAATTTTTATAATGGGTTCTTTTTGGTTGAATCATCCAGACTGTATCACTATATATCATAAGATATGTTTATAATCAGAGGAAAATACAAGATTAAAAAAATACTAATCATGAAACATACTCATGAATTGAATTTATTTGCCTGGGGCACATGAAAGCTCCATTCTTTCACGACTGGGCACAGTATAAAAGGATCAATCAATATAAAAAAAGGCATCGGAGGAAACAGTTAATGAGAAACTTTCCTTTTTTTTTTTTTTTTTAAATTTATGACTAGAATTCTGAAGTTTAATTTTGTTATAAAACTTTAGCAGATCTTATGCAATATCTGTTTATGTACTTTAAATAATTCCATAGAAATGTTGATTTTCAAAAGCAAAAGTATCTGAGAATATTGAATACAAAGTCAGAATGTTTTTAAAAAAATTCAATATATCATCTACTGTGTCACCCCCAAAAGTTCCCTTTTCTGTCTTTGTAGGATCTAGATTATCTAACTTCATAAAATGTTTTTTTAAATCATCATGGCTACCAGTATAGATCTTTGAAATTGCCAAAACTAATTTTATTATTGATTGCAGAAAAAAAAAATTTCAACATTTAAAAAAAATGTATTTTTAGAATAATAAAAAATTGCAATACACAAAAGATATGTAGTTTTTTTGAAGAAGGTGCTGTAAATGATCAAACATATCAAAATTAGTTTGTAATTTTTGGTCTTTAGTTTTCTTGCTGAATAATGCTTAATAGTTGTAAAATATTGCATTGACTGGCAGTTAACCCAGCAGATGAAGTTGAGAGATATAAAATCAACTAAGTGGCTACAGGAGACAGGAAGGGTGTGGGTGTGATACCTGAGGCATAAAAACAGGAAATGTGTGAGTGTAAGCTATGGCCAATGAAAAACAAGAACTTTGAAGAAGAGATATAGCTGCAGAAAACTCAGGTCACGTGGGAGTTTTAAGACTATATAAGGTCTAGAATTTTGGCTAAAGTTCAGTTTTTGCTGGCTTATCCAACTCCTGATAACTCCTTTGTATGTGCGAACTCTGTCCAACTTCTCCCCTGCTCTACACAAGCATCACCGTTCAAGAATAAAAAATATAAGATTATACATATATATTTGTATGGATGTGTGCTTGTTCCTTGTTTGTCAAAGTCCAGTGGCAGGATACTGTACAGTCAGGTAAACCTTAATGTAATAAGAGATATCCAATATACTAAAACAACTAAATTAAATGTTAAAAATCATTTGTACCAGCTTGGCTATATTAGTCCCTTTAATGGTTGGCTTCCACATAAATAAACAAACATTATACCATATTTTTGAGTGCAGTTCATTTCTTGAACATAACAATGTCTTTTTAAACACAGTATCATGCTTTGTTGAACAAATTCTGGAAGCAGCACCCCATAAAAAGAGCAGTTGTATTGCCACCTAACTCCTATCACACAAACCACCCAAGTAAGATGAGCTGGACACTGCTGGGGAAGCAAGAACAAACTCATAAGTTACATTTTCTTGTGGACACCTACACAAGGACACACCAGTATAGGCCGACCAGCAAAAACCTGCATCAACTGCATGGATTCTGGATGCTGTGTGGAAGACCTATCAGAGATGATAACCGATAGGGATAGTTGGACAGTGAGTGTCATGGGTATCCAATGCTGTCAGCACAATTGATGATGATGACAAGTAAGGAAAAGTAGATATATTACAACACTATAGATCATGGTGCAAGCAAAATAAACCTCTTCTAACTGTAGTAAAATCCAATCTTCATCTGAAGAAGATGTTATAAATAGGATGGGATAGGAAGCAATTTTTCCAGGGACTTATGCAATCCATTTGAACAAGGACTGCTCTCACTTAGATTTATTGAAGACTAGCAGTGGCTACCCGGTGTTGCCTGGGTATAGGGGGATTTAAAAAAAAAGTTAATCCATTATTATTGAATCGTGAGTTGAATCCTTGCAGGATGCCCCATTTAAATCCCTATGTAAAAAAATAGACCTTGCATTGATCCAGCTACACTGAAAACAAATGTTAATGTCTCCTATTTAAAATATTAAATGAAAAAAAAAATCAATGCTGTTATCATTTAAATTTTATTTTTTAATTATCTTCACGAATATAAATCAAATCACTATTATTTTTGCTCGAAAACCAAGTCCTGGTGATATTTAATGTGTATATGTATTTACTTAGTCGTTAATTATTTTAAAAGTTTCCACCGGACATACAGATACACACAACTGCCCTTTATATATTTATAGATAGAAGATAGTAAGTAAAGTTAGCAGAGTGGCCTATGGTTGGTATCAGCCAGACTGCAAGGGAGTCTATCCTCTTTTCACTAGTGCTAGAACAGGGAGATTGTTTTTTTTGCTGAGGTGGAGCGCCACACCTACCATCAGTTCCCCACTTTACTGCGCAGATCAGATTACCCAATCTCTTCTACTCATAAGCTGAGTATCGAACATGAAACATTGCAATTCCTAGGTGGGTGCTCTACCGATTGATCTAAAACGTAATTGTTGAAAAGCCTCAGAAATTAGTTAAGAGAAAAGGTGTGATATTTTTATTAGGATAACAATACAGTGCATGTTTGTTTAGAGATCAATCAAAAATAGAGTTTGGCTGGGAAGTGTTTACTTATCAATCCTATTTATCAGATATTGCATTATTGGATAACCATTTATTTTGGTTTTTAGAGAACTCTTTTAATGGAAAAAAATTCTATCCTCTGGAATAATGCAAAACATAACTATAAGCCGAGAAATATTTTTAAAAAAAATTTTAAATGGAAATATGAACTAGCCTAAAAGATAAACAATAGTGGAATAAAATGATCAATATATTGTTAAAGTTATACTGGTGATGAAAAAACAATAACTTATTTTTTAGTTAATAAACTGAACCTTTTTAGGTGATTCCAATATAACAAAAAACCATACAAGAAAAAAAAACAGTATAAAGACAAAATAGCTGTATACATTCATGGAATATCACATGAGTAAAGATCAGTTTGAAAGTTTTTTTTCTCATTTTTACTTCTTCACTGTGGATCTGCTTTATTTTGAGAATTACCCCCCATTGAAAATTTATCATTTATTTCCTCAAACCTGTAATACATCCTTCATATATCAATGAACTGGAAACTTGCTGTCAAGACTGATTTTTAAAAAATTGTATTTTCTTCTTCTTTCCCCCTAATAGAACAATATATTTTGGGAACAAATTGCCTAATCAGATCAAAACCAGCAATAATATTGAAAATTGAATTGGATGATTTCAGAAATAATGGTAAGAAAAACAATCTAAGAGGGAGTTTTTGGGAACTATCAGATGAATTGTTTAATAAAATTTGATCTGTATAGAGATATTTTATTAATATTATATATGTTCTATACAAAGATTTTTTAAAATCTTTTTTAAAGGCAAATATTATATGCATTATTTGGACTATTGTCCTCATCTTCATTGCTATCTGTGCAATGTTTCGGCCAATATGCTCTCCGGCCTTCTTCAGGTATTTCTTTTTTAAGGGTTGATGTGAAAAGATAGGAAGAAGAAGAAAAGAAAAAAAAGAAAAGCAGAGAATAAATTTTGTTTTGAGAATAACCTTCTCATATTGATACCAATATAACAATATCTCATCTACAGAAAGCAATGTCAACATATGCATAGGAAAGGCATAAACTGCAATTGACAGATTATCATATGGAAATCTGATCTCTCTGATAAGATAAAGACAGAATTCTTCCAAGCTGTTGCCATGTCAGTGCTACTCTATGGCTGTACCACTTGAACTTTAATGAAACACTAAGAGAAAAATCTAGAAAAGAACTACACAAGGATGTTATGTGCTGTCTTGAACAAATCCTGGAAACAGTATTCCACAAAAAAAAACAACAACTGTACAGCCACTTACTTCCTATTACACAAACTATCCAAAGTAAGATGAACAAAACATGTTGGACACAGCTGGAGAAATAAAGACAAACTCATAAGTGACAGTAGACTCCTACACATGGACATACCAGTGTCGTCCGACAATATGGACACTGGATGCCATGCTGAGGACTTGGCAGGAGCGATGACCAATAAGGATGGATGGCGAAAGAGAGCCATGAGAATCTATGTCATTGAGGATCATTGCTACACTATCATTTATTTATCCAAACCTGCAAACACATTCTTCATATATTAACCAAGTAAAAAGAAAATTCGTTGGTGTGGCCTAAAGACGGTATCAGCCAAACAGCGAGGGAGTCTATCCCCTTTTCACTTGCGCTAAATCAAGGTGATTGTTTTTTTTAGCATCTGGGGTGGAGTGCCACACCTACCATCAGCTCCTCACTTTACCACACAATCCCTATGCTGCTCATATTCTCAGTTGACAAGGGCCGGTATTGAACCATGAACCTTGCAATTCCTAGTAAATTACTCTACCGACCGAGCTAAACCGTATGAATTGTGGCTTTTATAGAAGGTAAAACAGAACAACTTTAGTGAAGTAAAGTTTGTATTGTATCATAACATTATCTCTATGGCCAATCATCCAACTTGACAACAACAGAATTTAGAAAAAGACAGGAAAGAAGAAAATTGACAGATAATGATAACACAATTTTCATTCTCTCTAAAGTCTCTCTAAAATGTTTAGGTGATCTAATGGATATTTATGTGGAAAATGGAAATGGTAAGCAGAGTTCAAATTCCTGTTAATGTTATTTGCATTCACTCCACACTGATTCCCTTGGCAAAAAATAGATCTATCTCTTCCATAGAAAGGTAGGGTAGACTGGGTTCTATAGTTCTGGTAAGGCAACCAGTCTAAGAGAAGCACAACTCAATTCAAACCTCATAGCAACAGGTTATAAACCAGCCTATTAAGGCTCATTACTTTCTGTGTCTTACAGACCTTGGAAAAGGTCTATTAAAAAAATTGCCAAAGAGAAAGCACTGGCCAAAATCTGATGTAACGTTTCATCAATCATACACAAGTTAAAAAATGAAATACATATGAACATGTGTGTCTGTGAATAGACGCCATTGATGAACAATGTCTAATGACCTGACACATGAAATATTTGATTATAATAAGCTTCCTAAAACAAAAATAAAAAATGGAATTCCCTTGGTGAATGTTAGATAAATTATAGTTTTCCTATTATGCTAAACACAGCCAAGTAATTGTACCAGCTGGGCTCTATTTCATATTATATATATAAAAAAAACTAATAAAAAAACTAATAACATTGGGTGATGTGCTAATGTTCATAAATGTTTTATTAACTATCAGTGATGCACCAACTTCTACTTTCCTTCAAAGTTCCAGGAATTTGTCAAATCCCATTTGCCTTATTTTATTTGCTGACATTTTGTTATTATTTTTCAATGCCAATAAATTCCCAGAATGCAACTGAATTGCTTGGAAGCATCTAAGGTCTAAAGTTCAAATGCATTTGGTACATCTCAATGTACAAATTATAAAGGTTTTATGTATAAAAAATAAAAATGAAAATTTTAAAAAATATATTTAATTCTATGTATATAAAGACAGAAAAAGAAGAATTGAATGAAATGTTATTGGCTATTTTGTGTTATGGCATAACAACCCTTTTCGGGTCATTTAATGCCCAATCAAGTCATTTTCATAAAAGTTTTTTTTATATTTCAAGTTCTTAATATCTTCAAATATTTATTCAGGCTGTACATTTCTGAGCAATTTTTTTTTTTTTTCCATTAAAGAATTTTCAGATAATAACTTGTATTTATATACTTAGCTCAGTCGGAAGGGTGTCAGCCTAGGAACCATAGGGTTCCAGGTTCGATACCAGCCCTCATCAATGCAGTGCATAAGTAGCACAGGGATCTATGCAGTAAAGTAATAAGCTGATGATAGGTGTGGCACTCCACCTCGAATGCAAAAACAATCTTCTTGGTCTAGCACTAGTGAAAAAGTGATAGACTTCCTTGTTGTCTGGCTGACACAGACTTTAGGCCACCCTGATATACTTATATACTTAATATTGTTGAGATTATATATATATATATATATATATATATATATATATATATATATATATATATATATTTCTTTTTTGGTCAGATGTTTAAATTTTTCCATATAGATCCATTGTTTTTAAGAAGGATAGAATGAAATATGTTTGTTGACTATTACTAATATTAGTATGAAATAAGAAATTACAGTGAAAAATGTGATTGATAAACAAAAATTCTTTGATTCAACCAATGTTCCTGGCTTTTTTGAAACGGATCATTTTTGTTATATTCTGTAATTCTAAGCTGAAGAAATCATTCATTTTCCCATCTTGTTAAGATGAGAAATCAGCTTTTGTTCAAAATTAAGAATAGCTGAGAGCTTAAACACAGGATCAAATAATTCAGTTTATTTCCATATCCTTTTCCAGTTGCATGACACACAAGAATGAAGCCAGTGACTTACATTTTCAAACAATCTAATAGTGTTGCCTATTTTTATATTTCTCGTGACAAAGCAAATATTACGAGAGATCGTAAACCTCAAACCTCATTTTGAGCAGCCAACCATTTAAAGTAACAAAGTGCAGATTGATCAACCATAACATACAAATGACCACTCACAGCAGCAGCCATATTACAGAGTATTCAGTCAGGCGAATAAAAATTAATGTACTAACTGGAATGGTTAAATTGACTTCAATGCAAAAGAAAGAAACAAAAAGATACAATGTTTATTGCACAAAATATTGAAAATTGATAGATGATAGCAAGTGGTTCTTAAAACAGTCTTTATTTTTAAAACTAGCAGAATATCCTAGTGTTGCCTGGGACAAAAGACTGAGAGGAGCTAATTAATTAACTATGATACAATAATTATATGTATATAACACTAATGTAAATTTTTCTCAGATCCAACAAACATTTATATTAGGTTTGAGTGAGAATAATAATAGTTCATATAAATAATTGAAACAAAATGGTGTATAGGGATTCTTTAAATCATCTGGTGTTTGACAATGCACTGAAGAGATTATCATTGTATAAGATAGACACAGTGATCCAAGTTCAAAATCTTAGATGAGGCTGTATTCATCCCATATATCACGGGAAAGATATGAAACCAACTATTTTCCTTCCAGCTATGGGTAAATAGTATGGCAGTCTGGGCTCTTTAGCCTTGGTATGGCAACCCGTTTAGGAGAAGGAAAACTGAATTTAAACCTATTAAACTCTTCTTGAAAATTGACCTTGTGTTGCCTTCTGCCAGTGGTGGAGGGGTTGGGTAAATACATACAATATACTGAAAGTAAAATGAGGGTATTCTGATGTCAAACTGTTATGTGACACACACACACACACACAGTCAACCAACTTAGATAATATTTTACTTTTTGAAAAATCCAATAGCCATTTGACCTTGTAATTTCTAATATCCACTCAAATTGAAGTGTCAGATTTATTAGATTTATATTAATATTTGCTGTGTTATTGTGTGCAAAGAGTATTTAAATTAAAATATACAGTGTGTTAATAAATTGGGAATTTGAGGAGAAAAGCTTCACAGTACTGTTAAGATATTTCTCAAAATTTGATATTTAATTATTCAGATAAAAACTAGGTTATTTTTGTCAACATTAGTAAACAGCATTAGCAACAAAATACTAATATCTTGAGTGTGGCATTAATTTTTAAATAACCAAAGAAATGCCATACAAAGCAAATAATAATAATTTTGGTTGAATAACACAATAAAACAGCAATATTATTTGCTGATATAATTTTCATTGGTTTCTAATGAGTTGAATTGACCTGCTGCTCATGCCAGGTTTGAAGGTTGGTAATTTAATCAGTAAAGGCCAGGTTAGCTCAGTCGGTAGAGCGTTCGGCTAGAAACCACAAGGTTCCTAGTTCAATACCGGCCCTTGCCAACTCAGCGTACGAGTAGCACAGGGATCTGTGCGGTAAAGTAAGGAGCTGATGGTAGGTGTGGCACTCCACCTCAGATGCAAAAACAATCTCCTTAGTCTAACACTAGTGAAAAGGGGATAGGCTGATTGGCTGATACCGACTTTAGGGCACCCCAACGACTTACTTACACAGAAGAGTTAATTTTAACACCATCTGTAATTATCCAAGAGTCAACTAACTCATTACTAATAATTCCTGCCAAAAATATAACTCCACTACTAACTGCAGACATCAGGAAAGGCTTAACCTTCAGATTGTCTTTCTTTTCACCAGTCATTCAGAATTGCCCAGCATTTGTCCATGAATAACACCCACTGAAACTTTCATTTCTTGTTATTCCTTCCCCTCACCAGGTGGCACATTTCACAAGATGTTTTACTTTCAGAAAAAAGGGTAAACAATGGATTTGATATATGTTCCTAAGTGTTTCAAGATGTGCTGACTTTAAATTTTGGGTCCATTTGGGACACTAATGGTGATATATAATACTTTTTTTTACATTTTAGTAAGTCCTTACAAATCTCCATTTTCAGACTGTTTTCATTCATAAAGTCAAAATCAGACATTTACATGTTTTCCATTTGTCAGCATGTATTATTTATTATATGATGGTCTCTTGCAAGTCTTTTTAGCAATGTTTAGTGTTATTTTCCTTCATTAAGCATTTGAAAATTTTTTATTATTTTATTATCACATGTTTTGCATAAAATTCACAACTGTGGAAAAATGTTGAATAATGTGCTCAAAAACATTTCACATTATATTGCACCTGTCAGTATTAATAACCTTTCATTCAAAATTTGAAAATCCATACACTTAATATTTTAAGAAATGTGATTTGTATCTAATGTTGTTGGTTTTGTTTTATGGCACATCAACACTCTTTTGGGTTATTTAATGCTGAATCAAGTCATTTTGATAAACAAAGAACTCAGATTGCTTACAGTACCTGCTTTTGCTTAAGTGGTTACTCAATTAAGTATTGAACAGGTTCAATGCTGTATAAAATGTTGGAAGACAGTAAAGCCATGTAATCTGTATTACATAGTACATTTTTGTTAAAGAATTTATCTCTTATCTTTATGAAAATTGAGTAATATATTGGTTTGTTGATTGGTTTTGAAGGCAATCACAATGCAAGTGTAAAGAAAAAAGAAGGTAACTATGGTGTTGTTTGTTAACCTGTCATTTATTCTTAATATTTCAAGATAAAAATCTCATCCACAGAAGATCTCTAGAACTGAAGTTGTTGCTAGTGACTGTCCATTTGGTTCTGTCTCATGTTTTCCAAACTCTGTGTGTGTGTGTGTGTGCTTATGTGTGTGAGCCTGTTCAGTTTTTTTATTATAATTCCAGATCTGGCTCGCCCTCTGAGCATTTTTTTTTTTTGTGTGTGTGTGTGTTTACTAACAGGACCACCTGAACCCCCCCTTTTTTTTATAATGAGTACTATATGTATAAATTCATAACCCAGATACCCCCCCCCCACCACCAAAAAAACCCAAAAAACCCAGCAAGATTTTTACTAGAGCAATTCACTTAAAATCCTGACAGAATAAGGAAATTTCCAGTGGAATTTGCAACAGAATGATAGTTTTGTAGGACCTTCATTCGCACTAAATGTCATTTTTTGAAATCATTCGAATTCTCTATATAACAGAGGTAATAATGAAATGCTAATTCACTCCTTCATGAATAGAAGCATCAATATCATCATGGACTGGTAACCCAACAATTTAATGAATCATCTAGTACTTATATAAAATTATCTTTAAAGTAGATTAGCAGAACTACTTCCTATAAACTACGGATAACCATAGTCAAGTAAATTTTCTCACTGATTTACAGAAATTTTTATGTTATGCAACGAGCAGCATTAATAACATTTTAAAACTTTGACAAGCAAAGCTGATAATGACAGCAGCAGCAGCAGCAAGATTGGTAGAAAAAGAAAAAAAAATTCTTGATCCAGCTAAGCAATGCTGGATCACTTATAAATTCCAAATCCAATTTTTAGTGAATCAATTAAATTAATCATCTTTAAATGGATTAGCCAATGGGAAGAATGGAATACAACATGAAAGCAAAAAAAAAAAAAAAAAAATAGGTTAGCTAAAATGCATCCACTTTCCATTTGATCCATATGAATCCACTTCATTTGATCCATATGAATATTCATGTTGGGATGAAAAGCAAATATGCACTGGATTTGAAAATGGCCATTAATCCAGCAAGTTCATATTAATAACAGCACTCAATAATGCATAAAGTATATATCTCTTCATTTAGTGGTAAAAAAAATCAAGGTAAAACAATCATCCAACCTGGATTTATCTCATTGCATGTAAGTCTAATGAAATAATATAAAATTCACTCTCTTTAGACATAGACTATACAATCATTGTATAATACCAACTAATAATTGATTTTATTAATATCCACATTTCAATATGTATAAATGTGAAAAGTGGATATGAATAAATTAATTATTATTAATATACATTTAGTTAGAGATCAATGGAAAGGGAAATGCTAGGAATAACTAAGATATAAGAGATCAACTTTTATCAGATCAAAGTAAGAAATGTAACCAAAAAAAAAAAAAAAAAAAAAAAAAATGCCAAGACCCCCCCCCCCCCACTTCTGGTACAAGTCACATTCTTCTGATTTTTGTTCAAACAGAATTTTGTTTCTCATGAGGATGTCAGGCAGAATTTTTTTGTCTGAATTTTTGAGATTAGGCTTAATATTATTTATATTTAAGGGCCGGGTTAGCTCAGTCGGTAGAGTGTTTGGCTAGAAACCACAAGGTTCCTAGTTCGATACCGGTCCTCGCCAACTCAGCATATGAGTAGCACAGGGATCTGTGCGGTAAAGTAAAGAGCTGATGGTAGGTGTGGCGCTCCATCTCAGATGCTAAAAACAATCTCCTTGGTCTAGCGCTATTGAAAAGGGGATAGACTCCCTCGTTGACTGGCTGATACCGACTTTAGGCCGCCCCGTCGACTTTACTTACTTTACTTTTATTATTTATATTTATTTTTTATTAACTAATATCATTTAGATTTTTTTGACTGTTTTCATCATCTTTATTGTTATATACACAATGTTTCGGTTGATGTACCCTCCAGCCTTCTTCAGATGTTTTTTGTCATAATTGGGAGTCTTCACAGAACTTCAAACTGAATCTTGATTTAATAGCTAATGGAATGAGAACAATCTAATGGATTAAATAAAGAGTTTGGTTTGCAATAAAACCAAAAGTAATTATTTTCAGGTAGAATCAATATTCCATAACTTACAATATTCTAATCATTATTTGAAATGTTAAAATAATAAACTGCAAGAAATAAACATTACCATGTTTATAATTCTAGTAAGTTACATGAGCACACCAGGGAATAATATTTTCTCAACTCAGAATTTTAAATAAATAAAAAATAATCACACTTAGTTAAGACATCAAATCAAATATCCTAGCAGACTACCACCTGAAGGGTGTGAGTTCAATCCTTGGTCCCAGTTTCAATAGCTGTGAAAAAGTTAAAAAGTGGCATAGATAGCAGAATGAATTAAAAACGGCTAAATTTTAAGTCCCCCCCCTAAAATTCAACCTTTGACACAAAATCCTGATGGTTAACCATCATGTGAATATCACAATTTATATACCAAAATAATCCTTAGAGTATCTTGTATTAAGGATATAGTGCTTTTTTTTTTTTTTTTTTTTTTTGCTTAGCTTATACTTTTTGAAAAAACTTGCATCAACTTTCGTTGGTCGAAGAAAAAAAACAACCTACACAGTATAGTATAAAGTGTCTACTAATTAAGTGTTCAAATTCAAGAATATTGATAAAGATTATCCTCTTTGAGATTAAAATGCAAACAACTAGAATTTAGGCTTGAAAAAATATATTTTTGTTTGTGACTTTTTGAAGCAAAATACAGTTTTAAATTGCTGTAAAAAATAATTCAACAGATAAAATCCCATAGAAATTACATATTTAGAAAGATTGTTTTCTTTTCTTTCCAACCATATAAATATTTTAAAGATTGGAACAGAAATACTCGAGAAATTGCAAATTTAACTGATTAAGGTCACAAATTTGAAAATGTCCGCCAATATCAGCTAATTGCTTGTAATGCTAAAATAAACTTTTGACAATTCTGAAAAACTTTTGACAATTCTGAACGATATTTCAACCATAGGTGTAGAACCTATGGTTGAAATATCGGGTTAAGTTCAGAATTGTCAAAAGTTTATCAAACACAACAAAAGGCACTTGAAGAAGACTGGAGAGTACAGAGGCTGAAATGTGAGTATAGCAGTCTGTAATGTGTAGAAAATCACCCTTGTTATTTATCACTTTCTATTCCTTTGTGATAATAGAAAACCAGCAATAAATCTAAGATTATTTACATTTCAGAAACTCAGATCATTCAGAAACTTTTATATGAAACAGAAAATATGGCAATCAGAGAGCAGTTTCCAATAAAACAATACATTGAATGTCACACCAAGAACAAAGAATAATATTTTATTTCATTTTAATGCAACTTTAATGAGGCCATAATTAGGGATACCTTTGTGTCTGTCTAGATTTATTTACATGTTATCTTAACATAGAGGCAGCACAACTACTTTTAATCATCTGTGATAAATGTGTGTCCAATCATATAAAACAAAGAGAGTAATAGGCATTACCCAGCCACACTATCACATGACAGGTTGGTAGGAGTGGGGGCTTCAGGGGGGGGTTGTCTTTTGACATTGGTTCCCCATTAACGCAGTTTGCCTATTTAATCTATATCTGATATATAAAAGAGAAAGATAGCATTTATGGTAGCCTATGTCTAGAAAAGATAAATTTAAAATTACTGATATCTTTTTCACAAACATCCATGGTAGTTCAGTGGTGAAATCAATAAAGTTATTACTCAGAGCTCCATAAATTTTGCCTTGTGCCAAACCCTTAATTCAACAGACAATAACTATAAAATTGATGGAGACTGAACCACCAATCAAGCAAATTACTGTATCCTGTAAACTCCTTGAGGAGTATAGGGTCACAACCAGTACATTTCAGTAGCAAGTAGGTTTTTCTGGGGGTGGAGTTGCCAGCCCCATCCCTCTGGTTTTGAATTCAGAATTTTTCTTTCTCTTAGACCAATTGCTTTCCAAGTCTATTCAGGTGATCATTTTACAATGATGAGAAATGAACTGAATGAATTACAATAAAAAAAAAATCAAAAAAATCAAACTAAAACTTAAAAGAAGATGAAAGAAAAACATTAGTCAAAATTAATAATAATACTAATAATAATAATAATAATAAATGCCATAAGGACAAACTACATCAAAGCGAAAATTGATAAGACCCAACAAAATAGTAAATGTAGACTTTGCGGTAATAGAGATGAGATTGTAAACCATATACTCTGCGAATGTAGCAAACTAGCACAACGAGAATACAAAACTAGACACGACTGGGTTGGGAAGGTGATCCACTGGGAATTATGCAAAAAATTGAATTTTGACCACACAACAAAATGGTATATGCATAAACCAGAATCTGTTCTTGAGAACGAAATGCATAAAATTCTCTGGGACTTTGAAATAAAAACTGATCACCTTATCCCAGCAAGAAGACCAGACCTAGTGTTGATAAACAAAAAAGAAAGAACTTGTCAACTAGTGGATTTTGCAGTGCCAGCAGATCACAGGGTGAAGCTAAAGGAAAATGAAAAAATGGATAAATATCTGGACCTTGCCAGAGAACTGAAAAAGTTGTGAAAGTGATACCAATTGTGGTTGGTGCACTTGGAACAGTCCCAAAAGGATTAGAAAAGGGTTTGGAAAGTTTGGATATCAAAGGAAGGATTGAAACCATTCAGAACACTGCACTGCTGCAATCTGCCAGAATACTCAGAAGAGTCCTGGAGACCTGAGGAGACTTGCTGTCACTCAGACTCCAGTGAAATACCACCAGCTAACACTGGTGTGAAAACTCAAAAGGAGTGAATGATAATAATAATAATAATAGGAAACCTCAAAAGAGAAACTGATTCACTAATAATTGCTGCAGAAAATGATGCCACAAGGACAAATTATATCAAAGCAAAAATTGATAAGACCCAACAAAATAGTAAATGTAGACTATGCAGTGACAGAGATGAGACTGTAAACCATATAGCACAACAGGAATACAAAGCTAGGCACGACTAGATTAGGAAGGTGATCCACTGGGAATTATGCAAAAAATTAAATTTTGGAGATCTGAGGAGACTTGTTGTCACTCAGATTCCAGGGAAATACCATCAGCTAACGCTGTTGTGAAAAAACTAATATAATAATGGATGACAATGATTCATCTAAAAACAAAACAAACATGAAATTTTCTTTTATAAATTCCATTGTCATTTGTAAGGAGAATCATATTTTTTAAATGACTAATATACAAGTCAAATTTTCTGTCGATGGAATTTATCATAAAATAAAAAAAATAGATATGACAAATTACGTGGCAAACAGATATCGTTTTTGCCTCTGAAGAGAAATATGTGGGTATGAAATATTTACTCTACCTCTTCACTGAATTAAAAATACTTTTATATATTGAAGTCTTGTCAGATATATCATAGAATTTTCTTCTTTTTTTATGACAATAAAGAAAAAGATTTTTTTTTATACAAGTGAGTGAAAAGACTCAACACAGGAAAATGCAATGGATG
Organism: Doryteuthis pealeii; assembly: GCA_023376005.1. Lineage (NCBI taxonomy): Eukaryota > Metazoa > Mollusca > Cephalopoda > Myopsida > Loliginidae > Doryteuthis > Doryteuthis pealeii. The sequence continues at coordinate 60,275,881 of CM042166.1, forward strand.
CTTTTTTTTTTTTTTTTCTTTGTATGCAGGATTTTTTCTTGGAAAGCAAAATTCTGAATCATCTAGCAAAGATTTTATAAAGATTAAATTCAGTCTTAAATTTTGTTGAAGTGAAAAAAATGCAAGATATGCATGGAATTTGGTCATCAGAATACAAGGATAAAAATTTAATTTTTGTCTTAGGTGCCAAGATTTTGGTACTTGCTAATACGAGATACGTCAGGCACCTCAAACATTCTTCCACAGGAGAAGGATCTGGTTTAGTTTGTTGGATTTTATGGCATGTCAACCCTTGTCGGGTTGTTTTATGACAAAGACTTTTTGTTCTATTCATGTTTGATGGGGATTTAAATTTTTTTTTTAAACTCAATTTTTTTAACACATTATTTTAAAACTTTTAAATTTTTATTTAACACATACATGGGACTCTAGCAGGTACTAACACTCCAACAGAGAAGTTCTCAAAGTAGTTTTTTGACTAATGAAAAGATTTTTCCTTCTCCTAGACTGGTTGCCATACCAAGGTTAAAGAGCCCAGTCTGCCCTATTATTTATGTGAAATACAAACAGCTGTGTTCACATTTTGAAGTCATCTTCCAATGTCCATTTCCTACGACAGTGACCATTACAGCATGCATACATGTATGGGGTCACAATTAAATGACCTTATGCCAGGGGGGTGAATATTGACTTACTCATATCACTATTTTCAGGTGACTAATTTGCTGTGCTTGCTTTGAATATATATGTTGGGGGCACGTAGTGTAATGGTTAGTTGTAGGAAATGACTCATCGACCAGAGTTCAAATCCTGAATGAAGCTGTTTGCAGCTATAGGTAAATAGTAGGGAAGACTGGGCTCTTTAACCTTGGTTAGGCAACCAGTCTAGGAGAAGGAAAACTCTGAATTCAACCTGTTAGACTCTGCTTAGGGTGGTCACTACTAGAATAGGCTCAGTCCTAATTACTGATCTATTTCTTTAATACTTTTATTTAATTTTAATCTATACACCTAATCAGAAATTTAAGTTTGAAATCTAATTTTAAATTGTCATTTTTTCCAGATGAGATTTCCAAGAACAGAAATTGACAATGACTGGCCAATGATTACTAAGCTTAGAGTGCCATAAGGCCAGAACTATGAGGATCCCAGGAAGAATCAAATTCACAATGAAAGGGAAAAGAAAAGAAGAAAAAAAAATAAAAATCAAATTATTTTCTGGAATTTTGTGTTGTATAATATAATAATTTTACCTCTTTAAAAAAAATATTAAGGTGTGATAAGACTTTTGGACCAGCCGTTAGTTTGCTAACCATTACACAACATGAAGAGCCCAAATAGCTCTAAACATGTCCCTTTGCAGGTATCATTGTTTTCTATATAAATATAAAAATATGTCCAACAAAGAAAGACAAAGATAAATAAAGAATAAAATACATAAAAGTAAAATAACTATACTAGGGTTTGACTCAAAATTAAATTGTGCTAATTAGTTGATTTATATCATTTTAAATAATAAGTGACATTTTCTGCAAATCTTAATAGGGAAAATTTATATGTATGTATGTGTTTGTACAGTATAAAATAATTCATATATATATATATATATATATATATATATATATATATATATATATATATATATATATATGAGAAGTAAATAAACAATGTGTTTTGATATGGCTCCCCTAGCCGACAATTTTTGGGAGAATATGTGCTTAACCAACGTTGCAACTAATTTTGAAAATTAATTAATAATTAATGAATTAGGCGGGCATACCTATTCAAATGTAAGGCTAAACAAATCGAGAAAAATCAATCTCTGTATGTACATTTCAGCCTATTAGGCCTCATCATATATATATATATATATATATATATATATATATATATATATATATCAAACTTTATTTAAAAAACCTGAAATACTCAAGTATTGACAAAGAGTTTCCATCGTTCATGACATCCTGTGTTTGTTTTCTTTAAAAAATGTTCTCCATATATATATATATCTACATAATTGAATCAAAATTTCTTGAAAGAAAATTAATTTCATTGCCTTGTTTCTTCTCTCTTATAGAATTTGTTTTGACATAGAAAAGTAATCTTCCTTTCATTTTAGAATTTGGATACTACACAGTGATATTTCCAATATAGTAAAAAGGAGTATCTTTTTGAGAGATGGTCGGTTGGTGGATTTTAATGACACATCAACCCATCTGGGGTTATTCATACCAATAGGTTAGGAGATAATATATGTTGTGTATCTATTTACACTTTTGTAGTTAATAGTTTTAATGATATGTTAGCAAACAGATTAGTTTTGTATGGTATTGATATTATTCTTTGGTATAATTTTATTTCTCTCAAAAAGGACAAAATGTTGACTTTTTCAAATAGAACTTTCATATTTACATTTCCCAAAAAAAAACAGTTTCTGATGAGAGCAAAAACCCCACATTCTATTAACAGTTCAAGGTGTTCGACAAGTTTCACACTGTGGTTGTTGTTTTTGTTTGAGTATAAAGGAGTGCATAAGTCTTGTGTGACCAATGTAATCGGACACAATAACTTGTTCCTTTCTAGACTTAATTAAGGCTGGTTTCCAGTCTCCCAAGAAAAGTTAATTGTGGATGTTTTTATTCCAGCTTTGTTGCCATTTTGTATGCAAGAATCTATTAATTTTAGTTTTCAAGTCAATATATGGAATCTTGAATTTTGTCAGGGATCAAATCTAAAGCTGATTTAGCTGCTGAGTTAGCTCTTTCATTTCCCCTCACTCTGAGGTGGTTTGAGATCCAGCATATGAGAATCTAGAGTTAGACATGCAGTCAAATCTACCTAGGAGTTTAATGATGAGAGGGTCTTCAAGTTTATTATTTCTTAGTGATAAGACAGAGAGCAAGTCTGAAAATATGAAGTTTTTGTGGTTGTTTTCAGAGATGATACTGAGTGCTAGATCTATTACATGGGCTGCAGCTGTAAAAATGGAGCTTTCCTTTGAGAGAGTTTTTAAAATGTTCTCATTTAAAATTGCTGCACATGCTGTTTTATCATTGTCCTTGGAGCTATCTGTAAAGATGTGGGGTGGTTGGGGTGGTGTTCTAGGAAATTGTGGAGTTGATCTTGGTATGTGCTAGGACAGGTTTTTGTTTTGGGGAGCCCACTTAGTTCGAGATCACTTTAGGTATTTTAATAATCCAAGGTGGTGTTTTAGGTATGATGGTTTCATGTGTGTTGGTGAGAGGGATTTTAGATTCTTAGAAGATAGGTCCCATCCGGAGGCAAAAGGTTTTATTGATTTTTCTTTTTTTCTCCAAAACAAGTGCTTGTATCTTGAATTGAAAGTGCAGTCATAAGCTGGGTTGGATGGGCCAAAATTTGAGTTTTATTAACCTCTTCAGGAAATTAAACATCTAACTTATATTAAAATATATACAGTGGTTTTCCAACTTATGAGTTTTCTGATGTATATATATATATATATATATATATATATATATATATATATAGCTGTCACTTGGTAGATTTTTTTTGCTTTGTGTTGAGAGCTAAAATTTGAGGTACAAACAAGCTTCAGATATACTTATGTTAATAAGTTCACTAAAGGTACGAGTGAGCTTCAGATACGCTAAAGTTCACTAAAAACATTTGTTTCCAAATTTATTAGGCAAAAGAAAAATATTAATTATAAAAAAAAAACAAAACATTAAAATATATTACAACATATAATCCATTAGATTCTATTTTATCATGTTTTTATATAGTACAATGCTATTTTTCTTATTAAAAAAAATAATGTTATAAGGGGGATTAATGGCATTTCAATCTATTTCAATGGGGAAAATTGATTTGATATAGAAGGAAATTGAGTTACAAGTAGAACGGATTAAACTCAAATCAAGTTACCACTGTACTTTGATTGCCATATTGTATTTGTATTAATTCTTTTATGTGAAAATTATATATTATTTTTTAGAAAAAAAAAATTAGCCAGATGAAAATAATCATTTTCCCATTCTGGATGGATAGAGAGGCATTATAATGATGAAGGACAATGCCAAAACTTTGACTTTCGAGCAATGGAGTAGATAACTCTCAGAATTATTTGAACAGTGTTTACAAACCTTTAAGTGAAACTAATTCATCTAAATCAATTTCCATTGAAGTTCTAATCAAATTTCACACGTTTTCATTATGTTTCTTAAAATGTTGATAAACTGTAAACGGTTTTATGAGATATTTCAAAAGATTAATTGAAACTTTAGGATTAAAGAAGAAATAAACAGACAAGTATAGTTCTATTTGGTAATGCCTATCTATACAGATAGTAAAAGAAACATACTTATATATATATATATATATATATATATATATATATATATTAGATGTTCATAGAGGGGAAAAAAAAAAAGAGAAATGAAAACATATGAGTGATGATCAATATTAATACAATTAGCATACCTGCTAATTTAATTTTGGTATTTTATGGAATAATCTAAATATATAATGATTAGAAGTTTTAATTTAGTTGGTTACAACATAACTTTCCCATCAAAATATGATAATCAATATAAAGTGACTTATATATATATATATCTTTAATAAGTGCTTATGATGAACGATTTTTACATTTGAAATTGTTTTAAATTCATTCAAATATCAGTAAATTGTGTAGGCACCACAAAATCATGTTTCTATTAAATATAAAGAGATTCTGTTTATATTTATGAGATGAGATGTTTAGGAATCACATGGTTCCAGGTTCAATACTGGTCCTCGCCAATTTAGTGCATGAGTAGCACAGCTTGGATTATCTGATTAATAAGCTGTAGGATATCCTAATTCTTCATATAATTTTATTATATAGATAATTAAAAAAAAATTTTTCTCTTAAAAAAAAAAAAAAAAAAAAAAAAAAAGGATAGAAAATATTTTATAAGAAAATAAGACATTCTATAGATGCGATAATAATCTAATTCAGATATTTCCTATAACTCCAACATAAAAAATTAAAATAAAAACCACTCTGATTGACTGATAAATTATTTATTTTCCCATTAAACTAACCCTAAACTCTAACCCCGTCTTCTTTTTTCCTAGTAGATCAATAAATAAATAAATAATTTATCAATCAGAGTGGTTCCCCTTTTTATGTTGGAGTTATAGGAAATAACCTCTAATTCTGTATGAGAATGCCAGACAAAATGAAAATAAAAGTATTAGCAGAATCCCAAGACAACAAAGACTAGAGTACAGTGTAGACAGAGAAACTTATTGTTACTTAATCCAGAGGAAATGAATTCTTAGTGTGGCAGTCGATTTGTTTGTCCAGTTATTTATTATCAGCTAAAAGATGTTTGACCATTCAACAAAAACTAGACTTTTATAGAGATCTTATATGAGTTTGGTACAATAAACATACTTCTTAATGTTGGGCAAACCCATCTATCAATGTAAATATCAAAGAAACACTTTTATATTCTTTAAATGTATTTAAAGTAGATATACAAACAGAGAACAAATCATCTGAGTAGTGAGAGATAACCTCATTCATCTGAGAAAAGTAAATATCCAAACAAGAGAAAGAAAAAAGAGCTGGTTATTTCCTAGCTGAGTAACATGATATTACAGGCTGACCCAGAAAAAACAGAACCCAATTTATTTATTTATTTTCCCATTAAACTAACCCTAAACACTAATCAATTTCAAGAAACTTGTTAGACTTAAACTTTAAAAAAATATTAAAATTAACAGTTTTATTACAAAATGTGTGGGTTCTGTTTTTCTGGGTCACCCTGTAACATCATGTTACTTAACTAGGGGGGTTTAGGTTAGTTTAATGGGAAAATAAATAAATAATTTGGGTTCTGTTTTTTCTGGGTCAGCCTGTAATATCATGTTACTCAACTAGGAAATAACCAAAGAGTTTTTATACAAAGCTGGTATATCATAAAATTTCACTAGTGTTTAAAAGAAATAGTCACATACACACACATATCTTATAGGCAATGATGTTGCTTATATAAAAGAAATAAGAATAGGAAGTTATAAGAAATAACCAGGAGAATAATAATGGCAATAAAACTGTCAAAAGAAAATAAACATCTAATAATAGTTTCATAAAATTTAATATCACCAAATAATGTAGGCATTTAATTGTCAACCCAACCCTTTGAAGTAAAATACAATTTCATATTTTGTCAAATTATATAACTTTATTACCTACAGATTCATTAATGAAAGAAAAAAAATGTTTTAATCAAGAACAATTTATAAGATTCAACATTGGACAACAATGATATCAAATTGTAATGAGCAAGCAAAATAATCCAGAAAAAAAAAGAAGTTGTTTTAAGGTAATTTTGTGAATTCTTTGCGAAAATATAACATAAAATCCATTACAAATTTTTAAATGGTAAAGAATGTTGCTTTTTTTCCTGTTGTCAATATTTTTATATTTGTTAACGATAAGTTATCTCTGCAATAGAATTTGTCCAGCTAATATCGATATTTCAAATGAGAATTAATTTTTAAAAAAAGAAAGAATGATTTAGGTACATTCTGGCTGTATAAACTATTATTGACAATTCAAAATAATTTCAGCTAAGTGAAACATCTTTTTTTTTTCTCTACAGAATTTAAGCTTATTTATTTTGTAATGTAAAGTTTATGATAAATACATTTAATAGCATTTTAGGTTGTCCTATGGTGAAACTGTGAGCAAGCTAGTCTTTCAGATTCATTCCAGAATGGTTGCCCCATTCTTGCAACTTTGTGTCACATCCTACCTGTGGCTAAAATGTTGGGAAATATACCTACTTCTTAGCATTTTATTTAACATTGTATCATTTGTACTTTTTTTCTGTAGTGTTATTTATACTGCTACATTTGGTTACTTGGGCGTTTTTGTCTAGATTGGTATTTCTGAATTTTTCATTGAAAATGAAATAATCTTTGACACACAACTAGTATTTAAGCCTTTTCTTCATGAAAATTTTTTCAAAATATATTTTTTAGAAATAGAAAAAATTGACCCATTGGGATAAGCAAGCTAGTTATATTTACCATGTACCCCACGTGTACAGGTTAGGCACAAGACCCTATTAATGTGGGACCACCCACGAACCGAAGCTCATGGTGTGGTGGGTGCAAAAAAAATGTATTGATGCTGTAGCATTGCTCCTCTAGGGGGGGCACCTCAGGCACTGGGCAATAAACCCAGCCCTGCCTCTTTAAATCGAGAGGGCAGATGTTGCCGGGGGGGGGGGCTGGGATCAATGATATTAATTTACTCTGTAGGTTCAGCGGCCGAAGCTCACTGGACCCCGGCTTGACTGGAATTCTGAGATGGATTGTGATAATCTGAATATTTAAACCAATATCCTTATCTTAATTTTATCAAATCCTTCTATCAAAAATATTTCTCATAAAACATCATAATGATAACCATAACAATAAGGATGTTCCTCTTGAATATTTCATGGATTAAAATAACAATACTGTGTGTAAAAATTTTGTTTTGTATAAAAATATTCTTTAAAATTGGAGTGTCACTTAACAGATTTATTGATTTAAATATTTGTTTTTCCCCCCTAAGTAAAAATGCTATGGAATTATTTTACATCTCCAATTTAAAGAACTATTTATAAACCTAGTTAATCTTTAATTAAATGGGAATAATTTAGACAAATAATTCATTATTTTTCTTTTGAAGTTTAGAAATTTACATTTTGGAGAATTAATTACATCTTTCCACTAATTATTGTTCAAGATAATCTTGTGAATGAGAACCTACATTCTTTTCCCGCACAGAATAAAAATAATTTTACATTAAAACCTTCCTCTAGGTGCAATAAGTATGTATATTAAATTTGGTAGGTTTACCTCAAACTATTTGGCTATCTACAAAGGACAAAAGTCAAAATCTTCCCACTTATTAATATAGACTATTATAGATCTTGTCATAAATGATATTGATGTTTGGATCAGTACTCCTGTGTAGACTCTGAATGAAGTGTGTATGTGTGTGTGCTCTGCCAAGGATCAGAGTGTAATATCTGTATCCTTGAAAATATCATTTAAAAAAATATATAACATGTAGATGAAACAGTTATTTCAGAGAGTAAAAATGTAATATTAAAAAAAAAAAAAAAATAGATGAATAAACAAACATAAAACAAACAAAAAAAAAAAACAAAAAAACACACACACACACACACAAAACAAAAAAACACAAAGTAAGAAAAAACAAATCAGATGTATAAATACATTGATGAAAGTAATTTTTTAAAATTTTCAAAAAAAAAACCCAAAAAAAACCCACACACGCACACACAAAATAAGAAAAAAATGAACAGATATATCAATATATTGATGATTGTAATTCTTAAAATTTTCACTATATATATATATATATATAAAAAAAAATCCTGTGCACATATACTAGATTCTCATCCGTCAAAAAAGATTTACAAAGGAATAAATGAAAAAAGGTTTTTATATTTAAAAAAAAGAGGAAAAGTGAATAATTTTCAATATTAGCAGCAACCAATACATACAGAAAATTTGTTTATAAAGAGATTTTTATCGTGAAGTTATTTATATAAATATATACAAATTATTCCACTTGAGTTTATTTGAAACAAATTTTAGTGAACTGACATATTAGGGGATTTACCTGGGCACTAGAGTACCATTGTAAAAGACTTCTGCACTATTCTTGAAGCTACGTGAATAATCTAAGACTTTGAACATGAATCTATTATTATAATGTAAATGCAATGAGAGAAAAAGCATATAGATAGTAATGTCTCACCTGTTAAATAATGTACCCAAAATTATAAAAATAACACATCATTAAGGAAAAAGCTTTGATCAATAAAATTATTTGAAGAAATAAGATCTACATTCCAAAAAGAACCGCAGTAAACTGTCTATAAAGAATTCCTTTATAGAGTAGGACCTCATTAAAGAAAGTAGACAGGTTTCAAGAAACAAGTTCTCTCCACCTGGGGAAGGTGAAACTGATAAAGATAATATCAATCCATATATCTATAAATGGTGTTTATTTCCAAAAATTTAACGGAAATGGATATTCTATTTTAAAAACACAATTACAATTTTTTCTTAATTAGTGTTTTTTCTTGTTTTTGTTAAAAAGGAAAGAGAAAGAAATTGTCTGAAAAAAATAAAGCAATAAAAAAAAAAGTCATTAATTATAAAATGTAGAATAGGATTTTTATAAAGTCAACATTTATAAATCAATTATTACACAATATTTGATGACAGTTGAAAAAGAAAAAATATGGCTTGTTGGGGATCCTCAACAGTGGAAGATATTTTTGTGAAACTTTTTTTGGAAAACATGATTGATAGTAATTGTTTTTCAACTCCTCTTCATATTTCTGCAGAGGTTAAAAAATGTCATAATGGTTACTTTAATGATTCAATTCCATTGAAATATTTAAGCTGCAAACCAATCGTGAAATTGAAATGAAGTGCACAATGTAAAGTTTTGTTTTGTTTTAAATTAATTTCAGTTTTTCCTCTCAGGATCTGATGACTCAGATTTTGAGGACATTTAAATCGATTCATTTCCCTTTTCTTCTTTTTTTCCTTCTTTTTTCCAAAAATATCATTATTATTGAATACTTATATCATATGTATTTATTTTATTTGTTTATATTTTCCTCTTTTGAAATATATTTTGTGAAGCAGTTTTAGTTTAATAAAAGTTTTTCAAGATAAATAAAACTGCCTTTGGAGATTCCACCAGATGGTGATGAAACATTTTCTCAAAACTTATCTATATAAACAGAATTATCATTCATGTCAAAATTTTGCTTATCTCTTTACTGAACTTTAACAGATGATGATGATGATGGTGAATTGAAATTTACAGAGGAAAAACAAAATTATTAAAGACATGTCATTCAAAAAGATGAAATGGTAAAAATAATACCTGCTCACTTCAAATTGATTAAATAATTTTCAAGATTTTTATCAGTAACATATGGACACACCAGTGTTGGCAAACTAGCAAAATTTAAAAAAAAAACCAGCTCTGTATGGATACTGGATGCTGTGGAGAGACTTGCCAAGAGCAATGACCAATATGGACAGGTGGCAAGAGAGAGTGATGGGAAACTGTGCTGTCAGTATAACATGATGTTTTAACCACTGATCAGGGTAGATATTTATCTAACCTGTTTTCCAAGGGTAGGATGTTATATAAGATTGCAAGTATGGGCCATCCAGCGAGGATCAAACTCTCTTTTCATTAGTAATAGATCTGCAAGACTAGCTTGCTAACCATTATACCATGGGATGCCCTTAACCACTGACCAGTATATAAAATATTCAGTTTAATAAACATTTTGACTTTTGTAATAAGTAGTGTGTGTATGTATTTATTGATAGGTTTGGGCTATTAATGTCTTCTCTTGTCTTGCGGCTGCATCCACCTGGGGTGGGTTGAGCTGGCTCCATACATTCAAAGATGAAGTATCAGGGGAATAGAAAGTATGCAAGTGGCCACCAAAATCCTGCATGCAGACACTTGTTTGTTGCAGATCATCCAACAGACGTAGAGATGAGAGGACCAAGAGTAACTGCCAGTTCCCAATGCAGATGCCTCTTGGGATTTTTACCAGAGCCCCTTTGGCCGAGTTGTGGCCCTGATACCACTGGGTACCAGACCTGTCTGCCTTGGGTGGCCCTACTAGGAATAAGTTGCCAACGCATGGCTCTGACACTACCACATTTACACCACCCTGCCACTATGAGGATGGGTTAGATTTTAGAAATAATGGGCTAGATAGCCGTTGAGCTAAGAGCTTCCTCCACCCTTTTACAGGTCTTGTTTTTCATTCTGCAGGGTGTCTAGCTACCCTCCACACCAGAAAAAATCTGTGGGATTTCCATTTTAGTCGCTGATGATCCAACTATAAAATAGGTAGTAATGGGTTACATAGCTATTGATGTGGTTTTAAACTAAGACAAATACAATATAAAAAATCATTTAAGAAACAACAAAAAGCAAATATAAATAGAGAAGAATCATAAAGAAAGATTTTACTTACAACACTGGTACCAACACTAATAAGATTGACAAGTTGAGCTCGAAGCTGTTCACACAGGTCCAGAATGCGTTCACGATTCTCATGAGATGTATATGCGGAATCCGTAAAGTCCTGGCTTGTCTCAACAATCAGTTCTAAGGCACTGTTCAGTTTATCCTGAGTACTCGGTTCAACTAAAGTTATTCGAGTTAGTTCACATAAATCCTGAAAAAAAAAAAAAAAAAATAAATAAATAAAAATAAATAAATAAATAAAAAAATATAAATAAAATTCTTGTCTGGCAAGGAAAAATATGTTAACAAATAAAGACATGTTCAAAAACATTAAATTTCATATATTATTTACCTTTTTAAATTTATATGTAAATAATGAATATCAATGGAAAGAACAATATTTAAAATAACTAAAAATGGATTAGAAATGAAGGATAATAAATGGTACAAAAGATTAGTAGTAGAATGGTTTTGTTACTTTGTTTAATGGTATATCAACCTTCATGGGTTATTTAATGCAAAAACCATATTTTGTAGAAGAACAGTAGTGGTACCATTTAACCTATAGCTGGGATGGGGGTGGGAGGGTTTTATACTTTTCTTAAGGGTATTAGTCCAAAAGTGAACATCATAGCATAACTGGGGTTTGAACTTGATTGCTACAATGTAGCAGTCCACCATTTTATCCACCACACCCCATAGACCCCCCCCCCAGTAGAATGGTGCCCAAGAAATAACAAGCACAGTATTATATATATATATATATATATATATATATATATATATATATAACCCGAGAGAAAATCGAGAAATTAAATAGTGGAGTTTTCCAGCAAGACACTGAAGAGACTAGCATATTCAAGATGGAAAGAACTGGGAAAAAGTTTGTCAACTCAAAATGGCCGATGATAAAACTTTGCCACAAATATTGTTTGAAAAAAATATAAGTAGTAGACTTAATTACTTTCACCTGGATTTTGATGCATTTAATATTGCAAGAAAAATTAAATTGTCTTATTTAGAATTTTTGTACTGTTGTCCACTTCTTTATTGTTATATACAATATCCCCTCCATCCTTCTTCAGGTGTTTCTTGTTGAACTTGACACCTTCATGCCGTAATCATGGAACTTCGAACCTTTTATTTAATCAATTGGAATAGATTGTTCTCATTCTGTTAATTATGACCATGTACAAGTGTTAAGCTATGTTAAGTATTCTATGTTATTTTTGCCTGTAGTTAGGATTGAACCTGCAACCTCCAGATGATTGGCACTTAGAACTGTATTAATTCAACCCTTATATCTGTTGCACCATGTGTTCAACTCAGAAAAATTAAAGTTTAATCATGTTGCTAATGGTAGATACAAAAATATAATCTCACATTTCTAGTTTGTTAATGAATAATATTTAGTCTATAAAAAAATGGCAAAATGGTATTTTTAATATGAGGAATTTTTAAAGAATGTCCAGTAAATAATAAGTGTTAAAATGTAACAACTGTTTTGGAGCACAAATTTGAATATGGAAATGATATACTGTCATCAATGGAATGAGAAATTTGGTATCAAACAAATCCCTTTAAGTTGAAGAACAAATAGAAATGTCCAAAATTTAGGACAGAAGTTAAAATAGAATTTATCATTGGATAGAACAAAAACAATAGGAAACTTTCAGAAAAATTAAATCTTGCAGGTATTTTTACCTAGAGATTTAAAAAAAAAAAAAAAAATGAATGTAGCAAATACTTCATTTTTTATCTCATTTATATTGGAAGGCATAGATAAGATGTATCTCTGTTTTAGTCAAGAATATTAAAAAAAATAATAACCAGTAAAAATTTGAAAATTTAGTTATTGGAAAGCCTTGTTTTATCTTTCTTTTTTTTTTCCCAAGTGCATCCTGTATTCCATCAAATAAAATTAGTTTTTTCTAAGAAATAAAAAAACAACTTTAAAAAAAAATTTGACAACTAAAAATGAAATCAATATTATTTTCTGTATTTGATTTGTTCATTCACACAAAACATTTTAGAAGGCATTCCGTATTGCTATATATTATATAGTAGTATATAGTTTTTATGGATTGGTCTAATGGTTAAAGTTGTAGGAAATGGACTGCGATTCAATTCCTGGACAAAATTGTTGGCATTTCACATGGCGCTAATACCCTTGGGAAAGGTATGAATCCAATTCTCCCTCTAGCTATGGGTAAATAGCAGGGCAGACTGGACTCTTTAACCATGGCTAGGTAACCAGTCTAGGAGAAGGAAAACTCTGAATTCAAACCTGTTAAACTCCACTTAAGAAATTGACCTTGTGTCACATCCTGCTCATGCAGAGGGGTTGGTATATATATATATATGGAAATACGATGAGGAAATTAATCCGACAGGATGTTACGATCAGGAAACAATTTTAGTGTCAATACTTAAGCATTTCGGTATTTTAACATCTTCAGGACACTGTTAGGTGATGTTTATGTGAGGAACAAAATGTCTGAGATGGTATAAAATACCGAAATGCTTAAATATTGACACTAAAAATTGTTTCCTGATCGTAACATCCTGTGTTTGTTATATTTTTAAAATATTTTCTTTTCATATATATATATATATATATATATATTATACACACACACACACACACACACACACACACACACACATATATATTAGTATATATTTGCTTCTCCAGCAGTGTCCAACATGTTGTTTAGTAGACACCTAGACACACCAGTGTAGACCAAAAGGCAAAAACTTTCATCAACCAGCTCTGTACAGATTCTAAATGCCATGCAGAAGACCAGCAAGGGGCAATGACCAATATTGATTGGTGAGAGAAAGAGAGAGAGTCATGGTATCCATGCTGCCAATGCAACCTGATGATGATGATGATACATTTGCTTGATTTCAAGAAGTTTCCACATCATCCCAATCTTACAATGAGAGAAATATAACCTGACATCTACTAAGTTGTAATCTTATATTTGACCACTGAACTAATCATTGAAACATTACCAACCATGTGTGTTGTATATAGATTTATTTTTAATGCATCAGTACATAATAAAATAATCTATCAAAGTTTGCAAAGCAAATAATATGAGATGTGATTGATACTGGTGATTTCATGAATTTATAACAAGACAGAAGAATTAGAAAGGAATTTACATGACAATACCTGACTGACAAGTGTTGGAAATTCAGTGGTCAATAGACAGGAGATAATATAAGAAAAACAGAAATTTAATCAACAATATTTAGTATGAAGGAGAAAAAAAATGGATATATTATATAAGACAGTGGTTGGTTGGGATGGGGGGAGGGGGAGGAAATCGGTTATGAAATCTGATCATAGCTACAGTATGAATCTTTAATAAGCTCCAACTGCCAGGATAAAGATTTGATTGGTTAGAAACAAGTATCAAGCCAATACTGTATATAAAACTCTTGGTTGAATTTTGAAGACCTAATGTTTAGGATAAAAAAAAAATTGGCACATGATTGTTACATGAGTAACAATAAAAGTTGAAACACTTGGTTTAAGAAAATTATTTCTATCAATGACTGTGACCATAAAAAATCAAAGATTGACCTATACATGAGGTAGGTATATAAACGAGTTTATAAGGAATATAATTTAGTAGACTATCACTAAATAAAGCTGCAGTGAAAAATACTTGTAGAAAGTAATTAACAATATTATATACAATATAAGCAATTACAAAAGGGCACTATTTATTAGGTTTATTTATACAACTTTATAGCTCAGTCGGTAGAGCGTTCGGCTAGAAACCACAAGGTTCCTAGTTCGATACCGGCCCTCGTCAACTCAGCGTATGAGTAGCACAGGGATCTGTGCGGTAAAGGAGCTGATGGTATGTGTGGCGCTCTACCTCAGACGCAAAAACAATCTCCTTCGTCTAGTGCTAGTGAAAAGAAGATAGACTCCCTCGCTGATTGGCTGATACCAGCTTTAGGCCACCCCGACAACTTTACTTTACTTATTTATACAACTTTATTTCTATAAAGAAAAAGATCCCCCCCCCAAAAAAAAACCCTAAATTTCAAGCTAGAGATTGTATATATCTATATAATATTGCATAAATATCAATAGAAAGTAACATTGAGTAACCCAAGTTATTAAAAGGAAGAACAAAAGATTTCCCCCAAAAATCAAGAAATAAATCAAGGGTTTCTTTTTTTCTCCTCTTCTAAATCTCTCCAGTAGTTTTAATTATTTTGCTGATATTTCTTCAGTGATTTTGTTTAAATATTCACAAGTTATGAATCAAGCAAAATCTGCCACAAGATTCATGGAATACACAGTGAAGAATAAACTTGCAATTATTTCTAAGATTTGCATATAAAGCCATAAAAAAGAAATCAAAAAAAGAAATCAAAAAAAAGAAAAAAAAAAACGTTGTGCATGTTTCAGTGAATATATATATTTCTTTTAATGAAACGAATGAATCATTTTCAATAAGATCGAATTGTCTCTGCAAAAGTTTTTTGATTAAAAGATCTTATAAAGAAACTTTAAGATTTTAAGGAAAATATCACAACTAAAATTATTGTCTCCTATAAAATAAGATATATTATATATATATATAGGTATTTATGGTGTAATGGTTATCATTGTAAGGAAAAGGTCAGTTCAAATCCTGGATCTAGCGTTTGCATTTCACAGTGCTAATACCCTTGGGAAAGGTATGAATAAAACTATTCTCTCTCCAGCTATGGGTAAATAATAGGGCATATTGGGCTTTAACCTTGATATAGCAACCATTCTAGGAAAAGGAAAACTCTGAATTCAAACCCATTAAACTCCACCTAAAAATTGACCTTGTGTTGCATCCTGTTTGTGTGGAGGGGTTGGTAGATTCATATAAAATAAATTATATTAAATGATTTGTTGCAAAAGAAAGAAAAAAACAACAACAATGCACTGAACTCATAACCTTGTGGTTCCAGGTGGATGCTCTATCAACTGAGCTAAACTGGACCCTCTATTTTATTATATTATACTGTTATATAATAACCATCACATATATAACTTATGTAACCAGAAGAAATTCCACAATAAATTTTCAAAGTTTAACATAAATTCATTCACTTTAATAACAATATAGAAGAAATTATATACAGTTTAATTGCTTGCTACATTAATCCCACAACTTTTTTTTTTTTTTGTAACAAAATATATAAAATTATACAGAACAGCAGACTGCATACGATTATCATAAATTGAATTACATTTTACAAAAACTACAAGTGGAATTTTTGCACAAACATAAATATTTCATGTTTATACATGAGCAAACCACATACATCTAAGTAATGAGATAAATTTGTGAATTTTTTTTTTCCTTTTATATATCTTCCATCAACCTTTTTTCTGAGACTGGTTGACTTTAAAAAAAAAAAAAAAAAAAAAAAAAAATTATGACTTTATTCATAGATAGCTTTGTGCTAATACCCTAGGGAAATGCACGAATCCACTTGTTCTATGGTAAATAGTAGGACAAGCTGAGTTCTTTAGCCTTAGTTAGACAACCAGTATAGGAAAAGGAAAATTCTGAATTCAAATCAGTATTACTCCATTAAAAACTTGACCTTGTGTCAAATTCTGCTCATGGCAGAGGGGTTGGGTAAATACATTATTTACTCATAGCTAGAGGAAACAATGGATTTATACCTTTTTAAGTGAAAATAGTCTCAGCCTGGATTTGAACTCTGCTTAACAATCCCATTTTGTGTTACAATAACCATTACACAACCAACACATCCTTTCCTTCAATTAATTACAAATCTTTGAAGCCATAATTATAAATATAAAAATAAAATCACATTAAAATAAATTATCATTGAGACTAAGAACTGAAATATTAAACATAATTAACAACTAATAAATATGCAAACTCGTCCTACATAATATTTAAATATGTAATGTAACAGTTTGTATAGATATGTGTAAAATATTAATTTAAATTTATAAGAGAAAGCAATTACATCAAGTTTCTCTGAATTAACCCCCCCCCAAAAAAAAAAATTTTTTATTCATAATCAATGATGGTTGAAAGTGTCCAGAAAAAAAGCTCAAAACATTCATCATCTTGGGTGAAGACAGGAGAAAATTAGTTTATATATATATATATATATATATATATATATATATATATCAAAATAAGTGTATTTTGGCAGCATTTTTTCTTTTATACAAGTTTTGTTGAACTGTACAGAAAATTCTTGTCGGACGAGTTTTTGGTTGATACTTTCTAATTTTCAGGCCATCTTTTTGGTGTCGGGGTGGAACTGGTGTAACAGTCCACCAAAGGTTCCGATACGAGCGCTTTCAAACAATACAGTTTGCCATTATCAGGTAGGAAACGATGGTATGGTTTCGTGTCTCGTTTTTAAGGAGAACGAGTAGTAGCAAGGAATTAGAAGTGGGCAGTAATAACAATTGGTAGTGTGAGGTTGTAGGAATATATATATATATATATATATATATTATATATATACACTAATCCTATTAGTAAACACTTACGGTAAGAAAAAAATAGGCAAATAATTTGTTAGTAAAATATACCACAAAACTTCACCTGGGAAAAAGACCAAGTGTGTCACATCGACCGAAAATAATAGATTAACACACACTATAACACTTGGCCAAAAGAATATATATATATATATATATATATATATATATATATAATATATATCCAAGATTTTTTTTTGTTTAGAAATAGGTTATGTTCCATTTATGGTGACTTTCACTACACGACAGTATGAGAAGTAAACAAACAAACTGTGTTTTGATATGGCTTTTTTAGCCGACAATTTTTGGGAGAATATGTGCTTAATTGAAGTCGTACCCAATTTTGAAAATTAATTAATTAATAATTAATGAATTAGGCGGGCATACCTATTCAAATATATATATATATTATTATTATTATTTTGTTTTAATCCTAAATATTTGTAAGGAAAACTTGACAAAAATAATAAATGTTTAAAGACAAAAGTTTTAACAAAGATTAAATAAACTTGATTATAAGGAATTTGATAAATCTTTGGAGATAAGTAATATATATATTTATCAAAATATTGTACAATGAAGAGGATGCAAGACAAAGTCAAATTTTAAGCAGAGTAAATGGTGAATAATAGGTCATTACCCAAACTGTTTGCTACACGTAGGATGTGACACATAGTTGCAAGTATGGGGCATCCAGCAAGGATCAAAATCACTATTCAGTAGTAATGGATCTGCAAGATTAGCTTGCTAACCATTACACCACAATGAGATGCTTAAATAATATCAGTGTATACAATATATGCATCTATATAAAATGCACACACATGTGGGTACACATACATATGATAAGTATTATGTACTTATCTACAGAGAAATAGGAAGCGCGTGGTGTAATGGTTAAAGTCATGGGAAATGGGCTCGTCGCTCCGAGTTCAAATCCTGGACGGGGTAATTGCATTTCACTTAGCGCTAATATCCTTGGGAAAGGTATGAATCCTACTCTCCCTCCAGCTATGGGCAAATAGTAGGGCAGACTGGGCTCTTTAACCTTGGTTAGGCAACCAGTCTAGGAGAAGGAAAACTCTGAATTCAAACCTGTTAAACTCCGCTTAAGAAATTGACCTTGTGTCACATCCTGCTCGTGCGGAGGGGTTGGTAAATATATATATATATCTACAGAGAAATAAAGAATTTTATGTATATGGACTGTGTTGACATTTTTATCAGATTTTTTTTTTTAAGGAGTTTATTTATTTATTTTTTTATCCAACAATGATAAGCTTGGCAATATATAATAATAAACTGATATATTAACGAGTCATGGTGGCTTAAAATAAGGGAACAAATTCAAAGCCTAAGAAAATTTTAATTTATAGGCAATAAGTGAATAGCTGACCAATATAGAACAAAACACCAACTTATTTCCAGCTACCCAACAAAAGAAAAGAGAAGTTTGTTGAGAAGATATGATATTATAGGATAAACTGAAATAGGATATTTTAAATGAATGCTGTATGTTTTGCAATAGTGATTAAGAAAGAGAATATATATATATGGCAATAGCATAATCTTTATAGATCATCGCCGTCCCTCACAATCCCACAACTCCACCACCAGAACCCTTCCTTGCATGAGCTCTCAAATGACTCATCAAACCTGCTGCAGATCTACAAAGTTTGACGCAAATATGACATTGAAAAGACTTCTTTTCATATATAAATATATATATACATACACACTGTATGTATCCCACCTACTTAAATTAAAATCAGTGCATATAAAATATTTTCAAAGAGTTAATTTTTTTAATCCACTTCATAAACTATAACCTATTCTCACTGGTAACGGACACGAAATACCATCCTATCTTCTTTAGGGTGACTTCTGGGACACACACAAAAAACAAATATAACATCTCAACGAAATAAGTTTTTATGCATTTGTCCCAATACCTTTATTAATATTCCAGTCCACATAGCCGTTGGCCATGAGGGACCAAATATAATTTCACCAATTTCCCTAATTCAACAGCCAATACTTTGATCATTGGTGATTATATCATCAATCTCTCAATGTAAAATTTGCTATGAATTGATGTGCTGCTTTTCACACCAGTCAAAGCAACATTAATATTTATGACTACTGGGTTTTCTTTTCAGATTTCTCAAGTCGGTCAGTTTTATTTCATTCATATATTTCATCTATTGGCTTTTTCTTATGTGATTTCCTAATAAACATGAGAAAACATTTAAGACAAGAGAAACATTTAATACAAAACTATTTTTCAAACTAAAGATATTATATTGGAATTAGCAGCAAATTTTAAATGAGAGTCAACACAAAGTCACAAGTATGAGGCATCCAGTGAGAATCAAACTCACTATTCAGTAGAAATGGAGCTTGCTAACCATTACACCATGATGGGACATCCAGTATTTACCCAACCCATTCACCCTGGGTAGGATGTGACAAGGTTGCAAAAATAGAGGATCCAGCAAGGAATGAACTCACTATTCAATAGTACAGCTTGTCAACCATCACATCACGATGGGGCACCTTGATTTGATTAGTTGTAGTGCATGTTAGAATGGGTGCATGGGTGTGTATGATGATTCAGTTAACATGAGACATAACAATGAATAGAGACTAACATTTATTTTGGTATATATATATGTTTTCAAGTCACCAACTGGTGGGAAATGAAAATGACCAACTCATGCTAATATGTGTTGGGAAAGGGGGTTAGGACAAGTGCCAAATATATTCTGTTTATGAAATTCACTTTTGATCATTCATGCATAAATTAATGACACTATAGAAATTTCTTTTTTGTTCACTCCAAAAAATTTTGACACATGAACATTTTTCTCACATTTTGTTACAAATGAAAGGTTGAAGGGTTGAAGGGCAAGTCTGACACTTAAAAACAATTTATTAAACGAATTTCAGGATTAGATTTCACCTGCTTTCACATACCTTCTATTATCATCAAAACTGCAAATAAAATTCATACTCTCCAATTTAGGTAAGTCAATTTATTTTATGTTGCCAGAAACGATTATACAAGCAAGTTATACAAAACTTTACCAAAACAGCATGAGGAAATAGGAAAATAAAGGCACTCATGGTGTAGCAGTTATCATCATGGGAAGTGGACATGGTGAGACAAGTTCAAATCCTGAACAAGGCTGTTTGCATTTCACATAGTGCTAATACACTCAGGGAAAGATATGTATCTAACTATTCTCCTTTCAGCTATGGGTAAATAGTAGGACAAAAAGAGAATCTTTAACATTGGTATGGCAGTCTAAAAGAAAACTGAATTTAAAACAGTTGTAGACCTAGAGAGAAATGGGCTCTGCCAGGCTCTTCTTCCTGCCTATGCTACATGAGTAGCACCAACAACCAAACCATGTCATGTATTTAATACCAGTACAAAGAAAAGCAGGTAAATACACAAAATTTACAAAACAAATTACATGTAAAAATGACTGGAAATTTGAATAACATCAATTTTTTATTTTTTTTTAAGTGTAAACTATACATGTGGAAAAATGAATTGTTTTTTTATATACAAGTTTTCTTGTAAGTTTGAAAGTGACAAAGAAATTTGTCAGAATTTGTGATACTCCTTCAAAAATAGAAATCCTCATCTATGGCATTGTTCTTACATATTAGCAAATATTGAAGGAGGGCGGGTTATAGTCTTGAAAATTCTGATTTCACCACTTCATGTGTATCAAAAATAAAAAAAAATATTAATTTGATATTGTTACAAATATAATTTCTATTACCTACAATATATACTATAAATGAATTATATGTTGATAACTAAATGAAAGTGACATTTCAAAGATTTATTGCTGCCTTACAATTAATAAGAATGCAAAAATATCAGTTAAATCCATTTATAGAATTATTAATTATATCTTTATAGCTAAACCAATATATCACTCAAATTCTCATATATATATATATATATATATATATATATATATATAAAAGGCGTTGTGTTTGTTTTGGTATAAACGACCATAGTAATATGCAAATTCTTAGCAATTTTTTAAAAATTTGATAAGGAATCGACTAAATTATTTTCCTCTTACATCCTCTCCTCCCCCTTTCTCTTACCTCCTGGTGTTCCTAAATTCCTTTTAGTACAGTTTTGGACCAGTTACTTCTGCTAGTGTTTATATATATATAATATATATATATATATATATATATATATATATATATATATATGACCATAATGTAGCAAAAACAACATATCACCAAAAGATTTGGATTAGAGTAATACACTTAAAATGGTTTAACTTAGAGAATAAATCAATTTCCAGTACAGTTTGCAAGAATAATTTTGTGGAATCTGCTTTCCCATTGAAAGTAATTTTTTGATTATCTAAATCTATATATATATAAAGGGCAGTTGTGTATATGTGTATGTCCGGAAGAAACTTCAAAAATAAAACAATTAACGGCAAAGTAAATATGTATACACATTAAATATCACCTGGGCTTGGTTTTTGAGCAAAAATAATGAAGATTTTATTTATATTTGGGAAGATATTTGAAAATTAAAATTTGTATAGTAACAGAAGGTAATTGAAATATAATGTTGATTGATTGAATTAATCGCCTCATTTATATTGTATTTGTTAAAAATTGTAAATTATTATTATTGAATTAAAATTTCTTACTATATTGATTATGTGGGAATTTTATGGAGCCTCCAGTGAGGATCTAACTTGTAATAAGTAATAATAGATCTGCGAGACTAACTTTAAAAAAATCCCCTCTTCTAGTTCTTAATAGAACAAAGATAACTATAAGATACTAATTAGAATCTTTTACTCTTTCCTAAATAGAAGCATCACTATCATCATAGACCACTCTTACAACAGGAACCGAGCAAGTTACCACGGTATCTAATATATATATATATATATATATATATATATATAAGATTATACATACAAAATCATAAGGTTTCAGTTGAATCTCAACAGGCACAAGGATGTCTTTTCACCTTTTAAAGCTATCACTTGATATTTTGTAGTCTGATAGATATCATAATTATTATCTATTCCTGTCTTGAATATAAACAGAACAGTTATTCCTGGAGATGCTATAATGAAACAACAACAACAACAAGACACCCAAATATCTGGCCAGAAAGAAAGTAACCAGTAGAGCATAAACAGCTTTTGCCAAAACACACAAGTTTGCCAGAAAGAGATGACAATGTCATTTTATCTATTTTTTTTAAGAGAGAATAACAGATCAGATATTAAAAAATCATAAGCTAAAAATATCCTAAATAATTACTATATATTATATATATATATATATATAAAGAAAATTTGAAAAAACAAGTATTCGAAATTGGGATGAATTTAATAATCGATGTTTAAAACATTTCGGTTACATTGAACCTTCATCAGGATGTCTCTTGGGGTGAAGAAAATGATGGATGTTTTTATATGTGACAGGAGATGAAAATAACTGTATTTGATCAGCGTTTTAATTTTGAAAGGCAAGTCGCGATCTACTCAGCGAAGGTGTCATGACGCGTACTCGAAGAAATGCAAAAGACGAGAAAAAGTATTAATGGACTGATTATTTTTAAGAGAACATAGGGAACAAGTGGGAATAATAACTAAATAATAATAAATATATATATATATATATATATATATATATATATATATAAAATAGCTTTCGCGATTATCTATTTACATTTTCATACACTCACACACACACACACAACGTAAGAGAACATTCTATGTCAATTTCAGAACCGTTTGTCTTAGCGTTCATAATTTCAAACATCCAAAGAACGCTAGTTTTTCATTCAACATTTTAAATAGATTGACCAACGCTGCAGTGTTTCAATCTGTTTAGTAGATCTTCTTCATTTATCTTAGCATTTATAATTTTCAAACGATTCTAAGAGCGCTAATTCTAACAGACTTATCAACAAAAGACTCTCACAGTCTCCTTATTCTCTGTGATGAATTTATTTTCCTCAAATAAACAAAAGCCCTGATGAAGACCTACTAAAACAGATTGAAACACTGCAGCGTTGGCGAAATAAACATCACTTATTTTATAAACCTGTGTTTTTTCATATTTTTCACTATTCTACATACTGTTGGATTCACTTCCATTTTTCTCTTCACACACACACACTATATATATATGAGTGTTCAAAAATATACATACACATGATGTGTTCAAAAAGTATTGAGACTGATGCTGTATTTACTAAGATAGAAATGAACAATGAATGAAACATTATCTTCAAAATAGTGGATCCACTTGAAATTCACTTTATTCCAGTGGTGTTTATCCAATTATCAAAGTATTTATGAAACTTATTTTCATATAGTATGAAACTGCTGTTGAATTTCCTTTAATGTGTTTGTGTCCTCAAATATGGCGAATTTTTAGTAAAAGAAACAAAAAGAAATTTATATGGAGGTTGGTCTGGTGAGTATAGAAGGTGTCACATGGAGTTAAGTCTGGTGAGTATATAATGTGCTAATACAAACTGTGTTTTTCCAAGAA
The DNA here is from genome assembly GCA_023376005.1 of Doryteuthis pealeii. NCBI lineage: Eukaryota > Metazoa > Mollusca > Cephalopoda > Myopsida > Loliginidae > Doryteuthis > Doryteuthis pealeii. The sequence goes on from CM042166.1 coordinate 60,300,069, forward strand.
TATTTAATTCAAAAGGGTATTAGAGCTGTTTTTAATGTTTAATGTTTTTGTTTTAATTAATAAGTCTAGACATCTAGATATCACTAATTTATTACAAACATTTCTCAGCTATACATATCTCTTCATTTAAATTTTAAAAATGTAATGTTTCAATGTGAATACTTTTTCATCACACTTCATATATATATATATATATATATATATATATATATATATGAAGTGTGATGAAAAAGTATTTCTTTTACAAAAACTCGCCACATTTGAGGACACAATATGCCAGCATATATAAAGCAATGATCATCTGTTCACAGACTGGATCTCTCAGGTGATCGTAAAATATATAAACAAATGTATGTATTTAATAGTTTAAACACCACTCCTTTACAGCAGCTGCCAAATGGCCAAGAGGTTAAGAAATCTAGCTACACTAAAGAGGTGTGAAACGCCAAAACACGTGTCTGTGGATGACTTATTCATATATATATATATATATATATATATATATATTATATATATATATATGTGTGTGTGTGTGTGTGTGTGTGTGTGTGTGTGTGTGTGTGTGTGTGTGTAAATATGTATATAAAATGAATGACAGCAAATAAGAAAAGTGTTTGTATAGAAAAGTGCTCAATGCTATAATAGCAGAGCTGGTCTAAAACCTAACATATCAGATTATGGGACTATATTACTGTTATTAAAGTTTCATGTGTATTACACAAACCACAGACGAGGAATGGTAAAAAGTGGTTGGTCAAGCATTTATATATCATGTGTATTCATGTGATTGGATCTTTTTACATGAGATTTATACTTGAAAGCATAACTTGCTTAGGTATTAAAGAATATATATGTATGTGTGTGTATATATATTCCAGTTACAACTTTTTGAAAATTTATTTGATGAAAACAATTGTGTTTTATTTGCTTACCATTATCTAGAGATTTAACAACTTATAGTACAGACCTCCATTGTAGCATCAAAATAAATTATTTGATGTGCTACTGAAATAAGCAAATAGACAATTAAGCATTACACTAAATATTGTATTGAAAATTACAATATACAAACCGATATATATATAGCATTTCCTACTTACACAGTGTAGTATCTATAGAAATCTAAATAGACTATAACTAAAAATATTAATTTACATATTTATACATCTCTTTTTTCTTAATTTGTATTTATTTTTTGAAATATTAAATTTTGAATTAATAACCTTTACAGTTTATAAAATAAATTTCCAGAGGGAATAAATATGAAGGCAGAAGTGCTAATTCTTATCTAAATAATCCAATCATTTTTAACAGGAACTATACTAGTATCTATACACGTCTCTCTGTATGAATTCCCCCTTTGAAGATGTCCTTCCTCCCCTCATATTTTTTATAAGATATTCAAATAATATTTTGGATAATGATAAAAAATAGAGTAAATATTTTAAGTTGATAACATTGCATGTTTGCAAGATTTATAATTAAAAAAACATCTTAAATAACAAAGTAAACTTTATGTTACATATTTTTTTTTTTATTCTTATTTTTTGGAGCCTATCAAAATGGCATATGATGTAAACAGACTTTACAAATATTTTTGTTGTCTCTTCTATCTTCATGTTGATTTTTCTTTTTTGAATAATGCATGCAATGTTATGATGAAAGTTTGTTCATTAAATAACTGGTATCATCATGCAATTTTAAGCAACTGGAATTAACCATGAGAATATCTGTCTATATTTCTAAGATAAGGCATTGTTATTACTATTCCTTTCATATTGTTGACTGTTACAATCATCTTTGTTGTTATATTCACAGTGTTTCAGTTGCTCTACTCTCCAGTGTTCTTCACTCTACACCTGTGATTCAAATAAACGGTCAAGTTCTGAATTCCCAAAAGGTTACCAAGTACAACAAAAAGGCACCTGAAGAAGGCTGAATCGTTGTGAGAATAGCAACCAAGATGAGTATAAGTCGGCGGGGGCGGCCTAATATCATCATCAGCCATACAGCGAAGGAATCTATCCATTTTTTATTATCGCTAGATCAAGGAGATTATTTTAGTGTCTGAGGTGGAGCACCACACCTACCATCAGTTCCTCACTTTACCACACAGATCCCTGTGCTACTCATACACTGAGTTGACAAGGACCAGTATAAAACTAGGAACCTTGTGATGAGTATAGAAGTCTGCAATGTGCACATAATAATAGCCATAAAAAGTATTAGAAATTAAACTGCTTGTGAGCTCATTAGGTTCTCATTATAAAAGTGATAATGATACTCTTATTTAGGATGGAGTCAAAGATTTTTCATATCATTTTATGCTTATCTTCATTATATCAAGGATTTGTAGGATTAAAAACTGGTTTTCATCATGAATGCAGACACCACAGAATTATCATTCAGTTACCACTTGGACTGGAAAGTGCTTTATTCTCTAAGATAGTTATGCTATTTTTGTTGCAATAACTGTTTCAGTTGAGCCATTTTACCTCCTCCTTAATGTATGCCATCTATAAGGTAGAAAAATCACCCTCACAGTAAAATCTATACTGGCCTGATTTACATATCTATCCAGCAGGTCTAATATAGCAATACTCTTTATTATTTAAACTTCATCCTAGAAAGGATAATATGATCCTTCTTGCTCTCTCTCTCTCTCTCTCTCTCTCTCTCTCTCTCTATATATCCATATATGAGCTACAAGGCTTTTTCTACTTTCCTTTTGGATACAGCTTTATATTTCTAACTTAAATGGTGACCACTTAAGCAACAGCAGGTACTTTGAGCAACCCCTAGTCCTTTAGCATTATCTGTGTTATTTGGACTATTGTCCTCATCTTCATTGTTACCTGTACAACATTTCAGTTGATATACCCTCTGGCCTTCAGGTATTTCTTGTCGAACTCGGCAACCTTCTTTTTCGGAATCGGAATCGGAAACCTTCTTGTCGTAATTGGGAGCCATCACTGAACTTTGAACCTAACCCTTTATTCAGTCCACCGGGGTATCCTGTTCTCATTCCGCTAACCATAGCTGGGGTAGAGGCGTTAAACTGTGTTAATTATTATTCTATGTTACTGCTGCCTTTGATCAGGATTGAACCTGCAATCTAGAGATAACTGTCACTTAGAAGTGTCTTAACCTAACTCCTTTATCCATTAGGCCATGTGTCCAATTGGAAGGCCAGAGGGCATATTGGCTGAAATGTTTTACAGATAACAATGAAGATGAGGACAATAGTCCGAATAACGCAGATAATACTAATCATCAAGCCTCATCTCAAACATTCAGAGAGTCTAGTCCTTTGTTTACCAAAATTACTTGATTTGGCATTAAAGGACCCAAAAAGGGTTGATATGCTGTAAAATTAAACAAGCAACTAACCTAACTTTAGAGAAATGGCTCGTTTTTCCCATAAAAAAAATATTCCCATTTACATGGGATGTTATTAACGCAAGTTTTCATCAAATCTTTCTGTTGTGCAAGACCAAATCTAGTAAATGGATAGTAAAGAGGGATAGTGATATTCAATGTACACCATAAATCCTGTTTTTATTATATAAAGTATGTTTGCTGTAGCTACACAGCACTTTTGTAGTTTACCTCCTATCACTATTTCCTCCTACCACTATTTCCCAACAGAGAAAGATGATTCATTAAGAAAGTAATATTTATAACTTTTTCTTCAGTTTCCCAAGGATCGCTACTGATAATCTTTGTCCAATGTTATGGTAGCATCTGTTATGAGACCATGGATCTGTACTTGGATCTGGATGCAAGCCAGAGCATTTGCCTATGCAGCAAGTCTCCCCTACCTCATGCCACCAATGTCATCAGAGGAGTTGAAGGCAATTTTTGGCTTTTCTTAGTAACCAACTCTTTCATTTTTTTTAATTATTATTTTTCAGAGTTATCATTTCCATAGACTGATTGCCCACCAATGGTAGATATCCAGTCTGCCCTATTTTTAAAAAAATAAATTTTTTCTTAATATTAGCAGAAACAAATTGACTCTTTCTTAATGCAAAAAGGATGGTGTAATATAACCCTGCATATGTAAGTGTTTTTTGTACATACAAGTGTTATGCCCATTCTCTGTATCTAGAACATACAAAATAAAATTTTGTTGTTGATGTTCTCTATGATAAACTGTATAGATAAAAATTTGCTGAGAATTCTTTTTTTTTTTTTAATAGAATGTACACCTGAAGAAGGCAGTAGAATAGATTGGCTGAAATGTCTAAATTATAGACAGCATCTTTTTAAATCTAACCAAATACAACATATCAAAATAATTCCAAATGAAATCCATCAAAAGAGAGATTTTCTCTAAGGCAAAAATTAAATACCCCCATGGCAATTATGAGATTTAACATGATTTTTCTTAAGCAATATACTTTCTAATATCATATGCAATCATTTTTCTTTAGATCAAAAATAATTTTATACTATAGAACAAAAAATTAACACAAGTCTTTTCCATTTTATAAAAAGTAGCAGATACTAAAAAATTCTAAAATAAGTATCTCTTTAACAAAGCACATAGAATTTTATGTATGCCTTGAAATAAATGCACTGATATATCATAGTCTGTTTTGGAGGTTATAAGATAAGTATAAATATATATTCTGGTCACAATGACAGATTTCAAATGAGCATGTGAACAGTTTTGGAGCAAGATGATTTCCAAAAGTAGCCAAGTGCAAAAAGAAAAAAAGAATAGAATGACATATCTATAGAGTTCTTCAGTAACACAAGGAAATACATAAAAGAAGAAGAAGAAAGAAGGAAAATGTTATCTGCTATTGTACACAAAGGGAGAACAGTTCTGATTAGCTTTCCCTTATATACTACTCATCTAACAATACTTTCTCCTGAGGAAGCAGACTTCTTTTTTTTTGCATCAGAATATCAATCATCTTGCTATACACAGGTCCAACCTAACCACCAGTCCACATTCACTCAATACTCTTCTTACTCAATCAAGTTTTACCTTAATTCTCTTTTCTACAAACTGTCTGCATTTATTTAAGCTAGATTCATCTATCAGTTTCAATTATATCAGTCAATGAACACCTACATTTATTATTATTATTACTATTACTACTACCATCCTCTCTTTCATTTCTCATTCGTTCCATCATCATAATCTTTAAAACTAGATTAATAATAACTTGGTTATAACAGCAGGGTGAATCAAAAGTTTTGCAATATTTTGGTATGTGCTAGGTTTGGTTTTGTTTTACGGCATATCAACCTCGGTGGGTCGTTAAATGCCGATAATGTTTTTAGATAAATTCATTCTTAATGGATACACATTTTTTTTTATAAATACATTTTTCTATTTAACCCATAGATGGGACCCTAACAGGTACTACCATTCTGGGTCAAAGTGGACCAGGGAGCAATGGTGATGAAGGGGTGCTATACATTCCCCAAACCTCCAAAACTGGAACCTCGCCATCAGATAGAGTTTAACATCATTCCCAGGATATGTAGACTCTCAGCCACCACCTACTAGCACCCATATGATAAAAATGGTTGGGGCTTGCCATAAGGACAATAGGGTTGGGGCAATCATATAGGTGCTAGGGCTTGACGTGACCAGCTGATTGATCAGAAGGGGCCTCTCTGCCCGCTTGTCTAGCCTAAGTAAGGGTCTAAGTGGAGTGTTGCAGGTAATGGACAGCTCATCCACTAAGAATCCATCCTTAAGCATCACGGTTTGCCACCACGGCCAACAGGTGCCCCATTTGGGGGAGTCTTACCCCTCTCCAGAGGTGCAGTGGTGCATTCTAACCCCCACTGACAGGGCAGGGTATGTGCTAGTTTGTGGTATGCATATCATGGGACCGAAGGAGTTCAAATAGTAAGAGGTAACCCTTCTGGTTGGTAGTATCATGGTAGTTGGTGTACTGACACACTGTACATTACTCCATGTGTGATTTGAAAGCCACACAGATGAATAAGCAATGTAGTCTAATTTGGGTATATATACTTTATGAATTTGAACTGGGCCATAACGCTGCAGAAACAACAAAAAATATTTGTTGAATAAAAAGTCAAGGTGCAGTTAATCACAATACAGTAACCAGATTGTTTAAGAAATTTCATTCTGAAATTAGGTAATGTCAGTTGGGCCAAATACAGTTTATTCCAAGTCCTAGAAGTAAATCCCGCAAGTAGCAATCCAGAAAGTATCCAAGTAATCTCAGCATCTCACAGTCAAGTGCAGTTCATCACCATCATGACCATCATCTGGGGCTGCCTAATTGTGCCTGGTGTTACCAAAATATTCAAAACTTTTAACTCACCCTACTCTCTTCTAGAGAATATATAATTATCAAATTCTAGAAAAAACTAAGTTTATTAAAAGACAAAACTAAAAAGCATTCCAAGTAGGTAAATAAAATAAGCTGTTATTTGTCTCCTCAAATAAACAATATGAGATTTTTCAGTCTATGTTAAACATAAAATGAAGACCTGAAGGAAATTTCAGGAATGAGGCTGATTGATGTAAATGTAAAGAAAACTTTATCTAAAACTTAAAACTCAATTTATTCTTCATTAATATGAATACAATTCATGTAGTTCCAAACTGAGACAATTTTCTATTGTAATTACAAACAGTTAAATCAAATAAGATTAAACACTGGAATATATTCTCTTTGAAAAATAAATTTTCCTATGTTTAAGTCTAAGATGAAAAAGAAATTAAATGAAAGTCATATCAAATATTTCATTAATCATACATACTTGTTTTACACTTAAACACCTAACAGTGTGATCAGTATATATATATATATATATATATATATATATATATATACACACACTGATGATGAATCAATCAGGTTTCTATCCCAGCTGTAGGTAGCTTATAAATGCTAGCCACACTGAAGAGACATGATATGTCAAAACATGGTGTCTGTGGATGACTGTGTGTGTGTGTGTGTGTTGTGTGTGCAGCGAGTTGTAAGCAAGCAAAAATGACACATTACAGCAATATTTATATAAAAACAGCAATATAGATATAAAATACTCTTAGAGAATAAAGTAATTCCAGCTCATTTTGAAACTGAATCATAATTCTGTGGGTTTGCATGTGCTGAATGTCATTTTTTAATTAACCAAATTTTGAAAATATATATTTACCAACCCCTCCACATGAGCAAGATGTGAAAAAAAAAGACAATTTCTTTAAGTGGAGTATAACAGGATTGAATTTAGAGTTTTCCTTCTCTTAGATCGGATGCCATACCAAGGTTTAAGAGTCTGTTGTTGGATGCAAAACATTTCCCACGTGAAATGCAAACAGCCTTGTCCAGGATATAAACTCAGGTTGTCATGCACATTTCCAACAATGATAACCATTATATCATGCACCTCCACAAATCTTGGAAATAGCTAAGAAATTCTAATTAAAATCTTAAGAATTTTGTTCTCACAATTAGGCAATAACAAAAGTTACCTGACAAATTTTTTTAAAGTATCAGATTAAAAACTGGTTGATGACGTTTGTACAGGTAATTGGTTTGTTTTTGTTTTATGAATTTTCAGGTAATTTAATGCTGAATCAAGTCATTCTGATATTCAGATTCTTACAATACCTGCTGTTGCTTAAATTTTTGTCTATTTAATTTTTGTTGTTTTGTTTTGTTTTACGGCATATCAACCTCAGTGGGTCATTTAATGCCGATAAAGTTTTGAAATAAATCAATTTTTAATGGATAATACAATTTTTTTTATAAATACATTTTTCTATTTAACCCATAGATAGGACCCTAATAGGTACTACCACTCCGGGTTAGAGTGGACCAGGGAGCAATGGTGATGAAGGGGTGCTCCACATTCCCCAAACCTTCAGAACTGGAACCTCACCATCAGATAGAGTTTAACGTCATTCCCAGGACATGTAGACCCGCAGCCACCACCTTCTAGCACCCATATGATAAAAAGGGGTTGGGGCTTGCCATAAGGGCAATGGGGTTGGGAAAATCACATAGGTGCTAGGGCTTGACGTGACCAAGATAGGATCAAAGTGGAGTATTGCATGTCATGAACTGCTTATCCACCTGGGCTCTATCCTTAAGCATCACGGGTCGCCACCCACGGGTCGCCACCCACGGCTAACAGGTGGCCCCATTGAGGGAGTCTTACCCCTCTGCAGAGGTGCAGTCGGTGCATTCTAATGCCCCAGCCGACAGGGCGGGTCTATTTAAGTATTGAACAGGCTCACCACTGCTTAACTTTGGTGATCTAGCCAGAATCCTTGCTTTCAACATGACTTGACAATTAGTGCAATATAATTAATAATCTTCATTATTAAAATTGTTTGAAGACAACAAAATTTCACACCTTGATCTGATTCCTGACAACAGCAAGGAATATATAACATTTGTTCTTTACATTCTTTAACACTTATGTTTCCTTTAAATTTCTAAGAAGACATTTAATCCGCAATGGAGTGACATTATATTGATTTTAGTATCATGCATCCTTTTAGATTTCAAGTTGGTCTTTATATTTTTGTTAAAACATTTCTATGGGGGGTGCTGCAGGTGGCATAACAGTTATCAGTGTATGTTGGGGGGGGGATGGTAAGCCAAGTTTAAATTCCAATAATAGCTGTTTGCATTCACTTCATACTAATGTTCTTAGAAAAGATGTTAATCTATTTTCTCCCCCTAGCTATGGGTTAGGGTTAGGCAATAGTACGACAGACTGAACTCTCTAGCTTTAGTGGGTAACTAGTCTGAGGAAAGTAGAATTCTGAATTCAAAACTAGAATCTGAAGTTCCTACATAGTCCTCAACTTCATTCTGGCAACTCTTGCATGGGCATTGGTACGAAGCTGAATCAATTTTTGTCCTTCTCTTGAATGAATTTGATGGTGTGAAGAGAGGGATTCTTGCCATAATGTGCCATTGCAGGTCTTCCATACAACTTTTCCCAGGCATGTTCCGAATACAAGATCTTGCAAGACACAATGTAACCACAATGTATTGTTAAAAATAGTTTTAGACATTAAATGCATTGCAAAATTGATAAAGCAAAAATAAAGGATATCCCATATTGACACAAACACGTGGGAGGTAGATGTAAAGAAATAAAGCGGCCTGGTGCCTCAACATTAAGCAAGGCATGGAGAGGGGTGAAGCAGAGAGGAGAGTAGCCTCACCAGAAAGAGAGAGAAAAGCCAGCAGCCCCAGAAAGCATCACAGTTTGTGTGCATTCAGTGCACCAAAGACTGTCACTCAAGAATTGGCCTGCAGAGTCATTTGCGCAGATGCAGATAAATTTTTATTTTTTATTTTGGACACTACACCATTGTCCTTAGTGGACAGAAAGGATCCAATAAAAAGCAAAATAAAATAAAAATTATGAGACAAGGGATAAATTTTTTTCTTTACGTTTGAGGTTAATATTTTGATTCATTAAATAATCTTCAAGTCATGATAAAGTGGTGTTTATCAGTAATTCCTTAGAAAGGCATAAAATGGTATATGCACCTAATTTGAAAGACATGTAGAGGAATAGAGAAAATTCTTTAATTACAAGATAAATCACAAAGAATGGCTATGTATTATATTGATTGATAAGTTCCTTGTATCAGGTTGTATACTATAGCTGAACTTTGATAAAAGATGATGAACACTTGTATATAAAAATATAGTTTATATTTTCATCATCTGAATTGTGATGAATGTAGAGGGTAAGAAAGTGTCAAAGAGGTTAGGATTGCATACACAGAGATCAATAGGAGTTATCTTTGGTTGAATCTTTAGCCAGACTGACTTGATCAACATTGGTTGGGTTATATAGCATTCTGGATAATAACTAAATGATTAGCTATTACAAAACAGTTGCAAACAATATTCTAAACAGACTTATACAACAAACATAATCCCAATTACCATTATGGTACTAATAATTGTGACAATTATGGGCACTAGTATAAAAATATTAAAAAGACGATTACCTTAAAATACAGTATTTATATTAAACTCTTGATAATATAACTTTGCCAGAATATCATTCATTTTGATTAGTATTTTCTTTCATCTCAGCCCCCCACCACCACTTTTAATTAACTCCTTTACTCTATTCTTGATCTTTCTTTGTTGATTGCTACACACTCACATGTGGTGTATATATATATATATATATATATATATATATATATATATATATATATATTAGAGAGAGAGAGAGAGAGAGAGAGAGATAGATAGAGAGAGAGAGAGAGAATCCCTCTTTAATTGCAGGTACAAGAATGAACCTCCTTTACAAGAAAAGTGCCAAACTGAAAATGTGATATATAAAAGCACTGTGAAAAATGGACACGGATCAGACTGGATTTATATTGGATCAACACAATGGCCTTGGAAACAAAGGTTTTATAATCACAAATTATCTTTCCAAAATGGACACTACACAAATAGCACTATACTGTCTAAATATACTTGCGAATTAAAAGATACAAGTGGAGTAGAATGTCAAACCTAATGGAAAATAAAAAGAGTGTACACACGCAATGAGGGGATGAAAATCGTGTAGATTGTATTTAGAGGAGAAATTGTGCCTAATAGGATTTCCCTGAATAAAATAAGTTGCTGAATAAATGCTCTGAGTTGATATCAAAATGCAAACACAAAACCAAATATTTCTTTTCAAATTGACCACCTGACTAGTTTAAATCAAGTGATAAATATTTTGAATAATTCAAATCTAAAAAGGAAATAAAATATGGGTATCCTATTACCAGTTTAGATAATGGGATATTTTAACAGTCTGCAAGTGTTCCAAAATACATGTGCCACATGACCATTTGCATCACTCAACAAACAGTTGAGATATTTAAATAAAAAATATTTAAACAGGAAAATAATTACTTATTTACTCCATTTTGCTGTCTACCTGAGAATTGACATTTAGGAAAATTGATTAGTAGGAAAACTTTGTGACTATATGTATACATACATACTCACAACATGTTTTCTTAATTTATGAAACAAGGAACAGTAGGAATAGGAAATTTACCATTAGATTTCTCCTGATATTCTTTCCTAGTGTCAATTAGTATATTTACCATCTTAACAAAAAAATAAAAAAACAACAACTGTCTATGAAAACTCAAGAGCTTTAAAACTGTTTTATCTAAAAACTAACCAAAATAGAAGAATGAAAAAAAAATATATATATATTATATACAAAGATACACATTATACAAAAAGTTACTAAGGAAAAGAATAGTCTATGATTTTCTTTTAAATATGAGAATCTAATCTTAACTTTACTCCTAGAGGCATTAGCCCAACATATCATACCATTTCAAATTAGGCAGACTTGTTAAAAAAATTCAAACCATTCCAGGCTGAATCTAGGTTTGCAATTCTGAAATTTTATATTTCTAAGTTTTAATTAGTGCAATTGTGATTTTTTACAACATATTTTTTTTGGAACATTAAAAATATTTTTATAAATTGGAAATAATCAAAATTAATTGCAAAATCCAGCAAAAGTCACTCATCAAAAACGATGTTTATCATGCAGATTTGCAAATAGACAAGTTATATCATTGTTTTGATGAACTTAATTGTTGAAAAAATATTATTCAAGTTTAATAAAATTTGAAATGCATGAAGTCTCATTGTTGGGCCAAAGCCCCAATCAAGAACACTCCACAGGAGCTAGCTTAATTGCTGCTTGGAAGGGTGGCTTTTAAGCTAAGTAAATAATAAATAAATTTTGTTTGTAATAATAATAAAAAAAATAAATGGGACATGAAATTTTCTATAAAGAATTTTTTTTTTTTTGTTTTTAACAAACATTTCAAAAGCCGTTAAACATTCTAAAGCTATTAAAATTTGAAATACCAAATATTTTGCTTTTCTTTGAATTGATAAGAATTAAAGAGATAATCAACTTTGACCTTTGTTTCCTGTTAGCCATAAAATCAGATTGTTTAAATTTCACTTGAAAGTCATCAGAAAATATCTTATACATCTAATTATAAAATAGGTTAATACATTTATTTAAAACCAATTTCATCTTTATTGTCTTCTATTAAATAAGACAGGATCATTTGCCATTTACTAAGTATCTTAAAATCTAACATTCTGATAACATTAATAAAAGAAATGAATAGAAATAAACTTTTTTTTTCATTATAGATTATATAGATAGTGTCAGAATCAGTTTTAGTTTTTATTCATTTACTTATTACTGAAAGTTAATTAGGCAAAAAAATTATCTAAAATATTTCAACCTAGAAACACAGATTTAACTTGTTTGTATATTTTCAAAAATATCATTCATGTTCTATGTTTGTATTTATTCATTTAGTAAGGGTATTTGCCTGCTCATCCCACTTATGAGGGCTGGACACAAGGTCTCGTTTTTACGTGGGCACATAAAAATTGCAAACATCTGGGGGGGCATGGCCCCCTTGGATCGATGCTATTAATTGTACTTTACCGGTCCAGAGGCCGAAGCACACTGGACCCCCAGCCGAGGCCGGGTACAGAAGGCAAGTCTCAAAGCATAGAATCTGGAACAGATACTACACTTTGATCTTCCAATCATTCATTTAGTAAGCTTTGCTTTCTACAACAGGCCTTCTGAATTATTTGATTTTTTTTAAATTAGTGAAACGGATCACTAATTAGGACTGAGCCTATTCTAGTAGTGACCACCCCAAGCGGATTTAACAGGTTTGAATTCAGAGTTTTCCTTCTCCTAGACCGGTTGCCTAACCAAGGTTAAAGAGCCCAATCTCTCCTATTTACCCATAGTTGGAGGGAGAGTAGTTGGATTCATACCTTTCTCAAGGGTATTAGCGCTATGTGAACTGTAACTTCGTCTAAGATTTGAACTCAGGCTGACGAGTTCATTTCCTACAACTCTAACCATTTCACTCCGCACCTCCAACTTCAGTTGGTTATTATACCTGCTATTAAGTGGTCACTCATTCAAGTGTTGAGCAGGTTCATTGTTCCTTAACTTTAGTGAGGTAACCCAGTGCTTAAAGTGAGACTTTGACTGTAATTCACTTATGTTGTATGTTTATGGTTACACAAATTCTTGATAAGAAGGGGGGGGTGTATGTGTATCAATATTTTATTGTTAAAAATCTAAACACAAATTATTTCTATGGCAAACCACAAGACTTTTAAAAAGAGAAAGATTTTTAAAAAAATGCAATTTCTTTTTAATTTAAAAATCAAAATGGCTGCTGGTTCTCAGTAAAAGTAATGATGCATATAAAATGTCAAACATCAGATATTTCAATTATTTTATTTTTACTAAAGTAGTTTTTCTTATTTTGCCGTAGAGAATATTAATATATAAACAAATATATAAATTGCCACTCATTTCCCAAGGTCTACAGATTTATTTAAAACCACCAAACTGAATATATAGTCTATATTATTTGCTTAAGGCTAAAATATATTCAGAGAAAAAAGAAAATTATTTTGATATTTATTTCAGACCCTAATTTTAAATTTAAAAAGAATGCAAGAAATAAAAACAAAGTAACATTAGAAATTAGAGATAAATTAAATTTATGAAGAGAATACTTTATTGGATCCAGTCATTTAATAAGAAAAATTACTCAGTTATAAATGTATAGGTGAAAAAGAAAAAGCAAAGATAGTATAAAAATGGTTGGTACAAGAAAAATTTTGGTTATAAACTTAAGACAAAACTTAATCAAGAAATTGAATAGTTGAACAAGTTGAAGAACTATGAGAGGGATACTGAAAAGTTCTTGGTCTGACCAAGATATATAAAATGTACATGCTATTTTTCATACATTCATTCTACAGTTCAACATATTTAGTACATTGATTCTCAAGTTTTTTAAAACCTTAAAAATTTAAAAAAATAAATAAATAAAAATAAATTATATATATATCTATATCTATCTTTATCTGTAGATGGGTTACCAGGCAAGTTGGTATTAGGATGATTCTAAGTTGGACCTTTCTTCCAACAGTGGAATGTTAGTTGTTCAGGTCAGAGTTGAGAACTCAATGTTCAATATTATTGAACAGAGTAATATATTTGGTAAAGGAAAAGGCTTAAAAATCGGTAGAAATAGATCTATAACTGCAAAATGACTGATTTTTAAGCCTTTTTCTTTATCATTGAAAACATTTCAACATCCCTTCATCCACACACAAGTGTCATGTACTAAGTAGACAATATTTTGCATGAGTTTCAAAGGTATATATATAATATATATATATATATATATATATATATACACACATACACTGACCAAGATTGTCTTTTAGATGATAGATAATATTCTTATCAGGACAAGCAAAACAGAATAGGCAGATATGCAGAAGGCCAGAGGGCATATTAGCCAAAACGTTGTACAATAATAATGAAGATGAGGACAATAGTCCGAATAACACAGATCATACTAATCATCAAGCCTCATCTCAAACATTCAGAGAAATAGTGTAGATAACAATAAAGATGAGGACAATAGTCCGAATAACGTAGATCATACTAATCATCAAGCCTCATTTCAAATATTCAGAGTAATAGAACAGTCAGAGTTTTAAGTGATAAAAATATTTGTGCAAAGAATGAACATAAAGATATGAATGATAGAATAAATGAAAGCAAGATTGAATATATTTAAATAGTCAACAACCTTAGTTTCAAGAGAAGGATATGAGAAATGTTGTTTTTGTTTTGTATGGTAGTAAAGACAAGTGAGTAATCCAGAAAGTGAGTTAGGGTCTCAGCTGGAAAACAGTGCAAATCAATAGCATCTCTGAAAATGTGCAACAAGCTGGTTGCTAGGAGGTAACATGAAGAACAATCAACATTTTATGGGATAATCAGGAAGAGAAGAACCTGAACAAATTGAGGTACGGCATAGCAAAGAATTGGTTGTCTTGAGAAACTAATCCAATCTCATCAATTTTTACTGCCAAAATACATTAACAGATAAGAGAACATATCATTACCTCCCAAAAGACTTTTCACTTATAAGGAGTAATATTTACAGAAACAAATTTATCATTTGGGTACTGTTGATTGATAAGACAACATTGTAGAAGTCTTCAAAATCTAATTTCTTTAAAGTTCATTACGAGTGTAAAGGGAATTCTTATCTTTTTATGGTAATGAGGGATGTCGAATTTGTTTACAAACATTTTATCGTAACATCAAAATTGGTACATTTTTTTGCCAATTCCTTTAATTGGTAATAAAAACTACTGACTTTGACTTTATGGCCCTGTTAATAACTTTTGCTATTCACTAAAATCATTTAGATCTACATTATGGAATCACAAATGTTACAAATGAAAATCCCTAAATAGGCATCAAAGACAAATGGTAAATGTCCGGAGATCCTTTAGCATTGGAGCATTAAGGGTTGAGATGGGGACAAGTGGTAGGGGGCTCTGAGTACCCAAATAAAAATTAATGTGCATAATGATTTTTGAAAAAACTGTCAGTCAAAAGGGAGACAGTGTGCACAGACTTTGAGTAGAATGATAGAAATTAATTCATGTTCTTAAAAAATTAAATCTAGAATTGGATTCAGCTTATATATATATATATATATATATATATATATATATATATATATGTAAGGTAATCCAAATGACTGGTTGTAATGGCTGATTCTATTTGAGAACTTCAAAATCTCACTGTATAACCATACTGTATGCTCTTGTAGGTGCAAACATATATTCATACAAGGATTTTTATAAATCCCTAAAGAGAGCTCAATGTATAATAATCAATAAATTAGATTATATACAGAGCAATATTTAACTTTCAAAGAAAGAAAAGACGGTTTATTAAGTTTTTCTTTCTTTGAATGTTATTCACTATAATCATATTATTACTTCCTTGTAGGATGCTGCTTCAAGATTTATTAAAGACAGCATGCAGCATCCATATTTAGTTCCCATCTAGCTTTTTCTTTAAGCATTTTGTTAAAGTCTAAGTGATGCAGTCATACAGTAGCACTGACACAGCTCAACACCCCACAAAAGAGAAACTGTATGACTAGTTGCCTCCTATCACACAGACCATCCAAGTAAGATGAACAAGACATCCTGGAGAAGCAAGAACAAAGTCATAAGTGACATTCTCCTGTGGACACCTACACATTGACACCAGTGTAGGCCAATCACCAAAACCTACATCAATTAGCTCTGTGTAGATTCTGGATGCTGTGTGGAGGACTTGCCAGGAGTGATGACCAATAGGAATGGTTGATGAGAGAGAGAGAGAGAGAGTCATGGGAATCCATTCTGTCAGTGTGACCTGATGATGATTATATCATTATAACTTAAAAAAAAAAAATGTTTCTTCCCTTGTTTCTAATTGCATATAGTTTTGAAAGTGTTTACCAGTTTGTTTTTGTTTGGCTTTTTCAAATATGTTCTTAATTTATGAAATCCTAATAATTGGCAGATTTTATTACTAATTTTTGTTTTCAAACAAAATCAAAATATGTTTTGACTTTATGTGAAAGCAAAAATTGATGAATACCTAAATATTATTGTGCCAATTTCTAATTCCAATTACTTTTGAGGAAAGGCATAAATCCAATCTTCTTTACACTAATCATATGAATTCATAATCTTGTTAACAAAATTTCATAAAAAAGAGAAATGACGAGCAGCAAGTACAAAAACAAATTCAGGAAATAAATGCTAAAGTAAAAAAAAAAATATATAAATTCTTATATCTACTATCAATCATGACATTACAATCATTATCATCAAAAACATTACTTTTTATTACATAATGTTACAGAAACATGTAACAGATAAAAGTAAAGTCATCAGGGTGGCCTAAAGCCAGTATCAAACTGACAGCAATGGAGTCTATCCCATTTTCACTAGTGTTAGACCAAGGAAATTGTTTTTGGCGGAGCACCACACCTGCCATCAGCTCCTCACTTTATCGCACAGATCCCTGTGCTATTCATATGCTGAGTTGGCAAGGGCCGATATAAGGTTCCCAGCCAGATACTATCTAATCAGAGGATAAGTATCCCCAGATAATTTACATTTACTTAATTTCCGGTGGTTAAAATGAAAATTTATTAAATGACAGAATTTGAAACAAAATATTTAAGATTAACATCTAAATCCTATTTATATAACATTCAAATTTCTTAAATATAATATTTTTATCCTATATAAATACAAAATGTTTGGTTTGGTTTCTTTAATGACATATCAACCTTTATGGATTATTTAATGCCAAAACCATCCTTGTAGAAGAACAGAAGTGGTACTATTTAACTCATAGCTGGAGATTCATACCTTTCCCAAGGATATTAGTCTGAAAGTGAATGTAATAGCAAGTCTGGAGTTCAAATTTACTTACTATGATGTGGTAGTCCAACATGTTAACTACTATGACATGGGGATTATACCCAAATACCAAGTGTAATATTTTTTTTAGATTATATAAACACTAAAAACAAGAGTGAACAGATATTAAAATATTGAATTTCAAGTTGGCAAGAAAAGAAAATACAACTTTTTTCTTTTTTATAGCCTTCTGCATTTTAATTTGTGATGTGAGCTTTTGGCATAACCACAGAACAGTCCCTGGACAGTCCTAAATTTGTGAAACCTTTTTGAAATATAATTTAAAACCTGTCGTAATATAATTCCCATGGAACATTTTCCTGAATTAAAATGCAATTTTCTTGAAGGAAATTAAATTCAACAACTTTCTATGAAGATATTTCTATTTTAAAACTTTTTATTTTCTTTCTCTACTTATTGATAGTTTTTGAGTGATATACAAATTAAAAATAATCTTCTTTACATATATAAAGGGCAGTTGTGTGAATCTGTATATCCGGAGGAAACTTCAAAAATAAAACAATTAACGACGTAGTAAATATATATACATTAAATATCACCAGGGCTTGGTTTTTGAGCAAAAATAAGGAAGACTTTTACCTACTCTAAACTGCCAAATTGCTTTTATACAGCTATGTTTCTGCTTGTGTAATGCACAGCTAGATTGTTTTAACAATATATGCTTAAATACACTAAAAACTTTTTTCCCTGAATCTGACCTGCTGAGATGGGGTGTATCTTATATGCCGTCAAATATGGCAATTCCTTGATTATAACTGTTTATAGATCAACCTTTGATTTAGAGTCACAAAAATTATTAATTCATGAAATTAACTGTTTGAAGGCAAGAGTTACTTGCCCCTTATCTTTTTCATTATGTTTGAATTTCATCATCACAAAATTATCATTACTCTTTTTCTATTTGTTGATACCAATTTTTGTTTAAAATTTGGTCTTCAAAAAATTCAATCAATACATAAATATTTATGATATTAGCCACTTAAACCTTGAGATTTAAAAGTTTATGAACACTTATTTTCTTCTCAAAAGCTTAAGTTGTTCAAATGATCATCTAATGGTTACTTTCTACTGTTTACAAAACATTTTCATAAGATATACAAACATTATAAATGTATAAATAGATGCAAATGTGTGTATATATATCTAAATTAGGGTAGTGTGGACATGAAGTCAACAGCATTTAGATACTGACAGTTTCTTGCCAATGTGATTCTCAAACTAAGTGGTTGAGCATATGGTTTGAAAATCGCATAGGTGAAAAATTGTCAGTAAACAAATAATGTTGACGTCATGTCCATGCTACTCTAACTTAGATATACATTCTCTATCAATGATATTGAGCACTATTTACTTATAAATATGGCACTGTATTATATATATATATATATATATATATAAAAGAGAGTTTCATAATTTGCTTGAAGCATTGTGTATGTATTGGTTAGGAGGTTGATTTAGAAGGCTATCACAATGCAGTTTGGAATAAATAAAAAATAATAATACGGTAACAATGGTGTTGTGTTGACCTGTATTTTTATTCTTTCTTGAATTTTCGAGGTAATACCTCTTTATCAAAAGAATTGAACCGAAGCAGTCCAGCTATGGCATTTCTTCCCAAATGAATTAAAAAAAAAAAAATTCATTTGGGAAGAAATGCCATAGCTGGACTGCTTCAGTTCAATTCTTTTGATAAAGAGGTATTACCTCGAAAATTCAAGAAAGAATAAAAATACAGGTCAACACACAACACTATTGTTACCGTATTATTATTTTTTTATTTATTCCAAACTGCATTGTGATAGCCTTCTAAATCAACCTCCTTATATATATATATATATATATAATATATATATACACACAACACACACACTTTTCTTGTATACAACATAATAGTTCAATATTATAAAATGTGTCTGCCACATACATTTTTATGAAAATAAGCATACAATACTGAAAGAACTGAGATTTAACTTAGGAAAAATAAATCCTACCAAAATTGAGAACCATTATTCTGAAAGCCCTTTGAAAAATATTTTTCAATTTAAAACAAATAAAAAAAAATCACACCAGCAAATGCAAGATGATTGAAAAATACAAGAAATCCTTTTACAACAATGAGATTACTTTTCATTGTAATAGACAAATATTAAAAGTAACTTGGATAAGGACAACCTGAGGGGGAAAAGATGTGTTGTTTTTTTTTTGTTTTTTTTTGGGGGGGGTGTCTTAAAATGTTTTACTTAAGCAATGCCCCATAAAAAATATACAGAGATGCAATGGAGAGGAAAAAAATTGCATCACCTGCTTTTTTATCATTCCCATCGAAATCCCCAAACCTATGCTAGCTAGTTTGCAACAGACTTGCCTGCTGGCATTTTAGCTAAATCTAGCCTGCTCTAGAAGTTCCACCAGGTTTGCACTGACAATAATTCAATGCATGTTATCACCTGACCATTGAATAAAAGAAGATAAACAGATGTTACAAGAAAATCACACATACATACACACACACACTTTATACCACACACAATTTTCAATGGGATGTTCACATCAACAGGATGTGATCAATAAGATGAATCTTTGCAGTAACTTGACATGTTGGAAAGAAGATATTTTAAATAAACCTAATAAACTGCAGGTTTATGAAAATATAAAAACTTGCAGTCATATATTGTAATATTTTTCAAAATTAAAGCAGAAAAGGAATTGTTGGAAAAGAAAAAAAGTAATGCAGGAAGAAACTGCTTATGTGCATGGAGATTAAGCTTATAAAACATTGCATAAATATTAATGGGGGGGATAACATTTGAGAGGGAAAATCCAGTGATCCTGGAAACAATTTCATTGGATAAATAGAAAACCTAACAATGAAGAAAAAAATCAGATACTAAACTTGAAAACTTAAAAAAAAAAATTATTTTCAGATATCAGAAAAAAAGTAACATTAATGGCTGACTATATTTAAGTTCTGTTTGATCAAGACTTAAAGATCTTTAAGCACTTTTAGAATGATTATGTTTAAAGAGAAAGTAAATATCACTATATAGATAGACATGCAAAATATTAAAGGGAGTTACATATAATAGTTTACAGACACCTTTTAACAAGATATAGCTCCCCTTTGGCCTGCCAGGGGATTACAAAAAAAAATCAAGACATTAGATATTTGAAAAAATATTGGATATCAAATCAATTATTTAAAAGAATAATTTTAAAAAAATAAAAGAGTATTTTAATTTTTTTGTATTATCTTTATTCTTTTAATTTTTTAACATAGCCAACTAGTATTTCAGGGTCAATGAACCATATGATGAATTTACTAGAATGAGTCAACAAAAGTTTTGCAATATTTTGGTTTGCTAGTTTTCAGTGCATATATCACATGACTAAAGCAATTCATTCTGGTAGGTAGTATTATGGTAGTTGGTGTGCTGACATGCTGTGTATTGCCTTCACTTCACAAATGATTTGAAGGCCACACAGATTAATGTTACCAAATAGTCTAATTTGTGAACTTATGTTTTACACGTTTGAGCTGCAGAAGCAATCAAAAACATTTGTTGTATGAAAAGTGAATCACAGTACAGGAAGCAGATGGTTCAAGAAATTTTGCTCAGGTTAGAAGAAACTTGATTAGGCAAGGTCAGGTAAGCCTAAAACCAAGGATTCCGAGCTGCGTTCCAAGCTATGGAGGCAAATTCAAAGAGTAGCACTCTGAGAGTATCAGGCAAGTTCAGCATTTCCCCATCCAGTATGGTTTGTTGGCATTTGTTGTTGGCATCCAGAGTTTCAAAATTGTGCCTGACATTTCCAAAATTCTGCAAAACTTTTGACTTGCCCTAGTATTTCAGTTTCAATGTAGCAGAAGGAATTTATTATCATAATTAGTTTTCATGAGATATGCAGATCTGATAAAATTCAGTCATTTGGTGATCCATAGTTATTAGATCAAATCCCTTTATTCTCAAGGATATAAGGAAATTTCTAATAAATTTCTAATAATTCACCAGATCCATCATGAAATTTCATATCTAACGTCTGATCAAGACATGTTCACCAATCTGGAAATAGTTTTGATTAATATGATTTAGGGGTTTATATATTAACAGTGTGTTATGGCTACAATCATAGGAAATGGACACAAAGAGACAAGTTCAAATCCTAGACAGAGCTGTTTGCATTTCATGTAGCGCTAATATCTTTGGGAACTATTCTCCTCCCGCTATGGGTAAATAGTAGGGCAGACTGGGCTTGGTTAGGCAACCAGTCTAGGAGAAGGAAAACTGAATTCAAACCTGTTAAACTCTGCTTAAGAAATTGACCAGGAGTTACATCCTGCTCATGCAGAGGGGTTAAATAAATATACACATATATATTACCTCCTGGACGTGGTAATTACATTGCACTTTGCGCTAATACCCTTGGGAAAGGTATGAATCCTACTCTCCCTCCAGCTACGTATAAATAGTAGGGCAAACTGGGCTCTTTAACCTGGGTTAGGCAACTGGTCTAGGAGAAGGAAAACTCAGAATTCAAACCTGTTGAACTCCACTTAAGAAATTGACCTTGTGTCACATCCTGCTCATGCGGAGGGTTGGTATATATATATATATATATTATATATATATATATTACATCAGACCAGATCCCATATTATAACAATATTATCAAATATTAAGAACTCTATACTATTATTAACAGATTTCTTTTAAAAATAAATATAACATAATTTAATATTGTATAAATGCTCATTCTAAGTCATGTTAAGAACATTTTATAAAGACAAGTTTTCTTCTATGAAATGTTATCCCCACATTAAAATCACCTATCAAGAACATTGGAAAAAGAGTTTGTTAAAGAAGTCATATTCAACAAGTTTTACTAAAAGCTATAAATTTAGGTTTTTCAGTCTCCAACAACAGACCTATTATTAATGACAGAAATGTTTCTGATGTAAACATTCTAGAGAGAAATAGCTGTTTATTAATTGATCAAAACTAAAATTCAATTAAAGAATACTGATCAATAAATAATTGTATGCATAGATAAAACATTGAAGTCATTACTGAATCTATTTGAAAAATATATCATTTTTAACTCTCAATCATTAAATGAGACAAGCAAGCTAGGTCAATCTTATCTTAGCAGTTCACTACATCAATAAGTGATGACAGTAACAGATGTTGAAAGTGAAAGTAAAGGATCCATCACTTATCGTATTCTGCAGCAAGTTTAAAAGGATCAATGTCAAAAAGGTTTCTGTTTTCAGGATGAATACTGATGCACTGGGGGGGGGGTGTGAAGAAATCAGAGTGCAGAACAATTCAGAAATGTGATACCATTGCTGACTATTTCAAGTTAGTCAACGAGAATTTAAAAAAAATATAATTAAAGTATTCATGAAAAAAGGCATGAAACCAAAGATCTATGCATTGAAAGATATATACTAAAATATGAATATGCAAATTCAAACTGGAGATCAGATGAAATCTGAAATTTGAACAGAATTTTCTTCTACATAATCACAACATCAAAAATAATACAAATCAAAATTAATGATCAGTGGATGCAATAGATTAACATGTCCTTGTAAAAAAAGAGTCGACGGGGTGGCCTAAAGTCGGTATCAGCCAGTCAGCAATGGAGTCTATCCCCTTTTCAATAGCGCTAGACCAAGGAGATTGTTTTTAGCATCTGAGGTGGAGCACTACACCTACCATCAGCTCCTTACTTTACCGCACAGATCCCTGTGCTACTTATA
Organism: Doryteuthis pealeii; assembly: GCA_023376005.1. NCBI lineage: Eukaryota > Metazoa > Mollusca > Cephalopoda > Myopsida > Loliginidae > Doryteuthis > Doryteuthis pealeii. Next base: position 60,323,226 of record CM042166.1, read on the forward strand.
CGCTGAGTTGGCGAGGACCAGTATTGAACTAGGAACCTTGTGGTTTCTAGCCGAACGCTCTACCGACTGAGCTAACCCGGCCCTTACTAAGACTAAAAAGTCAGTAAAGAGAAATTCATAAATCTGGTTATTATATATATTTACCCCAACTCCCCCACACAAGCAGAATGTGACACAAAGTCAATTCCTTAAGCAGAGTTTAAAAGGTTTGGACTTAAAGTTTTCTTTCTTATAGACTGGTTGCCATACCAAGGTTAAAGAGTGTAGTCTACCCTACTAATTAACCATAGCTAGAGGGAGTAGCCGGATTCATACTTTTCCCTAGGGTATTAGCACTATGTGAAATGCAAACAGCCTCAACCCAGATTTGAACTCAGATCCCTGTGTCCATTTCCTACAAAAATAACCATTATACCACATACCTATATAAGTCAAGTTATTATAGATGCGATGCTAAACCAATTATCTAAGACAAAAATTCAACTGAAAGTCGTCTAAATGAACAAACTATCAAAATCAATATATAAAATATTGAAGACTTTTAGACTGATACTACTTTAACTGTTCAACTTTAAGAAATTTGACTAATACAAAACTAACTACAATGGTGAAAGGTTTACTTCCTCAGTTTCAGTAGTAAATATACTTTTAGTTACAAATGGAATTTACCTTTTAGTATTTCTAAAAAGATACCAAAGATCATTTTCTTTTATTAATGTCGGTTACTTTTTACAATGTTTGTAAGCACTTCTTGTATCAAAATCTATCTTCAATTTAAGGACAAGAGAAATGAATGGAAAACTGCCAATGTTTTTATAAAATAATAGAGAGATGCAGCATCTAAACAAATAAGTCATTACCACCCTTGAAGCTATTGGAGAAACATTTTTTATGCTTTTAACTCCAGTTGCTTTATAGATGGGGAGAGAGAGATAGAGGGGGGGAGAGAGGGGGGGAGAAAGAGGGAGAGAGGGGGAAGAGAGAGAGAGAGGGGGAAGAGAGAGAGAGATGGGGAAGAGAGAGAGAGAGAGAGAGAGAGAGAGAGGGGAGAGAGAGAGAGGGGGAGAGAGAGAGAGAGGGGAAGAGAGAGAGAGAGGGGAAGAGAGAGAGAGAGGGAGAGAGAGAGAGAGAGAGAGAGAGAGAGAGAGAAAAGAAAACATGCTGTTGGAAAAGTTCTTATCTTGTCCAAACCATGTCTACAAAAAAAAAAAAAAAAAAAAAAAAAAAAAAAACAATTATCTAAAATATCTACACCAGAAAGATATTGTCTTAATAAATAAAAGGTAAAATAAAGAATGTAGTCCGCTATCCAACCTTACGAATAAAAGATGTTGCATTTCCAAATGATTCTTGATTTAGATCAAGGAATTGTAGTTTAATTTGGTTGAATAAATAAAGACCATTACAATCAGAGCATTAAACAAGTTTCTAAAACATTTCTATTCTTGGTACCTTGAAGCTGAAAGAAAGAAAATCTATTAGGAAGAATTTGTCTGTCTCTTGACAGAATTTGTCTGTCTCATGTAGATCTACCAAATTTTGTATGGATACTTATTGGACCCAGGATAAGGTTTTAAATTTAAAAAAAATCTTCATGGAGAAAGAAGACACTTGTCAAGGGTGGGAGATCTTTAACAACCAACAAGAAATAATATTACGGCAAAATGTAACTAATCATGAAGAATTTAAATTTCCAAACTTTAATAAAATAAAATAAAAATAAATTGTCATATCTATTAATAGAGATTCGGTCTCAACTTGTCTGTAACCGAAACTATGTCACGGTCATTTCAGGAATTAAGTTAATCAATGAATATTTAATTCATAGTTGGTCTTTAAGTAAGTAATTAATTTTTTTTAAATATTAAACGTTTTATTTTATTTATTTAATCCCCTCCCTACCTCAAGCAATATCTTTCAAAAAATTATTTTTACACTGCCCAGAGGGAGTTTTCTTTTCTTTTTTTTTTGCTAGTTAAAATAATTATTCTCATTTAATTAAATATTACTAATTAGGTTTATAGTTTTTCAAGCTAGAAATGCAAAATAACACTGGTTTACAAAAAAATATTTTTTGTCTGAGGCAAGAATGTGAATAGGTGTTTTTTTTTTACTAATTTAGGTGTGCTGAATTCAAATTTATAAACAGTTTTGCTCTATCATCTCTAGTTTTCTGTCTTTTAAATAGTCTCATTTTAGTATATACATGTTTATTTCAACAGTTGCAGCAGCTTATTACAGATAAAACAGGATACATAAAGAACATTGATGGAATAAATATACTTGGATGACACAATGTACACAATTCATAGTACCGCAGACAGAAGTGTGTTTTCTTAGATGATCTGCTGTATTTTGCCTCTGGGATGTCACGCAAGAGCATCCAGCAGAAGTCTCCTATCATGACGGGGTTCCACTTGCCTTGGTAGTTGCTCTCCATCTTCGTAATATCTTGGTAGAATCTTTCTCCGTGCTCATCACTCACTGCTCCAATGTTTGGAGGGAAGAAGTCAAGGTGGGAATGGAGAAAATGAATTTTGAGTGACATTCGGCATCCCATATCCTCATAAGTCTTTAGCAACTTCTAAATACAGGCTTGGTAATTTGGTACGCGTGTGTAACCAAGGAAGCCACTACAGACTGACTTAAATGCTTCCCATGCTCTCAGTTTCCTGCATAATAACTAAAAAAGAAGACATAAGTCACACATTAGAAATTAACCCTGAATGCATATACGCCTTTATGTACAGTATGTGTACAAAATGTACAGTATGCATATCTAAAAAAAAACTAGAGGTGATGAGTAAAAACGGATTTCAAATCTGAATTCAGCACCCCCAAATTAGGTTAAAACAGCTATTTTTGTGCTTGCTTCAATTTCTTTGTAAACGAGTGTAATTGCAAAGCATTATTGCTGAGTTATATTACACTAAGTCAAATCTTCTTATACATCATGACCTTTTCATCATGACCTTTTCATCATGTTCAAAAAAAATAGGAAGTCATATGACCCTTTTGACCCACTGAAAAGCACCACAACCAATGTCCCCACAAAATACATAAATATGCTGACATTTTCTTTCTCTTAACGTCCTATACTGCCTCAATCCACCTGGCCAGAAGTCACATTCATTTTTCTAATCTACCCCAAATGATAGCCTTTATTTAAATGTAATATTAAACATATTTAGAAGTCTTTGATTTAAGGGAAATAACAGGTAACTTTAAATGAAAAGGCCATTTTAAGCCATTTATTGATAAATCCTTATAGGAACGGAGCTCTGGACTTAGAAAATTCTCAACGGGATGTTAAGAGTTAATCTTTTTTCTAGAGATCTTGGGTTAGTGTCAATATATTGCCAGGTCTTTAGCCAAACCATGTCAGCTAACATACAATGCTGATCTTCAACTTTGCTACACTTTCTTTTCTGCATTGTCCACAAATCTACATGACAGACATGAAGCCCTTTTTGTGGCATCACCAGCTAACACACACACACAGTCTTTCTTCTTGACCTCATAGACAACTTACACATGAAATCTGAATTCTTAGCTCCATAATGACCCTATCCATGCCTAATGCATGTGTCAAACAGTGATCCCCATATAACCATTCTACCCACTTCCACAACTACCATATAGAGACCCCTTTAACTAACAACTCCTGTTAAACAGACATGCGTAACCTGCACTGAATCCTCATTACTAATTATTTATGTACCAATAAGAGATCCACACCATGGTCCTTTCCACATAGTGTCTTCAAACAGTCATATAAATGCAGCATATTGAACCCTTCATTGAATCTATGGCTCTTTTTGCAATCATAGTAACCCTAAAAATAATATACAGCCATTCCCAACTACAGCAAAATAAGAACTATTATAATTGTAGGCTTCAAACACCAAACTTCCCTTTTCACAATAACAAAACAAGAGACCAAATTAAATCTATACTCTGAGCACCAACTTTTCTTCATCACATAAGCTTTTTTCCATATACCCTTTGGGGTCATGTGACAACCTTTCTCTTTCTTGTAAACACACATAAGCAACAACCAAATATATTTATTTATCAACCTCCCTGCATGAGTAGAATGTGACAAAATTTATTTAAAAAAAAAAAAAAAAAAATCATAGGAGTTTATTTTAATGTTTCTTCTTGCGGATGGTTAAAAAAAATTTAAGATAATATTAACCTTTATTCAAGATTCATTGTATTAAATATCAGGGGAATAAATTTTACATGTCAGATTGGTCAATTTCTTAAGCGGAGTTTAACAGGTTTGAATTTAGAGTTTTCCTTCTCCTAGACCAGTTGCCATACCAAGGTTGTTTTTATTTTACAGTATATCAGCCATTTTCGGCCATTTAATGCAGAATCAAGTCATTTTTGGTAAACAAAGGACTGAAGTTGCTTACAGTACCTACTGTTGCTTAAGTGGTCACTCAAGTATTGAACAAGCTCATTGCTGCTTAAAACCAAGGTTAAATAGCCCAGCCATAGCTGGAAGGAGAATAGTTAGATGCATACCTTCCAAGGTTATTAATGCCATGTGCAATGCAAATAGCCTTGTCCAGGATTTGAACTCTGGTTCAAATATATGGTCAAACAGGCAGGTCCATTCCTCAAACACTCAAGATGAAAACTTGAGTTTCAACAAACATGGATAAACAATGTAAAATTATCTTGTATATTCTACTTATAAATACAATCATCTTTGTTAACCTAGTTGTCTGTTATTTCTTTTTATTGCTTCACAAAAATGGCAAATAGTTTAATGTTGTTCTCTATTGAATTATCATACATAAAGATAAGACAATCAATTTGGACAAAAATCAAAAATGTTTACATTGATAAATCTCTTCAGTGCCAATCACTTAAATGATAAAAATATTTCTCTACAAAAGTATGACATTCTTTTACAGAATCATATCAGGATCATAACATAAAAAAATATAATTAGTAAATCTCTTTTCTCTTATATGAATTTACCTTTTATAACAATTTGTATTAAAAAAAATAATTAAAAAAACTCAAAAAACAAAACAGCTGTGATCGTAGCATAAGTACTTCAGCTAGTGACTAAATAGATATGTCATCGGGGTAGCCTAAAGTCGGTATCAGCCCGACAGCAAGGGAGTCTATCCCCTTTTCACTAGTGCTAGACCAAGGAGATTGTTTTTACATCTGAGGTGGAGCGCCATACCCACCATCAGCTCCTTACTTTATTGCACAGATCCCTGTGCTAGTTATACACTGAATTGGTGAGGGCCAGTATCGAACCAGGAACCTTGTGGTTACTAGGCAGACACTAATACATTATCTTATCAAATAAAATTTATAAGAAGTCAACGGTTTGTTTATCAATCTTAGTTATAATATTTGCTAAAAGTATATCTTATCAAAAAGATGAATACATATAAAGGATAACAATTAAAAAAAAATAGGTTATTTCCTATAAGTCTAACATAAACAAAGGGGAACCACTCTTGACTGATACATTATTTATTTATTGATCTACTAGGAAAAAAGATGGGTTTAGGGTTAAGGTTAGGGTTAGTTTAATGGGAAAATAAATAAATAATTTATCAGTCAAGAGTAGTTCCCTTTGTTTATGTTAGATTTATAGGAAATAACCAAAACAATATTTATATTTTTCTAAGCAATCTCATCTGAAATGTTGGTCCTGGTGATGTTGTAGAAAGATCATTGAAAAAAGAAAGGGTCTTAAAAGGAAAGTCAGAATATAAATGTAAAGTTTAGCTTAGAGGAATGCATGAACTATGAAATACACACAAGTTTTTTTGTTTATAGAATGTTAGAAAAATCAGTTTTACTCAATACATAGATAGGGTTCTCAAAGTCAATTGAAAGGCAATAAAAAACATAAAACCATTTATTGTGAATATACAATATGAATGAAGAAAGAAAGAAAAAAAAAACTATTCTAAAAAAAAAAAAAAATAAAAAAAAACAACATTTTTTAAAATTTGGAGCAGCAAAAAGAAATCTTAATTATTTACAGATTTTAGGCACAACGGTTAAGTAGTGGTCCCATTTTCTATGCTATCAGTTTTAGTGCATATTGTGGTCCCATTTTCTATGCTATCAATTTCAGTGCATTTTGTGGTCCCATTTTCTATGCTATCAATTTCAGTGCATTTTGTGGTCCCATTTTCTATGCTATCAATTTCAGTGCATTTTGTGGTCCCATTTTCTATGCATTTCAGTGCATTTTGTGGTCCCATTTTTCTATGCTATCAATTTCAGTGCATTTTGTGGTCCCATTTTCTATGCTATCAATTTCAGTGCATTTTGTGGTCCCATTTTCTATGCTATCTATTTTAGTGTATCGTCCTTTTCACCATTGCTACCAATTACCTTGATTTATTCAATAATTATAAAATTAATTGTTTTTATAAAATAAGTTAATTTATTTGCTGTTCATTTATTCATAACTTTATCAAATGTACAACAGGGGGAGGAACACAAACCAAAAGAAAAATACTGAATAAAAAAAAAAAGGTCAGTGAACAAAGTGTTTTTATAAACTTTTAGAAAAGCAGGTAAGGAGAGACAGCCTCAGTGGTTGAAAGCAGTGAAAGTGGAATTGGGTGAGGATGGGGAGGCTTTACAAAATCAATGATGTTGAAAATGGGACCACAACTGTGCAATTGTACTGATTTCTTTAGTTTCCAGATCAGTATTTAAATAATTTACAGTAATTTCTTGTTTCAGTACAAGCACCAATTTAAAATTTAAAAAATAAACTTACTAATTTACAACTATTTGTAAAAAAAGCTATTCAACATAAAAAAATAAAAATAAAAAACTTTAGTAGAATAAAAAGATATTTTTCCATTTTAATTAGAAATGTAATTCATATTCAATAATGAAAAATATTTCTTACAAAAACCTTGAAATATTTTTGGCTAGAATACAATTTTTTTAAAGATTTAATTTCATATTCTTAAATTACCTACCATTATGAGTGTTATAATTTTTTTAGATTTTGTAAAGGATTTGCTTTATTGTGTAACAATTTTACTTTTATTGAGAACAGTATTCTACATTTTCCCCTTTATTTAATGCATAAAAAGCTGCATTACAGGTTTGTTGCTTTTAAAAACTGAGGTTAATAATATACTATACATATCATCTTATCTATTTTAAATGGTTTCTGTTATCAAAAATGTTTCCTTAGAAGAACTGCTGTAAAGTGATTTATATTCCATCAAATATTTATCTAATAATTTATAAATGGAAATGTTTTTATTTGAAAGTTTCAATTTTAAGTTAAATAATATTCATTGGGCTCAGTGTAAAAAGACATGAGAAAATGAGAAAAGGGAATATTGCTATAAAATAAATAAAAATAAAATAATAATAATAATAATAATAATAATAATAATAATAATAATAAGATATTGCTTCCAACAATAAACATCAAAAACATTTCAAGCTTTTTATAAAAAAAAAAATATTGATTAATATTTACTTTTATACTCATTTCATCTAATTAACAAAATTAAATACAGAAAAAAAACAAACTCAAAAACTTAAATTTTTCTCTTTCAAATAAAGCTTATTTCTTTAAGTTACTTAATACATTCTGGTAGTAAATCATTAACAGGTTAAGGAAAATAAAAATGAACAAACATAACACAAAATGGGCTGGTTTAGCTCAGTCAGTAGAGCATCCACCTTAAAATAATAAGGTTCCAGGTTCAATACTGGCCCTCACCAACTCAGCGCATGAGTAGCACATCTGGATTTGTGTAGTAAAGTGGGGAGCTGATGGTAAGTGTGGTACTTCACCTCAGATGCAAAACAATCTCCCAGGTCTAGCACTAATGAAAAGGAGAAAGACTCCTTTACTGTCCAGCTGATACTGACAATAGGCCACCCCACATACTTATATAAAAAAAGTTTTTTTGGGGTTGCAATATTTTGCAGTTATATTTGCTTCAATTATGAAATCTCAAGAAATTATGAGTAAAAATTGTAGCACAAATTTTTTTACAGCAGCATACATATTTACTATACAAAAGTTAAAAAACAAAACAAAAAACCTATTTCTGAAAATAATTCTGATTTTAATATTCATAAGCAACTGATAGATGACAGCAATGAAGTGACAGGGGTGCAATTGGTTGGAAAATCTAGGCTTAGTGTAAGAAAATCTTTCCACTCATAAAAAGGTAACGATACAAATCAGATCAAAAGAGAAAAAAAAAAAATAACATGATAAATGAAAGAAGAAAATATTTTTATGTCTATAAATTTGGTTCTATGACAGAAAATGAGTTAGTGGAATCTTTAAAGATACTGGAAATATTGACAAGTAAACATGAAAGAAGGAAAAGAAAAAAAGGTTCCTAGTCAAATACTAAATTAGGTTATCAATCATTCATGTTTCTTGAATAATGAAATAGGCTATTTCCTCAAATGCTAATGCTAGAGCAGCATTTAATGACGAGCCAACAGAATAATTTGTCAATCATAATATTTTAATATCTAATGAATAGTATATGCAATATTTTGGGGCTCAATGGTTTTTTTATTTGGCTTAAGTCAAGTTTATGAGATCAGAATCCTTTCTCTTACTCTATCTTTAGGCTTTGCTAGAGAAGTTTTAGTCAAATATTGGATTTTAGTTGCATCTTCAACTATCAATAGTTGGTAGTTCTTAGCTATATCAACAGATGTTGGAATACTTTATATCTAGTCTTCAAGCATATATTATTACACTAGACACAGACATGTGACTACTAAAGAAAGCTATCAAACTCATTTTATGAAATCAGTATTTTTTTCTCATGAGTATTACTAACCATATATAACATGCACACACAATTCTTTTTAAATAAAAAGTTCCTTTTCTTCTTAACTGAAAATAGAATTTTATTATTTCAATCAAGACTGTATAATTCATTACTAAACTCTACAGCCCTGAAACTGTTACAAAAATAAAATTGCTTATATATATATATATATATATATAATTAGGAAAATCTCCGTGTGAGCAGGATATGACACAATGTCAAATTTAAGCAGAGTTTAATAGGTTTGAATTCAGAGTTTTCCTTCCCCTAAACTAGTTGCTTAACCAGTGTTAAAGAACCCAGTTCGACCACTATTTACCCATAGTTGGTGGGAGAATAATATTGAATATTATTCATATATGAGTGTATTTATTTTTGGACAACTACATATTCATATTTTTAAATATACCATTTCTATGATATAGAGTTTGATAATAAATAATATATAATGATATCCATTTTGATTGTATAATGAACCACAAAAAATAAAAACCTGATATCTTTGAAAAAAGAAAATTAACATTTTTTAATAACTGTTAAGGTTAACTTATTCATAGGCAATACTATACACATAATCTTTCCCACTTTTGATTTTATTTATATCTAATCTGCAGTTCATGTTTGGAAATATCTATCTTTTATTAATTGTTAACCTTATATAAAAATGCAGCACTATTGTGAATGTAAAGGGGTATGTATTAGTATATTTGATATTTCAAAAGTGTCTACACATTTCCTTTTTCTATGTGTGTATATCTCATAAGATTCAACAATTTTTATTTCAGTTCTCCAACTGTTCAGCTAGTACTAAATGTATTGATATCTATAGTCTCGAGCACAATATTTTACAAGTATGTAAACAAACTGGCTTTATGTAATAGCTCTTTAGTAAACATGGTATTTACCTCGTACCCCACTTGTACGGGTTAGGCACAAGGTCCTATTAATGTGGGACCACCCACAAACCAAAGCTCATGGGTGGCGGGTGAAAAATTGCGTTGATCCCTTTGGCATTCCCCCTCAAGGGGGTGCCTCAGGCACTGAGCAATAAACCCAGCCCTGTCCCTTTAAATTGAGGGGGCAGGTGTTGCCTGGGGGGATGGCCCCCTGGGATCAACGCTATTAACTTGTAAAGATCCAGGGCCGAAGCCACTGGATCCCCACCACGTGGGGCGGCTCTTTAGTAAACATATCAAATGTTGTACAAGTCAAATTATGATACCATGGTAAATCCAGGGTTCCTGCAAGTTAATCATAATTAATAATTTCATTATAAATCAATGGTCAACTTATACCTGAGTATATCATCATCTAATGAAACTATTTTCTTTAACTAAAGTTATTTCCAAAACAATCAAAGCTGCCATTTTGAAAAAGAACACAAATTGTATTATATTTTTCATAAACAAATAACTTTTTTGAATGAAAATGTCTCTTAGAAATTAATAACAAACTTTAATGTATTCTTAATCATAATTTGGAGCATCTTGTTCTAGTGTAATGGTTAACAAGCTAGTCTAAAAAAAACAAAATTACTAAATAGTGAGTTTTATCCACACTAAGTGTTCTATACTTTTAGCCTTATGCCAAACTTAAGCTATGTTTAGTAAATAACTGTTTCATTATAAAATTTTGTTGAACAAAAAAAAAAATTCTGTGTTGAGGGGGGTGGTTTTCTACAATCAAGTCCACCTCAAATGCTCACTCGTTCCTAGTTCGATGCAACCTGGTAAAGTTTGTCACCTTTCTTTTCTGTCTTTTCCTTTTTACACTAGTTTTAACTGAAGTCTAACAGACAGTCTCTTCAGGTGCACACGCCGCTCTGTCCTTCATTCTTCTTAGATTCCAGCTACTTATGGATGTAGCCCCCCAACATCCGGGCACCTGAGTCAAACCTTGTGTCTGTGCAACGCCCAAGTCTCATTTATTTGCTTTCAGGAGGACGCGGGGCCGACTCTGGCAGGCAAGACAATGTCTTGCTCTTTTTCTCAATGAATACGGCAGTTCTCATTCTCCATCACAAAAATTATCAAAGCAAATAAACAGCATGAATTACCAATAAATACGTGTATACATTTTTGGAAGTGAGAGAAAAAAACATTTATCAGACCAGAACTTAAACTATCGACGTGATAATTATCCAGTGTAATTTGATAAACCAGAAATGTGTTTAATCCTGGTAATAGAATATTACGTGATAATATCCCCGGAACATTCACAAAATGTATACATAGTAATATAATCATTACCTATAATTATGTTTTGCCGAATTCTTTGATCTTTTATGTTCTAAACTTGTCTGATGATCTGTGTATAAATATAAGTAAATACAACTTATAAATCCATCCACATGTGTCATATGTGCATGTTTACAAAGAATACATCAAATATCTGTCATGATTCCCAGACAACCAGAATAAATCAAACAACACAAACAGTACAGTCATCTTCATCTCAGTTCATAGAATCCGTTGTTATCTCAACCTTATGTGCCCCTCTGCTGGTGCCCAATTAAATGGATAAACCAGCTTCCTGATGGTTCCTTGTTGGCAGGAGCCAAATCAATTTCCACCCACAGAGTCTCAAAACCAAAATGTCTGTGCCAAACAACACTTGCACAAATATCAAATTTGGTACACTTGGTATTGATTAGCATTTTAAAGGACCAAGGAAAAAATGTAACACTAAGAGCACATCATGAGATAGGTTTAAGTAAACTTGCCACTTTTGAGCATGAAAGAAATCTAAAAATACTTCTAGCCAGGAGACTAGATTCTAGCCACCCCAAGAGTTTGTCCCATTGTACTAACAGGGGGTAGGGTTAAGAATCAACCCATGTATTTACTGAAGAATCCCAGGAATTTAAGAAACTTGGAAAGAAACAAAAAACAAAAAAAAACAAAACACAACAACAAAAAAGAATAAATATAACTAAATGATATTCATTATTCTACTGCGACTCGGGTTAGCTCAGTCGGTAGAGTGTTCAGCTAGAAACCACAAGGTTCCTAGTTCGATACTGGTCCCTGCCAACTCAGCGTATGAATAGCACAGGGATCTGTGCAGTAAAGTGAGGAGCTGATGGTAGGTGTGGCGCTCCACCTCAGATGCTAAAAGCAATCTCCTTGGTCTAGCGCTATTGAAAAGGGGATAGACTCCCTCGCTGATACCAACTTCAGGCCGCCCTGTCGACTTTACTTAACTGCAACTGTAGATTTGTGTCTGGATTTTAATGCCAACCAGATCAAAGTTGTATGAAAGACCAGCAGTTGCCTATGCAGCAAGTCTCCTCTTTCCAAGAAGGGCAATAACTAATACAGTTTGGCACCAATGTTGTTGTCTTAGGAGTTTCCAGAATTAAACTGAAGACATCATTGGAATGCCTTAGGTTTTTGGTCTTGAATTCAGAATTATCTTCCTCTTTCTTTGCCATTTGACTTTTAGATGAAAAAGAAGAGATGGATTCATCCTTTTCAACTGCTGAAAAGCATTGGTTTTTAAAGTTCCAATTTTTTTTAATATCTATTCAGCCTTTTACATTTTTAATAATTATACATCAATTAATGTACATGTTCCTTTACACCCACCCACCCCAAAAACCCATTTCACCCTCTAATTGAATTTATATTCATATCAGCCATTTTTATTCTATGCCTCCATACTGCAAATTGGCAATTTTGTAATTTCAGTTGATATTGGAATCGGCACTTTATCAAATAAGAGATTCACTCACCCTTGAGGTGTTTTTTTATTCATTGACATCTAATTAAAGGAACCATATAGTCAACCATCAACCTACAATTCAATCTTTCAACCACATCTTTCTTACACATAACACCATATTTTATTTATTTATATTAATCCGCATCTGGTAGTTTTTACTAATATTAATTCAATATTTTCACCACAATTTTGTTTATTAAACAATAATGACATGAACACCAAAAATAAACACTAAACTGTGACATTTTAATTGATTATTAAATTTCATCTATTATGTATTTAATTCTTTACATACTAATCAAAAATATAATTGCAACACTGAATATAAATTTCAATTTACTCAAGATTAAATATAGAGGTAATATAACTGGATGAAAGTAAATGATCAATATGTACACAGGTTCCAAAATAAGGGGTGTATCAATAATACCTCCCATGTGCATAATATACCAAGGTCAAAATCAAGTATTGTCCTCCAGAATGTTGCAATTTTACTTTCTATCAGTAAATTCCATGTGTGCTTGAAATAGTATAATCAATGAATAATCAGCTCAGTTATCTGACTATTACTAGTGAATTCAATTGGTGCTCCATAGTTTTGGCCTTGTGCCACAACTAAATTTATTGAAGTCAGTCAGTATACTGTTGATTTGAATAACAGCAACTAGCTAAGCACAACTGCCAGTGCCCCAAGATAGCTGGTATTTATGGAACTCAAGAATAGTCTATTTATGTATTTGGGTGATTCCATTCATTGAGCCCTGCTTGGTTTCTATGATTTTATGAGGCTTCATAAATACCCTGTCATTTTGCAGTAGTATTACAACAAGATTAGATTCGTATTCAGTTATGATTACTTGTTGCCTTGTCTTACCAATTCGACAGTAATTGGAACTTGGTGTGATTATTCTACAAAATTAAGTTCATTTGATGAGAAAAATGTTGATAATGTTACTCAATTTGACTAATAATACTTGGCTCTGATAAAAAAATAAAAATAAATTAAAAAAAAATTTGTATTATTTAAAGATTTTAAAAATCAATTTTCAGTAATTAAATAGTATTTTATAATTTTCCTATGTAAGAGAAGAACTAGAAAACTTTTGTAAATACTTCAAAATGCTTTGCGAATTAATGACCAAAAAATTTCCTACTTGTAATAAACAAATTGTAGCCAAGAGTAACAAACTTTACTTGCCTCTTGGTAATTCCTGACACCTTTAGCATTGCCAAGTGTATGGAATAGCTGGGAGCTTAGCTTCCATCTTTTGATATGCTAATATAAAAGCAATAGAAATTATCAATGGAAGAAAAAAAAATTAAATATTAATCCAAAGTTTAGATGAGTTATTCCTATTTTGAATCATCTGAAAAGAATGCACTTAAAAAACAATGTTTAACCAGGCACAGATATTTATAATGGATGTGAATATCTAAAATCTTCTTAAGTAATCAAAGTTTAAACAATTATATATTCCATTTACATCAGAAATATTTTAAATTTATATACAATCAATTTGAAATAAAATCTAGCCTGTTAAAAAGATACTGTGTTAATCCAGCCAGGTGAGAGGTCAAGAAAATAATTTAAGGAATATCTAATCTTAGTTAATTTGTCTTTATAATGTTACTTATCTGTCTTGTTCACAGACCCAGAATATAAAATTCTTATGCAAGACTCCATCCAGGGATTGAACTAACAATTTTTTAGGTAACTAGATACACTTTAACCAATACATTTTGTTATGTATACCATTATATAATATACTCTTATTGATAAAATTATTTTAATTGAATACAAAATTTCATTTCTTTTGTTTTTGTTTTTTTATACACTGATCTTGCAATCATAAAAGTCTTCAAAACTAAAATGTGAAAATCAAAAAGCTGTGCAGTTTAAAATCTTCAAAATTTAATTCTATTTCCGAGAAAAGGTATTTAAGGATATTAAACTAACTAGTGGTTTTACTATATATATATATATATATATATATATATATATATATATATATATATATATATATACCAACCTCCTACCATTTATTGAAAAAGTTATTTAAGAATCCTAAACTAACAAACTAGTAGTTTATATATATATATATATATATATATATATATATATATATATAATACATACACACACACACACACACACACCAACCCCTCCACATGAGTAGAATGTGAAATAGTCAATTTTTGAAGTGAAATTTAACAGGTTTGAATTCAGAGTTTTCTTTTTCCTAGACTAGTTGCCTAACCAAGGTTAAAGAACTCAGTATGCCTTACTATTATTTACCCATAGCTGGAGGGAAAGTTGAATGCATAACTTTCCCAATGGTATTAGCTTTACATGAAATGCAAACAACCTTGTTCAGGATTTGTGCTCTGGTTACAGTCGATTTCCTACAATGATAACCATTACACTACTTGCCTTCATTTACTTTTACTTTTTATAGAGACAAAATCAAATAGACATCATCAGTACCAGAGGTTATTGGTCAGCTATTATGTGCATAAGGTTTTTTAAAATCTTTAGTGTTCAGTTTATAGGACCAATGAAAATATATTGCACATTTTCTATTTCCTTGATACAATTGCATATTTTTTTTATTTTCCATCTCATCCTTTCTAACAACCCAAACTGCAACAAGAAAGTCTGGAAATCTGAGAATGCAATCTTTTGCTTTTGCAGGAAGCATAAAAAATGTATTAACTCTCAGTGGTTGCATATTAGTAGCAGTATCACTTATGCTTAAACACTTGTATAACCATTTATGTAAATATATGTATGTCTAAAAGCTGACACCTATATTTGTATATAAATATATTGGAGCAATTTTCTTAATGCAAAAATTGCCTGCAAGGAGAGAGAGAGAGACTTATAACAATTGTAAAGCTATTATCAACAGGTAAGTGTAAATAAAAAATAATAACAGCAGATATAAGAAGTCTTTTTTTTTATAATACATTGGCAATATCAAGACCAGTGTATATAAACCATAATTATATGATTTATCAGACCATATGACCATTCGGCACCCCTTTTGCGACATTTTTTTCATTTACACTGCCAAATTCCGGTTGTTTGTTAACAGATGATTAGGGTTAGTTTTATAATTTAATAAAAAAAACTAAAAATCATCTGTTAACAAACAACCGGATTTTGGCAGTGTAAATGAAAAAAATGTCCTTATGAAATGAGATTGCAAAAGTGGCGCCTAAAGGTCCTATTTATCTAATAAAACAATATCCACATGTGTTATTTTCCAAAAATATTTGTGCATATTCACTACGATCTTATTTGTTTTATATTTTAAACATAACTGATCTAATGTCTGATAAGTGAAGCTCCATAATGAAATTATCAATAGACAATGTTAGCTCCTTATCATTTTACAAGTAGAAATTCAAACTGAAATAAAGTAAAGAAATAAAAAATTGATAGTTCTTAAATTTGTAGATTACCTGAACATAATACAAAGTTATTTTTATTTCATTGATTTATAGAATTGTATGTGGGTGATAATTTTCAATATTTACCATTTAATTAACAATTATTAAGGTGTTAGCTATTTTTATTCAATTTTTAAAAAATATCATTTTATATAATAATAATGAATTTATTTCACATATATACAGAAAGATGTATGATGGACATATATGTAAAAATTAGCGCGTGGTGTAATGGTTAAAGTCATGGGAAATGGACTCGTCGCCCCCGAGTTCAAATCTTGGATGTGGTAATTGCATTTCACTTAGCGCTAATACCCTTGGGAAAGGTATGAATCCTACTCTCCCTCCAGCTATGGATAAATAGTAGGGCAGACTGGGCTCTTTAACCTTGGTTAGGCAACCGGTCTTGGAGAAGGAAAACTCTGAATTCAAACCTGTTGAACTCCGCTTAAGAAATTGACCTTGTGTCACATCCTGCGGAGGGGTTGGTAAATATATATATATATGTAAAAATTAGTCCAGTTACGTACTGGTAAAATTCTAAGGTCATGACTTTTTTGTTATTTTCTTATATATAATAACAAAAGGCACCTTACATGGTGTAATGGTTAGCAAACTAGATTTACAGATTGTTAGTGAGTTTCTCATTGGGCACCTCATATTCTGGCTTTGTGCTATATCTAAACTAAGCTTAGTAAATAATTATATATAATAACAAAATAGAAGATAGCTTGTAAAAGTGGCAGCTTTCTTAGATAGTCTTAAATTCTTGACAGCATTCTGGTTGGTTTTGATTCTATATTATTTCAATGTGTTGTAGAAGACAATTGGTTTTTGGATTATTTAACATGAATGAAACAGCTAAATACATGGCCTTCTAAGATATCTCAATCATGCCATACCAAAGGCAAAAAAAGGGACAGATTTTTGCCAGTTTTTTAAATTTTTATCTGGAGTGTTTCCAATAGCAACTGCATTCATTATGTATTCTGGTGCAATAGTTCTTAACAAGGCAGATAATCACATTTTTATCACAATTACAATATAGGATCATATGACCTTTAGGCACCCCTTTTGCGATCTCGTTTCATAAGGACATTTTTTTTCATTTACACTGCCAAATCCGGTTGTTTGTTAACAGATGATTTTTAGAGTTTCTTTTTTTAAATTATAAAACTAACCCCTAACAAACAACCGGATCTGGGCTGCGTAAATGAAAAAAATGTCCTTATGAGACAAGATTGCAAAAGGGGTTCCTAAAAGTCATATGGCCCACAATATATATTCAAAATGAATATAATGCATTCTTCATAATCAAAATAGCTGCTGCTGCTGCTTTCTACAAACTAAAAAAGAAAAAAAGACCTGAACTGATAAAAATCAAGAACTTCTGTATAAACAAAATATATTCATTTTATCTTTTTTTTTTTTTTTTAAATAAATATTTGGATTTCTATGAGAGCTCTTTGATGAATTTTCATTTTGTTGAATGAAAAAATCCTTCTAAACTCACAATTAATGTTTAACTTGTATCACCTGACACACATAATTACAGGTGGTGTAAGCCTTAAATTTTGTTTTCTATTAACTTTTTTTTATTTTTGTTTCTATGTGAATATTCAAGAACACATGAATCAAAATTCCCAAATGACACACAAACTTGTAGAAATAAAGAAACATGGAATTGGGTCTTATTTTTCCATTCTCCATTCTTTTTTTTTTTTTTTTTTTTTAAAGCTGATGACCTGATTTTCTGAAAATGTTTATTTCTTTTACAAAAAGAAAATGTTTTTGATCTGTTTTTCCATTCAGCAAAACTTTACTGTCTACAGAAGAAGCAGAAAATAATTTGAAAAACAAAAATGTGTCACAACTGATCCATCTGCTTCTTAATCCTTAACAAGTGACTTATCTTGTGTGCGTTTCATTTAGACTGTTCACTGTTCATACATTTTTTGTGATGGAGAACGAAGTGGCAATGCACGGCAACTGCCGTATTCAGTGAGAAAAAGAGCATTGCCTGCTGGAGTTGAACCCGTGTCCTCCCGAATGCAAGAAAATGAGACTTGGGCGTTGTGCAGACGCAAGGTTTGACTCAGGTACCCGGATGTTGGGGGGGCTACCCACGTCCTCCCGAATGCAAAAAAGTAAGACTTGGGCGTTGCACAGACACGATGTTGGACTCAGGTGCCTGGATGTTGGGGGGCTACGTCCATAAGTAGGCTGGAATCTAAGGAGAATGGGGAACAGAGCGGCGCGCACACCAGAAGAGACTAACCGAAGTTAGACTGCAATTAAAACTAGTGGGAAAAGAAGTGATGAACTTAACCAGTTTGCGGCAGACTTGATCCTCAACACAATTTTTTTTTTTTTTTTTTTTTTTCGTTTAACAAATTTTTTTATTACAAATTGTAAATAACTTCCTTTATATAGGTCAGATATTTGGATTGTCTTTTATCCATCTTCAAATTATTCAAATCTAATTTGAATCAAATGTAGTTTATGTATATAATTCTAAATCTTCAGTTAGAATTACCAATTTAAAATGCAATGGGATTGGACTAATAGAATAGATGGTTTATCTATTATATATTCAAATTCAGCCACTGACTATTTCTCAGTATACAGTGAAAACAACATCTATGGTAAAATAATTTCTAGCATATAAGCTTACAGAAAGGAAGAGGGTCAGTATTTTGAGAAGCATTTTCTCTTCTTGTTCAACGCCCACACTACCCCCCCCCAAAAAAAAAAAAGCTACATAGCCACTGGTAGTGACTAGTAGATTTTATGACTAGAAAGTAAAATGATAATATTACTAGGTTGAGTGAAAAGTTTTGCAATATTTTAGCATTTGCTTAATTCTTCAAGTTACAACAAAAGCAGCCTAGCATCCGAAGTAGTGGTCATTGTGTTGGACCCTCTGAGACCACGCTGATACAATACAAGTTCTTGTCCTTCAAAGCAAAGAACTTCTTCACTGAAGTTTTCATATCCTCTTGGTTGTTGAAGCGTTGAGAGTATAAGAAGTGACTGATGGATTGAATAATAATAATCCATAGAAGCTTTTGCTAGGTGTGGCATTAATTTGATTCCCTTAATTTCCTGCAATTTATTTTGGGTTGTTCAATTGGTGTATGAAGGCTTGTATTGTCTTGCTGTTGAAGAGCTCCCTTTCTGTTAACCAATGCTGAGTATTTTTGCCACACCACTCCAGCTGTTTGGAGTATTTACCCAACCCATTCATCATAGGCAGGATGTGACACAAGGTCACAGGTGTGGTCTATCCAGTGAGAATTGAACTTGCTATTCAGTACAAATGGATTTGTGAGACTAGTTTGCTAACCATTACATTATGATGGGACTATTTAGAGTATAGGTTGGCCTCTATGGTTTGACCATCTAGAACAAACATGTAGTGAATTTATTCGATTCAACCTTCTTTCTTATCAGCTGTTTAATTTGAAAATCTTAAAGAATTCATCAAATTAGAATTCAGAATGACAGAATGCAACATTTTGCTGAAAATATAAAAATTTAGCAAGCCAAACAAAATTTGATGACTAAATAATGATGCTATGAATAAAAGATTATGTCAAGGAATGTAAAAGAAAACTTTGTTATTAATTTTAAAATGATAACAACGTTTCGAGATAGAACAGATTTAAATCAATTTATTTTCTTTTGGTTATTTATATTTTGCTGACCAGATTCATAAATTGAAATGAATCAAACTTTTTATTTTACCACACTCACTGACTGATAAACAGTTTTGTCATAACAGGTATGTCTAATTAAAGCATCTTTTCTCTCATCCCCCAAAAGAATCATCCATTCACAGAGATTAGCACCTGCTACAGTCATGTGATCACCTGACATTTCTAAATTGCACTTCCACAATGGAATATTAAAGGGAGAAAACAAAAATGCATATATCATGTAAATACAATATATATATATGAAAATAAAATGGAAATTAATCCGACAGTATGAATAAGATATAATGAAAAAAACAAACGATGTTTACAACTGAAATAGGCTCATCAGAAGAGAAAGTGTGCAAACCGTTTCGGGGCCAATTCTCTTGACGGTTTTTAAAAAGCAACACTCGGCCCATCCTCAACTAATATGAGGACCCTATTGCGTTATAATGTATCAACCGCACGTGGGTCGGTCATCAACAAAAAACAAGACGGGAAAAAGACCGTTAGTAAAAACAGAACGCTGCTAGTTAAACGTTGGAATTAGCCGAGTGTTGCTTTTTAAAAACCGTAAGGAGAATTGGCCCCAAAACGGTTTGCACACTTTCTCTTCTGATGAGCCTATTTCAGTTGTAAACATCGTTTGTTTTTTCATTATATCAATATATTATATATATATATATATATATATATATATATGGAGGAGCACTTTGTGTAATGGATGTGGCAACACAAGTTCAAATCCTAGATGAGGCTGGTTGCATTTCACATAGCACTAATACCCTTGGAAAAGGCATGAATCCAACTTTTCTATTCCCACTATCGTTAAATAGTTGGGCAAACTGAACTCTTTAACTTTGGTATGTCAACCGGTCTAGGAATAAGAAAAACTGAATTCAAACCTGTTAAATTCCACTTAAAAATTGACTTTGTGTAACATCCTACTCATGAGGAGGGGTTGGGAAATAGATATAAATTACACTTAGGATACACACTATAGATATCAAATACTTATGTAAGAGATGAACCTAATGTAGTGCAATGTTCTCCCAAGCATCAGTTAATTTCTCAGTGGGTGCTCTATGAATATGGCCTTGTGCCAAGTGGACATACTCCAAAAATATAATACGGCAAACTGGGTAATTTTCACCTTTAGTTGGCTAAATTCCTAGCATAAAATTGTGTGTGTGCATTATCTGAATTGTTATTAAGAACACATTTTATGATATTTTTGTGTTAAAGCATGCAGTTGTATTATTTTCGAAAAAGTTTCTAAGATTTGATTATTTCGCACGGAGACTTTCAAAATAGCCACCGGCTAAGTTCAAAGTGCAAGTCAAGGGAGGTTACTCTAATTGCCATATTTGCTAGGAATTTAGCTAACTAAAGGTGAAAATTACCACAAACTGGATACCCCACAGCTGTCTTTATGGACATCTATTTTACATGTTTATCATTTATAATTTGTTTATTATAATCATAACTGTATAATCACAACTTTATTATTATTATTATTATTATATGATGATGCACACATACATGTATTGTATTACATATTAGATTAGATTCCCTATTGTTAATCTCCCTTATTTATTTATCATTTCTTTATTAGAGTAAACCCATTAGAATTGTCTTGAGGGCACAACTTCTGATTTCATCAATTTATCAGCAAAAAGATCATGACTTCTCCAGGATGAAGCTGTTTTTTAAATTTTTTTATTGGCATTTCAGTCTCAGAAGACTATAATATAGTTTTTGTATTTGTGCCCCTGAAGTTACAGCACCTCCTGTGACTGTAAAGTCCAATGTTAGAAAAACATTCTCGACCACAGATGTCGCATGTGAAGGCTGTCCCTGAAGATGTTGATGTGCCGGTGCTTTGTTGCTCTTTTCTTATGAGTCTAATAATTCAAGCATCATTGGTAAGTTTCCTCATCATCATTTCCGAATATAAAACTATTGGAATTATTTGAAAATTTACAGTATTTCCCCCCAGCATATTTTATTTATTTGGATTTTCTTCCTATAAAACTTATCACTTTGCTTGTTAACTTGGCTTTCAACTCTTCACTTACTAGCGTTATCTCTACCTTTGAATAAACTTCTTTTTATGCAAGAACTATGCTACTCTGCAATTTATTTAGCCCATCATTAAGTTTTATTAAGTCCACATTTGTTATATATATATATATGTATATATATATATATATTTACCAACCCCTCTGCACAAGCAGGATGCAACACAAGATCAATTTCTTAAGCGGAGTTTAACAGGTTTGAATTCAGAGTTTTTCTTCTCTTAGACTGGTAACCTGGCCATGGTTAAAGAGTCCAGTCTGCCCTGCTATTTATCCATAGCAGGAAGGAGAGTAGGATTCATACCTTTCCCAAGGGTATTAGCGCCATGTGAAATGCAAACAGCTTCGTTGAGGAATTGAACTTGGGTCGACAAGTCCATTTCCTACGACTCTAACCATTAGCCCACGTGCCTCCACATCTGTTATATAGGACACTCAAGACCCTGCTATATTTTTGTATACTGTTTCATATACATATTTGTCTAACTGTATTTATTCCTTTTCAGTTTTATCCTTTCCTGTTGATGAACCCTAACTTTGCTTCAGAATTTTAATTGCCAAACGTCATTTAGCTCACCATCAAAGACAATGCATGGGTTTCCTTGAAATAGACAAATGTCCAGAAATGGCACACACATGTATATTTACACAAACATGTATATTTTTTCTCATATGCACACAAACACACATAAACAAATATCTCACCATCTACATTCAAAGTCTGAGTCATAAGATCCGGAAAGAAAAAAATTGGTAGTTTATGAAACTTTTTTTTATCTTTATTAGATAAAAAAAAGTTTCATAAACTACCAATTTTTTTTGGTTTAACTGATTTTATTGTTAATGTAGCCTCATCAAATATTTCTTAGGGAGAGTGAAAGCTGACCCTCACCCATATCTGTTATCAAAGGGCCGGGTTAGCTCAGTCGGTAGAGCGTTCGGCTAAGAATCACAAGGTTCTTCGTTCGATACTGGCCCTCACCAACTTAGTGTATGAGTAGCACAGGGGTCTGTGTGGTAAAGTAAAGAGCTGATGGTAGGTATGGCACTCCACCCCAGATGCTAAAAATTATCTCCTTGGTCTAGCACTAGTGAAAAGGAGATAGACACCCTGGCTGTCTGGTTGATACCGATATTAGGCCGCCCTGACAACTTTACTTTTACTTACAGGAAAATAGCACAAGGTCTTAAACATCAGTGTTAGCCTTAATTAAAAAATAACAATATATTTTATCAAAAATGGCACCAAGGTTGAAGTGCAGAATATATATATATATATATATATATATATATATAGCTAGTTTATTGAAGATTTCACCATCCTTGGAGAAAAGTATTGGAAACCTATCTAGCATAGAATAAGATCCTGCTGTGTTCATTTCATGCAATTCTTTAAGAATTTGTTTCAAGCTTAAATTAACTTCAATGCATCTCTTTCTTTACCTCTCTATCTTTATCAGTAATTGCTTTCCTCAACTCAACTATACAAACTTTTTTCTCTTCAAATTTCTAAAAGAGTTTTCGTTGATAAACAACTATTGGGATTCATAGCATGATAAGCCCAATTGTTCCATGACTCACACTCAACTACACAAATAAACAAAAATAACTTCTTCCCAAAATAAGAAAATGGCTGACAATGAAAATGACATTACTGATACAAGTAGAAAAACCTTGTGGACATTTTCTTTTTTAATTAAAAATAATATCTCACTTAATAAGATGTTCATTTGATAATAATATCTCACAGTATCTGTTGGATTTTGTGTAAAGTATTCAACTCTGTTACAAGATGAATGCAAGACTAAAACTAGAGTTTGGTAGGTGGCTTATATGGAGCTTTGGATTGTTCCATTATGAACTCAGGCAAGTTCATTTCCTGAGTTCTGATTGGCTGTTGGATTTCAGGGTGGGTAAGAACATGGATAAGTATCCACTCTTCAGCCATCACTTTGCATTATGCCAGCAGCATACAAGGACTGTATTTAAGTTACAGCTTGTCTGTTGTTTTCGTCTACTAACTCGACGGTAGTTAGAACCCCCACTGCGACGGTGAGTATCATATTGTTTCTATATCTGGAGGATAACTTCTACAGTATCATAATAATTTAAATGATCATAAGTAAAAAAAAAAGTAAAGTCGTTGGGGCGGCCTAAAGTCGGTATCAGCCAATCAGCGAGGGTTGTCTATCCCCTTTTCATTAGCGCTAGACAAAGGAGATTGTTTTTGTGTCTGAGGTGGAGCGCAACAACTACCATCAGCTCCTTACTTTACTGCACAGATCTCTGTGCTACTCATATGCTGAGTTAGCGAGGGCTGGTATTGAACTAGGAACCTTATGGTTTCTAGCCAAACGCTCTACCGACTGAGCTAACCAGAGTCTTTCTCAAAAATAAAGAATTCCTAATTTATCATGGAATGTCAAATTTCTTTGGGATAATCAGGAGAATTTAGTTTCAATTTATCAAGAAAATTTTTCCAGCACCAAGTAAGAGTAAATTTTATCCCAATCTTTTTTTTCTTCTGATTTATCCCATTTAACAGGGTCTCACTAAATAAATATGTTGATTCAGTTAAGTGCTGTCTAGAGAGGAGAAAATGTATTTTTGTTTTATTTATGTAATACAAAAAAAGGAAATCCTGAAATGAACGAAAAAGCCAGACAACCCATTGAAAGGTAAAAAGAGCAAATGCTTTAATAGAAGTCATTGTTCACAGTACGACAATGAAATGAGAAGCCAATGTCCAGTCTTATTAGATTTATGGTCTTCTTGTAATGTCACCAATTACAACAACAGAGGGGCAATAGAAGAACCATGTCCAACAGGAGAAAAAAAAACAGCAAAGACCAATTATTGGACATTCTACTTTACATATATATATACATATATATATATATATATATTGCAAGCTGAAAACATTTCAATAAGTATTGGTCAGAAACCATCAATCCAGAGATCTAGTTTAATGCAGATAAATGCAATTTATTCCTATGTGTTTATAATTAGTGTGTGTGTGTGTGTGTGTGTGTGTGTGTGTGTGATAGCTAGCTATATATATATATAAATAGATAGGTATAGATAGAGAGACACAGAGAGAGGGGGAGAGAGAAACAAGACAACCCATAAATCATAGTGTTATCATTAGAATGTTATGGGAGATATATATATATATATATATATATATATATATATATATATAGAGAGAGAGAGAGAGAGAGAGAGAGAGATGGGGGGAAGCCCACAAGAATATGTCAAAAATCAACACTAATGGATTTTGCCAAATATACAATAAGAACATAATTATAAAACCATGTAAAGGATTGGCGTTAATTCTTCATAGCATGCAACTTTAAAAGGAAAAATATGATTTTAAATTCTACTGAAGTTTCACAATATATAAATCCATTGAAGGAAT
This sequence comes from Doryteuthis pealeii, assembly GCA_023376005.1. Classification (NCBI taxonomy): domain Eukaryota; kingdom Metazoa; phylum Mollusca; class Cephalopoda; order Myopsida; family Loliginidae; genus Doryteuthis; species Doryteuthis pealeii. The sequence goes on from CM042166.1 coordinate 60,348,427, forward strand.
CAACATGTAATACAGTATTAATATTTAACTGGTATGTAAACTAATCTTTAGCTAGGGAAAGTTTTCTCACCTAATATTTAATACTATCAACTCTGTGTGTGTGTGGGGGTGTAATATTCTTAATATAAATGTAATAAAAGACAAATCAGGTAATTGCTTTAAGTTGGTTGTTTGTTTTGTGGCATATCAACCTCAGTGGGTCATTTAATGCCAATAAAGTTTTGAAATAAATTCATTCTTAATGGATAATCAGTTTTGTTTATAAACATGTTTTACTATTTAACCCATAGATGGGACCCCAACAGGTACTACCACTCCGGTCAGAGTGGACCAGGGAGCAATGGTCATGAAGGGGTACTCCACATTCCCCAAACCTCCAAAACTGGAACCTCACCATCAGGTAGAGTTTAACGTCATTCCCAGGACATGTAGACCCGCAGCCACCGCCTTCTAGCACTTATATGATAAAAAGAGATGGGGCATGCCATAAAGGCAATAGGGTTGGGGCAATCATAGATGCTAGAGCTTGACGTAACCAACCGTTTGATTGGAGGGGGCCTCTCCGACCATCCGTCTAGCCTAAGTAAGGACCAAAGTGGAATATTGTATGTCATGGACTGCTCAACCACCTGGGTTTTAACCTTAAGCATCAAGGGTCGCCACCCATGGCCAACAGGTGGCCCCACTGGGGGAGTCTTACCCCTCTTCAGAGGTGCAGTCGGTGCATTCTAATGCCCCAGCCGACAGGGCAGTTTGCTTTAAGATTTATTCAAATATAACAACTGTGGCCCAGTTAATATGGAGGTTATTTAAGTATTGATTCAGGGGAAGAAAACTATGGTTGACTTCACCACAAAGTATTTTAAATTGAATCTTCAAGATTATATTTGGAAAAAAATCAGATATTTTTTTTAAACCATAAAAATTTCTGAAAACTTGTTTGAAGATAATGACCAATTGAATAATAATGAATTTTACAGTGGGAACTCAGTAGTTGATTGGTTCCAAGACCACCCTCCTCCTCCTTCACCTCTGAGTAAATATATGAAGTATACCCAAAGATTTTTATGAGGAAATCAACATCCTAAACACTTTAAATCTTCTCGTTGGCATCACTACTCTTCTGCCTTAATATACAACATAAGGTAATTATGAACTTTTGTTTAGTAAATTAGAGTGTCCCAGAAAAAACAGAACCCACAAATGTAATAAAACTTAATTTTAACTAGGGGGGTTTGGGTCTGGGTTCTGTTTTTTCTGGGTCATCCTGTACAGGGTGAGCCAGAAAAAAACAAAACCCAAATTATTCATTTTCTCATTAAATGAACCCCAACCCTAAACCCCCCTAGTTAAAATTAACAGTTTTATTACAACATTTGTGGGTTCTGTTTTTTTCTGGGACACCCTAATTTACTAAACAAATGTTCATAATTGCCCAAAATGATACACACACCTCAATACTGTTACATATATCACCAGATTTGAGCATTGCAAACTCAGGAATATCCTATCATGGTATAATGGTTAGCAAGCTAATCTCACAGGTCCATTACTACTGAATAACGATTTCGTTCCTTGTTGGATACCCCATACTTGCAAACTTATGTCCCATCCTAATTGCTAAGAATGGGTTGGGTAAATACCTACATTGTAATCCCAATTGAATATGGAGGTAAACTATTACCTTTCCCCAATAAGAAATGTATTTAACTTTCATAATAAGGAAATAAATTAGACAAAAACTAAACTTTTGAGCTTTTCGCCTCAGGATCTAATGAGAAACTTTCAGGACATTAAAATCATGGATATTTCCTATAACTCCAACCTAAAAGAAAGGGGAACCACTCTGAATGAATTTTATCTACCCATTATTTTCCCATTAAACTAAACCTAAACACTAACCTGTAACTCCTTTTTTCCTAGATCAATAAATAAATAAATAATTTATCAGTCAATCAGAGTGGTTCTCCTTTTTTATTAGGTTGGAGTTATAAGGAAATGCCCAAAATCGCTTTATTCTTATTTTTTTTAAAATATTTTCAAAATAACATTATTTTAAAAGACATTTTTGTTGTTTTTTGACTGGGGGGGGGCATATATTCTACACTTTTAAATGTATTTTTCAACGAGTTTTAGTTTAATTTTTAATTTTAAATTTTGCTGAGTGGGCTAAAATGGTTTAAATGAAACCCTTAAATACTATAGTATCTTATTCATACATACACAGTTGTATTAAACAAAAAAGCCTAAGAGCAAAATGCAACATATTACATTGTGGACATGTATACAAGTAATGCTGCCTTTACTAAACTAAAACAGCTATGTAATGTATGAAATATTAGAATTAATATTTCCATTGCCTTCTTTCATCCATCTCATTTAACATTCATGTTTAATACTAAAAAGCTTACTTTTTCATTTCCTTCCCAAGCCAGGTGCTGTGGGAGATTTCTTTTTTTTCTTCTCCTCCCCACTTCTTTTTTTGTAATCATTCACCCTTATTATATCATCTGCTCATATGGCACAAACATTCATTATGAGCAAAGATTTGCCCCCACATACAAATCTTAAATGGCTGCAAGCAATATCTACTGATTTGACTGAGTTAGTCCCTTGATATTAATGGTTTCAAGACATCTTCCACAATTATACTGCAACCTGCTTATCAATTCATCTGCTTGCCAAAAAAAAAAAGTTTTAAAACAAAATAAAGAGTTTAAAAAATATGGAGCTAATTATATATATATATTATATATATATATATATATATATATAATATATATAATGTGTGTGTGTGTGTGTGTGCGTGTATATAAGTAGGTTTGGTTGAATACCACAAAACATCTTTTTAATAATCTTTTTTGCTTACTAGTAGACAAAGTGCCCTATGTTTTTTCCCCAAGCACTCTCAACCACATCCATTAGGATTATTTGTTGTAGTTTTTTTTTTGGTCTGTGTGTGTGTGGTTGCCAGATTTATGCAGTTGAAAAGGGTTTTTTTTTGGGGGGAGGGGGCGAGGTTTATTCAGTTAAAAGGTTTTTATTGTAAGCGGGGGTGCTATGGTCAGTGTGTTAGCTGTTAAAATTTTTTTAATATATTAGTGCCAGTGTTACATGCTGTTTTATTTATTAGGATTTTATTTTTTATATTAATTGCTTCTAGGATTTGTAGGCATTTTTTTTTTGTTATTTTTATAAAGAATTTTAGTATTATTGATGAGGATTTTCCATATATCAAGAGAATGTGAATTTGTTAATTCTATTGTTATGTTTTTTAGTGCTAGTATCTTAAAAGTTGTATGTTAGGCAATAAGAGAGGCTGGTTGTAGTGTGGCAAATGTACTTATCATTTTTCAATTGTTATATATCCGAAAAAAAAAAAAAAAAAAGAAACTTACATCAAAATCTTTGAGCACTCGACTTGCTGTTGGTTGAGTTGTAGCTAGACCAATACCAGAGTCTCCATTCACTGTTGGAGAGAGACTGTCACTACATGCAATTCCATTTGTAACAATCTGCAGAATCATATCCAATGCACGCCTCATTTGTGCAAAGACACCAGCACGATTTTGTTTTGAGGCTTGACAATCAGGGTGGCGTAAACATGTCTGAAAGACAAGAAAAAAAAAAGAGAGAGATTCAAAATCAAACAAAATATAAGAACAGCCAAACTCATAAAAATTATTAAATGATATATCTTTGCAACACACACACACACAGAGATAAACAAGAATTCATGTATTCTAATTTTTAAAATGCATTGTTTATAAAGTAGAACCAAGTTATCTTCCAAAGTAGAAAAGGTTTTCAAGATCACAACTACATAGAAAATCAATAGTAAAAATGAAATAGCAACAATGTCTTTCTTTTTTAACTGGGCAATTATTAGGATGGTGTAGATTGCATCATCATCAATTTGTGCAAGACAGACCGGATCTCCATGATTATTTCTCACCACCTGTCCCTATTGACCATCACTCTTGGAGAATCCTCTGCACAGCATCCAGCATCCGTACAGAGTTGATTGATGTAGATTTTTGCTGGGTGACCCATGCTGGTGCCCATAGGAGAATGTCACTTATGAGCTCCTCTTTGCTTTTCCAGCAGTGGCCAGCATGTCTTGTTTGTCTTCCCCGGATCATCTGTGTGATAGCCATACAGCTGCTCCTTTGTAGGGTGATGCTTCCAGGATTTGTTCAACAGCACACAGCATTATTGTAGTTTTTTTTTTTTTTCAATTTTAAACACAATTACCAAAAATGCTATTTTCAACTTTTAAGAATTTCTAAATATTTCTCATCTATTTTCTTTTCTGATCGACTCTTTTGTAGTTTGCTATGACCAGTCTATGGAAAAAAAGGCTATAATATTGTTTATGGGTGTATACAGATTGGTAGAAGTATATTTTAGCTTAATCAAAAGTTTAGTTTAAGGTGGTATTTTATTTTTGTTTTTTTTACTAACATTGAATAGCATATATATAAATTCTCTGACTTAAATCATTGTTGGATAGCTAGGTGGAAAAACCTATTTGTAAAAGAAGAATTCTTATTTTGTTAATGAGGGTGTAGTATTATACATATTATAGGAGAGATAACATTAATATATAAAGTAGCCATCATATTACAGCAGGCACCCAAACAGCAATTCTCTTTTTTTGTAATATATATATATATATATATATATATACACACACACTCCAACCCCTCCACATGTGCAGGATGTGACACGAGGTCAATTTTTAAGTGGAGTTTAAAAAGGTTCACATTCAGTTTTCCTCCTCTTAGACCAGTTGACATACCAAGGTTAAAGAGTCCAGTCTGCCATGCTATTTATCCAATGATGGAGAGAGTATAGCTGGATGCACAATTTTCCCAATGGTATTAGCACTATGGCTTTTAATATAATAATTTGTAGCTAGTCTTCAGTATTTTAAGGTCAGTATTTCCACCTGTCACAGAGTCTCAAAAATATAAAATATTTCTGCCAACTAAAAGTTTTAAATATCAATATCATCAGTTATTCATTTTGGTTTGTGCATATTTTGATATCTGGTTATATTGAGGGATCATTTTTGCAGGAAATAAAGTTTTTGTTTTTCAAATTGCAAACTATACTTTTCTTTCCTTAAACCATCTTTAATATTTATCAAACATTACAAATTCTTTTTACTTATGCAAATATTCTTTTTATTATTCTTTTTCAGTTGGATTAATTTTACATTGAAATCCATGGTAACAAGACAACAGGATTAAAGGTTTTTTTTTAAAGAAAAATCAAATTATTTCTAAAAGAAGGTTTGCTGAGTTCAAGAAGGTTCCAGAGTCCGACAAGAAATACCTGAAGAATGCCGGAGGGCACATCAGCGAAACGTTGTACAGATAACAATAAAGATGAGGACAATAGTCCGAATAATCTAGATGATACTAAAAAATCAAATTACTAATCATTCTCACAGCCCTTAATCATTGATGAGTAAATATTACAGCATAGATTAAAAGTGGATACACTAAAATAATTTTGGATATTTTCCTTATTTATAACCCATTTTTTTTTAAATTAAGATCTCATTCTCCATGAATACAAGATTAGTTCCATTTCTTGTTCTTCCTTTTTGTGTGACTGAAGTAATCAAAAATGGAAAAAGTGTCTAAAACAATGGATAACTTATCAAATCACTAAAGTTCTACGGGCAAAAATACCAACTCTTAGCTTTAAAACTAAATCTGCACATTTTATTTGTTCGTATCACCATCTATTAATATTTATGAGAGATGGAGGCAACTTTTAATTTTCTAATTTTGTGGATTTTTTCCCTCTTTTTTCACAAAGGAAGAAGTATATATATATATATATATATATATATATATATATATATATATATATATATATAATCTTTTTTTTTAAAAGAGAGCATTTTTCCATATATACATATCTTCATTCATTTAGTACCAGTGACCCCAAATTTATGAGTTCCCAGCAGGGACATGGTTAGTCACCCCACCATCAAGCATATCTCAGTTCCTTACATACCAATACAGAGTTATTCATATATTCTCTTTTGGTTCTTTAATCTCTCTCTCTCTCTGTATTTAGAACTTTTCTTTCTTTTATTTCTACTTAATACTATTTCACTCAGTCTCTTACTGCTGCTATCTTTTTATGATATTTTGGCCTCTTCATACAATCCTTATTTCCATCTAATTATACACTCCTCCCTTTTCATAATTTTCTCCCACCCTCTTTTCACCCCTTTTTTTTCTTCTTTGTGTCAGTCTATTCTCTTTCATTATTTTAGCATTTCCTACATTATATTTTTAGATGAAGTATTGTCAGCCATTAATTTTGATTTTCTATTTTCTTTCATCTTGATTTTTATTGCAACTCGACCGTGGCATTAATCTACAACAATGAAGAACAGAAATAAAAGATAATCTTTTAGTGAGATTTGAACTCAGAGTAAGATCCCATTTCCTGGGAGAAACCTGGTTAAACATACTAGTTGTTATACCCACTGAGCTACATTGGTTTAGAGAAACCCAAACCAAACACCCTTGATGCTATTTATTTTGTTTTTTAAACTAACAATATTAGTAGAATATTGTAGTGGAAAATAAAGGTTGCTTTAACCAAAGGCTTTAGTCAAACAAAATCAGTTACATACTAGATAAATAAATTTAAAAAATAAACAGCTATATAAAAAAATCTAGGATAAGAATAGTCCACTCTAGACTGTAGGGGTGAATGGACTATACCCATTATTCAGATCAAATTGTTTCAACAAAATGAGCAATATCAACACATCTTTTATTTTTCATATAAAGCATTGTTAATCATCAATTTACTTTCATCTTAATTTTTAAAACATTTAACCTCACTCTATATTGTTCATTTTATTTTTCTATATAAAGTCGTTGGGTGGCCTAGAGTCGGTATCAGCCAATTAGTGAAGGAGTCTATCCCCTTTTCACTAGTACTAGACCAAGGAAATTTTTTTTGCTTTTGAAGTGGAGCACCACACCTACCACCAGCTCCTTACTTTACTGCACAGACCCCTGTGCTACTCATATGCTGAGTATCGAACTAGGAACCTTGTAGTTTCTAGCTGAACGCTCTACCGACTGAACTAACCAGGTCCCTTATTTTCTATATAGTTGAGATTAAAACCAAGTGAGTTTCAATAGAAAATGATAAATAAATGAATAAAAAAATGTAAGATTAATTATATGCAATTAAAATTCTAAAGACATAGTACTTCATAATTGTCTTATCTAAGAACAAAAATGAAATGAATGAGGTCTACTAGAAAAATTTAAAAGAGCAACATTTTTTCCATTTTTCTGCTGGAATGTCAACGACATAAAAGAGAGTCCCTCACAATAAGAATGAAATCTATCTATACATATATAAAGGGCAGTTGTGTGTATATGCATGACCGGAGGAAACTTCAAAAATAAAACAATTAACAACAAAGTAAATATATATACACATTAAATATCACCATGGCTAGAGATTTGATTTATATTCGTGAAGATGATTAAAAAATAAAATTTAAATGATAACAGCATGTTTGTTTTTGTTTTTTTTCATTTAATATTTTAGATAGTAGACATTAACATTTCTTTTCAGAGTAGCTGGATCAATGCAAGATCTATTTCTTTTTTTACATAGGGATTTAAATCGGGCATCCCACGAGGATTCAACTCATGATTCAGTAATAATGGATCTGCAGAACTAACTTTAAAAATCCCCTTCTACCCAGGCGGGTAGCCGCTGCTAGTTACCAATAAAGTACTAAGTTTATTTCTTTTTAGTCCTTACATTCTTCTCAGAAAAACGTTTGACTCACTACAATACAAAAAGTGACACAAAACATCAAAGCTAAATACTAACAAACTTATGCTATCTTTTAAATTTAATCCTTAGATCATTTTAACCCCTTGCCTTTCAGACTTGCTGCACCTGAATTCCTGATGAGAAAAAACAAATTTTCTATCAGCAGACCACCTCCATTCATATCAGAAAAACAATAACAAACAAAGAAAAAAAGAAAGCAAGTTGAAATAGTGGTGGAAGTAGTTTTGTTCTGGCATTTTCTAGGGAGGCGTGGCAGTTGTATCATCTCAGTCATCAACTGGAAATGTGTTTAGATCTATTTCAGCATTCAAACTGTCATTATCAGATTCTTGATAATCATCAGCATCATTTGTGAGTTGATCTAACAGATCATCCTGATAAAAAATAAAGTCCTCAATATCTTTTTCAGCACCTGCAACATTTATTGGGCAGTAAACGAAGATCTACTAAGACTTTTTTTTTCATGAATGATACAAGTATTTTGGTGATTGTAAAATTCCCAAACATCCACCCCCCAAAAAAAACACATTAAAACTTTCAATCCAGGGCACCAATGCCTTTTCATTATCCCATTAAACCTTTTTATTAATAGTATCTGATGTCTCTGAGCTGGAGTTATATTAAAATAGTGTCCAGCTCCAAATATCTGGTTTACAAGTTTAAAAGAGTTAATGAATACAGAAGACTTTTACTGCACTGTTCAGATTTCACTAATATTACTTATTATTTTCTCAAATAGTATACAAAAAAGAGAGATGTAGATGATATCAAAATGTCAAATATATCCAGTTTTATTTTTATATCCCAACTGCTTATTTTCTCTTGTATATATCAGATTTTGAAGAGAAAAATTTTTTTCCCCAATAATTAGGTTTTTCTTTTTTAATGACAATTAATACAATAAAATAATTTTCTTTTATGTCATGTAGGATAAATTGCACAGATTGAAAAATTGCACTGTTCAACATTTTTATAAAAGAACAAGCAAAAGCAGCAAAAATCATTATTATAGAACCATTAAAAAAATGTTCTGAATTTGAAATGTACTTTTAATCACCATTTTCTGAAATGAAAATATAAAAGATCTTAAAGTAAAACTATAAAATCTTAACTTATTGGACCATTTTTGAAATTAAGAAAAAAAACTTATGCAGGTGATCAATATTTTTGATTTACAAGAAAATAAGATTATTTTCAGTTTTATTCACATTATCATCAAAACATTATCATATATAATAATTATTAACTATGAAAAAAATTCACCGATATGTTTGAATTTCAATGAGATGATTTATTTTGATAAAAAACAAAAACCTATCTATATACATTCACATATCATTGCAAGAATTCTTTAATTACCACTTTTTTCTTCATTTTAATAGTAGTAGTAAAGTCATCAGGGCGGCCTAATGTCAGTATCAGCCAGACCGTGAGGGAGTCTATCCCCTTTTCACTAGCGCTAGACCAAGGAGATTATTTTAGCATCTGAGGTGGAGCACCAAACCTACCATCCGCTCTCACTTTACTGCACAGATCCCTGTGCTACTCATACGTTGAGTTGGCAAGGGCTGGTTGAGTAACATGATATTACAGAGTGATCCAGAAAAAACAGAACCCAAATTATTTATTTTCCTATTAAACTAACCCTAAACTCCAACCCTAAACCCTAACCCTTGTTGGACTTGAACTTTAAAAAAAATTAAAATTAACAGTTTTATTACAAAATTTGTGGGTTCTGTTTTGTTCTGGGTCATCCTGTAATATTATGTTACTCAACTAGGGGGGGGGTAGTTTAATGGGAAAATAAATAATTTGGGTTCTGTTTTTTCTGGGTCACCCTGTAATATCATGTTACTCAACTAGAAAATAACATTATATATATATATATATATATATATATATAACATTAGATAATTATATACTAATAGATAATTATTCTACAGACAGAGCCATTGTAAAAATAAAATTGTAGTAATATATACGGATCAGATTTGTAAGCCTCATTGCTCACATGCATCTTTTTCAGTTTTGTCCTGATATTTTACATTAAATTGAGATCAGGGATTTGTGATGACCAACTCAAACACATTGATTTTGTTCTCCTTAAAACCATTTTGCCACAACTTTGGAAGTATGCTGGAGGTCATGAAAACCTTAAGATGTTGTTGCAATATATTCACTAAATTTTTCAGACCATTTTGCGATTTCGACTCGTGGGGACACTTTTCTCATTTACACCGTAAAAATCCAGTTGTTTGTTAGGGGTTAGGGTTAGGGGTTAGTTTTATAATTTAAAAAAAAAAAAAAACTAAAAATCGTCAGTTAACAATTAACCAGATTTTGACGGCGTAAATGGAAAAAACGTCCCCACGAATCGAAATCGCAAAAGGAGTGCCTTAAGGTCATATGGTCCAATTTTTCTACCTTCATGATACCATCTATTTTTTTGAAGTGCAACATTCTCTCTTGCAGTAAAGTACTGCACCAGAACATGGTGTTGTCAACTCCTCTTCAGTTTGTAACCCTTTCCCTTTTTACTTTCAAACATAATGATAGTAATTATGGCCAAATAGTTCAATAGTACAATTTTTCTCCTAGTATGTTAATTATTGTTAACAAATGATTAAAAAAACTTAATTCTTCACAGTGTAATTAAATGCTGAAAAATAAGAAAGCAAAAACAATGGCAAACAAAGATTGAATTTCCTTTTTTCTATTTACCTTTGAGGATGTCAGCAGCATCATTGTAGCCTTTTCTAGTACAGCCCTAGCAGCACCCATTTGGGCACGTTGTTTGTCACTCTTAAGGTCCTGGAAATAAATTAGAAAAGTATATGAGAAAACAAAAAAAAAACAGGAATAGAATATTAATACCAATACAGCAAGTTGGATGTGTGGGTTGGGAAATAGTTATCAGCATGAAAAACAAAATTGGTAATCAGAGTTCAAATTTCAGTTGAGGCTGGTTGGATTCAATTTGGACAAATAACCTTGGGAAAGGTATGAACCCAACACATCTCTCCCTAGCTAAAAGTAAAATAGGATATACTCAGGTTTCTTGTTTTGATAGGGAAACCAGTCTTGGAGAAATACAACTTTGAATTCAAACTCTCTGGCAATATATCATAGGTCAAATGATTTTTTTTTTGGGGGGGGGGGGGCAAGTTCTGCAGTGGACTGAAAAGAAGGTGATGGATTAATAAATTTGAGAATCCATTCATTTTGGGGAAAACTGTGGTAGTTAAGATTAAAAAAATTAAAAAAAAAAAAAAAAAAAAAAAAAAAAAAAAAAAAAAAAAAAGAATAGGCCATCAGTTTTAAAAGCTAAAGAATGAAAGTAAGCTTGAAAAACTTCCTGGCTGTATATGCACAGATTTCTAGGAAGTTTAAAAAAAAAGGAAAATGTTAATTCTATTTCTGATAGAAAAAGATAAAGAATTAAAGCATGAGTAAATGATCAAGTTTGGTTTTGAGTTTCATGTTATTGAATAGGTTAAATAACATGGAAAATGAAGTGCTGAGTGAGAGTTTTTGTTTGTTAGAAAAATTAGAAAGGAACTGGAAAAAAACTGTCAAGAAAATGTACACATGAGAAAGAAAGCAGAAAAAAAGATTTAGATACGTGGGAATAGAAATTAAGAACAAATGGATTTGTTCACCCTCATTCTCTTAAAACAAAAACTTTACAGTTATACATGGATACAAGTAAACATAACTAAAGAAATTCTAGATTTAACCAGATGGTGTTTGGTTGGTTTGGTTTGTGGCATATCAACCTCAGTGGGTTATTTAATGTTAAAAAGTTTTGAAATAAAGTAATTAATAGATACTCAATATTTTTATAAATACATATTTCTATTCAACCCATAGATGGGACCTTAACAGGTACTACCACTCCAGGTCAAAGTGGACAAATGGAGCAATGGTGATGAAGGAGCGCTCCATATTCCCCAGACCTCCAAAACTGGAACCTCACCATCAGATAGAATTTAACGTCATTCCCAGGACATGTAGACCCACAGCCACTGCCTTCTAGCACCCATATGATAAAAAGGGTTGGGGTTTGCCATAAGGGCAATAGGGTTGGGTCAATCATATAGGTGCTAGGGCTTGATGTGACCAGTTGATTGATCGGAGGAGGCCTCTCCGACTGCCCATCTAGCCCAAGAAAGGGCCAAAGTGAGTATTGCAAGTCATGGACTGCTCAACCACCTGGGTTCTATCTTTAAGCATCACAGGTCACCACTCACAGCCAACAAGTGGCCCCATTTGGGGGAGTCTTACCCTTCTGCAGTGCAGTCGAAGCCTTCTAACGCCCAAGCCGACAGAGATTAATGAATAGAAATGAACTAGAATTATAACTACTAACTCATATCATTTAAGAATTACCACAGAATGTGGATATTGAAGTAGGAAATTTTTATAAATATCTAATTGGTACATTCAAGCATTATTCATATAAATTGTTAATAAACATGGATTAAATGCCAGTGTTTGTTTTTTTTTACATACCTGATAAAACTGCTGTAGACTTTGCAGTAAATTTTATCATAAGTATGTACTCGCCCAACCCCTCCGCACAAGCAGGATGTGATACAAGGTCAATTTTTAAGCAAAGTTTATAAGATTTGAATTCAAAGTTTTCCTTCTTCTAGCCTGGTTGCCAGACTAAGGTTTAAAGAGCTAAGTCCAATTACCCATAGCTAGATGGAGAATAGTTGGATTCATAACTTTCCTCAGAGTATTAGTGTTATGTGAAATACAAACAGCCTCGTTCAGGATTTGAACTTGTGTCACCATGTCCATTTCTTACGACAATAATCAGGTGTGCCTCATTTAATCATAAATATAACTAGATGTGAAATGGTACTTCACACTTCCTAGAGTTCCAAAACTGGAGTCTCACAGTTTTGTATCATACCAAGTACATTCTAAAAGGGACTAGGGGATTATTATAAAATTTGAATTGGCTGTGATGATAATGAAATTATAAATATGTTTGAATGAGGATTTGTTAGTGACCATTGACTATTTCCAATAAGTCATTATATGGATATAATAGATTTATCATCTATTGATTTTTTCAAATCAATTGATAAATGATTATTCATAACAGTCTCAATTATATATATATATATATCTCAAATCAAAGATTAGTCTGAGTCACAACACATGACGTAAGAGTACAGTCAGATTTTCAAGCCACAAGCTCTGTGGGTGCTGTCACTACCTTCTTATCCTCGCACCTCCCCTCAGTCACTCATTTGGATGTCTGTCTTGACATAAAGCCTCCAGTTTTCCCAGCTTGTTAAGTTAACGTTGGCTTTCTTCATCTTTTTATACCAAATGTCTTTATAATTAAAAACAAGTCTTCCTATAAATCTAGAGCCAATGGCAAAGCCACCTGACAACATGCCTTTTTGGTATTTGGCTGTCTTGCATGCAGCTAACATAATTGACTTTTGGCTGAACAAGTTTGGTATTTTTGTCCATGCCAGAATATTCTTTTTTTGGGACACTGACAGATGATGCTAAAAATCCTTTTTAGACAACACAGATGGAAGGCACTGAGTTTGCACTCTTTGCAGTCATTGGTTCTATGTCATAAAGCAGTGTGTTAAGTATGCAAGGCCTGACCCATATTTGGTAGTCTATATGGAACTGTTCTAGACCCTCATTGTATGTGTACATTTGTATGTTCATACAGACACACACAGAGTATCACCCATAAATACACTCCTAATAATTAAAAAAAAGAAAAGTCAGTTTTCTTCTAAACCAAAGATACCAAGATTTTATTTCTGGTGGAGCATTATGTAATTAAAACAGATATTAGAATAATTTAAATTTTTCAGACTGTTGTCCTCATCTTTGTAATGGTACATAAAAACGTTTCAGCCACTGTATCCTCCAGCCTTCCTCAGGTGTTTCCTCTCTATCTGAGCATAGCAATAAGCCAACCTGGGAAATCCTTTTGAATAATTTTACTGTTGATCAAACAAGGTGTCGAAGATCTCATTCAAATAATGGCATCATTGTTTTTGCATGCTTATCAATCTGAGATGTGTCAATATAAAAAATTAAAAATTAAATTAAAAAAAAAATTTGTTTATTGGTGTTTCCTACACAACTCTAGCTCAGTCAGTAGAGCGTTCGGCTAAAAACCACAAGGTTCCTAGTTTGATACTAGCCCATTAAACTAACCCTAAACCCCATCCCTAACCTGCATACAGGGTGACCCGAAAAACAGAAAACAAATTATTTTCTCATTGAACTAACCCTATGAATTAACCCCAAGTTAAAATTAACAATTTTATTACAAAATTTATGTGTTCTGTTTTTTTCCGGGGTCACCCTAAATTTTCCGACCGATTTGCAAGTTTAGCCCATCATATAATGATATAGTAAGAAATTTTAATTCAATGATTAACTATATTTTTTAAATAAAATATAAATGACACGATTTGCTAAATTTCAAATTAATATTTGAAAAAGAAAAAAAAGAATTAAATAAAGTAATTAAATTTATATAAAATGATAAATAATCTTATAACATTATTAATTCAAAAACGTAGTTGATCGAATGTCAAATTATTATAGTAAAGTATACTATATCATAAATTTGATAACAATTTGAGTTTTCAGGTATTTCCTTGAAATGTATTAGGTAATCTAATGGTATTATCTCTTGTGCACTATTCTACATTAGCATCATGATTTTATTTGTATTTCTAATATTAAAATAAATAAATTAACGCGATTATGAAAATTTAAAAAAAAAAAAAAAAATGGTTTGTTTACAATTGACGAACAACGGGAATTTATTAAAAAAAGTTGAGTTGTCGTTAAATGTTTTCATTTGATTTGTTATTTAATTCGCTTTAAAAAATACTGTGAATATGTGAAAAGACATACTATTTACATATTTAGAAAGATTTTTTTTCTAACCAAATAAATATTTTTAATATAGAAACAGAAATATGCGATAAATAAGATTTGATTTTATGTTAAAATTTAAGTATGAAAAAATGATACTACGAATTCTAGGGTGACTGAAGCAAGATATTATTTTTTTTAACTCGCTGTAAAAAATAATTCCATTGATAAAAACTCAATCAAATTACATATTTAGAGAGATTATTTCATTCTCTTTCGAACCATATAGATATCTTAAAGAAGATTGAACCATAAATAGGAGAGAAAAAAGAATTTGTTTTTTTTCTTAAAAATTTAGAATGAAAAAAAGAAATCATACATATCAGCTCTCTGAAGCCAATTATTATTTTTTTAAAAACTCTCTGTAAAAAATAATTCAATTAATAAAAACGCATAAAAATTGCATATTCAGAAAGATTATATTATTTTCTTTCCAACGATATAAATATTTTAAAGATTGGACCAAGAATAGGTGATAAATTCCTAGCAGAACGGCTTAGACTGTGAAATTTATTCGCTAAAATTAGACATTTCTGCTGTAAATCGCTATAAATCACTGTAACAAAAAGTCAGCCAGTGGACAATATTTTATTATCAGCAGGTTCTGGTATATGGACAGTTCTGCAATTTGTGATTTAGCTTAATTAATTAATTATATCCCTTAATTAGTAAAAATCAATAACCAAATTCGATGTCTTTTTTAGTTAGAAGGATATTAATCTATATGCAATATTTCAAATCTGAGTGAATTCTCTTTTCTGTGTTATAGATCGACACGCACATACCAAAAACTTACTCTAAATCTATATATACATATAAAAAAGATACATAAATATATATCCAATGCAATAATTTTAATGCACATTGGTTTTCAAATATATATCAATAGTTAACTTTGTGTATGCAACATAATAGTCTTTTCTGATTGGCTAAACACCAGTGTAATCAGCCACAAATTAATGATCAGATGTTCCAAGCAAAAACTGGTCAGTTGGATAGTGGCCAGAAAGCAATCAGCTGTTCATCTCTTTCCAACATGACCCAAGAGTACATTTTATCAATGGTCAGCCTTTAACACTTTCTAAATATGGTAGTTAGGATTGTTCTAATTAAAGCCGAGTTCAAGAAATATACAAGTTAATTTGATAAAGAACTTAATGACATTTAAAATAGATTTAATACTGAAGAATATCAGTTTTGTATTTTATGTCTAAGGCCATGGTTATTAGTAAAGCTAATGATAAACATTATGTAATCTAATCTCTTTTCCTCTGTTGATAAAAATATACATCTCATACATCAGCAATCATCCAAATTTTGGATATAATGAAGATAGATTTGAAATGATAATTTAAATCCTTCACTATTTCCTAAAGAGAAACATATAAATCATAAAGGTGATCTCAGAATCCCTAAGAATTACAGATGTATAACTCTTACTCTCATAGTTGCTAGAATTTATAATGCCCTTCTCAATCTCATCTAATCTGATTTAGAGAAAATCCTTAAAAATCAAAATGGGTTTCATAGAAATCAAACGACAACTTCTCAGATCCTGACTATTCGTTGAATCATAGAAGGGGTACAAGCAAAAGATCTTGAGGTAACACAATTGTTTGTAGATTTCTCAAAGGTTTTTGACTCCATACACAGAGAGCAAATACTACTAGCATATGGTTTGTTCACCTAATGGTAACAAAATTCTTTGACATTGTTGTTGGAGTCCTACAAGAAGATAGATTAGCACCATATATATATATATATCATATAGTTGGAAGTGCATGGTATAATGGTTAGAGTCGTAGAAAATGGACTAGTTGACTCGAGTTCAAATCCTGGATGAAGCCGTTTCCATTTAACATAGCGCTAATACCCTTGGGAAAGGTATGCATCCAACTACTTTCCCTCGAGCTATGGGTAAATAGCAGGACAGACTTGGCTCTTAACCTTGGATAGGTAACCAGTCTAGGAGAAGGAAAACTCTGAATTCAAACCTGTTAAACTCTGCTTAAGAAATTGACCTTGTGTCGCATCCTGCTCATGTGGAGGGGTTGATAAATACACACACATACATATAATAATATATATATATATATATATATATATATGATAGGCCTAGACTATGTATTACGAGTTCATGTGTTAGACAGTGACCTAAATAGAAACATCAATATCACCATGAACTGCTATTAAATAGAAACCCAGTGGGTTAATACAAGGCTGTTAATGTAGGTATAAAAAAGTAAAGTAAAGTCGACGGGGCGGCCTAAAGTCGGTATCACCCAATCAGCGAGGTAGTCTATCCCCTTTTCACTAGCGCTAAACCAAGATTATTTTAGCGTCTGAGGTGGAGCGCCACACCTACCATCAGCTCCTTACTTTACCGCACAGATCCCTGTGCTACTCATAACGCTGAGTTGGCGAGGACCGGTATCGAACTAGGAACCTTGTGGTTTCTAGCTGAACGCTCTACCGACTGAGCTAACCCGGCCCTTACATGTAGGTATAGTAACTCATTATTATTGTTTTTAACTCTTGAAACATCATTAATAACAATTTTCATCAAGTCAATAAATACTGGCAATTAGTTTTCCCTTCATTTTTAATCCAAGTGTCATTCACAGAATTGTGTCACGGCCCCCTGCCTTAAAAAACACTAGGCGGTGATAGCTGAAAAAAAAACAACCCGCTCTACGAATTTTTTTAAATTAAAATATAAAAGAATATCTGAATATTCAATTTTTTTTTTTATTTATGTTGGTTTAATGTTTTGTTTTTGGTTAAAATAAAAAAGAATATCTAAATATTTTGATTTTTTATTTGTAATTGATTGTTGGAAATAAATGTATTAAAATGAAATAAAAATACCGAAAAAAATGTTTTGATTTACGAAAAAAAGAATTAAAATAAAATGAAAATACTGATAAAAAAAGATTTTTTAGCGGATTAAAGGCATTTTTATCGACAAATTATCATTATTTTTTTTTTTAGTGGTTTCAAGGCATTAAAAGTAAGCCATATTTTTATTGACAAGTAAATCTAAATATTTCATTTGTAGAGAGGATTGTTTTTCAGCTATCACCGCCTAGTGTTTATTAAGGCAGGGACTCAATTCTGTGAATAAGCGCCTTAATTTTACCCAGGTTTGCCTTGAATTTGTTGCACCATGAAATGTTGGCACCCTAGGCAATTGCCTAGTTTGCCTAAAGGTTAACCACTAGCACTGGGTTCATATCTTTAATTACTGATTATCAGTCTTTATATTATTGTTTTCTAACCACCATAAATCAGGAATCATTGTTTATATATAAATTTGTTCTTAGTAAAAAAAAAATTTTTTAAATGAAAAAAAAAATGATAGCCTATATATGTGATGATTCTTTTTTTCTAAAGATTTTTAAGTTTATGATAGAAATTAATATTTTAGTTTTCATATTCAAATCATAATTATTCCTGATTATTCAGACTTTGTATACAACACAAAAATACACAAACATCAATAATCCTCTTAGCATTAGAAAACTATTTTATGTTAGAATTTTTAAATCTAGAAACTTGCCAAAATTTCTTTTTACTTGTAGGTATGGCTCATAAAAACAAGAATCAAAACAGCTGCAGTATCACTTGTATACCATTTTGATTATATATATATATATATAAATAAAAAGAGAGAGAAAAGTGACATTATTTGTAGCTTGAATCAATCCACTAAACTTAAGCTTCTCTTCAGCAATCTTATATTTCACCATGCTTGATTGGAGAATATATTTACCATAATCCCTCATATTAACAAAACAGGCTGACTGAGTCACTCTCTAGGATGGGAGGTTTTACTGTAGATTTTCTTCATTTGCCAGGTTTGATTTGAATACTGACATCAAATCAATAATTATGTGTGGGTGTTTTATCATAAACAAGTCTTAAGGTACATGTCATTGCTAAGCAATGACATTATCCAGTGGACAGGTACCAGATTTGAACCTTTAGTTGAGTGTGTGTGTGTGTGTGTGTGTGTGTTTCTATCTTGAATCTAACAATACACATCAAGCTCAGTGTGGGGGAAAAAAGAATTTAGATATTAACAGAAAGCATTTTGAAAATTGAATTTACTTTTGTAATATACTTTATATGCCATGTACCAAAAATAAAAATATATCTATACATATATAAAGGGCAGTTGTGTATGGAGGAAACTTCAAAAACAAAACAATTAATGACAAAGTAAATATATATACACATTAAATATCACCAGGGCTTGGTTTTTGACCAAAAATAATAGAGATTTGATTTATATTCGTGAAGATAATTAAAAAATAAAATTTAAATGTTACAGCATGGTGTTTTTTTTTTGTTTTTTTTTCCATTTAATATTTTAGATAGTAGACATTAACATTTCTTTTCAGAGTAGCTGGATCAATACAAAGACCATTTTTTTACATAGAGATTTAAATGGGGCATCCATGAGGGTTCAACTCACGATTCAGTAATAATAGATCTGTGGGACTAACTTTTTAAAAAACCTCTATCCAGGCGACACCGGGTAGCCACTACAAGTTTTCAATGAATTGTAAAACATTGAAAAATAGTTCCCAAACCTGTTAAAATATAAACTATTAGCAATTTATGTGAGGTATGATATCATAGGTAGGTTTTATTGAATATATTAAATCCAATGATTATATATCATATTGAAACTTCTGGCAATGAGAGGAGGTAATTAAACTATATTAACAATTAATTTTTATTTGAATCTGGTCTACATCACCAACAGCCATTTTGAATCTATTATTACACAATGACCTTTAGTAATTATTTCCATGTTGACCTTTGATTAGGCCTTGATTACATACTTCATGAAGTATGGAAGATAAGGAAATTTGACAACATACTTCTTTGATTATGCAATGCAAAATACAATAAAGAAATGGATGAAAGGCTGCATCCTTCCCATTTCCCTAGAAAGGTGATCTCAGAATCTCTAAGAACTACAGATGTATAACTCTTACTCTCATAGCTGCTAGAATTATAATCCTCTTCTCAATCTCATCCAATCTGATGTAGAGAAAATCCTTAGTAAAAATGGGTTTCACAGAAATCAATCGACAATTTCTCAGATCCTGACTATTTGTTGAATCATAGAAGGGGTACGAGCAAAAAAATCTCAAGGCAACACTATTGTTTGTATATTTCTCAAAGGCTTTTGACTCCATACACAGAGGAAAAATGGAGCAAATACTACTAGCATATGGTCTCACCAAAGAAACTTATCGCTATAATGCTCTACAAAGACACAAAATCAATGGTCTCTTCATCTGATGGTGACATATTTCTTTGACATTGTTGTTGGAGTCCTACAAGAAGATACATTAGCACCATATATATTTATGATATGCCTAGACTATGTATTATGAGTTCATGTGTTTTAAACAAGATGGAGATCTTCACATTAGATGGTAAGCCTCTCAAATTTGTACAACAGTTCAAATACCTAGGTAGTAATATCACATCTACAGAAAGTGATGTCAATATATGCATAGAAAAGGTATGGACTGCTATAGACAGATTATTGATCATATGGAAATATGATCTCTAAAAAGATAAAGCAAAAATTCTTCCAAGCTGTGTCAGTGCTACTTTCATGGCTGGATCACTTGGACTCTTACATAACACTTAGAGAAAAAGAACTACACAAGGATGCTGTATGATATCTCGAACAAATCCTGGATGCAGCACCCCACAAAAAAAAAACAGCTGTATGGCCACTTGCCTCCTATCATCCAAGTAAGAAGAACAAGATATGCTGGACATTGCAAAGAAGCAAAGACAAACTCATAAATGACATTCTTCTGTGGACTCACCATAAAGTCACCAGTTTAGGCCGACTAGCAAAAACCATGTCAATGAGTTCTGCACGGATTCTAGATGCAGTATGGAAGACCTGCCAGGGGTAATGACTAATAGGGACGGTGGCAAGAAAATCATGAGTATCCATGCTGTCAGCGCAACCTGATGAAATCTTACCAGCAAACACCCCATCTTTCTATTATATCTCAAGTATTTTCCTAGCATGCTTGTTATTTCTTGGGCACCATTTCATTACCCTTTTGCGCCATTTGTTATCCCCCCTCCTTCTAGCTATGCATCTATTTTTGTTGCTTAAGAACTTTTATGATTTCTACTCTCTTGTCTGTATTGATCTTTTTATCTCTTATTCCTCACATTGTTCTTTCTATAGAAAAGGTTTCAGCTTTTCTTACCTTAGCTTCTTTTTTTTTTAATTTTCTTTTTAAGGAATCTATTTCTGGCAGCAAGGAACAATCCTATTTTTAACCAATATTTTAGCATGTTTATATACATATTTGTTTTCTTTATAAAAAATAAAGATCTAGGAAGAGTAATATGTATATATATTCTTACTGTTGCTGACACTTGTTAGTTTATATTTTAATGATAAATGATTTTTAATGAATATTCTATTACTTCAGTTAGAAGTTCTTATTTTAAATCAAAATCATTACTGAATAGAGCAAGAAAAATGTTCACCATTCTAAATGTTTCACATTAATTGATAAGTGGTTTAAAAAATTCTGTCCTGAAATATACTAAGACCATTTTAATTTATTTTAAGAATATAAATCAAAGAATAAATGAGTATTGGATAAACTAAATAAATGAATAACAAAAAAAGATAAAAACTTATTTTTCTCCTTATACAAATAATTTCATAGGTGGAGACACGTGGTATAATGGTTACCATTGTAGGAAACGGACATGGCGAGACAAGTTCAAATCCTGGATGAGGCGGTTTGCATTACACATAGCACTAATACCCTTGGAAAGATATGAATCCAACTATTCTCCCTCCAGCTATGGATAAATAGTAGGGCAGACTGAACTTTTTAACCTTTGTTAGGCAAGCAGTCTAGAAAGAAAACTTCAAACCTGTTAAATTCTGCTTAAGAAATTAACCTTGTGTCACATCCTGCTCTTGCAGAGGTGTTAGTAAATATGTATACAAATAATTAAAAAATATGTGTGTATACAAATTTACAAAAGATGCATACTATCTATAGACCCTTGGAGAGCATGAACCACACCCTTTGTCTTAGCAGTCAATGGTGGACTGACTGTCATTTTAGACTAATGTGAAGAACCCTAAGGAGCTTCATTGAATAATTGGAAGTGGTCAGGAGGATTGATTGAGAATTAAACCTATGAAATTAAATGGGAAAAATGGTTGAAAGAATTGAACCCAAATGATATGTTTTAAAGTCTAATGGGATTAAAAAATGAGCAGAAATTTAAAATCTTTTGAGAATATAGATAAAAAATGCATGAGTAAAGGATAAATTAAATAAATAAATATAGGTTAGATTAAATAAGATATAAAAAAAAATATTTTCTCCATATACAAATAATAAAAAAAATGTGTGATTTTTTAAAGAGTGAATTTCTTTTTTTTTATTCCCCCACAAAATCAACATTTATGAAAACACACTTTTTAAGTATTTACTTTCAAAATAAAACAATACAATTATCTGATTTACTAAACAAGTTTCTCACCACCATGGCAGTGAGGCCTAGAATATATCAACTGCATCCACCCCAAAAAAAAAAAAAAAAAAAAAAAAAATAGGGGGCACCTGGGTATGCTACTAAACTGCATCTGGTGGTAAGGCTATAGTTCTGGAGTTTTGGAAAGTGTGGAGTCATCCTTCACATTGTCATTACTCCCAGGTCCACTCTGACCAAGAGTAGTACCAGTTACGGTACAATTCATGGATCAAATAGATCTGTTTAAGATAATGAAGTGTTTACCTGTGTAAAATGATTATGACGACATTTTAACTGGAGACCATAATCCTTAAACTGAATTTGGTATAAAATAATCCAACAAGTGTTGACATGTTGTAAAACCAACAATTTTCTTAATTTTAGTGCTTGCACATAAAACTATTTGTATAGATGAATATTTTATGAATGAATACATTTGTCTGCAAATATAGTTATACATAGAAACTTAAACAAAATGGGTGAATATTTAACATAAGAAATTATAAAAAAATTGTATACTTTGTAAGCTCAAATATATAACTGTACAAATTCATTAGATAAGTTAACTTGAATTAAATTATCTACACACATATACAAATGAATGATATTTGAAATATTTGCTGAGAATTTTTACTGTGCACACACACACACACAAAAGGAAGGAGAGAAACAGAGATACATAAATCTTTACATTAATATTTGTGGGTAATGAACAATTTCATGGGAGAATTCAACTCTTAAGATTTACTCACCATGTTGGAACTATACCAAAATAGCTATGTATGCTTTCTATAAATAAACTTTCTGCTACTCAAAGAATGAAAAAAAAAAAATGATTTTACTTCATACTTACACTCAGTTCAAGTATAATTTCTTTTCTCCTTAGTCTAGGGTCTATAAAGTCTTAAAATTCAAAATAATAAAACTCACAGATTTGGGTTGATTTCCAGATTTTAAGCCACAAATGTTCCATATTTTTCTGTTTGTATTGTTAAAATGATGAGATAAAAGAAATTCACAGATAAATTGTAGAGAACTTTTATACAAATTAAAATTCTATACTTTGTGCGCAAATAAGTATTACTGGCATAATATCTTATTCTATAATATATCTATAACACTCATATTTAATATAAGTAGTAAGTAAAGTAGGCAGAATGGCCTATTGTTGGTATCAGCCAGACAGGAAGGGAATCTATCCCTTAGCGCTAGATCATGGAGATTGTTTTTAGATCTGAGGAAGATTGCAACACCTACCATCATCTCTCCACTTTACCACACAGATCCAAGCTGTGTTACTCATGCACTGAGTTGGTGAGAATCAGTATTGAACCAGGAACCTTGTGGTTCCTAGGTAAATGCTCTACCAACTGAGCTAAACTAGTTCTGTTATTATTATATTTAATGTAAAATTCAAAATTCCCATTAAAATCATTTTATTTCAGTCTGAAATGGTAAGTTTACAATATAACTTATAAGTGACTTTGAAACATAAATGATAGTTTATTTGCAAACAACATATTTCATCATTTTGAACATCATTCTTAATATATTATTTCTGCATGTTAATTTGTTGGGAATAATATTCAAAAGACAAGGATAGCAAATAAAATTCATCAAACCATCAGAAACAAAATATGTTTAATTACAGTATGAATTATAAAAGAAATCATCTGAGTCTGACAAAAATGAAAGTTCAGCTCATTTACATCACAGATGCAGTTTTCAAATTTTATTGCTGAGGATTTATAGATAATTTTAAAACATTGAATGTCTTTATTAAGGAAGAAAAATATCAAGTCTGTCTATGTAACACAATATAAGTTTATTTTTATGACTTTGATTATAATCTATTTTTGACATTTACTTCAAAATTAACTCTTAAAACTATAAAAAAAAATTAAATGATAGTTTACAATCTATAGCGTAAATAATTTATGTCTTTAGAAATTCTTGTGAGTATTTTACACCCGAGAAGATTAAAAACAATCACAAGAAAAAGATATATTAAAAGGTAAGTCTATATAAATATATATATATATATATATATATAAATATACATACACACAAGTATATTTTGGCAACATTTTTTCTTTAAAAACTGTTTCGTTAAACTTGTGAACCCCCTCCTACAAAAATCTCTACTGCTATCATTCGTTTGAACCCACTACCAATTCGTTTTAAACGAGACACCCGAAACATCCAATCAGTTTCACACCTGAAGATGGCAGATCGACATGCCGTAAGCGCTCGTAAAGAAACTTTTGGTGGATTGCTACACCAGCTCCACCCTGACATTTTTTAATGTCAGGGTGGAACTGGTGTAGTAATCCAATGGCCAAAAAATTAGAAAGATCGAACAAAAACTCGTCCGACAAGAATCATCAGTACAGTTTAACGAAACATACATATATATATATATATATATATATATATATATATATATATATATATATATATATAAATAAATGAAAACAAATTCATCAGATATAAATTTATTTCAACCTCTTAGCTTTTTCAAAACTGATTTCAAGATGGGCAAGGATTACAAACTGGGGTGTGGTATTAATAGATTGTGTGTATGTATGTATATATATATATATATTAATTACACATGTTTATCTCTTTTTAGCTATTGTTTTACTGCTAACAAACTGTCTTTTTTTTTTTGTTTAAATAAGCAATGTATTTCTCAAATATTATTCCATTCGGACCGGCCAGTTACGTTGGCTAAAAGCCCCCCCCTCCCCGCCTCATAGAAAGAAAAAAAAAGTCCCAGCAAGGCACTATGACTTTTGTCAAACGTTAAAAGTCGGCTGAAGAGTTAAGAAGGGCCCAGATAAGTAATATTTTATTTTTAAAGAGTAGAAATGTATATTAATTAACACATGTTATATATATATATATATATATATATATATATATACACACATACATACATACACACACACACACACACACACACACAGTGATGTTGATAGCTTTTTTATTCAGTTCATCCTGGGATGCACATATTTGCTTTGGATGAGTCCCCGGGAAAATTTATGAATTCCAACTAAAGCTGTCTAACTACTACCTTGTAACTGATACTGTGTAATTATTTCTAAGAAACTATTGAAATATATTTACAGTTAGTGTGAAATGGTGAGGGAAGTAAAAAGAAAAACACTGGGATGCACAGATAAAATTTTACTGCTTCCTTTTAGATTTTTGTGCTTCAGGACACAGGACGCATACCTATCAGCGTGTGTGTCTGTGTGTATATATATATATATATATATATATATATATATATATATATATATACATACACACACTAATGGACAAAGATTCATTTTAACTGTTATCTTCAGCTTGGTTGCACCTTCCAGCCTCTTCAGGTATCTGCCATATTTGGTAACATTCTCAGAATTTTCAACTATTTAATCCATTGGGAGTAAGCTGTTTATGCTAGAGGATATCTCATTTAATTAATTTTACTGTGATGAAATTTTTGCATGCTCTACTGAACCAAAGTATATAACATGTACTTGCTGACTGAGGGGCAACTCACAACCACCAGATTAACTGCATTTAAAAATACATTAGGCCAATGTCCTGTTGGACATTCAGGTGATAGAATTTTTGAGCTTTAAACTAATGTCTATTCTTTCTTGATCAAAGATTTTCATATGATGTTCAATTCAATACTTGGTCAACTAAGATGGTAGGTGTGGCAATCCACCTCAGATGCAAAAACTGATCAGAACTGAGCATACATGCTGATTTTTTCAATCACCTTATTCTTCAATATCATTCCCTATTATTCTAACTTTGTTCCATGAATGTTGGTACCCACCCCACTCCATGTATGATCAGCCATACCTGACTCTTTGACTATGGTTTTTCAATGTTCTTCCAGCCTCACTTTTAGAGTGTGACCAGTCTCATCATTATATATATATATATATATACCAAACCCCTCCGCACAAGCAGGATGTGACACAAGGTCAATTTCTTAGGCGGAGTTTAACAGGTTTAAATTCAGAGTTTTCCTTCTCCTAGACTGGTTACCTAGCCAAGGTTAAAGAGCTGGAGGGAGAGTAGGATTCATACCTTTCCCAAGGGTATTAGCGCAAAGTGAAATGCAATTACCACATCCAGGATTTGAACTCGGGGCGACCAGTCTCATCATTATATTGCATGCCACAATGGCACAGAGAGTTATACACACACACAGTTCTTGGTTATATCCTCATCTGATAAAGGATTGATTCTCATCAGATATCTTAAATGAAAAATATCATGATCATCTACCATTGGCTCTTTTCATGATTCTGATCTTGGTAAAGAAATTAACTTGCTAGTTACCTAAACTGGTAACCTATAATTTCCTTTATTTTAACATAAAGGATATAAAAACAGATTTAAGTTAAGATTTTTTTGTTTTGTTTTTATAGTGTGTTAGAAGCATTAATTATAAAATGTATTAAGATATTTTTGAAGGCAAAATAATGCAAATTTATGTTGAAAAACATATTTATTTAAATTTCTTTTTTTTCTTTTTTCTTCCTTTTTCTCTATAAGAACTCTCTGAAGATGGATTTTAACTCCGAAAATATTAAGAAAAAAAAAGAAAAAAAAGAAATTTAAATAAATATGTTTTTCAACATAAATTTGCATTATTTTGCCTTCAAAAATATCTTAATAAATTTAAGTTAAATTTATTTCAATATTATCATCATAAATGTAATCACATTCATTTTCAATGACTGCGGTATAACAAGAAGGCAAATTTTTCGATTCAGACAGAAACCAAAAACTTATCTGATTTAGTGTTTGCATTGGCTTCTCATCTTGTGATGACCAGTCTTTTTCAATTTTCTGTTAAAATGCAGAACCCATTTTTTCAACACATGTAACAATATAATGCAAAAAGGAAAGGTTGGTATTCCTTGTTAAAAGAATTGTTGCAAATGCTCTACTGAACCAAAGCTTGTACTGGCTGACCGAGAGGCAACTCACAACCACCAGATTAACTACATTTAACAAATACTTTTGGCCATTATCCTGTTGGAAAATCAGGTGATAGATTTTTGAGCTTTAAACTAATGTCTATTCTTTGATTCTTTATGTTTGATTCTCAAGATCATGAAGAACTCAAATTCCCTCTTTAAACATTTTGCCAATTTGTTTGAGATGTTCATGCACAGTTGAACATGACACATTAAGTTTGTTTTTTTTTTTTTGACAAATCTCTGGTGCCTTGATGTGGATCCGATTCAGAGTAGGTTGTCTTCAAGAACAAGGATTGTCAGATATGTTACAATCATTATCTTAAAATGTTTTAAATTGCAACTGACATGTATAAACCTTTACTGATTCTGTATATACTGCACTGATGTTTTCAAATGCCAGTACTCTAACCCTTTCAGGATTCATACAGTAAGCACAATGGTAAATATGGTGCTTTTTAAAGATATTACCCTCCAATGTGATTTATCTCTGAGATATACTATAAACTGATAAAAAGAGATGATAAACTAATTCTAGACAGTTTTGGTTCTGTCTTGGTTGTTTGATTCATAATTTATAGCAGTGAAATATCTAACTAAGAAACAGTATTTCTTTATATTAGGCACCTGTTTATCTTTTAAAAATCAATTTTAGAACTGTATTCTTCAAAATATCCAACAGGACTTGAGATATTATCTAATAATAAACAGCAATAGTGTTACAATCTTATGGGCCATCCTGTAGGCCTTAAGCTAGAGCACCTGTCCAGTGGAATTGGATCCTTGGTAATCCTCTGATAATGAATCCCTTGGTTCTTCTGGTAAAGAGTCCTCAGTTCCTTCGTCAATGGTCACAAGTTCCTCCTCAATGATTACAAGTGAACTGTGGCAAGTATCAGTGTTTAAGTAGTGAATCAGCCACACATTATGGTTGTTGATTGGCCAGAGGAGTAAACCACATCACCTCAGCTAGTCTATAAATTCAGGGTGGGAATTGGGGCACACCTTATATCACAAATATTCCAACAAATAGTGTAAAAAAGATTAATTTGGATGATTTTCAGAAATAATGGTAAAATAAATTGATTTACAGGTGAATTTTTGGGAACAATTTTATGAATATGATCTGTATATAGATATTGTATTAATAGTGTATATGTTTTGTGCAAAGACTTTTTTTTTTTTAAAGATAGAAAAAAGGAGGGATGTCCAAAGAAGCATAACAAATAATAATAATAATAAGCTATACATAATACTATACATTCATTTGATTCTAAATGACAGGTAAGCAGCAGTACAACTACAAGCCTATAACAAAACATGTCCCTATAAACACATTCCTCAACTTCTATCTGGTGGTATATATGGCTTCATTTGATTATAAATTTCCATTAGATATTTTCTCTTTTTTTTTCCTCAGATGATAAAGAGGAAACTAGAGCAGACAACAATAGGAATCACATATAATAAGTCCAGTTACAGCTGAGCCATGATTATTATACTTGCTTGATTTCATACTGAAATTACAGAATACAAAAAAAGAAGGAGATATTTATGAATGTGTTTCAAGCATGTGATGGCAATGGATGAACAGTTTAACATGACCAAAGGGATAAAAGGATTATTGTTGTTGTTTGGGAAAATCATCATTAAAAGAATATTCTAAAATGAATTCAATAACATGAAACAGTTCAGTGAAAAGATGAAAAATAGAGTTTCAAATAAAAAGGCTGGGGATTAATTATGTTAATTTCTTTTTGGGTTTTCAATTTCATTTTTATCTTTTTTCCAGCCTATGTCCTGTACTTTATCTTACATTCTGATTTACACTCATTACCTTGTTTTTAACTCTTAACATCCTATACCGCCTCATTCCACCCGGCCGGAAGTCACATTCGTTTTCCTATTCTGACCCAAATGATAGCCTTTATTTAAATATAATATTAAATATATTTAGAACTATTAGATTAAAGGGAAATAACAGGTAACTTTAAATGAAAAGGCTATTTTTAGCCATTTTTTGATAAATTCTAATAGAATGGGGCTCTGGACATAGAAAATTCTCAAATCACACCTTTTCCCCCCAACACCTTTCTCTCTCTTTTTATTCCCTTTCTTCCCACTTCCTTTTTTCATATTCTCATCCTTTTCTTCTCATCAACTTCTTTCTTCATTCCTATTTTTAGACTTTTTTTTCTTCTTCCATTTTACCTCCCCCCTCCCTGTCCCTAACTGTTCCTTGTTTTCTTCCCCTTCATCTCCTGTCTTCTTATTTAGTCACCAGTCAAGTAAAAAGGACAACACCTGCTGTGGATCCTTATCCATTATTCCCACACTTATTCTAACAATAATTTATCAACTCCACAGCCATTATATCAACTACCCCCCCACCTGAATCACCATTGATACAAATGATTGGTTACACTTAATTAACATCACCTTTTAGACAAGCCACTAAGTTGATGATTGATGATCAAGTTAAATCTAATTGAAATTTATATATAATATATAATATATAGATATAACTCTTTGCCTACCAAATTTGCCCAATGGATGTATCAAATTTTCTTGGTATTTTTAACTGTATGAATGAAATATTTCAAAGTTCCCTATCTATTCACCACATAAATCATTCTATTCAAATAAAGATGGCAGGAGTGTTCACATAGTGATTATTCAGTGTAAACAAGTGACACCTGTGAGAGCCTCTGTCAGCAGCTTACAGTAGGATCAGTGGCTCCTAGTGGTTTAAAGTAGGCAAAGATGATATATATATTTTATAAAAAAAAGGTCCGCAAAATGTATTTTGTTCTCAGAAAATTTTTTTAATTCTTTTTGTTTTACATATGCATATGTAAAACAAAAAGAATTAAAAATTTTTTCTGAGAACAAAATACATTTTGCGGACCTTCTTTTTTTATAAAATATTGAATTTTCTCCCGTTGGAACCAGAACAACATT
This sequence comes from Doryteuthis pealeii, assembly GCA_023376005.1. NCBI lineage: Eukaryota > Metazoa > Mollusca > Cephalopoda > Myopsida > Loliginidae > Doryteuthis > Doryteuthis pealeii. Next base: position 60,378,729 of record CM042166.1, read on the forward strand.
ATATATATATATAAGTAAGTCGTCAGGGTGGCCTAAAGTTGGTATCAGCTGATCAGCGAGGGATTCTATCCCCTTTTCACTAGTGCTAGACCAAGGAGATTGTTTTGCATCTGAGGTGGAGGGCCACACCTACCATCAACTCCTTACTTTACCGCACAGATCCTTGTGCTACTCATATGCTGAGTTGGCAAGGGCCGGTATCGAACTAGGAACCTTGGGGTTCCTAGCTGAACACTCTACCGACTGAGCTAACGCAGTCCTTACACACACACATACACACCTTTCTAAAATACAAGCAAGTTCACTTATTAAAGAACTGATTTTATCCATTGTTTTACTTCTGTGTAGATAACAAAATCGCAGTCAGAATAAAATGAGGAATCTATCCTTTAATTACAGTTATTAAATCTCCCAGAATTGCCTAATATCATCACTTTCTATGGATCTTCCTACCTTCTGAGTCCTATTAGTCGGCAGATCATGACTGAAATCTTATTTCTTAATGTTACATTTTCATTACATTCGTTGCTATGTGTTCTTATGTCTTGAGCCGTGTTATGTTCTCTTCTGGGTATTTGCCTCATACCCCACTTGTATGGGCTGGGCACAAGGCCTCGTTTTAATGTGGGCCCAACCACAAGCCGAAGCTCATGGGTAGGAAAGAACAAAAATTGCGTTGATCCCTTCGGCATTCCCCTCAAGGGGCGCCTCAGGCACTGGGCAATAAACCCAACCCTGCCCCTTTAGTTAAGGGGTAGGTGTTGCCTGGGGGGAAAGCCCCCTGGGATCAACGCTATTAATTTAACATAACCGTCCCGAAGGACGGGTTGTGTTATGTTCTCTTCTGGTTAGGTACATCTTCATTGAAGTTGTCTCTCTCCGTGTTTCTGTCTTTGTTAGTTTTTGTTAATCAGAGAGAACACAGAGACATATTTTTGTGTACAAATAAATTTATTTCTCCGATTCCAACTTAACTACATGTGCTCACAGGAGAACCAGTACAGAACACAACATGTGTCTACCCATGATGGTTGCTTGCGCAATTCTCAGTAATTCTAATTAACTTTCCCATGGAGTTGCCAGATCACATTTCATAAGCCAATGAAAAACCCGTTCCAGGTCAACTTGGGGTCAAAGCTTGTTCATAAAAACCCAGATGATTTTCTGAATTTTCAAAAATGATAGGCAACAACATTATGTAATATTAATAGATACATCTTTTCAACCAATGTCTATTAGGTTAAGTTTGTTTGTTTTTGTTTTACGGCATATCAACCACAGTGGGTCATTTAATGCCAGCAAAATTTTTGAAGAAAATGTTTTAAACTCCATTTTTTTTTTGTAAACAAATTTTCTATTTAACCCATAAATGGGACCCTAACAGGTACTACCACTCCAAGCCAGAGTGGACCTGATAGAGATGGTGATGAAGGGATGCTCCACATTCCCCAGACCTGGAACCTCACCATCAGATAGAATTTAACGTAATTCCCAGAACAATAAGACCCTCAGCCACTGCTTCTAGCACATATATGATAAAAAGGGTTGGGGCTTCTCATAAGGGCAATAGGGTTAGGGTAATCATATTGGTACTAGGGCTTGACGTGACCAGCCGATTGATCAGAGGGGGCCTCTCAGACTGCCTAAGTAAGGACCAAAATGGAGTGTTGCATGTCGTGGACTGCTCAGCCATCAGCGTTCCACCCTTAAGCATCAAGGGTCACCTCCCATGGCCCATTGGGGGGGGGGTCTTACCCTTCTGAAAAGGTTCAGTCAGTGTATTTTAACACCCCAGCTGACAGGGCATTAGGTTATGAAATTATATATTGAAAATAGCAGATTTTTGCAATTACTCAATTTGACTGAAAAATATGAAAAGTCAATATTTAAATCTTTTATTTTCATGGATAAGTGTATCTTATTTGCCTTATTTGCATTTTAAAACTTGACCTTTAACCTAATCAGAGATTGCTACTGACAACAGTTACTATGCAAACCTCAAATATTTACATTAAATCTTTTAGATTTTACAAGTACATAAATGTATTGTCAAGTATCTCCTTCAAAAACTGTAAGAATTTTTGGCTTTAAACTGCATTTTACCTTTCTTGAGACAAAAAAAAAACGAAGAGAACAATATGCTAAAAATGTTGCTTATTTTCTTCCCTCTTTAAAGTTAGAAATCAATGAACCAAAATATGTCAATTTTGACAAAGGAGATTTCTTTAATGACTTTAGTTCAAACTAAATGCTTTAATGTCATTTAATGATCAAAGATAGAAAAAAACCCAAACCTTTAGGCAAGTCAATATAAGTCAATAAAAATAGAAACAGAATTATAGATCCTATTTATTTGTGTCATAATTCAAATAATAACATAAATGCTACAAAAACCAACAAAGTTGGCACCATTTAACAAATATCTATTCAAATATGTAACATGAATAAATTAAACTTTTCACAATGGTAAAAGCAAATAACAGTTGCAGTAAAATAATTTTATTTGACATTTCATCAAACAAATTCTGTTTCACAAAACACCTACAGTTATGAGAGCCATCAATATGTTAGTATTGTAAACCTTTCAAAGTATTTTGTTCCTCACTAGATGCCCCATGACTGATTAAGCAAATATCAACAACATCCTACTGTAGTTCTGACTTTTAATGATAGCTTCCATGTTGGATTCATATAAACAAAACCAATTACTTCTTACTCTGTAATGTTTACAATGAAAGCCTTTAAATCGGCTGCTTTAAGATGAACTGTTACTATTTTCCAGATTGTTTTTTTACTCTGAACATATTTTCAGTTAATATACTTTGTTTTTGGTTTGTTTTGTTTTACAGCATATCAACCTCAGTGGATCATTTAATGCCGATAAAGTTTTGAGATAAACCAATTCTTAATGGATAATACAATTTTTTTATAAATACATTTTTCTATTTAACCATAGATGAGACCATAACAGGTACTACCACTCCGGGTCAGAGTGGACCAGGGAGCAATGGTGATGAATGGGGTGCTCCACATTCCCCAAACCTCCAGAACTGGAACCTCACCATCAGATAGAGTTTAACGTCATTCCCAGGACATGTAGACCTCAGTCACCGCCTTCTAGCACCCATATGATAAAAAGGGGTTGGAGCTTGCCATAAGGCAATAGGGTTGGGAAAATCATATAGGTGCTAGGGCTTGACGTGACCAGCCGATTGATCGGAGAGGGCCTCTCCGACGCCCGTCTAGCCCAAGATAGGGATAAAGTGGAGTATTGCATGTCATGAACTGCTCATCCACCTGGGCTCTATCCTTAAGCATCACGGGTCGCCACCTACGGCCAACACGTGGCCCCATTGGGGGAGTCTTACCCCTCTGCAGAGGAGCAGTCGGTCATTCTAATGCCCCAGCCGACAGGGCGGTTAATATACTTTGTGGAGGTTCTGGTGGTGTAATGATTATCTATGTAGAAAAGGGACACAGCGAATTAAGTACAACTCCTAGATGAGGCTGGTTGCATTTCACATAGCACTAATACCCTTGGAAAAGGCATGAATCCAACTTTTCTATTCCCACTATGGTTAAATAGTTGGGCAAACTGAACTCTTTAACTTTGGTATGTCAACCGGTCTAGGTATAAGAAAAACTCTGAATTCAAACCTGTTAAATTCCACTTAAAAATTGACTTTGTGTAACATCCTACTCATGAGGAGGGGTTGGCAAATAGATATAAATTACACTTAGAATACACACTATAGATATCAAATACTTATGTAAGAGATGCACCTAATGTAGTGCAATGTTCTACCAAGCAGCAGTTAATTTCTCAGTGGGTGCTCTATGAATATGGCCTTGTGCCAAGTAGACATACTCCAAAAATATAATGAGGCAATAGTTGCATCCAACTATTCTCCCTTCATCTAAAGGTGAATAAGTAGGGCAGATTGGGCTTTTAACTTTCATATAGCAACCAGTCTAGGAGAAGGAACACTCTTAATTCAAACATGTTAAACTCTGCATAAAAATTGACCTTGTGTCGCATCCTGCTTGTGTGCTTAGCTGTTGGTTGTTTTACGGCATATCAACCCTTTTCAGGTTATTTAATGCCAAATCAAGACAATTTGCTAAACAAAGGACTCAGGTTGCTTACAGTACCTGCTGTTGCTTAAGTGGTCACCTAATTAAGTATCAAACAGTCTCATGGCTGCTTAACTTCGGTGATCTAGCAGGCCTGCTTTTGTGTGTGTGTGTGGGGGTGATAAATACATACTTTCAAACTAAGCATTCGGAACAAAGTAGACTTAAACTCATATTGTATACCAGAGGATCTTGCTATGCATATCACTTGGGTTATTTAAGATACAATGATAAGACTGCATATTTTTATTAATGTTTTTTTTTAAGATAGTTCCTAATCATCTTATTGGAAGAATTTTATTTATGATTTTAATAATTTAAAAAATATAAAAATAAACAAACAAAAAAAATTAAAAGTTTTGGTTATTTCCTAGTTGAGTAACATGAATGAGCCAGAAAAAACAGAACCAAAATTATTTATTTTCCCATTACCCTAACCCTTGTTGGACTTAAACTTTTTTTTAAATTTAAAAAAATAAAAATTAACAGTTTTATTACAAAATTTGTGGGTTCTGTTTTTTCTGGGTCACCCTGTAATATTATGTTACTCAACTAGGGAATAACCAAAGTTTCCATTAAAAAAAGAACATTTGAAATAACAGTTTATTTCTTACAGACCATGCCACAATTATGGCATTGTGGCAAAGAGTAACAAATCTTTATTCAACTCTCAACAATTTACTAATGAATTCTCGTGATCAGTTGAAAAAGAAAGCAAGATAAAACTGAATTTGATTTCTCTATTTTGGTCTGGTTGAAAGAATCCTTTTCGAAATGGCAATATCTAGTTTAAGAACAGAATGCATACACTTAGCCTGGATTGTATAATTAACATATGAATAGATATAGAGGATTCAAAAGTTATTGCAATAGTGAGTAGAGAGAGAGAGATGAAAGCAATTCTAATCAAGCTTGTATTTTTATGTCAAATCCCATGCCAAGCATAAATGGAATAAATGCTGGGAGAGAGAGAGTTGTGAAACCAACCATCAGAATAGGCTCCATTGATTCCCAAGGACAGTATGTCTGTTGCTATATGTCACGAGTTGAAATCAGTCAATATCAATACGGACTTTCCATCCGGAAAAGTTGGGTGAATGGAAAGCATTTTAGACAGTTTGATTAATCTGCAACAAATGAGGTGAATGTAGGTTCCATTCCAACTTATAGGCCCTCTTCTTCTACTGATCAAAATGGAATTATTTCAAATGGTCACTATCATGAGTGAAATCGATTACAGCTATCTCGCTATGAGTAAAGGTATATATATATATATATATATATATATATATATATATATTTATAACATGCACTATAAAAGAATTAGATATTTATCAGTGCATATAACCATAAAATGATGTTCATATAAAGTGAAGCTTTATAACAAGTTGTAATATTGTAACACAGTGATATATCTTATGTAGGTGTATGTTGTAAGTTTTATGTGTACTCAATCAAGTAAGAGGATGAATTTAAACTTATAGATTTTAAGAGTTCTTGATCTTTAATTAAGCCCATATATATATATATATATATATATATATATATATATATATATATCAGAATTATCCTGAAGATTCTTTCAGTGAAATCTGGGTAGTTAATTTCTGTCTCCAATTTGATTCTCTAAACCGCCACTACAAGTATGTATCAAGTACTTTCCAATTTGATTTATTATCTCAACTCATTCATTTTTTTTTCTTTTTCATTCCATTTAAGCTTATATGTATATGTGTGTGCATATATATATATATATATATATTCAGTAGATGTATTTTTTATATATAATAATATGCTAACATTTATTTTGTTTTTGTTAAACTATCTTCAGAGCAATGTTAGAATAAAATGTTAAAATGCTTCACCCAAAAATTATTTTAAAATAAACAAAATGAAAAAGTTCTTAGATAATTTTTTTTTTCATTTGAAAAGACATAATATAATGTGTTTGCATGTTACACTTTCCACAGAATACACAAATACTCTGATCCTAGTTAGGACAGCGGAGCCATATTTAAAATAAACCTGTCATTTTTTTTTTTAAGGATAAAAAAATAAAATTTCAACATCCTGAAAGACAATGCCAATTTTAACATGGATAGAGTATGTGCATGAGGTACTGTTGATAATTTGGAACCTCTGCACATATTGACCTACATATTTGAGCATTTACCATATTCCAACTATTAAAGGTGTACGTTGAATCTTGAGTAAATTGAAACACTTCATTTCATTATTCATTGCAATTTCATTCTTAATGATTTATTGGTTGATTTTAACAGCATCTCAACCATGTCTAGAGTTATTTTATACCTAGGGGTTAGAGAATCATGATCACTGTACATTCATATTTACATTTTTGTTGTTGGTTGGTTGTTTTCGATTAACGGTATATCAACCCTTTTCAAGTCATTTAATGCCAAATTGAATCATTTTGATATCAGGTTGTGTACAGTACCTGTTGTTGCTTAGATGATTACCCATCTAAGTATTGAACAAGATCATTGGTGCTTAACTTCAGTGATCTAGTGGGAACTGGTGCTTTCTACATGAATGGTAGCTTACATTTTTGTGTAGTTGTTTAATTTTTTTTTAGTTTTTTTTTTTTTTGCACACAGTCCTATCAAGTAATTTTAAACAGATCTATTCAACCCATAGATGGGAACCTTACAGATACTACCAGAGTGGACCTGGGAGTAATGGTAATGAAGAGTATGCCACATCATCAGATACAGTTTAGTGTCATACCTAAAACAATACTTTTTTGAGAGGAGAGGGGTCTTACCCATCTGCAGGGGATACAGACAGCATATTAAAAGTCCCACTGACAGTGATTTTTTTTTTTTTTTTTAAGTCACTTCACTAGAAATGCAAGTTAAGAATTAAAAGATATCCTAATTCCTAATTGTGTAAAAGTGCACAGGTCATACCAAACAAATAAATGTATTGGAAAGAATATTTGGTAGGGAAATGGTCAATGGCATAATTCCAAACTAGAAGAAATAACCAATTTAAAAAAAGAATATAAAAAAAATACAAATTGATTAAGCCAAACAGAAATGGCATTTGGCCATATTGGATATATAATAAATATTCTTTTCATCTAATGGGCAATAGAGAAATATATTATTGTCCTTATCATCTATAAACAATTTAGACAGTTTACTAAAGATTTCATCTATAAATCACATTCACAATGCCTAAACATTTGTAAAATACTAGCAAATAGAAATTACTAAATTCATGAATGAATGATGCACTATCATGTCTATTATGACCTCATATTTCCGGGGTGAAAAGCTTGAATATTTCAGTTTAATATATAATGCAATCAACGCTTAGTGAAACTTGTTTCCTCTGTGTGTGTGAGTGTGTGTGGTTGAGAGGGGAGATGAAGATAAGTATCTACTTGCATTAAAATGTTTAGTTTTTTTATATCTTTACTTTGGGGATTTAAATTCTTTTAGATAAGTAATTTTTTTACAATCCAGAATAGTTATTAAGAATAACTTACATGTAAATGCCATCATGTTTGGTGCAGAGTCACATACTATTTATAGAATTCATATTATTGCAGGTAAATAAATAAGGGAAAAAGGTCTATAATTAATATTTAATAGTTATTCCCCTTTGGAAAATTATATGATCCGGGTGAGTGTAAATGTAGACTCCAGACTTAATAATTTGGAAATTGCTTTCTTCTTCAAGTTAGAACCTTTTGATGTTATTGCGTTTATTTTTTTAGATGAGGGTTGATAATTTGTATTATTCGGACTATTGTCCTCATCTTTATTGTTATCTGCCAAAATGTTGTGCAGATAACAATAAAGATGAGAGCGATGGTCTGAATAATCCAAATAATACAAGCTATTGCATTAATCAAAAATCTTGCTACAATGTCCCATCTTTTTTGTGTTATGGTTTGGATCATTATAAAAGATTCCATCTTCAATAGTCAATAACATACGCTCTTAATTGTTTCTAATCACAAAGTTGGTGGATTGGATTTTACGGCATATCAACTCTTGGATTATTTTATGACATTTGTTTTATTCATTCTTGTTAGGTATTATAATTTTTTTTAAACATGATGAGAGCCTAACAATTACAACCACTTCAGATCAAAGGGGAGCTGAGAGAAATGGCAATGAAAGGGTACTCCCACACTCACCACAGAGTTCCATAACTGGAACATCACCACTAGATGCAATTTAATATCATATCTAGGATACTAAGACCATCAGTCACTGCCTTCTAGCACATATATAATAAAAGGGGTTGTGGGTTTGCCATAAGAACAATTGAGGAAATATAGTAGGGACAATCATATAGGTGCTAGGGTTTGACATGTCCAGCAGATTGATCAGCTGGGAGCACTCTGACCGCCTGTCTAGCGTAAGGGCCAAAGTGGAGTGTTGTATATTATGAACTGCTCAGTTAACAGGATTCCATCCTTAAGAATCACACATTACCACCTACAGCCAACAGGTATCCCTATTGGGGAAGGGGGCCTAACCCCTCTGCAGAGGTGCATTCTGTGTATTTTACAGCCGCAGCTGATAGGGCTGCCTGATTTTTGGCAACAAAACGCCAGTAAAAACAAATTTCACCATTTTTTAAATATTTGAATATTAAAAAAATATATTTTTAAATCTAATTTTAAAAAGTATTCAAAAAATATATTTTTTTAACTGGGTCAAACTAATAAAATCTCCAATGATAACAGTGTTAGTTTGGTTATTTCCTATAAGTCTAACATAAATAAAGGGGAACCACTCTTGACTGATAAATTATTCATTTATTTATTGATCAACTAGGAAAAAAGAAGACAGGTTAGGGTTAGGATTTAGGTTTAGGGTTAGTTTAATGGGAAAATAAATAATTTATCAGTCAAGAGTCGTTCCCCTTTGTTTAAGTTAGACTTATAGGAAATAACTGTTAGTTTGATTGCATTATTAAAACCAAAAGGAACAGATTGTTTTTGTGGGGTGATGGAGTGTGGGGGTCAAAATCATAATGAAAGCATTAACTTACATTTTGTCTTTCTCCAGTAATTTGTGCAAGTCGTACCATCTCGTTACCAAATTGACTGAATGCTTCCATGAAATCCGTAAAATTATAAACACGCTCTAGCTTTACCAGGCTAGCCAATACCTGGGAAGAGAAAAAGAATATAATTAGAATTGGAGAATAACAAAAAACAAAATTATTTTTTAAAACATATCAAAATCATTATTATACACTGACATACTCTGATTAGTGTCTTCATCTTGATTGTTTTAGTCACATTTCAACTTCTGTACTCTCTAACCTTCTTTATTGTCATTTGGTCTGTTAATCCAAAGAAAGTTTTTATTGTTGAAGTAACAGTTTCATTCAAGGAAATTCTTGACTGGACACATCAGCATAAGTTGGAAAAATATGAAGATCTACAAGAACAATGCATCAAAAACGGATGGATAACAGATGTATTTCCTATCAAAGTCGGATGCGGGGATTTATTACCAACACAACCTTGGCATTTTTGTCTAAACTTGGACTTTCTCCACCAGACAAGAGGAAAAATACATCAAAAAGATCCAGGATAAAGCTCTAACCGCATCAGCGTGGATATGGCAATCCTACAATGTGACATCAAACCGACAAAGTCTGGTGGAATCATGAGATACTGCTGGGGCACTCTGGGTTAGTGGTAATGATGCTTCGGCCCCAAAACCATGCCTGAATCCAGAGTCATCATCTGATGAAGGCTTTGTTGGTTGCAATGCTACTGTGTAAATAGCAGTCATTGTATGAAGATTATTTATTATTAAGTGTCTGTCTTAGTAATTTTCTGGGAATGTGAAACAAAGCCTTATTTAATCAACAAAAAGTAGAAAAAAAGTTGGATATAATGGCCAACTATAATAATAGCCAAGGAGGTTGGTTGGTTGATTTTAATGGCATATCAACCCGTCTGGGGTTATGTCATGCCTAAATGCAGGAAATAATATATGTCATGTATTTATATTTATACTTTTTAGTAATTGATTTTAACAATGTGTTAGCACCATTAGGGATCTTGTTGTATGGTATTAAGTTCATGTGTATATTCTATGGTATAATTTTGTTTCCCTCAAAAAGGAGAAAATGTCCTCCATGTTGACATTTTCAAATAGATCTTTCATATTGTTTGCTTTAAAATAATGGTTTCTGATGTTAGCAAAAAAAAAAAACCTGCATTCCATGAATAAAGAGGTGTTTGTGGTGTAATGGTTATCATTGTAGGAAATGGACACGGCTGTTTGCCTTTCACATAGCACTTGGGAAAGGTATGAATCCAATTATACTCCCTTCAGCTATGGATAAATAGTAGAGCAGGCCAAGATTTTTATCCTTGGTATGGCAACTGGTCTAGGAGAAAGGAAACTGAATTCAAACCTGTTAAATTCTTCTTATATATATATATATATATATATATATATATATATATATTTACCAACCCCTCCGCACGAGCAGGATGCTTCACAAGGTCAATTTCTTAAGCGGAGTTCAACAGGTTTGAATTCAGAGTTTTCCTTCTCCTAGACCGGTTGCCTAACCAAGGTTAAAGAGCCCAGTCTGCCCTACTATTTACCCATAGCTGGAGGGAGAGTAGGATTCATACCTTTCCCAAGGGTATTAGCGCTAAGTGAAATGCAATCACCATGTCAGGATTTGAACTCGGGGCGACGAGTCCATTTCCCATGACTTTAACCATTACACTACGCGCTTCCTCTTCTTATAAGTTGACCTTGTGTCACATCCTGCTTGCGAAGAGGGGTTGGGTAAATACATATAACAACCAAGATGGGAACACAAGTCAGAGTACATCAGTGTAATAATATTGACTCATTTCAGAAATGCAAATATTAAAATTAGATTCTCAAGTTTAAAAACATGTTTACTTTAAACAGACATTTTATTCAATTCAAAAAAATTTACTTAGAAAAAAAATATGAATGTTGTTTTTATTGCACACTAACATCTGTGTTTGCATTAAGTATGTGAATATGTTATTATAAATATATCTTATTAAGCAAAGGTTTTAAAAGAGGAAAAGCTAACTAATACTTGGCTTTAAAAAAAAGTGACCTGATAGTGTGCAAGGAATGAGAATTATTTCAAATATACTTCACATTCCTACAATGTTTTAAAATTTGTTTTTAGCAGAAAACTAAAAATTGGTTACTTCCTTTCTTTGCATTTTTAAGAAATTATTATCGAGTTGAAGATTAACTTTGAAAAAAATCAATTTTCTAAGAACTTACTTTATAGCATCTGAAAATAAATTATAATATTAATTTATGGAAGGAATGAGGGTTTTATCACGCACACACAATACATATATATATATATATATATATATATATATATATATATATATATATACACACACACCAAACTTGTGTTGGTAAACCCTTGCTGTAATAAAAAACCCGGTAAATAGTTTGATTGTAAAAATATACTACCAAACATTACCTGGGGGGGGGGGAAAAGAAAGAAAATACAAGATATTTTTGGTTGGTACAACCAAAAATAATCGGTTGATACTATAATACTTGGCCAAAAGAATATATATATATATATATATATATATATATATATATATATATACATACATACATACATATATATATAAACCACCAGGATACTCTAAAGCTAAAAAGTGCTCAATACCTAAGTAGAGCAAATAATAAAGTTAAACCTAATGAGTCAGATATACCTACTAACAGTTTCGCTTAGTGCTCTTCAGGGCAAAGAGTCAGATCTTTGCCCTGAAGAGCACTAAGCAATATATATATGTATATATAACTATAGTGTGGGATTGGCACTGTTTCAGCTTTTATTGGAACGGTATGCCAAAGTGCAGTATTATTGGGAGAGTGCTCAATATAATATAGAGCTATTATATAATATAATAAAAATAAATATATAAAGGTTTTATATATTTAATGACATAGGAACAGTCACAACCACTAGTTTCATGTATGCGTAACCACAAACATTCGTCAGGTGACGTTGGGGTTTTAAGTCCAAATGCAAGGAAAATCGGGAAAACATGAAAATTTCAAAAAGTTTTACAGACATAGGATGTATTTTTGATTGGATAAAAGGTTATGCGTATGTATGTGGTGTTGTTATGAATGTGTATGTGTGTTTATTGACAGTGCAAAAGGTTATGTATACAAGCCAGCGGATCTCACACACATTCACATTATTCTGTGAGTGTGCAACATTTGAACAATATTGATGTGTGAGCGCTTGTCTTCACATGCATATGTGTGTGTGGGTGTGTGTATTTTGTTGATTTGAGCGGATGTTGACAGGAGGTCTGTGGGGGTTGGTGGGGGGAAATAGATACTGTCACCAGTTTGGGAAGAGGGGGTGTCTGGGTATGGGGCGATTTCAATGAAGGATGTTAAATAATTTTAATTTTAAGATTTCAAATATTTTGTATACTTCAGGTGGGTGGGGGTTTTGTGGTTAGATAGAAGAAGTTGATCAGATGTTATGTTATTCGAGGATAATTAATGGTTCCAAGTATGTACGCAAATACGCACACACGCTCGCACTTTCACTCATACATGTGTACACACACACATATATATAGATGAACGCGCGCATATGCATGTCGATATACTTATACACACATATACACTCATGCATAACAGTACTCATGCGTACCTATATACACACGTGTACTCTCACGTACACAGGTGGGCATGCGCCCTCATACTATAGTGCATGAAAATGCCCGTACGTGTATATACATAAAGGCACATACATAACAAACAGCTATACACACATGGTGGTATATGCACACACTCAAGCAACCGCATGCACACACGTGTACATGTGCATGCATGTACTCACAATGCATGAAACCAATAGTCATGACTGTTCCTATGTCATTAAATATATAAAACCTTTATATTTATTTATATATATATATATATATATATATATATATATATATATATATATATATATGTATGTATGTGTGTGTGTGTGTGTGTGTGTATTGATTTTTGAAAGTGCTTTATGTGTAGCAGTTATCATTGTGGGAAATGGACACTACAAATTGAGTTCAAATCCTGAACGATGAAGGTTGCATTTTGCATAGTACTAATACCCTTGGGAAAGGCATGCATCCAACTATTCTCTCTCCAGCTATGTGTAAATAGTTGAGCAGACTGGGCTCTTTAACCTTGATATGACAACTGGTATTCAAACCGGTATATATATATATATATATATATATATATATATATATAATGCCAGTCATAACATCTAATAAAATATCTCAGTACAGCTTTTGAATTATTACAGCATTGAAGAAATCCCTGATAAAAGTAGACAAACAGGTTATAATTATCCCACCTCTCAAACACAGTGTCAAAATGAATTAAATTCAAAATGAGAAAGATAATAATTAGGTTTTTAGTTTATAGCTAAATGCAATGTCTGGGCAAAACAGAAAAATTCAAGTCAGCTTTTTTCTTGAGAGACAATGGCAGTTATCAAATATCCAATGATTTGCCTAAAGAAATTTGATATAGGTTGAAAATTTGTCAACCTTTGACCTTTGAAGTTTGACAAAAATGTGATGAAGCTAATTTTAGTTAAAGTGGAAACCTAGACTACAGAAATATAATGTATTAAATGTCTTAGAAAAAGTTGTAAATACTATGGAAGTGAAATAGTAAATTAACTATTACCATCACTTGTTAGAATCATTACAGCTTACATTGATATTGTCAAGATTTGCTTCCATTCTATTATTAAAAAGAATTTTAAAGAATTTATGATCATTAAAAGATATCAATTCTCTGAATTTTTAAGACGAAGCTTGATAATTTGTATTATTCAGACTATTGTTCTCATCTTTATTGTTATCTGCACAATGTTTCGGACAATGTACACACCAGCCTTCTTCAGGTATTTTTGTCAGACTCGGGAACCTTCTCAAACTTGGGAACCTTCTCCTTGAACTTGAGAACTCAACACCTATATCCACAGGATATAGGCATTGAGTTAATATAGTTCTAAGTGACAGTTATCTCTAGGTTGCAGGTTCAATCCTGATCAAGGGCGACAGTACACTTGTACCCAGTCATGGTTAGTGGAATGAGAATAGTCTAAGCCCGTGGATTGAATAAACGGTTAGGTTTGAAAGTTCCAAGAAGGTTCCAGAGTTTGAATAGAAGGTTCTTATATTATCACATTATAACTAATTTGTTCATTACAGATGAAAATTATTTTAAAATGCACCCCCCTTCAAAATAATTTAAAAATTACATTTTTAATTTTCCATTGTAAAGACACATGATCTTGATAAAATAAAAAAATATTAGATCTAGTTGTGAGAAAACCTTTTTAGATGCTATTTATTTAAATAGCATGTTATATATCTGTCACATGTATGGAGGCATGTGGTCTAATGGTTAGAGTCATAGGAAATGGACTTGTCGATCAGAGTTCAAATCCTGGACGAAGCTGTTTGTATTTCACATGGCGCTAATACCTTTGGGAAAGGTATGAATCCAATTCTCCTTCCTTACAGCTATGGGTAAATAGCAGGGCAGACTGAGCTCTTTAATCATGGCTAGGTAACCAGCATTGGAGAAGGAAAACTCTGAATTCAAACCTGTTAAACTCCACTTAATAAATTGACCATATGTCACATCCTGCGTGTGTGTGTGTGTGTTATATATATATATGTATTTGTGTGTGTGTGTGTGTATATATATATATATATATATATATATATATATATATATATATTTGTCACATGTTAAAAGCAAAAATCTAATGTTTCCTGTTCTCTTTAAGCTAAAAAGGAGTTAAATTTTAAATAAGAAAATATTGTAGTCTGTAAGGATTTAAAAAATGACACCAATATTTCAAATTGTCCTTAAACCCTGACATGCTAAATGGAGGTTGACCTGGCACTGACATAAACTAATAGCACTTGGTCTTTAAATCTAAGTAGAAAATGTATATTTGCTCTATTAAGATAGAGAATTTCCTATTTACTTAAAGTTATAGCAAGTAAATATCTACTAGATAAAATTTCACAATAAATTGGCTGTTCATTTCAGATTATTTCAACACTTTATACTATTTGACTTAAATGGCAAGTAAGTTTTATAAAAAGAAGATTTCAATATTTTATATATATATATATATATATATATATATATATATATATATATGGTGATTGCCATTTCTACAAGTAGTTCAGATGTGAGCACGCCGAGGGTCCCCTGATTCAAGTTTGTTTGTTTCCTGTCACACATGAACCCCTTTCTAGGTTTTCACTCGGATGCTACCGAGAAGCCCAACCCTTGACAGGCAGGCCCTGCCACACAGTTCACACATGTGGTCAGTCCAGCCACACAGGTCACACATGTGGTCAGTCCCAGATGTAGGAGCTGTGTCTATGCCGTCTGCCATGTGCCACTTACGCAGAGGCCGCTTGACATGTTGTGCGCTTGTGCGACACACTCAACATGCTCTCCTTCCCCGAAGACTGGAATCAGTAACAAGCCGAGGCAAGATGACCGAAAGTATTTGGGGAGTGCAGGTGGATGATCTATAGAAATAACTAAAATAAATACCAATAGAGAATTGTATTATTTTGGGAAATATGAGTATGACATAATATGACTAGATAATATGAGAAAGGAAAGGTTTTAAGTGTAATTGCCAAGATAAAGACAACATATAGTTGCCTGCATTGAGCATCATTAACCCTAATGTAAGTAAGAAAAAGTCATTGGGATGGCCTAAAGTCAGTATCAGCCAATCAGCAAGGGAGTCTATCCCCTTTTCACTAGCACTAAACCAAGAGATTGTTTTAGCGTCTAAGGTGGAGCTCCTTACTTTACCACACAGATTTCTGTGCTACTCATATGCTGAGTTGGCGAGGACTGGAATTGAACTAGTAACCTTGTGGTTTCTAGCTGAATGCTCAACCGACTGAGCTAACCCTAATGTACATAACTTATTTACCATCTCTTCTCCCTTCATTGACTATTAATTTTTGGTTTGCAACAAACAGGAATCAATTTTTGTTCTTGTAAGAATGGACAACAGATATTGGGATGAAGATAGAGAGAGGGGGGAAGAAAGATGGGAATGACAGCTGAGGGTGACTAAAGGCAACTAGAGTGTGTAATGGCACACATGATCAGTAGTCAAATAAGGAATTAGAAGATGGATGGTTAAAGATTGCTGGCAAACTGTAAAGTTAAGCTGTCCACCACACAACCAATTTACCTGTTCAACCTAATGGAAATAATACATCACATTATCAGGAAGTTAAGCAAGCAGAAATCAAAACAGCTGTTTCACACCAATTACTATTCTGAATGAGACATTCCTCGACATAACCACTATCTCCCATCCACCCCCCACCCCCACAAAGAATAGGCACTTCTAGGACTTTGCTGCCAATATGTACATGCTTTTATGGAATTGATTCAACTGACCATGTGGTTGCTTGAAATATATACTAGAACATTGAATAGAATACTTGGTTCCTATAACTAAGTTTTAGTCAACTTAGAGATTCCAAATAAAATTTGCTATGTAGTATGTTTCAGAGTGTATACTAAAGAATCCAAAACCAAAGGAGAACTACCTTGAGTATATATATATATATATATATATATATATATATATATATATATATATATATATATATATATATAAGCATAGACATATACAATTATTACAGTTGGAGGTGTGTGGTGTAATGGTTAGAGTCATAGGAAATGGACTCATCGATCAGAGTTCAAATCCTGGACAAAGCTATAGTTCACATAGGAAAGGTATGAATCCAACTACTCTTCCTCCAGCTATGGGTAAATAGGACTGACTGGGCTCTTTAACCTTGGTTAGACAACCAGTCTAGGAGAAGGAAAACTGAATTCAAACCTGTTAAATCTGCTTGTGTGTGTGTGTGTGGGGGGGTCACTACTAGAATAGGCTCAGTCCTAATTAGTGATCTGTTTCACTCTATTTTACTAATTTTTACATTTTTCTACTTCTAAGAAATTTCATATTTACTTTGTTAATTAAAATTTCTTCCCAGTCATAATGTTTTGGTGGTTTTGAGGCAAAAGCATCTCTGGTTTGATTGTTTTTTTTTTTTTAATGGCTTATCAACCTTCATGGGTTATTTAATATCAAAACCATACCTGTAGAAGAACAGTAGTGGTACTATTTAACCCATAGTTGGGAGGATGTAGGGGTTCATACTTTTCCCAATGGTATTAAACCAAAAGTAAACATAATAGTGCAACTGGAGTTCAAAGTCGCTTACTACAGTCTAGTTTGTTGGCCCTTACACCACATGAACTCCCCCATGAACAGATCTCCTGACTTCTACTGGAGTGGGAGATTCTTGGTCATGGTTTGGTTTGTTTTACGGCATATCAACCTCGGTGGGTCATTTAATGCCGACAAAGTTTTGAAATAAATTCATTCTTAATGCATAATACAATTTTGTTTATAAACTCATGTTTTTCTATTTAACCCATAGATGGGACCCTAACAGGTACTACCACTCCGGGTCAGAGTGGACCTGGGAGCAATGGTGATGAAGGGGTGCTCCACATTCCCCAAACCTCCAAAACTGGGACCTCACCATCAGATAGAGTTTAACATCATTTCTAGGACATGTAGAGCCTCAGCCACCACCTTCTAGCATTCATATGATAAAAAGGGCTGGGGCTTGCCATAAGGGCAATAGGGTTGGGGCAATCATATAGGTGCTAGGGTTGATGTGACCAGCCAATTGATCGGAGGGGGCTTCTCTGACCGCCTGTCTAATCCAAGAAATCTTGGTCATGGCTTGTTAAATCAGGTTATGGAGTGTTAGAAATATTCATAACATCTGATAGTCCTATAATTACCCTCATAGACTGCCTGGTACTGGATTATTGGCCTATTATGATCTAATGTATAATTTTCACAAGGTACCAGACATTGAATTAAATTTGTAGATTCTTGCCCATTAGGATACTTAATACTTGCATACATTGGATCCACTTGGTAAACAGTAGATTAATTCTTGTTATGCTTTAAAAACCTATGTAGAAGAACAAGTCCATGTGACATCAACCACAATGTCAAATAATTTCCATCTCTGGAAGCAAAAGAAGAATCTTAGGTACCATAGTATTTATAACAGTTGATAAGTTGGTTTAGTTTGTTTTGTTTTACAACATATCAACCCAGGTGGGTCATTTAAGGCCAGCAAAGTTTTGAAAGATCCATAGTGATAGTGTCAAAGAAAATTTTATAAACAAATTTCTATTAGTTGGAACCCTAACAGGTATTACCACTGAGTAGACCTGGGAGCAATGGTGATGAAGGGGTGTTCCAGATTCTCCAGATCTTCAGCACCATCAGATAGAGTTTAATGCCATACCTAGGACATGAAGACCCTCAGCCACCTCCATCTAGCACATAAATGATAAAAATAGTTGTGGGTTGGGACAATCATATAGGTGCTAGGGCTTGATGAGACCAGCCAATTGATCGGAGGGGCCTCTCTGACCACCATCTAACCTAAGTACAGACCAGAGTGTGGCATGTCATGGACTGCTCAGCCAACAGAGCTGAGCATTTGATAAGAAAGATTGTATTGACTGTAGTAAATAAGGAAGAATTAGTTCTCAGTTTTGTTGATAGATTGTACACATTTTAACATAAGGCAAATAGCTTTCCAATATAATTCCATTGTATCTTTAAAGTTGAGCTTTACCTGTAGGATGGTAAGGAGGAAATGTTCTACTTGATACTCTTTCAATATTCTTTTGAGAAAGGTAAACTGAGGTCCTGAAGCATAAAAGATACACCTCTATGTGAATGGATAAAGCCAAAAATACTAGAGAGAGAAAAGATTGTTGCAAGACACTTTATTACAGTCCTTTTATGTTCTTAAAAGAAAAGTTACAAAAACATCCAGTGAGAAAGTATGGAAACAAAACTAAAAGAAATTAAAACATGCTTTTTTATTAATTTATGAAGAGAAACCAAAATGAAACAAAGGGTAGATGAAAAGTAAGGTCAAGTGCACTTTTGATATTGACTGTAACAAGAAAATATTTCCAAGAGGAAAAGAGTGGAGTATCTAACATACAGAAAGAAATGTTTGAAGTCTTTGGAAAATATATTGAGCCAATAGCTGGTGTTCCTTTCAGCCATTTCTGAGAACTCAATAAAAACTACCAGAAAAAAAAAAAAAATGCTATGCTTCACTCATTGGTTGATTGGTTGGGTTTTATGGCATGTTGATCCATTGGGTCATTTCATACCGAAGATATTTTGTTTTATTCAATTTTTAAAAAAACAAAACATTTCTTTTAAAACTTATTTTGTTCAATTTAACTCATAGATGGGACCCTAACAGGTAATACCAGAGTCAGAGTGGACCTGGGAGTAATGGTGATGAAGGGATAGTCCATAGTCCCCAGTGCTCCAAACCTAGAACTTCACCATCAGATAGAGTTTAACGTCATACCCAGAACATTAAGACTCTCAGATACCGCCAACTAGCATATATATGATAAAAAGGGTTGGGGCTTGCCATAAAGGCAATAGGGTTGGGACAATTATATTGGTGCTAGAGCTTGACATGACCAGATGACTGACTGCCCATTTAACCTAAATAAAGACCAAAGTGGAGTGTTGCATGTTATGGACTACTCAACACCTGGGTTCTATCTTCACGGGTCGCCACCCACAGCCAACAGTTGGCCCCATTGGGGGCGGGGGAGATATTGTTATTCAGAAAAGAGAGACTAGCAGCATCTTTAAGATGAATTTAATTCAGGAGAATTAACTAATACAAGATATTCTCCTTTAAGCATGAAAGAAGCATGAGAACAATCTATTCTAGAAATTGAATTTGAAATTCCCTAAAAGTGATTAACTACAGCAGATATGTGAAGAAAGATGGAGAATAACAATGGCAGAAACATTGGGACTAATAACTGCCAAGACGAGGACATTAGTAAGAGTCCATCAGTGTATAATATCCTCATCAGCCAGTTGATATTCATACTTACAAATTTTTCTATGATGACCGTCATTGTACTTGCCCTGTTATATCTTACCAACAAACACAACTATTTCATCTGTTCATATGCTGTTTGGTCTCTTCTTGCTATGCTTGTTATTTCTTGGGTACCATTCTACTGATTTTTTTTAACCATCTGTTATCCTTCATTCTGACAGTGTCTTGCACATTTTTTTTTTTTAATTGTTTAATAACTTCTATTATACCTCTTAACTTTGTCTAATCTCTGATCCATGGTGATCTTTTATCTCTTAGAGTTATTCCTAATATTTCCCTTTTCATTGATCTTTATGTACATATTTACCAAACCCTCTGCAAGAGCAGGAAGTGACATAAGGTCAATTTCTTGAGCAGAGTTTAATTGGTTTGAATTCAGGGTTTTTCTTCTTCTAGACTGGTCACCTAACCAAGATTAAAGAGTCCAATCCCTACTACTTACCCATAACTGGAGGGAGAATAGTTGGATACATACATTTCCCAAGAGTATTAGCCCTATATGAAATGCAAGCAGTCTGTTCAAGATTTGATCTCTATGTATAATATATAAACTAATAAATTCATACTGATTGGTGACTAGAAATTTGTAGAGACTAAGGTTCCTCTTCTCTCAAATACATCTCCTCTCTGTTTAGACCCATTCCTGTCCATCTACACACCTCTCTTTTTAGACCCACCCTTGTCCGTCAAGGTCACAGGTACTCATCAGTCAAAACCTGCCTAGCAAACAGGGATGATCCTTAGGCCAGCAGACACCAGCATCACCAAATTGGCAGTTTCATCAAGATTTTCCAGTTTCCTCAAATTTATTGCACAATCCAGAAATGTCATCGCAAATCTTGAAGATAATATTTTCATTATCTTTTTTTACCCTGAACCTATCGGAGAATATTCAATTTTTTAAATTTTATTTAAAAAAAATACTTTTTCTTCCTTGAATGTGTGTATTTGTTTAATAATACCTCACTTTTACATAATACTTCCTGTCTTGAGTTTTCTTTGTTTTATTTATTTTATTGTTGGACCATATGACCTTTAGGCACCTCTTTTGTGATTTTGATTCATAAGGACATTTTTTTTTGTTACCGTCAAAATCCGGTTGATTGTTAGGGGTTAGTTTTATCATTTAAAAAAAAAAAAACTCTAAAAATCATCTGTTAACAAACAACCGGATTTTGACGGTGTAAATGAAAAAAATGTCCTTATGAATCAAGATTGCAGAAGGGGTGCCTAAAGGTCATATGGTCCTTATTGTTTATATTCTTTCATTACCAATTTGGGGAAGCTACTGCCTAATTCCTTTGCACAAGTGAGAAAGTAGAAAACCTTTAATTTTAAAACTTTACAACAATTCAGCTTCTTAACTTACTAAGTAAGTTCTTAATCACATTGTCTATCAATGAGTGAAATATGAAATATTATAAAATTGAATTTTCAAACTTTGTGAATTGACAAAATAAAGAATAAAAACACAGATCGTCTCTGATTTGCCACATGAAAGATAAGGTCAATGAAGCAAATATGGCCGTTACTATGGAAACAGCATTTTGATTCTGTGCACTAATTTTTATTAGTTATTCACATTGAATGATAATATTAAGACATATGCAGCAGAGTCTGGTATGTGCTATAGTGTTGCTATAGCAACAATTAAAAATGACTGGCAAAGATTAAGTGATTAGACAAATGGAATAAAATGTTATGGAAAAAAAGGAACAAATCAAAATGTTAAATAAAACAAAAAGAGAAACAAACAAAAGAGAACAGTAAATTGAATTTCTCTAAGATTAAAAATTTTTCATGCAATATAAGATTTGAAGAAAAACACTTTAAAGATATTCTATGAAAAAGTCACAGAAACTTTATGTAAGAATAGAAATGTTTTCAAGGAGTTTAAGAATTGTATGCACCATTTTTGAATATACAGTGAGGATTTGTATGTTGTATTACAAGGAAAGAATATTAATAAAAATTTTTTTTAAAAATCAAACTTTCAATCTAGGAAAATCAGAGTCTTCCCTGGTATGAAAAGAGTTGTACATTATAGAATACTAAGTCCAATTACCGTCGAATTGGCAAGACAAGACAGCAAACAGTCGTAACTGAATACGATTCTGAGATGCCGTGAAGACCACTGAAAAGTGGCAGGATTTATGGAGCCTCAGAGGATCCTACCAACCAAGCAGCCAATCGGGACTCAGGGAATGGACTCACCCAAATGCATGGGTGGACTGTTCTGAATTCCCATAAATACCAGTTGTCTTGACACTGGTACAGTTGTGCTTGGCCAGTCACATTGCTCAAACCAATTGTTGACTGACTGACTTCAATGTACATTATTTTAGTTATCCAATATTTGTTAGGAGAGAAATATTGACTTTTCCTTTTTGCATATAAGTAAAAGTAAGTAAAGTCATCACGGTGACCTAAAGTTGGTATCAGCCAGACAGTAAGGGAGTCATTCCCCTTTTCACTAGCGCTAGACCAAAGAGATTGTTTTCTAGCATTTGAGGCAGAGTGCTACACCTACCATCAGCTCCTCACTTTACTGCACACATCCCTGTGCTACTTATATAACAAGACTAAATAATACCTTGACTTACATTCAAGAATGTTCAATAATCATTTTCTTAGCCTTTGGGTTTAAGTATCTGTTCAGTCCCCTCAGCAGTTTCTTTGTTTTTAGACAAACAAAAATGAATAAATCAAGCCTAAAGCATTTGACATTGGTTGTAGACCAGGGTGTTTCTTGGCCTTGCCCATGGGCCACCTTGTTGAACTAACAATGTGTCACAACTGTTCCTGAGGGGAGGTAGTTAAAAACCTTTAGGTATATTATTGTAACAGTGAGAAAACATATCACATGCCTTATACAATATCCCATTACAGAGATTTAATATTAAGTTATATAAATAGTTAGGAAATAGGTGAAATGAGAGGGAAAAAAAACAAAACAAGGAGCCCTCCAGATATACTGGCTTCTGCTTAATGACTGATATACAAATAGTAACCAATATAAAATTTCTAGTATTATCAGCATTATTCGGACTATTGTCTTTATCTTCATTTTTATCTGTACAACGTTTCGGCCAATGTGCCCTCCTGCCTTCTTCAGGTATTTCTTCTCGGACTTGGGAACCTTCTTTTCAGACTCAGGTACCTTCTTTTCAAAATCGGTAGCCTTCTTATCAGACTCCGGAACCTTCTTGTCGTAATGAGGAGTCATCACAGAACTTTGGACCTAACCCTTTATTCAATCCACGGTTCTCATTCCGCTAACCATAGCTGGGTAGAGGCGTTAAGCTGTGTTAATTATTATTTCATGTTACTGCTGCCCTTGGCCAGGATTGAACCTGCAATCCAGAGATAACTGTCACTTAGAACTGTCTTTAATCTAACTCCTTTATCCACTAGGCCATGTGTCCAATTGGACATCGTCCGAAACGTTGTACAGATAACAATGAAGATGAGGACAATAGTCCGAATAACGCAGATAATACTAATCATCAAGCCTCATCTCAAACATTCAGAGAAATAGTAAAATTTCTAGGTAATTATTTTATTTGTAAAACTTTGGCACTGCACTACTGTTATTTATCAACCAATAGTGTATATATGGGTAGTAAGGTAACTGCAGACATAGTCAACATATTTTAGGAGTGTGTAGAAAACAAGGCACACAATAGTTATGCAGTTCAGTAGAAACAATATCAATTTTTTTTTTTTGGTTTGTTTTGTTTTACGGCATATCAACTTCAGTGGGTCATTTAATGCCGATAAAGTTTTGAAATAAATCAATTCTTAATGGATAAGACAATTTTTTTATAAATACATTTTTCTCTTTAACCCATAGATGGGACCCTAACAGGTACTACCACTCCGGGTCACAGTGAACCAGGGAGCAATGGTGATGAAGGGGTGCTCCACATTCCCCAAACCTCCAGAACTGGAACCTCACCATCAGATAGAGTTTAACGTAATTCCCAGGACATGTAGACCCGCAGCCGCCGCCTTCTAGCACCCATATGATAAAAAGGGGTTGGGGCTTGCCATAAGGGCAATAGGGTTGGGAAAATCATATAGGTGCTAGGGCTTGACGTGACCAGCCGATTGATCGGAGGGGGCCTCTCCGACCGACCGTCTAGCCCAAGATAGGGCCAAAGTGGAGTATTGCATGTCATGAACTGCTCATCCACCTGGGTTCTATATCCTTAAGCATCACAGGTCGCCACCCACGGCCAACAAGTGGCCTCATTGGGGGAGTCTTACCCCTCTGCAGAGGTGCAGTCGGTGCATTCTAATGCCCCAGCCGACAGGGCGGAAGTGTTATTTATCAACCAATAGTGGATATATGGGTAGAAAGGTAACTGCAGACATAGTCAACTTATTTTAGGAGTGTGTAGAAAACAAGGCACACAATAGTTATGCAGTTCAGTAGAAACAATATCAATTTTTAACATTTGCATAATTGTGTATGAATTGATGAGCAGAAGCTCTTAACTTTAAAAAGTAAATTCATTTTTTTTTGTTTACACATTGATGATAGAAAGAAAAAAAGTTTATAGAATGATTCTTACTCGGTCTTTGGCTGCCAGCAGCTGCTTGACCACAACTTTATCTGCTAACAACAACACCCGGGTGATGGCTGACAATAGCTGCCGGGCCGCTCGGACCATGGCTGTTTTTTCCTTGAAAGATTTTGTGTGGCCAGGACCGGGATCAGGAGTAGCTGTCAACTTCTGAATACTAGCACCTGCAAATAAAAAGAATTAAGAGATGGTGAGACAAGCAAAGTAAAATCTTTTATAAGTGTTGCTCTATTGATATTCTGAGGGGGAGGATATGAGCACTCCTCATAAACACAAAAAATGAAATTCTTAAAATTCTCCAAAGTTTACAAAAGTCAATGTCAATAATAATCTCAATTTTTTTTTTTTTTGTGTGTGTGTGTTTACATTTTGATCCTAGAGAATATTGGTTATACAAAGCATAAAGCCAATCAAGAAGATAGAACCATTAAAAAATATTCCTGTATGACATGTTTACCAACCCCTCTACACAAGCAGGATAGGACACAAGGTCAATTTTTTAGGCGGAGTTTAACAGGTTTGAATTCAGAGTTTTCTTTCTCCTAGACTGGTTGCCTAACCAAGGTTAAAGAGCCTAGTCTGCCCTGCTATTTACCTATAGCTGGAGGGAGAGCAGGTGGATGCATACCTTTCTCAAGGGTATTAGCGCTATGTGAAACGTAGACAACCTCGTCCCGTAAGATCAGTGATGAAGTTAGGGATATTATTAAACTGAATTATTATTGACCATCTTCAATTTTTAGATGAAGTATTGTCAAAAATTGTTATTTTTAGTTTTAATTGCTTTTTTAAAGAAACTCATTCAGGTTGTCAATATGTGACAGTGAGAAACATCTAAGATGAGAATGAATAAAAAATAAACTCTTGGTAAGACTTGAATTCATGTCCAATTATTTACTGGGAAACCTAGTTAAAATAAGAGACATTTTCCAAGAAGACTCATCATAACTTTTTGTAATAGCAATAATGTCACTCAGTTATAAGAAAATGTAAAGGAGGATACAAATTTACAAAGTTACAGGAAAAGATAAACTACCTACTGTATATAGACGATATTAAGATATTTGCAAAGAATGAAAATGAAACTAAAAACACTTATATAAACTATTATTGGACACATCATGTGACATAATGGTTAGCAAGCTAGATTAACAGACCATTATTAGTGACTTTGATTTTCACCAGGCGCCCCATACTTCTGGCCTTGTGCTACATCTAAGCTAAGCTTAGTAAATAACTATATAAATTATTAGAATCTACAGCCAATGATGAAATTTTGGACTGAAAAATGTTCCATCCTTATAATGAAAAAGAAAAGAGAAACAACCGAAGGAATAGAACTGCCCAATCAAGAATTAACTAGGACACTGGGAGAAAAAGAAAACTACAAATACCTAGAAATATTAGAAGTAGATACATCAAGCAA
Organism: Doryteuthis pealeii; assembly: GCA_023376005.1. Classification (NCBI taxonomy): domain Eukaryota; kingdom Metazoa; phylum Mollusca; class Cephalopoda; order Myopsida; family Loliginidae; genus Doryteuthis; species Doryteuthis pealeii. The sequence goes on from CM042166.1 coordinate 60,404,989, forward strand.
AAAAAGAAAAGAAAAGAAAGGAGTACCTTAGAAGAACAAGTAAACTTCTCAAAACCAAACTCTGCAGCAAAAATCTAATTAAAGGAATAAATACTTGGGCAGTCTCCTTTGTAAGATACTCTGGACCCTTCCTAAAATGGACAAGGAAGAACCCAAATAGATGTACTATAGAACAAGAAAATTGATGATGCACAATGCCTAACCCAAGAAATGACAAAATGTGTCAGGAAAAGTAGGAAGAGAAGTCAGCAGCAATAATTCAGCGATTTGAAGAATATACAAAAAGAGCAAAAAAAGACTGATTACAGCAGCCAATGACAGCAGCAATATCAATAGAACTTAAGTACAATCAGGAAAACAAAAATCAAAAAATCTAGAAAGCAAAAATGGGAAGAAAAACACTGTATAGATATTTCAGGTGACAAACTAAGGATATTGCTCATAAGATGGCCTAGACATGGCTATGAAAGGGAAAACTTGAAAGACTGAATCTATATTAAGAGTAGCACAAAATAATGTCATAAGGACTAATCATATCAAAGTAAAACTTGAATGACTAGGAAAGGTGGTTTAGTGGGAATTGTGCAAGATTTAAAATTTGACCATGCTGACAAATGGTATATGCACAAAGCAGAATCTGTCCTAGAAAATAAAACAAAATTCTCTGGACTTAACAGATCAGCCAATCTGGCCAGAAGACCAAATTTAGTGTTAATTAACAAGAAAAGAACTTATCAAATAGTGGATTTTGTTGTTCCAGTGAACTATAGAGTGAAAAATAAAATAAAAAGATAGACAACTACTTGGATCTTGCCAGAGAGCTGAAGAAGCTACAAAACATGAAAGTGATGGTGATACCAATTGTAGTTGGTGCCTTGAATGGTCTCCAAAGGCTTGGAAAAGTAACTGGGGTAAATGGAGATCAGAGGAAAAAAATCAAAACCATCTACAACACTTTTAAGATCAACTAGAATACTTAGAAGAGTCCTTGAGATCTGAGGAGAGTTACTGTTACGCAGACTTCAGTGAAAAACCACCAATTAAAACTTATGAGATAAACTCACACATACTGAGTGAAAATATTAGTACTGTTTATGTCCAGCCCCCCCAAAAGAAATAATTACAGTAAAGATTTGAAACCAGAGAATCTAAGAAATTTGTGAGATGCGGTAGGTATTCACCCAACCCGTTTATCAAGGGTAGGATGTGATGCAAGGTCACAAGTATGGACTATCCAGCAAGAATCGAACTTGGTTTTCAGTAGTAATAAATCTGTGAGATTAGTTTGCTAACCATTACACCATGATGGGACACCTATTTGTGGTGTAAAAAAACTGATCACCTGACCACATTTTTTTTTTTACATGAAAATCCTTTTATTTTTCAACTTTCTTTTTCCTTTATTACAATATACTTGTTTACCACTAAAGTATAAACCCTCCCTTATTTTGGTCTCTCAAAACATTAGCATCATTGTTAGAGGTTAAACTTTCACAGAGGAATTTGTTCTCAGGAATGCTGCCATTTTCATATTTTCCTGAATTCAACCTTAACCCTTTTGCAGACAGAGCAACATTTTTTTGTCTTTGTTTAATGGTTGCTTAATGTAAAGCATTTTTCTATTGGTTGCATATTGACCAATTCAATGTTAATTTATAGAAATATCACTAGGATGTGGTTTAGGATTGTGCAAAGATTGTTTTTCAAAATATTGTGATAAATAAGTAAAAGAGTGCTTTATTGTTTTCATGCTATTGTAAAAAGTAAAATTGTCGGTATCAGCCAGACAGCGACGGAGTCTATCGTCTTTTCACTAGCGCTAGACCAGGGAGATTATTTTAGTGTCTGAGGTGGAGCGCCACACCTACCATCAGCTCCTCACTTTAACAGACAGATCCCTGTGCTACTCATACACTGAGTTGGTGAGGGCCAGTATCAAACCAGGAAGCTTGTGATTCTACGAAACATCTAAAAGAGTAAAGTAAAGTAAATGGATTTCACTTACAAATTACAGAATAAATCAGACTGATGTGTATATTTGTGGGAAAAAAAAAAAAAATTTTTTTTTTTTTTTAAATCTTTCACCATTTTTATGCAGAAGGTGATGCAAAGAGAAGACAGTAATCTGCCAGTTTCTTCTTTTCTCAAATTGTTATTCACTGCTAAACATTTTGCAGATGGTTTTGAATTTTTTGAATTCAAGAGTTGTCCTCCTCTGACTAGTTTGCCCATCATTAACACAAGAGAACTGAGTCTGCCCAATAGTTTAAGTGGAGGGGGGGGGTAGTAGAAGGAATGAATTTATTCCCAAGGGCATTAGTATGGAGTCAACACAGCCACAGAATTTGGCTTGCAGATTTCATTTTCAATGCTGGTAACCATTATGCCACCATTTACAACTCGGATGGAATTAACTAATCTTTTTTGCTATTCTCAGGTAATGCCCAAAAGATGGAAAGATTTAAATAGAACATAGGTTGAACCAGTTAATATTAGGTTTGTCTGATGATAATTGGGAAAAACTAGAGTTTGCCAGCTGAATCCACAGTTTAAAGTGGCAGACTGGGGGGAAGGGGTGGGACACAAAATGAGAAACAGTAGAAATGCAAGAAAAGAAAATAACAAATGAAAAAGTAGAGAAGATCAAATCTCAAAATGTTGCAACAGTAAAGTGGGTACAATGGATTTAATCAGAGAAAGAACTATTCTAAGAAAAATACTTATAGAAATAGCAGACAACAAAATCAGAAAAAATTAGTCTTTCAAGGAATAAAATAAATTAATGATTAAGTCAGATTTTCACGGATAAAATAATATAGAATATAACATTTGTTTGAATTACAATATGAAAAGGCTTTTAGAGTTGGTTTTGTTTATTCTTAGTTAAAATCAGAGGAAGATTCAAGACCATGCAGACCACAGTAGTTAAGATCAGCAAGAATTCTCAAAAGAGTCCTGGAGAGCTGAAGAGCCTTGCTGTCACCAAGACTCCAGTGAAAGACCACCAGTTAAAGCTGGTGTGAAAAACTTGCAAGGTGTATAAAAATTTAAAAAAAAAAAAAAAAAAAAAAAAAAAACAATACGAGTCTAGGTGAAAAATCATACATAAGTGAATAGGTAGATATTCTAGCCAAAAACAAGACATTAGGTTTATAAGTTCCCAAAATTCATACTGGATTGTCCAATTGGACACATGGCCTATGGATAAAGAAGTTAGGTTAAGACAGTTCTAAGTGACTGCAGGTTCAATCCTGGTCAAGGGTGGCAGTAACATAGAATAATAATTAACATAGAATAATGATTAACACATATATAAAAATAATGATAATAATATACCAATTTATTCAAACTGTTGTCTTCATCTTGATAATAATAGTTACATTTTAGATGTTGTACCTAATGGCCTTCAAATGTCTTCTTTTCAATAACATTCTTGTATTTTAAGCCAAATTTTTAATTCAAATCACAAGAGTAGACAGTTAATTCTGCTATTGATATTCAGGAATCTCTTAGATTAATTATTTGTTAATTCTCAAGATGAATTAACAAAGAATTAACTAATAAACAATATTCCCTATCAGAGACAGAAGAATGAGAAAATTCTACCTTTGTGGATTGAATAAAGAGTTTGGTACAAAATTCCAAAATAATTATCAAAGACAACAGATATGTGAAAAAAAAAAAAAGCTGAAGAGTAAAATGGCTGAAACAGATCTATAATATTGACTGATTGATTTTAATGGCATACCAATCTGTCTAAGGTTATTTCATGCCTAGAGGTTAAGGAATCACATTAATTGTACATTCATATTTATATTTTAGTAGAGATTGTTTCTTAAGTTTTTTTTTTTCGCACACAATCCTATCAAATATGAATAATCTTCAAATGGATCTATTTGACACACAGATGGGACCCTAACTAGTATTACCACTCTGGGTCAGAGTGGACCTGAGAGTAATGGCAATGAAGGGGTGTTCCATATTCTCTTCTCCAGATATGGAGTCTTGCCATCAGATGCAGTTTAGTATCACACCCAAGACACTCCATTTTGGGGGAAGGGGTTTGCATATTCTTACCCCTGCCAACAAGACACATACCTATATTAACCCCTAATTCAAATAAATCAGTGTATAATAGTGAATAAGAATATTCTATTCAATTGTATAGGTACAAAGTTTGATTCCTGATGACTGAATTAAACATATACTATTGATAGATATATCTTTCCCAAAGAAATAGTTGATGGTTAAAGTAATGAATTTGTCCCTGATTAAAAAAGCATTAGTATGAATATGTATTGATTTTCAAAGCAAGTAAATTTTCACTTCAATGTCTGTAATTATTTCATATTTAAATTTTGGTAGGATATTTATTCCCTTATTTCTTTTCCTTATCTCTGTAGGCGTTATTTTCGTATTTGCCTGGGGAGTTGTCTGCCCGTTTAGTTTCGCTGGTTCTCGCTAGGGGCCTTGGATATTTAAGCGGCTGATTTGAACGTCTCTTTCTCTTTCTCTTTTCCTGTTGCTCAACCTACGAGACACTATGGGTTAGACTACGGTCTACCCCCCTCTGGTTGGGGCTTTGCCCCCCCCCCCTACCATTACTGTAAGTGATTCATACAGCATGGACTATTCCTAGTCTCATGTCTGTTGTTTTTATGTTTATCCTTTTACATGTAACTTTGTATTACTTATGTATGTATGTTCATGTACACCTCTATGTATTATGTACCCTGTTTATTCTGTGCTGTATATAACATGTTTTGTCTATCAACCTTTGTCAGTTTTATCTTCAAGTATTATCACTTTAATCCTTACATCTCCATAAAATAGATACATTTTGGAACAAACAAATACTAAGGTGAGTCAAAAGTTTTGCAATATTTTGGTATGTGTTAGTTTGCAGCGCATATATCATGTGACCAAAGCAGTTCAAGCCATAGTAGGTACTCAGTATCGTTGGTAGTTGGTGCCCTAACACATTGTACATTACTGTGTGTGATTTGAAAGCCACACAGCTGAACACACAATGGAATCTAATTAGGTAACTTATGCCTAATAGTTTTAAATTGAGACATAATGCTGTAGAAACAACCAAAAATCATTTATTGGGCAAAAAATGAAGGCAAGTTGATCATAGTACCTGTAATCAGATGGTTAAAGAAGTTTCACTCAGGTTGCAAGAACCTTGACAATCAGACAAGGTCAGTTAGGCTAAAACCCTGGATTCAAAACTGTACTGCAAACCATAGAGACAAATCTGGCAATTAGCATTTGGTGAATATCAGGCGATCTCCGCATCGCAGTCAAGTTTGTCACCTTCATGACTTGGGCAAAAGCATCCAGAGTATTGATATTATAATATCAAACTTTCCACTACCAGTATTAATACTGATAATTTTGTTATTACTAACATTGATACCAATATTATGAAAATTATACTTTTTTTCATGAATTCAAAGGTGAAAAAAAAATCTTTTTTAAAGTGATCTACTTTATTGCTAAAAGGTTTAGTTATATTTCTCCTCTATAATTTCTAATGATATAAGGAATAACTTCTAAAATCAATTATTTCAATTTAGTAAACTATATTCTTGACGATAACGCTTTTTCAAACAAAAATGGATTTTACTATAGAAGAACTAATTTAAAAAAAATAGTTTTTCAGTACATGACAGTAACATTTTTAATGAAAAACTTTATTCAAATATAATATTCATTAGCTATATATATATATATATATATTTTTTAAATCAGGGAACACCTGTGCTGAAGAGAATATTTTTAGTGGATATAGTGTGCACGGAACTATCTCCACTTCTTGGTAATCAGAATCAGAGACAGTGTGACGAACAAATTCAACAAGACTGCAAGACAAGGATACCTCAAATGGTCTTGCTACGTGCCTGGATACCAACCCAGGTATTTCTACGTCCCCGCATAATGTAATGTGCTAGATGGCCGTTGAGCAAGAAGCTTCTTCCACCCTTTACAGATCTTGATTTTTGTCCTGCTGGGAGTCTAGCCCCCCTCCTCACCAGGCAAGCTTGATGGGGTTACCAGTTTAGTCGCCGATGATCCAACTATGAAACAAGTAGTACTGGATTACATAGCACCCATAGCACTTTTTTATTATTATATATTATTATTATTATTATTAGTTAATTCAATATACCTGTAAATGAAAATAAAGATTCCTTTTAAAAAAAGATAAAACTCAAGACTTAACTCAAGAGAAATAACAAAATCTTTTAGTAAAAAGCAAACTAATCAGATTATTTTTCAGTTTTAAGAAAACAAAAGACTAATTCAATGAATCTTTAAAATTTCAAATTCTACACTTGGAGGATTAATTGAAATTAATGCATTATAAAACTTGTTTAGATTTTCTATTCTTTTTAAAAGATACTTCAAATCTCTTAAATTCCATGTTGACATCAAAAGTTGCTGAAAATTCTTTACTCAGTGGAATCATCTTTGTTTTATTTCTTGCAAATATTCTTCAAGAAATGGATGATCATTTGCCTTTTTTCCAATTTCTATTCCAGTTGTATCTTTAGAGCAGTCAGGTTCTTTTTGACTGAATTTTTGAGATGAGGCTTGAAAATTGGTATTATTTGAACTTTTCAGACTAACATCTTTATTGTTATATACACAATGTTTCAGCCAATGTGCACTCCAGCCTTCTTCAGATGCTTCTTTTCAAACTCGGAAACTTTCTCTTCAAACTTGAGAGCCTTCCTGTTAAACTTGGGAGTCTTCATGGAACTTCAAACTGAACTCTTTATTCAATCCACCAAGTTACACAGTTCTCATTTTGTCAACCATGACCAGGTACAAGTATTAAGCTATATCAAGTATTCTATGTTATTATCGTCTGTAGTCAGGATTGAAACCTACAAATAACTCACTCAAAACTGTATTAACTCAAACCCTATATCCATTGGGTCTTGTGTCCAATGGATAAAAATATGAAAAAATAAAATGAGATAATTAGAGAAATGAATTAATATAATAAAGATGTCCTATATATAACGCTCTCCTATAATATGGAATATATATATATATATATATATATAAAATAGAAATTTTTAAAAAAAATAGTTTTATAGTAAAATATAAAAATCTATTACTTGTGCAATCTAAACATTTAGTATGAAAAACATTTAAGAGTCATGGATTTTTTTCTTTAAAGAAAACTGCACCACTCTTAACTTGTTTACAGCACTAAATTATTATAGAAAAGCTAAAGTGTATACTTACTAACACAAAGGCACAGAAATAACTTTAAAATTAGTTAGCAGTAACTACTTATATTATTGTAATTCTTACAGAGTTATCTTAATCAATTTGTTGATGTAAACAATCTGCCTTCACTGCCATTATATGACTTATCTCAATTATATATAAATTTTTGGTTCGGAAATCTCATAGGCAAGAAACTGACAGTTATTAAGCGCTGCTGACTTTATGTCTTTTCTACCCTAACCTATATATATATATTATATATATATATATATATATATATATATACAGACACACACACAGTACCTTTGTGTTTGTTTACAATGGGGTGGGGGGATAGCAAATCAGAATAATGAATACTTATATACATAAGTATCAACCCCTCCACATGTGCAGGATGTGACACAAGGCCAATTTTTTTTAAGTGGAGTTTAACAGGTTTTAATTGAGTTTTCCTACTCCTAGACTGTTACCTAACCAAGTTTAAAGACCCTAGTTCCCCTATTATTCACCCATAGCTGGAAGGAGAATAGTTTGATGTACATTGCTCCCAAGGGTATTAGCTCTATGTGAAATGCAAACAGTCTTATCCAAGATTTGATCTCATTTTGCCATTTCCTACAACAATAACCATTATACTACTCACATCCAATGAATACTTATATATGTACTTATTAACATGTAGATACACATGAAGATAGGTACACATCCTGCATCCTTGATGCACAAAAATCTAAAAGGACGCAGTAAAATCGTATCCATGCATACCAGCGTTTTTCTTTTTTTTTCTTCCCTCACTATTTCAAGCTAACTGTAAATACATTTCAATAGTTTCTTAGAAACAAATTACACAGAACAGGTTACAAGGTAGGAGTTAGAAGGCTTTAGTTGGGACCCATAAATTTTCCCGGGGACTCATTCAAAGCAAATATGTGCGTCCCAGGATGCACTAAATCAAAAAGCTAACAGCATCACTGCACATGTATGTGTTTACAAGCATGCAGAAGAGATGTGTGTCTATATATTAATCAAATTCTCACTTCATAGATGAAGAACTACACAAAATCTTGAGAAATTTGAACAGCATGGGCCAGTTGAATTTAATGGGGATACTTGTTTGCTGCAGTACATTTTGCTCTATATTACTTTCAAAGGAGAATGTAAAAAAATTATTATTAGATTATATATTTTTTTAATGGAATAATTCTTTGAATTTTTGGGTAACATCTCATCTATCTTATCTCAAACCAGAATTTTCAGTTTGACAAACACAGTAATACAGGCAAAGATTTATAAAAAGAAAAATCAAATGGGAAGAAACAAATAAAACAAGAAAATTTAAAATATACAAAAAAGAATAAAGAATAAAAATGAAAGAAACAAAATTCATAAGAAAATATAAAAAGATGAAACAAAATAGAAAGGAAAAATTATAGTTAAAAATAAAGAGTAAAATCATAAAAATGAAAATTTAAATCCTATGAAAAAAAATGAGGGAGAAAATGTCAAGAGAAATACAAGGTGAAAAAAAATGGCAGATTTAAAAAAAGAAAAAGAAAAATTCCCAAAGAATTTCCTAATACAAATAACATTTCATTCATGTAATTTATAATGGCATCTTTTATAATCAAATCAGACAGTGTAAAGTTTTATTTTGTAACACAGAAAAAAACAACCTTGCAAAATGTAAGCAATCAGTAAACATCATTTTTATATATCGGAATCTCAGAAAAGCTATAAACTATTTTTTCAGATGTTTCAGATTTGTTTGGGGGCATTACTGTGGTTAGGATTTTTAAAAAACTCATTATTTTATCAGGTTGTATAAAATTACCAATTTATTTAAATAATCATTTTTTTCTTCCTTTTAAATTAAAAACTTAATGAAAAATTGTTCAAAGATCCCCAGGCTATTTATTCTAACTGGACAGTAACTTATAGATTTATTTCCTAAAGGATATTTCATTAAAAAAAAAAAAAAAACCCAAAAAACAGTTCTTTGAAAACTTTTTCTATTTGATCTTGACTTGAGAAATTCTTGCCAGTAAGGTAGTGGTCTATATCAGAATTTTCCAAGCTGTGTCTCTCGATACTTTAGGCTGTTACTGATGATCTCTAAATGATTTGTAAAATTAAATCCAATCTGATTCATTCTTAAAAAAATATCTATAATATACATTTTAAATTATGTATTTAGTTTGACTAATGCCAATAATAGAACAAGTTAAGAAATCTCTAGTCAAGATGTTATAAAAAAAAAAATCATAATCCATGAGAGGGATATTGGGGGAATAGGCAGGATGCAATAAAATTCCCATCTTCAACTCATTCAATTTTAAGGAAATCATTTTTGTAATAATGGTGGCCATTAAATGCATTAAAATTACATTTTCTAGTCACCAAAATGAAAATTGTTTTTTTTTTAGTTTTGAATGAACCTTTTGCCAATAATGTATCAAAACATTCCTATCTTAAACACTTTCAGTAATAATAGAGCTGTGGATTCTTATATTTCAGACTTTAACATGTTTAATGCAAGCCTTCATACATCTGAATCTTTTGGGTTGCTCATTAAGGTAGATCAATTTTGGAACTGTAATGTCTCCCAAGCAGCGAAAGTTGCAAATTAACAAAGAATTACCACACAAAATATATTTCTTCAAAACTTTGCCTTCGTTTGAGGAATAGATTTCAATCTTTTAAAATGTTGTCACCGTTACACCTTATTAGATAAAAAAGCATCATATTGGATACATCAGTAGTGATGGAGGCATATTTTCAATTTGAATTCTAGTTATATCTTATTTGTTTTGTTTAAAATGACAAGCTTTTCTGTTTTAAATATTGGAATTGCTAAATTTTCTAATCAATTTCTAGGCTAAATGTGGCAAAAATTAGTATTTTTGGTGCATTTTAGTAGATAGATGCTATTTCTCAAACAATGTTTGAAAGTACAAGATCTAGTTTTTGGTATATACTCATTATACCAACACACAACTTTTGCTGCTGGAGAGAATTTGATATTTTTTTTTAAAGTGAAAAATCAACCTACCCTATTGCTCATATAATTTAAAAGTGGAATCCATTTATCAAACTTTTTTTTTCTTCTCTTATCAATCTCTTAAATTGCTGAAATGATTCTAATGAATACACTAAAAGTTTGCATAATTCAAACAGTTCTGAACTCCATTTACAGAGCTCTATATAACTAATGATTAAATAACAATAACCTCAAATAAAAAGAAAAATCAACTGGGAATGCTATTAAAAGTTTTCTGAGGGTTTGGGATTATTTTCTATCACAACTTTTTATTATTCACCACTGATTAATGAATTTGGCTGAACTATTTATTTAGTTAAAGTGACAATTCTTCCAGACTGTGGTTATATCAGTACTACTGTATGGCTGCACCACTTGGACCTTAACGAGGCGCCTTGAAAATAAGCTAGATGGGAGCTGCACAAGAATGCTGTGTGCAGTCTTGAACAAGTCATGGAAACAGCACCCCACAAGGAAGCAGATGCATGGCCACCTGCCCCCTCTCAAAAACCATCTGAGTGAGACGGACTAGGCATGCAGGACACTGCTGGAGAAGCAAGGACGAGCTCATAAGCGACGTTCTCCTGTGGAAGCCAACACATGGACATGCTAATGTGGGCCACCCACCAAGGACCTACATTGACCAACTATGCGAGGATGCTGGATGCTGCGCAGAAGATCTTCCAGGGGGCAATGAATGATAGAGAAGGTTGGCGAGGGATTGTCATGGATATCCAGGCTACTTGCGCGACATGATGATGATGATGATTTATTTATTTAGTAAACTGAAATGTTCATTTATAAATTTTTAAAACTAAATTCTGACTATTCATTCAACATTATCTTTATTGTAGAATTTATATTCATTGCCAATTCAGAAAGTTTGAATCCATACAAGATTAAAAATTTGAAGACAAATTTTCCAGGTGAGACTAAAAATATTTAACGTAGAATAAGATTAAATTTTTACGGAACAATCTACAATTACATTTTTTTAATTTTTTTAAATCAATCAAAAATTTTACTTTCAGAAAATTGTAAAAATATCAAGCTAAAAAAAAATCATTAGCAACTAAAATGTAAAACAACCTAAAAGTGTCATTTTATTTTATTTTTATATGAAGCATTGTCAACCATTCTTACTAATTTTGACTCTTGATTTTTATTGAATTTTTTTTTTACTTTTTCTCCCTTTTTTTAAAATTTTTTAACAGAATTCACTTGAGTCATCATCAATACGTAAGGAAAGAATAAATTTAGTCAGATTCAGCAGAATATTTCTAAATATTAAGAATACAAAAATAGATAGTCATAAAGTAAATTTAACTGATCCAAGGTAAAAAATAGAAAAAATAATTTGCTTAATTTTATCACTGCTTTTAACAAAAACTGGAAGAAATTTACAATGATAAAAAAACTGTTTAATGACATACAGGCCTAATATAACAATTATTTTTAATTCAAATTATTGATATCTTAAAATTTATTATTCCAAGAAGTTTGAAAGAATTTCAGTTTGATGAGTTATATATATATATATATATATATATATCTTCAATGCATATAAAGTTATTGTTCTGTCAATTCTTAGAAAACTGAAATAAACTAAATGATGATTTCAGACCTACTACATAGCCTGGCGCCTCCTAGTCAGACAAGGCATGAAAAGTGAAAAAGAAAGGAAGAACCACTACAGCAAAGAGAGCCAGAAGGAAGGAGAGACAACAATAACCCCAGCAAGCATCACTGTATGCAGTCATTGCACCAGACATTGCTATTCAAAAATTAGTTGTTTAGCCACATGCGCAGGAGAAGAAAATAAATTAACACTACGCCATCATCTTTAGCAGATGGAAATAATAGATTTCAGACATACATTCTATAAATTATAAATTACAATAAGTAAAATCTATCATTAATAAAATAAAACAAGATTATTACACATGGAAAGTTACTTCAAAATTAAATCCACTTATTTTCATTAAATGAGAATTTTCAAGGTAAAATAATATGAAGAAATAATAATCACAAAGCAAATAATGTAAATGGTAAAGTAACCAGAAATGTTTTAATGTTATTAGTTGGGGGGTGTAAACCTAATTATTAGTTGGGGGTGTAAACCTAATGTTATTAGTTGGGGGGGGGGGGTAAACCTAATGTTATTAGTTGGGGGTAAACCTAATGTTATATACCATATTTGACGCACTTTTTCCAAAAATTTTGGCTCAAAAAATTGCCCTGCAACTTATACATTGTAGGTGAAGTTTGAATCTCTCGTAGGCCTTTTTATTATCATTATTATTTCCTGCTATTGAGATATCTTGTGTATGCTTATTGCTTGCCTGTACTGCCAAATTGCTTTTATACAGCTATGTTTCTGCTTGTGTAATGCACAGCTAGACTTTTCAACAATATATGCTTAAATACACTAAAAATTTTATCCTGAATGACCTGCGGTGCGTCTATATGCATCAAATACAGTATTCTAATGCCAGAAACACTAGACACACTGATGTATAACTGGAAGGTAAGGATGAGCTATTCTAGCAAAAATGAATGAAAAAAATACTAAGGTACTTTGTTTTATTTACATCTGGAGGTAGTAAAAACTGAATTTGAGAAAAAAAAAGAAAAATACTTTTCAACTTTTTCTTTTTGCTTTTGTTTCTATATTATAAAGAGTAAAAGTAAGAAAATTGAATGACACTTTTGATCTATGATGTTAGTTTCATGATCAGGATTTTTTCAGCTCTGAAGAATGATTAAAAAAATAATTACAGAGTCAGGTAATCAGAATGAGGAAAACAATGTATAAATTCTCATATATTTTCTTTTGCTGGATACATTAAAAACTTGCAATCAGGCTAAATGAAAATTGAGCTATAAACTGAATAGTGTTTGATCTTAAATTTCCTACAATATTTAGGGTTACATAGACTATTTTATAATAATGACTAATATCAAAATAATTTTGACATTATTCTGTGCTACATTCAATGATAGTGATTGACCAATTAACTTATTTTATAAGAAAATATCTAATAATAAGCCCTTGGCCCAGAAAGTTGATGCCAGGGGGTCATCCAATCTGGGGAAAAATAATTTGCTACCTTAGAAATTTAGCTTGTTACTACTGGAAACCTGTTTCAATCATTTTGATAATCATCTTTCACCATTATCCAGCTTTTCTAAATGCAATGGTGATACATCAGGAGTTTATATATATATATATATATATATATATATGTTTAGATCACTTGGTGAGTTAGTGGTGAACCAAGTTTTTGGGCATATCATTAGTGGAGTACATATATATATATATATATTTTTTTTTGGTGGGGGGGGAATATGTGCTTAATTGGAGTGGTACGACTCCAATTAAGCACATATTCTCCCAAAAATTGTCGGCAAAATGCCATATCCAAACACATCGTGTTTACAAACTTATATATATATATATATATATATATATATATAGAGTAGTAAGTAAGTTGTCCAGGAGGCCTACAGTTGGTATCAGCCATACAGCGAGGGAGTCTATCTCCTTTTCACTAGTGCTAGACCAAGGAGATTGTTTTTATAACATCCGAGGTGGAGCGCCACACCTACCGTCAGTTCCTCACTACCAAACAGATCCCTGTGCTACTCATAC